>CM037013.1:4974626-5685251 GCA_020875875.1 Dioscorea alata | reverse complement strand
AAGGGTAATCAGTTGTGCAGTCTGGATTGTAGCTTGAAGTCACAAATCATTAAAGAGCTACATGGTGAGGGTTGTGTAGTGAGGGACATAATATTGCAATTGATTCAAGCATCATATTTTTGGCCAACTATTCACAAGGAGGTGAAATGGTTTGTACAGAGTTATCGAATTTGCCAAGTGTCAAAAGATGTGACTACTAATGCAGGGGTATACATGCTGCTCCCAATTCCTTCACAACCTTAGGTTGATGTCAACATGAACTTCGTGATGGGATTACCCTGTACTGATGGGGACGCAAGTGTACGTGCCGATCACGTAATAAAGTGTGCATAAAGCAAAGTGTCAGTTCACAGGGAAGAAAGTGAATACTAGTAATGACTCTAAATATGAAAAATAGCCTTAGTGATCAAATGTTGTGTGTGTGAACAATAACATGTAAAATAAGAAAATATAGGAAATAATGGGATAGAAGTCAAGGAAGAAAGCAATGTTTGGGTGTAGCATCCCTCTAGGGTTATGAAGTGCAGGACAGAGGTTATCTAGATATGCAATCCTATTTGAATTAAAAGGTTTCCAAAAATTATACCAAACCCCAATTTCTTAGGCAAAGAGTAACTGAATAGGTGCAGAGCAGATACAGAGATCCACACAATCACATTAACACTCTATGAAGCCTTAATGTGAGCTAATGACAATCTCTTAAGTAGATAATCTTCCCTGTAGAGAGAGAGAGAGAGATTATTCATAATCCGAATATAGAGTAGAAATGTAATTTTTCCTAAAACCTACTCCACATGATTACAAAAAGCATGGAGATTATCAATAACTCACTTAGAAGTATTGCGGGAGATGAAGTCTCCAAAGTACCCAAACCAGAGTTGTACTCGATATCTATTCGAGAAGCGGCAAGTTCATGCTAGGTGGGAATTTCTTCTTGTCATGTAAAAAACTAAACATTATAGCTAAGGCTTTGCCTCATTAGCAACCAATCATTCAAACAAGCAAATAGACTCAAATACACATGTTTGGAATTAAGAAAACAATTAAAGCATAAAAGATCCAACAACCAATGTAAAAAATATAAACCCTAGAGTTCAACTATGCCCAAACACCATGAAAATTAGTTCTCCATCATTGGAGAAAAATGATCCAATCTAAAGGAACTAAAATATATAAAGATAAAACAAAACTCCCTCAAAGCTTGTAATCTCCTTGGATGGATGAAGTTCTTTGAAGATTCCCAAGAATCATGATCGAGATCTCTCCACAAATGGATCCCTTGAAGTTCTGAACATTCTCCTAATCTCTCCAAATCGCCGCTCAAAAGATGGCCAAAGAGTAAAGAAGAAGATCCCCCAAAAGACCTAATTTCTGGCTTTTATAAATCAAGAATGAAGGGCTCTTACGACTGCTATAGTAACTCTTACGACCGTGACCAGTCTATAACGATGCCTACAAATAGTGATTTTCTATAGTAATCATAAATAGCACAGTAAGGTTCTTGGGTTGGGCTTACATTTGTAACCTACCTATAACAATGTTGTAACCAGTGATTGCTACATTAACATAAACAGTGCATTGCTACAGTAAACATGTGTAATAACACCAGTAAGTTACTCTAGAATCTTTGTTTTTCATCCAAAATTAGCTCAAATCACCTCAAACTTGTTCCTCTTGATCTGTATGTCTTGATTTTAGCCTAAATACAAAATAGAAGTGAATTAAGCACCAAAATGAATCATATATTCAATAATTACATGCAAAGTGCTATAAATAATAGTAATCAAATACATTTATTCAAGCACTTATCATGTACATAATGAGGCAACGACTCCATCATTGTAATTGTTGACCAGTTTTCTAAAATGGTTTAATTCATACCTTCCACGAAGACAACAGATGCTGTGAATGTGGCTCAATTATATTTTAAAGAGGTATACCTTTTACATGGCCTACCTAGGTCCACTATTTTTGACAAAGACACCAGATTTTTGAGCTATTTATGGGGAAGCTTATGGAAGATGCTAAACACCCAATTAAACTTTAGTAGTGCATATCATCCATAGACAGATGGACAGACGGAAGTCATCAACAAATCCTTGGGTAAATTGTTGAGATGTCTAGTCGGTGAACATGTGAAGAGTTGGGACCAAAAATTATGCCAAGGCGAATTTGCTCACAATCATGCAGTCAATCGTAGTACTGGTTTCAGTCCCTTCCAAGTGGTGTATGCTTCTGTTCATAGGGGTCCTTCTGACCTATTGCTAGTAGATAACAAGACCAGACTCTATGGGAAGGCAGAAGACTTTGTTGTTGGGTTACAAGTTCATAGGGTAATTCAGAACAATTTAGAGAAGGCTATGGAAAAATATAAAGAAGGTGATGACAAAAGGCGTACGCTTCTGTAGTTCAAAGTTGGCGATTATGTGTGGGTAATCCTGAGTAAAGAAAGGTTCTTTATAGGGGAGTACAACAAGTTATCCGCTTAGAAGATTGGGTTGGTAGAGATCATTGACAAGATTAACCCTAATGCCTACAATCTCAAGCAACCAAGTGATACCCAGACGATAGATGTGTTCAACGTCAAGCACTTGGTACCCTGCTATGATGATGGCAATTTGAGGGTGAATTTTGTTCAACCTGGGGGGAACGATGTGGGGCGTATGGAGGAGCTAACCTGTGGCTTTCTAGGAAAAAAGGATAGGGCCTAACGAAGGGTTTTTTGGTAATAACCTCACTTTCTGAGTGGTGGAGTTTTGGTATTTTGACAGTCCCACTTGATGGAAGATGGGTTAACGAGCGATGGAGTTTTTGGCCGAATTCCATCATCTTTGTCTTGAAAATAGAGATTTTATCATTTTAAGAAAATTTGATTTGGCTGTATCTTTGGCTACGGATCTCGGATTTGTACGCCATTTTGGGAATTAGCTTTATTTTGTCAAGTATTTTATTTCCCTATTGTAAATTGAAAACTTTTTGTTTTTGGCAAACTTTTTTATTTGTCTCCTTTTAGGGTTTATTTTCTTTTTTTTTTTCCTTCGTCTATATATTGTAAGAACTCGGGCTAAGGTAAATAGTTGATTTTTATGAAATAAAAAATTTTCTTTTGATTTTTTTTTTCTAAAATCCCTTTGTATTCTCAGACTAAACACTGTTTTAGTTCTTGTTGTTTGACTTGGGCATTCTTAGACTAAACAAGTCATTAACCTTATCATTACTGGTATTCGTTCGCTAGGTCAGTTGGTATTAGAGCTTCCTTCATTCTTGGAGGAGACATGGCACCTAGGCATGAGAGGAATCTTCAAGAAATTTTTGAGCATGATCAGATGTCATAATTGGAATGAAAATTAAAGAAGAAATTGGGGAAGACGATGGAGCAGATGGTGGATCAACAAATGAAGTTTCTAATGGAACAATTGAACCAAAGGATGGCTGCGCTGATGGGCACTCAGGTACTAAACTTCACCCAAACTAATGTTGATATAGGTCAGGAGGTGATTCGATATTATAGGGGTCCTACAGAGTATGATCAGAGACGATGGGAGGTGGGTATGCACACAGAGATTCTTGGATTACATGGAAGTATGCAACTAGAGAAATTCCTTGATTAGGTGGTGACTGTGGAGAAAATTATGGAGTTCAAAGGTGTGCTGGAAGATAAACACATATCTTTAGTGATGACTAGACTTCAGAAGTGAGGAACTGTGTTGTGGCAATAGCTAAAATTAACACGAAGCAGGTTGGTAAAACCGAAGATTTGTACATGGGAGAAGTTGAAGAAGCATTTGAGTGCATAATTTCTCCCCTACAACTTCCAGATATTGAGTTACTAAAGGTAACAGAATTCGAGATACAGTTAACATGTTTGAAAACATTTCTGTATCTACAGCACACTAGATGGCTCTATAGGTGAAGACGTAGTGGTGATGTAACCCTAGTATTGCGAGAGTAACTAGCGGTGGTGATAGTAGCAACAACCAGCATAGTGGCATAAGCCATGCTAAAACCGGAGGGTTTACCTAGAACCCAAATACTACAAATTAGTGCGACAAGGCTAATAGTCACAAGAACATGGCCGGAAAGAAAGTACTTCTCATTGATGCTGCCAATCTCGAGGAGGAAGAAAAAGAAGTGGCTATAAATGGGTAATCTGATGATGAGGAAGCTGAGGAGTTTATCAAAGGAGATGTGGGTCATACAACTGTTGTTAGGAGGTCTTGTTTAACAGTAAGGGCTATTGAGGAGGATTGATTGAGGACTAACATATTCTAGTCTACTTGCAACATCTTGGGAAAGGTATATCATTTTGCGATCGATGCAGGTAGTTGCGAGGATATTATGTCTGCAATAGCCCTTCAAAAACTGGGGATCAAAATTGAAGACTGTCCTAAACCTTACAAACTTGCATGGCTCAAGAATGGGGGGGAGGTAACAGTGTCTCAATGTGCTTTAATCTCTTTTTCTGTTGGATCTAAATACAAAGATGCCATGTGGTGTGATATGTCACTATAGATGTATGTCATTTACTGTTTGGGAGACCTTGGCAATATTGCGTCGTACATGATGGTAGGACTAATACTTACAGCTTTACCAAGGATGGAATGAAGATTGTGTTACTACCCAAAAGGGATATCGTTCAATTGAACCTTGCCAGGGAGAATACTAATCTACTAACCTTGGCCAGATTTGAGGAGATACTAGAATCGGATATGGTCTTAGCATTGATAGGGAGAGGAGTTACAATTGAAGAGGCAATTCCAGAAATAGCGATGACAATTATATCTAAATTTAAAGATGTATTTTCTGAAAAACTACTTGATGAGTTGTCATCATTACCTGATATTCATTATCGGATTGATGTAGACTTGGTACAGCCCTTCGAAATCATCCTCACTAGCAAATGAGTCTGAGTGAACATGAGGAGCTATGGTGGTAGGTAGAGGAATTGTTGTTGAAGGGGCACATTCTAGAAAGTTTGAGTCCTTCGTTGCTCCGGTACTTCTAACATTAAAAAAATATGGTTCGTGGAGGATGTGCATGGACAACCGAGCCATCAACAAAAATACTGTTAGGTACATATTTCCTATTTCACATCTTGATGATTTGCTTGACTAGCTCAGTGGGGTTACCATATTAACCAAGCTAGATTTGAAGAGGGGGTATCACCAGACGTGTGTTAAACCTGGTGATGAGTGGAATACGGAATTCAAGACGCAAGGAGGGTTATATGAATGGATGGCCATGCACTTCGGTTTATCTAATGCACCTAGCACTTTTGTACATATGATGAAATAGGGTTTAAGGCCATTCATTGGCAAATGTGTTGTTGTGTACTTTGACAATATTCTGATTTATGGTGCTAACCCCAAGGAACATCTTGAGCGATTGCAAGATGTTCTTGATGTGCTTTGCAGGGAAAGATTCTATGCTACGACCAAGAAGTGCATGTTCATGGCTTCAAAGGTGACATTCCTTGGTTAGGTTATTACTGTGGAGGGATAACAAGTAGATGAGTCCAAGGTCAATGTAATAAAGCAATGGTCATGACCTAATATCCTAATGGTGCTTTATTCATTCTTGAAGTTGACATGGCACCTAGGCGTGAGCAGAATCTCCAGTAGATTTATTACCATGATTAGATGACCAAATTGGAGCAAAAATTATAGCAAAAATTGGGTGAGATGGTGGACCACATGGTGGATCAGCAAATGGAGCATCTAATGGAACATCTGAACCAAATGATAGATGTGCTTATGGACAGTCAGGTACCAAACTTCACCCAAACAAATATCTTTTGAAGTGAGGAGGTAACTCGTTATAGGAGGAGTCCTACATAGTATGATCAGAGACTCTATCAGGCGATATGCACACAGAGATTCCTGAATTCCACGAAAGCCTACAACTAGAAAAATTCCTTGATTGGGTGGTGACTGTGGAGGAAATTTAAGAGTTCAAAGGTGTGCCGAAGGATAAACGCGTACCTTTAGTGGAGACCAGACTTCGAAATCGAGCAACTGCATGGTGGCAGCATGTTATGCCCCAAACCTAACCAGGTTGTGGACAAATGGATGCGCACCCACAGGGCAAAAAAATGATCTAACAAAGCCACAAATTACTAATAACAAAATACAACAAGTTCCTAGTACAACTTCAAGGATTACAATAAGAGAATTTACAACTCAACTACAATAAGGAAATATACTTGACTGTCTGCTAAATTACAACCTGGATCTTGCTCCTGATCTGAAAAAGAGAAAACAACTATTTATGAGCTTGACAACCTAATAAGTACCCACTAAAAATATCAGGATCATAAAAGTTTTAAATTTTAAAATTCAAACAAAGTATAATAAAATACAAGATTATCAGAATCAAATTCAGAAGTCAAGTTTTTCAATAAAACATAACTGATAAAAAAGTCAAGCATATATGTCCCACAAATAACTATTGCCAAAACAAATTGTCAGAGGTCATATGTTTGCCCTCGATAACCAGAGCCAGAATATAAAAGGTCATAAGTTTACCCTCAGTGACTCGATCAAGAATTATCAGAGGCCGTTATTCTTCATCGACGGAACGATGGAAAACTATAATTCCTATTTCACACGTACATGTCGACATGGTCAATGTTTAACACCAAATGACAGGGTTATTGCAAAGTTAGTTGGGGACTATAAGTTACAATGTCAAAATATGTTATGTCCAAACATTTATCAAAAAAGAATACAAAAATTCGATGATCCCATTTTCAGATGGAAAATAATTCCAATTCATTTCCAAATGTAAATACTTATATATGAATCACAAATAATAAATAAATAGGTAATTCAAAATATAAATCAAAATTATTAGTATTTTTCTCAAGAATTTTTGAAGCTCAGAACATTAGAATTTTCGAGTATATACATATAAAAGGATTTATATTTGGGATACTTACCTGTCTAACAGTAAGATTTCGAATTCACAACAATCGTGTTTTCTTAGAAAGTCTTATATTTGGGAAAAAAAACTATCAGAATTACAAGCAAAACAAATTCTAAAATTCACATGAATTCAAAAAGATTTTCAAGACACTAACGAAGCAACCAAAGCCGAGACTAATAACCAATTCTCCTACGACCCTTAAGATTGAAATCAGCATAACTTTGCGAGTTCTAACCCAAATAAGATATTTCAATCTTCTAAGAAAACTAGACATCTACAATAATAACATATCCAAATCTCACAATGATTTGAGATCTACAGAATTTAAGCGAACACTTTTAAAAATCATAAATATGCAAACCAACAGTTTCAGACATGCCCTTTCTAATAAAAAATATCTCACAACATATAACTTCAAATAAGATTAAAATTTAGGAGCATATAATTAACTCAAAATTGAACAACATTTTAATTAAACATGATTCCTGATCCAACTTCTAGGATCCTTAAATTCTCTGATCAAAGTTCATGCTTCGTGCAGAAATGCCATTGAGCAATCCTACAGAAATCTGATTACATCTCACAAATTACAATTGTGAAAATTTTAAACTTTGGCAGAGCCAAAGACAAAATCATCCTCTACAACTTTTGTATATAAATCTAAATCTAAGTAAGAACTTAAAATCATGAAATAAATAAAAAAACAAAGCAAGGCTGCTCAGAAATATTAACCGCATCACTGGTGTTTAAAGCTTATAATTTACAGGATACTTATGCAAAAATTTTCCAATTTTGTATGTACTTAGCAAACATCAAACTCTACAAGTTTTAATTCTATTTTCCTCTAAATTCGGTCTTTAAGACCCTTAAAATCGAAGAGGGTTTCTACTATTATCAAAAATGAAAATCTAAAACATATCAAACTCCTCAAACAAGAACTTACCTAACCCATCCATTACTAACATCTGACATTAACAGATCAAGATCTAGAAAACAATAATAACAATTTTATAATTTGGCGAAAGACTTGAGAAAGAGGATGCTTACCTCACAACAACAGTGAAGCATTCCTTGGTGACGAGACTCTTCTCCGGTCCTCGCCACCGAGATACCACACGAAAAAAAAATGAGAGAAAGAGATGAGGCTAGGTCTCTCTCCATTTTCCCTAAACACTGATCTAAAATTAAAGGAGGTGAAGAGACAATTAGGGTTTCAAAACTAAAAACAAAATCAATGACTAAGATTTAATTAAGGGGTGGGGCTCACAAAGAAGCTGATATTGACACAAAGTATGCTGGAAAAGCCGAAGATTTGTATGTGGGAGAAGATAAAGAAGCATCTGCATGCACAATTTCTTCCCTACAACTTCTAGAGATTGATGTACCAAAGGCTGTAGAATTTGAAGTAGGACACTAGGTCAGTAGATGATTATACCACTGAATTTTACCAACTCGTGGCACGTAACGTGATCTAGGAGATAGAGGATTAGTTGATGGTGTGATACATTGGAGGTTTGAGGGTACAGATTCAAGATATATTTAACATGTTTGATCTTGTTTTTGTATCTATAGCACACTAAATGTCTCTATAGGTGGAGAAGCAGTGGTGACGTAACCCTAGTATTGCGGGTGTCACTAGTGGAGTTGGTAGTAGTAGCAGCTTTCCTAGTACCTTAAATCAAACTGAAATCAAAGGGTTTACCAAGAACTCCAACACTACAAATCAATCAAGCAAGGCTAATAGTGGCACTTTTCGGATTTTTAGCTATGGAGAAGTGGTTCATAGGTTATCTGAATGCAAGTAGGCGGCCAAGATGAAAGTACTTCTCTTTGATGCAACCAATCTCAAGGAGGAAGAAAAAAGTGGCTGTAAATGGGTAATCTGATGATGAGGAAACCAAGGAGTTTATCAAAGGAGATGTGGGTAAAGCATCAGTTGTTAGGCGGTCTTGTCTAACACTAAGGGCTGGTAAGGAGGATTGGTTAAGGGCCAATATATTCCAATCTACTTGCACCATCTTGGGAAAGGTATGTCATTTTGTGAACGATGCAGGTAGTTGCAAGAATATCGTGTCTGCACAACCATTCAAAAACTGGGGATTAAAACTGAGGAGCATCCTAAACCTTACAAACTTGCATGGCTTAAGAAGGGTGACAAGGTAACCATTTCTTAATGTGCTTTGATCTCCTTTTCTATTGGATCTAAATATGAAGATGCCATGTGGTGTGATGTGGCCACTATTGATGCGTGCCATTTGCTATTTGGGAGACCATGGCAATATGATCGGAGCATCATGCATGATGGTATGGCCAAAACTTACAGCTTTACCAAGGATGCAGTGAAGATTATGTTATGATAAGTGCTCGTGTTTAAGTAATATGAAGTGTTATTTTTCTTACATTGAGCATTAATTTTCTTAGATTTTATCATTGGTTAGTGTGCATTTGTGTTCTTTTGTGCATGTAGGGTTGTGGAGAAGAGTTTGAGGAAAAGGAGCAAGATTAGGTCATGTCTGCATTTGTTGGGGAGGTTCTTGGATCAAGGCATGGGTTCTATACCTGTGGGTGTGTGCCAACCTCCATTGTGCTCAAATTGTCTATGATTTGGAGGGGCACAAAAGCAGTCACACTCATAAAGTCTTGCCCGTGTAACATTGAAGAACTTCGTCAATAAGGAGAAAAAAAGCAAACGACATGATCTACCGTTAGTTGTGTGCCCAATTCAACGGCCTCGATGAAGAACATGAAGTCGGGAACAATTTGTAGTAGTAGTGTAGCAAATTACTGTTCAATATGCGCCAGAAATTCAATTCCAGAGAATCCACACGGGCGTGTGGAAATTCCACATGGCCGTGTGGATGCCCGATTTTAGCCTATTTAAAGCCACACCTCAGAATTATTCGGGGACTTTTCGAACTGTTTTTCGCTCAACTTTTGGAGAGTTCCCGGCTAGGGTTTGAAGAGGATTTTGCGGAGGTTTGGAGTGAGTTTACGGCATCAACATTGACGTCCTTTGGAAGATAGCTATTGGGGGAGCTTTCGTCGGCACCGATCCGGTAAGGTGTGCCCTAGGCTTAACAAAGGGCTTGGTGGAGAAGACGGAGCGGCCTCACAAGACCATCACCACGCATCACAAGGGGTTTTATTCATGTTTTCTATGCTTGTTGATTCATATACATTGATGATTTTGTATAGATGCATGGAGAGCTAAACCCCTAGTGGGTATTCGGACTTGTAAACCCTAGGATGACATTGTTTTTATGACTTTTATTATGCTTTCTTAATTGATGCTTTTAATTGAGTTCCAATCTTGCATGTTAATTGTATTGATTTTTCCCTTAGCCGTGACACTAGGGTTGAGAATCATCTAGGTTATATTTTGAAGGTGTGACAACTTCTATAGGATTAGACTATCCAAGATTAGAGAGGGTTGAGAGGGTGAGTCGAGAGGTAGCGAAACATCCCTTTTCCCCTTCGGGCGTGATTTTCCCTATCTCCGTGTTCCATGAGTTCTTTGCAGTCAAGGTAGAGTGAAGTGCTAGGAGATGAACTCCCCTGGGGCTTAGTTGTGCGAGCAACAGAGTGAAGGGTTGTAGTGAATCCTAGTGCTGGGGCTTAACTGAGACTAGGGTTCTTTCGCCTGGACCAAAGGGTTAGAACTATACTTAGGGACATGGTCTATCACTTGGAATCCCTAGAACATCAAGCAGTTCCATGTAGTGTGAGGTTTAGGAAGATGGACTCCCCTGGGGCTTAGTTGAGAAATCGACAGAGTGAAGGGTTGTAGTGAAACCTAATGCCTGGGCATAGTGTTGGAACTAGTCAAGGTTAACCTTAGGTTTGGGACTGTGTGCTTAAGGATTTCCATGACTCATTAAACATCAATAAGGAAGTATAATACTAGTCTTGCACTAGAAACATTAGTCCTAGGGGGAGCTTATCCGGGTACCCTATACTTGCATTGATTGTTTCATCTCTACTCTTTGCTTGCATTCTTCTCTCTTTCATATTTCTCTTTCATTTTATTGCACACACATTAATTTCTCTCGCCACCATTATTTTCACACTAGCTAAGTAGCAATTCCTCTTGTCTTGAATTACTACTCCTTGTGGATTTGACTACTCTCTCACCGGGGTACTTTATTACTTCGACAACCCGTGCACTTTCGGGCCCATGTCATGTTACTACATAGCAGGGATACTATTCAATTAAACCCTACCAGGGACATTACCATTCTATTAACCTTGGCCAGATTTGAGGAGGAGATACTAGAGTCGGATGTGGTTTTCTTATTGATAGGGAGAAGAGTTACAACTGAAGTGGCAATCCCAGAAATCATCCTCATTATTGACTGAGCCTGAGAGAACATAAGGTGCTACAGCCGCAAGTGGAGGAATTGCTAGTCAAGGGGCACATTCAGGAAAGTTTGAGTCTTTGCGTAGCTCCAACCCTTCTAATACTAAAAAAATATGGTTCGTAGAGGATGTGGCTGGACAGCTGAGCCATCAACAAAATTACAGTAAGGTACAGATTTTCTATTCCCTGTCATGATGACTTGCTTGACCAACTCAGTGGGGCAACCATATTTACCATATTGGATTTGAAGAGCTGGTATCACCAGATACATGTTAGACCCAGTGATGAGTGAAAGACAGAAATCAAGACGCGAGAAGGATTGTATGGATGGTTGGTCATGCCCTTCGGATTATCTAATGTACCTAGCAGTTTTATGCGTGTGATGAACCAGGTTTTAAGGCCATTTATTAGCAAATGCGTTGTTATGTACTTTAATGATATTCTGATTTATGGTGCTAACCCCAAGGAACATCTTGAGCGATTGCGAGATGTTCTTCAAGTGCTTCGCAGGGAAAGATTCTATATCACTGCCAAGAAGTCCGTGTTCATGACTTCCAAGGTGATGTTCCTTGGTTATGTGATTACTGGGGAGGGACTCCAAGTAGATAAGTCCAAGATGAAGGCAGTAAAGCAATGACCGTAACCCAACACCCTAATGGAGGTTCGTAGTTTTCATGGGCTAGCCTTATTTTACAAGCGATTATTCGCTCATTTTAGCAACATCATGGCTCCACTGATGGATTGCATAAAGGGTAGGAGATTTCTGTGGACTAATGAGGTAGAGAAGGCGTTCGATCACTTAGGCTCCAATCCTAGTATTGCCATACTTCCGCCAACCTTTTGAATTATACTCTGATGCTTCCAAGTTGGGATTGGTGCAGTTCTAAGTCTGAACAACAAAACCATGGACTATTTAATCAAGAAACTATCAGTTGTAAGATGTGGTACAGTATGTACGATGTGGAGTTCTGTCCAGTAGTGAAGGCCGTCAAGCATTAAGTTGCTTATCTGCAAGATATTGTGTCATCGAGGCATGCTTTATGGATTGCTTATTTGGAGCATTTTACCTTTGTGGTGAAGCACAAATCAGGGGTGGCAAATAGAGTAGCCAAAGCGTTGAGATGGAGAAAGACTCTTCGAACCGGGATGCACATTGAGGTTCCCAGGTTTTACTCATTCTGTGAATTTGTTGCATTTGACCCATATTTTTCTTGTTTTCTAGCTAGAGTTGGAGATGGGGAGGATACTGATTTGTTGCTCCATGAAGGGTTCCTTTTCAAGAGCAATCTGTTTCGCATTCTAGATTATAGCTTAAGACCATAAATCATTAAAGAGCTATGACACGACCCCTTGCGTGTGTACCCCACAAGTGCACGGGTTGTCGAAGTAATAAGTTACCCTGGTGAGTGGGTAGTCGAATCCACAGGGAATAGGGATTTAAAACACAAGAATTTGCTATTTAGTTGTTCGATATACGAGAAGTGATAATCGAATTGGTCAGTAGATTACAAAATCAATTATACTAAAAGACAAGAATTTAAACAGAGAGATGGAAGACAAGAGAAAATCAAGGAGGAGTTATGAAAGAAAGACTAGCAATGGGTGAAATAGGGTATCCGGACAAACTACCTCTAGGACTTATGCTTCTAGTGCAAGACTATGCTATTATGTTTTCCAATTGACGTTTAATTGAGTCGAGGATATCCTTAAACTCACGGTCCCAAAACTTAAGGTCAACCGTGACTAACCTCATCATTATGTCCCGGCATTAGGATTCACTACGACCCTTGACTCTTGTTGACCTGTCAACTAAGCCCCAGGGGAGTCTATCTTCCTGACCCTAACACTATGTGGGATTGCTTTAAGCTCTAGGGATTCCTAGTGATAAAACCTGTTCCTCTATGTAGTTCTAACCCTTTGGTCCAGGTGGAAGAACCCTAGTCTAGATGGAGCCCTAACACTCTATCTTGGCCGCTAATTAACCAAGGAAACGGAGGTAGGGAGAAATCACACCGGAGGGGAAAGGGGTACATCGCTACCTCACAACTCTCCCTCTCAACCCTCTTCAATCTTAAGGTGTCTAACCCTATAGGAATTGTCACACCTCCAAAGGATAACCTAGATTACTCTCAACCTTAGTGTCACGGCTAAGGGAAAAACAATAGCACAAGATAATTAAAATTGAAACTCGATTTATTTATCAATAATGGAAAAGCACAATAGCAATGTCATAGAAACATAAGAATCCTAGGGTTTTACAAGTCCGAATACCCACGAGGGGTTTAGCTCCTCATGGAGCTATACATGTTCATCAAAATATAAAAGAAAGTATAAATAAAAAACATTGATGAAAACCACCTCGCGTAAGATGTGGCCGTGGTCTTGTGCGGCCGCCGGACATCGGTGACGATGCCGATGACACGCTCTAAACCTCCATGAAGTCCTCTCCGAAAACCTATCCGCACTCTCTAGAAGTTGGGGAGAAAGATGGGTCAAAAGATATTACAAAAGTCTCCAAATCGGGCTTCTATAATGCTGAGTGCGGCTTTAAATTTTGGACTTATCGGGACTTCACACGGCCGTGTGGAATTAACACACGGGCGTGTGAAGTTTCTGTCTGCTGAAAAATTGATTCACACGGCCGTGTGTTAATTCCACACGCCCGTGTGAATTCTCTGGAATTCTGAAATTCGGCCGAAAGTGAACAGTAGCTTGCTACAGTGTTTTCCTACAGTACAAAACTACAGTGCTACTACAGTACTCACCGAAAACGCTCCCGAGTCCGTCGTTCTTCATCAAGGCCATTGAATTGGGCACACAATTAATGGTAGATCGTGTCGATTGCTTCAAGTCTCCTTCTTGGCGAAGTTCTCCTAAGGTACACAGGTTAGACTTGTTGTGAATGTGACTGCCTTTGTGCCCCTCCAAAGGAGGTTGGCACACACTCACAAGTCTAATCTCATGCCTTGTTCCTTGCTTGGTCCGAAAACCTCCCGAAAACGGCGAACATATCTAACTTCATTCTTCTTCTCCAAATTAGCTCCACAAACCTACAATGTATAAGAATACACAAATGCACACTATTTAGTGATAAAATCTGATAAAAGAAATGTTCATTGTAAGATAATAACACTTCGCGTTACTACAACACAAGCACTTATCAAGCTATATGATGAGGGTCACAAGTGCTAAAAAGTTCATATATTTCATATCATTTGCATTGAATTCAGCATGAAATGTGACATATTTAGCACCTAGTCAGTACAAAATTTCATTCTTTTATTCACCTCAGCCTTTTTTCTGTTTGAGGGTAAGAAATGTGAATTTAGGGGCATTTTGAAGTAAAATAAACCAAATTGTTAAATCAAAGCTTCACCATGGCTCACAACATTCATGGTGACATCTTACCACAGTCGCTGTCCACACTCAATACTATCATTATCTAGACGTGGAATTGTGGAATCATTGGGAGAAACATAGAAGCCACAACAACCTTACAATAGCCATTGTGAACCAATCATGACCACGATCCACTCACACAGCGCTCGAGGAAGCCGTGCCAGGATGTGACTTGGAGCCCACGCATCAACTTACTCACTAAAGGCATTGTAACGCCTACAGTGAGGCCGTGGCGGACTCAATCCTATATATACACTAGGTTTTTCTGATTTCAAGTGGGATTCTTTTGTTGATTATGGAAGAATGGCCGGAGTTTTGGAAATCTGAGCAGCTAGAGATGACTTTCATCCATATTTCAGCATATTCCGATGAGTTTTTTAAGAGAGAATCAACAATCATCATTAGAGGAGGGAAAGCAAAGAGATTCGGTGCCATCTTGTCAATCTTGGGATCCTCTCAACCTCAACATTCATAAACCTCTTAAAGGGAGATAGTTTATGATTTCTTTAATGCTATTCTTTGGTCTTATGGTTCTATCTTTATTAATATCTCTATTTGTGATCCATAAGATCCCAATTCGAGGGAAATTGCATGTCTAGGTCCCTTGATTATTGTTTATGAATCTTGATTGATAAATCCAATAAATATTTCTAGTTTATGTGATTCATTCCATGTTTCTTGAATGCTATTCTTGTTAATCTAGATGAGAAAGATATGCCCCTACATTAGAACACACATGCCATGATAGATCTATGCATACGCTAAGAGATTAGTCATAGCTATATTTCTAGATTAGGGATTGATTGTCCCTTACGCTTAGGGTTTGATTTGTCCCTTCTAGAGGAATTCTTGTATTAAAGCTTCCCCTAGGACTAATGCTTCTAGTGCAAGACTAGTATTATACCCTCTAATTGATGTATAATGAGTCGTGGAAATCCTTAAGCACAAGGTCCCAAACCTAAGGTTAACCGTGACTAGTTCTAACATTATGCCCCGGCATTAGGTTTCACTACGACCCTTAACTCTCGTTGACCTGTCAACTAAGCCCCAAGGGAGTCCATCATCCTAAGCCTCACACTATGAGGAACTGCTTGGGGTTCTAGGGATTCCAAGTGAAAGACACTGTTCCTAAGTATAGTTCTAACCCTTTGGTCCAGGTGAAAGAACCCTAGTCTCAGTTAAGCCCCAGTGCTAGATTCACTACAACCCTTCACTATGTTAGCGGAGTCCATCTCCTCGCACTTCACTCTACTTCGACCACAAAGAACTCTTGGAACATAGAGGTAGGGAAAATCACACCGGAGTGGAAAAGGGGACGTTTCACTACCTCACGACTCACCCTCTTGACCCTCTCCAATCTTGAGTAGTCTGATCCTATAGGAGTTGTCACACCTCCAAAGGACAACCTAGATGACTCTCAACCTTAGTGTCACATCTAAGGGAAAATCAATACAAGAATAAATCAAGATTGGAACTCAATTAAATTCATCAATAAACAAAAGCATAATAAAAGTCATAAAACAATATCATCCTAGGGTTTACAAGTCCGAATACCCAGTAGGGTTTAGGTCTCCATGGAGCAATACAAAATCAATAAAGAGATTACGAACATATGCATAAAAACCATAAAGAAAACCCCCTTTGTAGATCGTATCGATGGTCTTGTGAAGCCGCGTGTCTTCTCCAACGAATCCCTTGTCAAGCTGACACACCCCTTGCGTATGTGTACCGCAAGTGCACGGGTTGTCAAAGTAATAATTACCCTAGTGAGTAGGGTAGTCGAATCCACAGGGAACGGAAGTACTAGTAATGACTGATTCTCAGTTATCTAGTCGAATCAATAATAAGAAGCAATGGATGTAATGTGTAAAATAAGAAAATCGCAAGACAGAAAGCAAGTAAAAGGGAAAGGTAAAGGAGATCTCTATCAATGAAGATGAGATACCCGGGCAATGCTCCCCCTAGGCTCTATCATGAAGTGCAAGACTAACTAAATGCTTCTCAACCAAGTTCTATGAGTCGAGGTAATCCAAGAACAATCGATCCCTGCTTCCAGGCCACCGATACTAGTCCCCTACAAGGTCCCGGCGGAGAAATCACTCAATCTCAACACCTCACACCCTATATGACCGCAATGAGTTTTGGGGATACCTAAGAGTGAAACCGATTCCTAAAATTAGATCTAACCCTACTTATAGGCGAAAGATCCCTAACCCCTTACAAAGGTCCCGGCGGAGAAATCTATCAATCTCACACCTCACACCCCATATGGTTGCATAAAACTTAGGGAATACGGAGATAGGAAACACTCAATCGGAAGGGAAAGGGGACACTCCTCTATCTCAAGACTCACCCTCTCAACCCTCTTTAACCTTGTATGTTCTAATCCCTAATGGAGATCTCTCTCTCACCAAGGAAACAAATCAAGCATACCAAACAACCATACGAATCAATAAGGCATGCAAGAAATTATTAAACAAGATTAAAACTCAAATAAACTTGGAATTAAAAGAAAGCATAAAGAAAGTCAATACATGAATCGAAACCTAGGGTTCACATGCCCAAGTATCTACTAGGGTTTAGCCCTCCATGGGACTTATTACAAAGCAAAAGATAATGAAGAAAAAAGCAATGTAATCCATGAAAATAAACCCCCTCGAATTCGTGATGATGGCCTTGATGAATCGTTCAACGTCTCGAAGGAACCTTCTCCGAAGCTAGGTTGCCAATGGCTCCCCGATGCTATATCATCGAAAGATCTATCGAAGTTGGTGAAGAACGACTCCCAATATCGCCAAAGACCTCGTCCTTGAAACCCTAGCCGCTCTTGCCTTCAAACGTGCGCAAAAAGTCCTTTTAAAATCGGCAAATCGGGGTATTTATAAACCTGAAAACGTGCCAGCCGCGTGTCTTCACGCGACCGTGTGAGATCCCACGCGGTCGCGTGGGATTTTAACGCGGTCGCGTGAACAGTAATTCTGCTACAGTACTACTACAATGAAATGAGCAGTATTTTGCTACAGTACTCTCCATAACCATGATCCAAACTCTCTCATCTTGAGGCCACATGGTCGGGCACACGTCCATGTGGTGAGTTATAAGACTTCTCCTTCTTCGAATCATCATTTGAGAGCTTTAACTATCTTCACACAAGTTGGGACATGAAGGTGTGACTGCCTTTGTGCCCTTCCATCACACAAATCATCTTGAATTCTTCAGGAAGTTGGCACACACCCTCATGTGCATGATCCCCTCTTGCGCCTTGACACTTGTGTTGTACAAAAGCTCCCAACAATACGTCTTTATAACCCATCTTTGCTTCCTTTTCCTCCTTTAACACTTCCACAACCTGATTGCATAAAAGAACACCAAAATACACTTTATGAGACATAATCAACAGTAAAATGATGCTCAATGTATGTAAAACAAGTCGGTAAAACATGTATATTCAAGCACTTATCACAAGCCTAGGGCATACATCGCTGAATCGATGCCGACGAAAGCTCCCCCAATAGTTATCTTCCAAAGAATGTCGATGCCGATGCCATATAATCGCTTCCAAAGACCTCCAAGAACCTCTCCAAACCCTAGCCGAAAGCCCCCCAAAAGATAGGCAAGAGATAGAAAGGGGGGTCCCCAAATAGGCACGAGCCTCTTGCTGTTCGTAGGGAAATACAACCCTCGTGCTCGGCCATGAGGTATTACTTGATGACCCGTACACTTGTAGTATTCATGGACTTACTGTATTATTATTTGTGTGTTTATATTTGCATATTCACATACCTATAAGTGCCCATCAAGTTTTTGGCATTGATAAGTGTTTGAGTATACATGTTTCCATATATGTTTTACATGCATTGAGCATCATTTTTACCATTGTTTATGTCTCATAAAGTGTATTCTAGTGTTCCTTGATGCCATTAGGTCATGAAAGTGTTGAAAGAAGAAAAGGAAGCAAAGATGGGTTATAAAGGCATATTGTTGGGAGCTTTTGTACAACACAAGGATAGAGGAGATCATGTACATGAGGGTGTGCCAACTTCCAAGAGAATTCAAGGCGATTTGTGTGTTAGAAGGGCACAAAGGAAATCACACTCTTATGTCCCTACTTGGGTGAAGATAGCAAGAACTTCTAAATGATGATTCGACGAGGAAAATTCTTATAACCCACCACATAGACGTGTGCCTGACCATGTAGCCTCAAGAGAAGAGAGTTTGGACCACGTTTATGAAGAATAGTTTAGCAATTGTTGTAGCATTACTGTAGCATAAATACTGTTCACGTGACCCCGTGGAAATTCTGGCAGCCCACGCGACCACGTGAAATCCCACACGGCCGTGTGGAGACATGTGACAAACACGGTGTAAGTCTATAAATAGCCCGTTTTACCGATTCTTTGGGGACTTTTTGTGCAGGTTTGAAGGGGAAAGCGGCTAGGGTTTCAAGAGGAGGTCTTCGGCTGGATTGGGGGATTCTTTGGGGACTTTTTGCGCACGTTTTACCGTTCTTCACCAACTTTGATAGATCTTTCCTCCATTATAGCATCGAGATAGTGGAGCGTCCCCTTTCCCTTCTGATTGAATGTTTCCTATCGCCATATTCTTAAGCTTTATGCAACCATATTTGGTGTGAGGCGTGAGATTGAGAGATTTCTCCGTCGGAACCTTATAGGGGGTTAGGGATCTTCCGCCTAGAAGTAGGGTTAGATCTATCTTTTGGAATCGGTTGCACTCTTATGTTTCCCTGGAGTTCATTGCGCTCATATGGGATGTGAGGTGTTGAGATTGAGTGACTTCTCCATAGGGACCTTGTAGCTGACTAATATTGGTGGCCTGGAGGCAGGGATCGATTGTTCTTGGATTACCTCGACTCTTTTAACTCAGTTTAGAAGCATATAGTAAATTTTGTGCTTCATGTTAGATCCTAGGGGGAGCATTGCCCGGGTACCTCATCTTTATTTATTGAGGCCCCCCTTATTTTCCCTTCTCCTTGCTTGCTTGTGATTTTTATATTTGCGTGTGATTGAGTTGATTTCATCACAACCTTGATTCCGACTAGATAATAGAGAAGTAGTTACTACTAGTACATTCTTTCCCTGTGGATTCGACTACCCTACTCATCGGGGTATTTCATTACTTCGACACCAGTGCACTTGCAGTGTATACACGCATTCGGACGTGTCAGACATCGTTGTCTTGAGCGCTTACTCGGGAGATTCTAAGAAAACTTCTAGCTTAGGGTTTTAGCCATTTAAGCTTTTTGTATCTAATTCAGTAAATTCAATTTATCACTTGTTTCGATCGTTGCTACACAATATTGTGAACATTTGTCTTTTCATGGCACGTATGAAAGGTCAGTTGGAGAGAGGACCAGCCTTACTTGATCAATGGATTGAACACCACGTGATGCAAAAACTGGAGACAGTTTGGCAGGAAATGTTTGATTAGTTCATGATGACAGGATAATCGAAAGAGAGAATAGTGAGAAAAACCATAGAAGTCTCTAAAAAATTGACAGTTTGTAGACAAATGACATCAATAATAGGAAAAATAGGGTTTGTGAAATAGAAGATGATGTCTGTGATAATCAAGCTCCTGAGGAAAAGGAAAACACCACTAGAGTCACACTAGGCATTGATAACAGGCTCAAACCATCCATTGAGGAACCTCCAGACTTAGAATTGAAGACATTACTGAAACACTTTGAGTATCCTTTTTGGAAGAAGAATCGAAACTCTTAGTGATCATTGTAGAAATTTTAACTAATGAACAAAAGGGAAAGTTGTTGTATGTTTTACGGAGGCATAAGAAAGCCATCGCTTGGAAGATATTTGACATTTAGGGAATTAGTCCATCCTTTTGTACCCATAAGATCCTGATGGAAGATGGTCGCAAACCCTCTGTTTTACCTCAAAAAAGATTGAATCCGAACATGAAGGAAGTGGTGAAGCCAGAGGTAATGAAACTTTTAGATGCAGGAATCATCTACCCAATTTCCAATAGCTACGAGTGAGTTTAGTGCAAGTGGTACCAAAGAAAGGAGGGATGACCATAATTACCAATGAAAAGAATGAGCTTATACCCACTAGAACAGTCACATGTTAGCAAGTGTGTATTGACTACAGAAAACTAAATAATGCCACCAAAAAGGACCACTTCCCTTTTGCCGTTTATGGATCAGATTCTTGAAAGGTTAGGGGGACATTCATATTATTGTTTCTTGGATGGATTTTTAGGATACTTTTAGATCCCCATTGCTCTAGAAGATTAAGATAAAACCACATTTACATGCCCATACATAACATTTGTGTATTACCGAATACCTCTTGGGTTATGCAATGCCTTGAGACATTTCAGAGATGCATGTTGGCTATCTTTCAAGACATGGTGGAGGATATGATGGAGGTGTTCATGCATGATTTTTCTCTATTTGGTGACTCCTTTAATATCTACCTCAGAAATCTAGAGCGGGTACTAGTGAGATGTGAGGAGACTAACCTTGTGCTTAGTTAGAAGAAATGACACTACATGGTTCTAGAAGGCATCGTATTGGGGCACAAAATTTCAAGAAATGGGATTGAGGTGGTTAAGGCCAAGGTTTCTACCATTGAGAAGTTTCCACCACCCACATCAGTTAAAGCAATTCATAGTTTTCTGGGACATGCAAGCTTTTACCGAAGGTTCATTAAAAACTCTTCACTAATTGCTAGACTGTTGACAAAGCTTTTTTAGAAGGATGCGCCATTTGACTTTAACCAAGATTGCACATTAGCATTCAAGACATTAAAGGATAATATTGTGTAAGCTCTGTTCATTATCGCTCCAGATTGGGATTTGTCATTCGAGTTGATGTGCAATGCTTGTGATTTCATAGTTGAGGTGGTACTGGGTTAGCAGAAAGATAAGCACTTTCATCCTATTTATTATGCTAACAAGATCTTGAGTGATGTATAAGAAAACTACACAACTCTGCAAAGGAATTGCTAGCGGTAGTCTTTGGCTTTGATAAGTTCTGACCATACTTAGAGCTTTCAAAAGTTGTAGTATACATTGATCACTCCGTGCTTAGGTATCTCATGAGTAAATCTGATTCTAAACCTCACCTAATTAGATGGATTTTACTCTTGCAGAAATTCAATGTGAAGATCAAGGACAAGCGAGGAGCGGAGAACTTGGTTATAGATCATCAATCTAGGCTAAAAGATCCTGAAAAGAAATCATTAAAGGATTGAGACATTGATGACACATTCCCTAAAGAGAACTTATTCTTACTTAAGATGGTAGGGGATGAAGACCCACTTTGGTTTGTTGACTTCACTAATTATTTTGTTGTAGGCACCCTGCCAAAATTTGTTTAGTTATCAACAAAAGAAGAAATTCTTCACAGACATAAAGCACTATGTGTGGGAATATCCATTCTTATTCAGAGTTTGTAGAAACTAGATAATCAGGAGATGTGTACCTCAGGCCGAAGGATGGGAAATTCTTAGGCATTGTCATTCAGGACTAGCTGGGGGACATTTTAGCACAAATAGAACAACCGCCAATGTCCTCGAATTAGGTTTTTATTGGCCCACAATCTTTCAAGGTGCTCTTAGGTATGTATGGAGTTATGATAAATGGCAGCGCATAGGTAATATTTCTCACCGAGATGAAATACATCAGAATGCTATCCTTGTATGTGAAATCTTTCATGTATGGGATATTGATTTTGGTAACAAATTTATAATGGTCGCAGTCAATTATGTTTCCAAATGGGTGGAGGAGCAAGCTTTCCCTTTGAATGAAGCTAGAGTTGTGATTAAATTCTTAAAGAAGCTATTCTCTAGATTTGGAACACCTAGGACAATCCTAAGTGATAGGGGTACACATTTTTGTAATGACAAGTTAATGAAAACAATAAGGAAATATGGAGTTACACATAGAGAAGCCACCCATTATCATCCACAAACAAGTGGGCAAGTAGTAGAGGTGGACGTCCAATATGCAGTTGAAACAAATCCTAGAAAAGACTGTAGCTCACCACCAGAAGGATTATCTTGATAAATTAGATGATGCCTTGTGGGCATACAGGATTACATATAAAACACCCATAGAAACTTCACCATATAGACTTGTGTATGGGAAGGCCTTTCATCTACCTGTACAACTCAAACACAGAGCATATTAGGTTATAAAAAGCTTAAATCTCAATATTCATCATGTAAGAAGAAAGAGAAAGTTAGAACTACAGGAGTAAGGAACTTTGAGATTTTCAAAGTGCGCACAAAGAAATACCTTTATCAAAACCTCAGATGCAGTAAGGAACTCTAAGAAGGAGATCAAGCCCTTCTTTTTAATTCAAGGTCGAGGTTGTTTCCTAGTAAGTTGAAATCAAGGTGGTTGGGATCGTTCATGGTAATGCGAGTTTTCCCTATGGCGCTGTAGAGATAGCTCACCCTAAGAGAGGTACATTCAAGGTAAATGGCTACCGCTTAAAATATTTTTTTAGGGAGAGTAATTGGAATGACAAGGAAGATGAAGTGGACCTTTTTAAATCATCTTGAGGTAAGAGCAGGTATGTTATGCTCGTGATGTAAAACAAGCGCCTCTTGGGAGGCAACACAAGTAGTTTTTATGCCTTAATTCATTTTTTTTTTTCAATTTTATTTTTATCATTTAGTGATTGAATAAAGTGAAGCTTGATTGAATGGTGTGAAGTTGACTCATTCCTATTGAATTTTACAGTCGAAATTTATTTGTGGAGTCTAGTGTTATTGTTAGGAATTGTTTTCATGTTGTTTTGCACAGGGAGAATCATTAATTTTTCACTGTATGCATCACAACAGACATGGTCCAACCATTATGTACCAGTTGTGATGTACATGGAGATAGTTATGTTTTCTTGAAAATTTGAGTGAGTCTATTACTGGCTTACCACGCTCGTGGTCACACTGTGGTGACTCATCACGATCATTCCTCAGAGCGTGCTATTTCCCTAGACCTTTTAGAGATCTGGCATGATCTTAGCACACCCGTGGTAAGGTCGTTGTGAGTATAATGAGCTCTAGAATAGCTATTGCGAACACTTAGAAATTTTAGCCCTAACTGAGTTGACAACAACCCTATAATGGGCTCGTAACGGCTGTGGTGCTTCAAGGAACTAAATCAATGAACAACAACCACTATTTGGCCATTATTACATGATATAGGGTTGCTGATAGTCGATCCTTGGCTTTTTGACTCGAACCCTTGTTTTCTCTCTTCCACTTTACTGAAGAACCATCCCTGATGATCACTTAGTGATTTTGAGAAGCTTTGGAACTATTTTTGCATGATTTAGCACCAGCCCTCTTTGATTTTCAATGTGGAACAACCTTCTTTTCTCGGCAGGTTTTATAAGAAAATCTTAAAACCTTTTAAATCATGATTTTATGATGTATAAATTGCATGAACTAGTTTAGGGATGTTTGATGAATGTTTTTACATGAATTCCAATCAAAATAACCGTTGTATAAATTTTTTTTACCATAGTCGGGATTCACAATGGCTATTCCATAATGAACAATGGTCGTTGTGATGACCGTTGCATTCAAATTGTTAACTGAGAGACAGATGAGTCACGAAGGGCATTGCATGCCCTTTGTGAGGCTGTTATGAACTTTTTCATGCTCATCTTGCCTTGCCAACATCTAGCAGCAGGGCCTGCCCATTGTCAGCTGGATATTCCCCTATTTTAGTATACAATGGACAAACCACTAGCGTTGTGCACCTGTGGTTGCCCAAGAGAAGTGCACAGCAAAGCTATTGAATCACAAAATGGACCATTGTATCCCACTGTACATATTGAGAGGGTCACCACGGTCATTGTCACCAGTATGTTGAGTCCATTATGGTCATATAACTAGCCACCCGCAGGCAGAGGCTGGGAAAAAGAAGAAGATCGAGGAGTCTTCTCGGCCAACAGTACCACAGTTAAGGGATCCCGAGCACAGGGCATGCTATAGGTGGCTCTTTGACCAGTGCTTCATCGAGGGGCGTCAAATCGAATGGCTGACACTCGAGTGGATAGGCCTCACTAATGAAGTACGAGACCTTACTTCTGTTTAGGGTTGGGATCAGCTTTTCGACTTCGACGAGCCGACTTACTAGGATCTCACGATAGAGACCATAAGCTCTTCTGAGCTGAACCATACCATCCTTTCCCTGGGATATCAGGAGACAATCAGTTTTTAGATGTTAGGGGAGGAGTTTATGATGTTCTACATGGATTTCTCCTAGTGGATGGGGTTGGTTGACATGGAGTATACTCGCATCGAGTCATACTTGCAACTCCATGTTGACCTGCCAGTTCACCTGAGCGCAAATCAAGTATGATCCTCAATAATTCGAGGCCATAAGACCTAGGTATGCTGTACATCGAAGATCTCTATCCTAGGACGCCTGACATTCCACTATCTTCATGCCATTCTTTCGTGGACACTGACCAGGCAAGGAGATAGCACGGGGGTCATGAACCTCTGGGATATTTTCTTCTAAGGGAGCATGTTAGCTAGGGAGCCAATTTACATCTGTTACACTTTAGCCTACCAAATACGGCATTAGTCACACCACTGGCGACCATATTTCTTGGTCCTTACATCACCAGGCTTGCACGGGGTTTAGGTTGATCAACCATTACCCGAGCAGGCGTCATGTAGGAGGCATGCAGCCACTTGAGGTCATCATGCTCTGAGTGATGCACATCATTGAGTGGAGGGACACACCTCATGCGATACAATACCAGGTGGTCCATGGGACTGACTTTGAGTCTTTGAAAGATGAGGAGTCTCTTTAAGAGACCACTGCCACCGCAGTTCCTCTCATCCCAGCTCCAGTCTTGTTGTTGCTGCCACTGCTCTTTCTCCTTCCCCGATTGAGACACCGAGCACATCTATTCCACCAGCGATAAAGGAGCACTTGACCTTTCTTGAGGACCCCTTATCCACTCCGGCGCCTACTGCACTGACACCACCTATCCTCCACCGCTCATATACGAGACCGAGTTCCCGTGTCGACATTAGCCATTTTGATTTTCTTTCACCACTTTTGTATTTTCATTCCAGTTGTATGCTGTACTTTTTATTTTTACCAAGGGACATTTGCCCTGTTGCTTTAGTACTTACATTTTGATCATAGTGTACTTTATTTCCAGTATTTTATTTTATTCTTATATTTAATTATTTCATTTATATATCCATTAGGGGTTGAGATGATTGGGTGTTATTTTGGTCGACACAATTTGGAACCTAAAAAAGGATAACTTCGTCGCCCTCATCGGCCCAATTAAGAAACTAGGGGAGTACTGGTATCCATGCACTTTTTCATTTTCTTTTACTAACATATTTAACTCCACTTGTGCATGCATGCATACATGGGGGACAATGTACGTCTTTAAGTGTGGGGAGGGAGTGTGTGATTGTTCACTTTGTGATTGTGAACCTTGTGCTATATTGTGAATTTTTTTTTCAAAAATGGTTCTTGCGCTTTATATACATGCTAGTGTTGCCTTTGAAGGCATTACACTTACTTGTTGGAGTTTCTTTGGTCTAGGGACATGATATGTGTTAGACTAGCAATTTTTTCGTTGCTACTAAAGAGTTTGACTGCTTTGTGAGTTTTTGCTCTATCTTGTGTCTCTCTTGAGTACACCTTACACTTTATGTCTGTCTAGAAAGTTATATTTTATAGTAGGGGTATCGTTAGTGTTAGTCATTTTCTTGTTTTAGTTAAAATGTTTTGACAGCAGAAATAGCTACCTCCTTTGTAGTGCGTAGTCACTCCCAACAAGTTTGATACAAAAAAGTATGCCAAAATGGGGAAAGGGTTGCCTCCTAGGAAGTGTGAAAACTACTAATTGTAAAAAAAGAGTATGTTTGTGAATAGAAGCCTATGAAAAGTATATAGTTAGGATACATAAAACCTTAAAAAGTTTTGCAACATGATCTAGACTATAAGATAGTGGATCAAGAGACCGATACTTAGGAAAGTACTTTTTGCCATAGATTAGAATCCTCTTTCTAGAAGCATGTCTATGTTACTTGGCATTTGATTGTTCCTTGTACTACTGAAACTCCATCTCTTGTTGCCTGAGGTCAAGCACTTACCATGTCTCTTAGTTTTATCTTCTTTATTTGCTTGAGAACAAGCAAACACCTAAGTATGGGGATATTTTATAAGTGCTAAAAAGTTCATATATTTCACATCATTTACAATGCATTCAACATTAAATTTGACATGTTTAGCACTTAATCAGTACAAAATTTCATTCTTTTGTTCACCACGGCCTTTCTTTCTATTTTAGAGTAAAAAAAGTGAATTCGGGGGTGTTTTGAAGAAAAATGGACTAAACTACTGAATCAGAGCTTCACCCTGGCTCACAACGCCCATGGTGACATCTTACCATGGCCTTTGTCCAGCCTCAACATTACCGTTATCAAGCGATAGCAGTATGGAATCACAGGGAGCAACACAGATGCCACAACGGCCTCACAATGGCTATTGTGAACCTATCACGACTGTGATCCAGCCACACAATGGCCGGAGAAGCCATGCCAGGATGCAACTTGGAGCCCATACAACAACTTACTCACCACAAGTGTCACAATGGCCGTGGTGAGGCCGTGCCGGACTTGATCATATATATACCCTAGGTTTTTCTAATTTTAAGGATGATTCTTTTGGTGAATGAGGTAGAGCGGCTGGAGTTCTGGAGAATTGAGTAGCTGAAGATGACTTTCATCCATAATTCAATATATTCCGGTAATTTTTCCAAGTGAGATTCAATGATTATCATTAGAGGAGGGCACGCGAAGAGATTCATCACCGTCTTGTCACTCTTGAGATTCTCTCAACCTTAACCTTCGTAGACCTATTATTGGGAGTTAGTTATAATAATTCTTTAACGCTATTCTTTGGTCTTACAGTTATATCTTTATTTATATCTCTATTTGTGATCCATAAGAACCCAATTGGAGGGGTATTGTATGTCTAGGTCCCTTGATTATTGTTTATGAATCTTGACTATTAAATCTAATAAATATTTCTTGTTTATATGATTTATTGCTTGTTTCTTTAATGCTATTCTTGTTAATGTGGATGACGAAGATATGATCCTACATTAAGACATACATGCTGTGATGGATCTATGCATGCGTTAAGAGATTAGCCATAGCTAGGTTTCTGGATTAATGATCGATTACCACTTAGGCTTAGGGTTTGATTTGTCCCTTTTATAGGAATTCTTGTACCTAAGGCCAACATAGGAGACTGGGGTTAGAAGAGATTCCATCTTAAGTTCCTAGTGATTTAGACCTGATTACAAAGAGATTGGGACAAGTAGGCCTTTAAATTCCCCTGATCCAATACTAGAATATGACTTTGTCATACTCAACACATATCTTAAGTATTAATCAAGATAACTGTCATACAACCACCTAAATCTTTGCAAGTGTGCTTAATGATTCTCCAATTTTATTATATAATAAATTGTAGAAGTAGACTAAAGAAAGAAGCATAAACGTTTAGGCTATTGATTAAGCGAAAGGGAAGTAATTGGAGTCTCTTATCGTTTCTTGGGAAATACAACCCTCGTGCTCACCCAAGAGGTATTACTTGATAACCCATACACTTGCGGTATTCACGAACTCATTGCAATATTATTTACATGTTTATATTTGCATATTCACACATCGATAATTCTTCGTCAGAAGGTCATGTAGGGAGGGACAGAACCTTGCAATTTATTCAAGCATCATATTATTGGCCAACTTTTCACAAGGAGATGGAACAGTTTCTACAGAGGTGTCAAATCTGCCAAGTGTCCAAAGGCATGGCTCCTAATACAAGGTTATACATGCCGCTCCCAATTCCTTCTCAACCTTGTGTTAATGTCAACATGGACTTCGTGATGGGATTATCTCATACACAGTGAGGTAATAACTCCATCTTTATTATTGTTGACAGATTTTCTAAAATGGTTCATTTCATATCTTGAAAAAAGACAATAGATACTATAAACGTGGCTCAGTTATATTTTTGAGATGTATAAGTTTGCATGGCCTACCCTTGTCCATTGTTTCTATCAGAGACACCAGATTTTGAGCCATTTCAGTTGAAGCTTGTGGTAGATGGTGAATAACGAGTTGAACTTCAGTAGTCCATATCATCCATAGACAGATGGACAGATGAAAGTCGTCAACAAATCCTTGGCTAACTTGTTAAGATATCTAGTTGGGGAACATGTGAAGTGTTGGGACCAAAAATTATACCAAGCCGAATTTGCTCGTAATCATGCAGTTAACCGTAGTATTGATTTCAGTCCCTTCCAAGTTGTGTATGCCTCTGTTCCCAGGGGTCTTCTAGACATGATATCATTACCTAATAAGACTAGACTCCATGGGAAGATAGAATACTTTGTTACTAGGTTACAAGGAGTTCATAGAGCAGTCCACGACAATTTAGAGAAGGCCGCGGGGAAATATAAAGAAGGTGCTAACAAAAGGAGTAGGCATCTGGAGTTCGAAGTTAGCGATTATGCGTGGGCTATCCTAACCAAAGAAAGGCTATCTATGCGGGAGTACAACGAGTTGTCAGTGAAGAAGATTGGGCCGATAAAGATTATTGAGAAGATCAACACTAATGCCTACTGACTCAAGCTACCAAGCCATATTCGAAAGGTAGATGTGTTCAACGTTAAGCACTTGGTACCCTACTACGATGATTCCTTAGATAATGACAATTCGAGGGTGAATTCTGCTCAACCTAGGGGGAATGATGCGGGGCATATTAAAGGTTAGCCTGTGGCTTTCTGAAAAAATGGGACAGGGCCTAATAGGGGTATTTTGGTAATAATGTCACTTTTTGAAGCGGTGGAGTTTTGGTGTTTTGAGGGACCCCACTTGATGGAAAATGGGTCAATGAGCACAAATCATGAGCTTTGCTCATGTGTCATGCCAGCTTTCTGCCGAATTCCATCATCTTGGACTTGAAAACAGGGATTTTGTCGTTTTAAGAAAAATTTGATATGCTTGTATCTTTGGCTAAGAATCTTGGATTTGTATGCCATTTTGGGCATTAGATTTATTTTGTTAAGTATTTTATTTCCATGTTGTAAATTGAAAACTTGGTGTTTTTGGAAAATTTTTATTTGTCTCCTGTTAGGATTTATTTTCTTGTTTTTGCTTCGTCTATTTATTGTAAGCCCTCGGTCTAAGGTAAATAGTTGATTTTTATGAAACAAAAGTTTTTTTGAATTTTCTTCTAAAATCCTTGGGTATTTTTAGACTAAACAATGTTTTATTTCTTATTGTTTGGCTTGGGCATTCTCGGACTATACAAGTTATTAACCTAATCATTACTTGGCATTCGTTCGCTGCGCCATTAAGAAAACCTCGACTCATGATTAGGCATGCTACATTGCAAGGCAATTATGGGTTGCAGTCCCCCAGGTAGTATGGGATGGGCTGGGTTTTTCATTAGACAGTGGCCCCCTTTACGCAAGACACATCTATCACACCAACCAATGAAGTTTCCATATGTTGTGTATGAGTGAAATGTAGCAATATTGAATATAATTTTTAAAAATATTAATTAAATGTAAATTTTCCTATGTGAATTGACTACAGTTTAATTAAATTAATATTATTTATAATATACAATTTAATTCATAAAATAATTAAAAATTATAAAAACTCATGGTTAGATAACACATAAGTGTTTGGCTAGAGAAGATTGATAATTCACTAATCATATATTACTTTTGCTTTTGTTTTTTATTTATTTATTTTTATTTTTATCTTTATTTTTATTTTTATTTTTGTTTTAATAATGTGGATAAGACATCAAATGCTTGTTCTATTTATGTCTTAGTCATGTCTTGTGAAGGAATATCGAGTCCTCAACCTCTTGTGTAGGAGTCAAATACCTTAATCACTAGATTATTGCAATGGTGGCCGAGAGATATTTGTATTCCATTATAACATATGATCTCTTTTTTAAAACAAAATCAACTACTTCATGTTTAGAAATTCATGATTAAAAATTTCATCATTAATAATATATATTAAATAAAAATTATATTTTAAAGCTCTCATATTACAAGCAAGCTTTGAAAGAGATAAACAAGCTATGTTTTCATTCACATTCAAAGTTACAGAAAAACAAACTAAGTAAACAAAGACACATAAACTTGATAAGTGACAAACTAATGTGGCACATTTTAACTTAACCTGCCACTTTGCCTCGAACTTATATTCTTGACCTTTGATCAAGTAATCCTAGCCATCTATTTCACATCAATGAACCCACCAACTTTCCCTCCATACTTTCAACTAACAAAACAAAAATTGAAACTTATACACAATACACAAACATTATATCATTCAACTAAACAAAAATAGAAACAGAAACACACAACTGAAGAAAACACAAAATCATTCACGCTACTCCAAGCTTCTCTGCACCATGCTCTTCAATCACCTAATAACATACTCCCCCTTGATTGAAGACTACAAACACCCGAATACTTTTTGAATTTATTGTGGCTTTGAATATTCAAACATTTAGTAAACAAAGCAACTATTTGTTCCTCTGTTTTACAGTATTGTAAATTTACCTCATTGCTTGACACCAATTCTCGAATGAAATGAAATTTCACATCAATATGTTTGGTTGTTCCATGTAGTGCAGGATTTCTAGCTATAGCTATGCAAGATTTGCTATCACACCATATGTAAATTGCCTTATCACTTTGAACTCCACAATCAGTTAATACTCTCTTCATCTATATACCATGACAACATATAGCACACAAAGCCATATATTCAGCTTCCGTTGTTGATAAGGCTATAATTTCTAGTTTTTAATATGACCAACACATAACTGCAGACCCAAGATTAAATGCAAATCCAGATGTGCTTTTTCTATCATGAATATCTCCACACCAATCACTATTAGCATATTTTTCTAGTTTCACATTGACATTCCTATCAAATTAAATCCTAAAATCTAAAGTTCCTGCCATATACCTTAAAACATGTTTTCCTACTGCAAACTGAATCTTTGTATGTTTCATCATGAATCTTGACAAAACATTGATAGCAAACACCAAATTAGACCTTGAATGAGATAAATATACCAACTTACCAACTAAACTTCTGAAAATTGTGCATTTGTCTCTTCAGATTCATAATACAATTGCTGCTTTCTATTAACAATCATTGGAATTGCCACTGGTTTACACCCTTGCATGTGAAACATCTTCAATAACTCTACTGCATATTTTTTCTGAGACATATTGATCCCCATTTCATCTTGATTTAATTCAAAGCCTAGAAAATACTTCATCTTTTGCAAGTCTGTCATTTCAAACTCTTGTTTCATCTCTTATTTAAATGTCTCAACCTTCTTGAGTGATGATCCCATATAAATGAGGTCATCTATATATACATAGACTAATAATATATCTCCATCTATGTCAACTTTCTTGTATAATGTATACTCTGTCAAGCTTCTCTGAAATTTCTGTTTCAAAAACCATTCATCCAATCTACTATACCAAGCCCTTGGAGCTTGTTTCAAGCCATATAAGGCTTTGATTAATTTATACACCATACCTTCTTTCCATGCAATTTCGAAACCCTGTGGCTGTGAGACATATACCTCTTCTTCAAGTTGTCCGTTGAGAAAGGCTAATTTTATGTCCAATTGAAAGATTGATCAACAATTAGTTGTTGTAATTGCCAAAAATACTCTCACTGTATCGAATCTAGCCACCGGTGCAAACACTTCGTCATAATCTATGTGCCATACTCTTGTGACTAGCCTTGTGCCACAAGTCTAGCTTTATATCATTCTACTTCTCCATTGGATTTATATTTGGTCTTATAAATCCATTTGACTCCAATGACCTTCTTGTTTGGTGGTAAATTGCACAATTCCCATGTCTTATTCTTTTCAATTGCAATAATTTCTTCATCCATTGCTTTCCTCCACTTTTTCTGATTCTATGCTTCTTAAAAACATACTAGATCTGAAACTGTGAGTGCATAAGTACAACTTTCATAAATTTCACGCAGAGATCTAACCCTTTGTGTTGGAGAAACATCAACTTTACCTTCATTTCTTACTGTAGAATTACTGTTTGGTGAGTTACTGTCACTAACATTTGGAGAGCTACTTGAACTTTCTTCATTATTTTATAAATTTTGAGATTGTCTATTTCTTACTTCTTGAAAGATAATTTCCTGCACATTAGTTTTTTGTTTTTCCTTCCAATTCCAGCTTTGATTCTCAAAACACACGACATCTCTACTAATAACAATCTTTCCTAAGTCAAGTATATAAACTCTATAGGCTTTTGCATCTGTGCTATACCCCATGAAAATTCCATTTTCAGCCTTCTTATCTAACTTTTGTAATTTATGAGCTGGAACAAGAATGTATGCAATACTACCAAACACCCTCAAGTGTGATACTTTAGGTTTCACTCCAAACCAAGCCACATGTGGTGTTCTTTTTGGCATAGCAAATGTGGGAGAAATGTTTGATAAATACACTGCAGTCATTACTGCTTCAGCCCAAAATTTGTTAGGCAAATGACTGTCATTCAACATATTTCTAGTTTTTTCAACCAAAGTTCTATTCTTCCTCTCAGTAACTCCATTTTGCTGAGGAGAGTATAGAGCAGTTAACTCATGCTTGATACCTCTTTGTGAGCAAAAGACATTGAATTCTCTAAACAAAAACTCTCCACCTCTATGTGACCTTAGAATCCTTAACTTTTGGCCTGATTGTCTTTCAACAAAAGCAAGACAATTCTAGAAATTACTAAACACCTCATGTTTGTACTTCAAAAAATATACCCAACACATCCTAGAAAAATCATCAATGGACAATATAAAATACCTACTGCCCCCATAGGATTCTGTTTACATAGGCCCACACACATCTGCATGAACCAACTGTAACTTTTGCTTTGCTTTCCAGTATATTCCAAACTAAAATGGCAATCTTGCTAGCTTTCCAAATATACGACCTGCACATTGTTGCAGTTTTTGCATCTTTAGCAAACCCAACACCATGTTCTGAGATTGTAAACACATCAAACCTTGGAAATTTAAATGTCCATACCTTCTGTGCCACGAATAAGACAATTCTTCGCTACTGGTCAGCAAAGCATTCACTGACTCTAACTGACACAACTCAATAGGGAACAGATTATGTTGATCCTTGAAGACTTCCATAAATAATTCTCCAGTTTTAGTGTCTTGGATGCTGTAACGTCTTTTATCAAACACAAGTCTATAACCATTGTCAATTAACTAACCAACACTCAGCAAATTTTATGCTAAATTAGGAACATACTTCGCATCATGAATCAGTCTTCTTCCTCCATTTCGATGTCGCACTACAATATATCCTTTTCCCTAAACTTCAAGAGCACTATCATCACTTATTCTGACCTTCTGTTTAACTGATTCATTCAATTGATGAAAAACCTCTTTCTTTCCTGTCATATGACTCAAACACCTACTATCAAGCAGCCAAACCATCTTCTTTTCTATTGCCAAATTCTGAGCAATCATAAACAAATTCCCATATTCATTTCCTCTGATTACTATCTGAATTCCACCAGTTATTGACTGAGTACCAACAGAATTTGCATTGCTATCACACTGAGAAATTTTGGACCAATAATGAGATTGCATATGCCCAAATTTACCACAATGAAAACACTGAGTATTCTTTAAATTACCTCTTCCAAATCTACTATTCATCCTTGGGCCAGCAAATTGATTTCTACCATAACTTCTCCCTCTTTGACTTCCTTTAAAATTTCCTCTACCACGATTGTAACCACTTCTGCAATCTTCAAAAACAACTCTTCCTCGGCCGTCAAAAATAGCTCTTCCTTGGCCTCTATAATTTCTACCATCTCATCTTCTTTAAAAAAATCTTCCTCATCTTCCTTGTTCTGTAGACCAAGTACTGCTTGTACCACCATCTTCAAAAGACTCTCTTCTTGCTTGAAAGGTTTTATCTTCAACTTTCTTAGCAAACTTATTTAATCTAGCCTCATGAGCTTGCAAATTGCCACTTAAATCATTCAGGGACAACTTCTCCACATCTCTAGCCTCTTCTATGGAAGTAATCGCATGTTCATACTTCATTGTTAGACATCTCATCACTTTAGAGACCACTTCTTTGTCTTCAATATCCAAACCAAGCCCTTTAAATTTATTGACTAGTGAGCCAACTCGTGAAACATAGTGTTATACATCTTCATCCTCCCTCATTTGTAACAACTCAAACTGCTGCCTCAGAGTCTGTCTCCTCATAGAAACCATTTGGGAACTCCCATGATATTCAATCTTAATATACTGCCAAGCTGCTTTAGCTATCTTCAACCTCACAATTCTATCAAAAATAAATTCATCCACAGCTTGTTGAATGATATACAAGGCTTTAGCATTATATTGTTGACTTTCCATTTTTTGTCTCTCAGTACCTTCATCCAATGGTCCCTCTTCAACCACCTTCCATATATTTTGACTTCTATACAAAGTCTCCATCTTAAGACTTCATCCATCATATCCCTCACCTTTAAACACTGGAAGAGATGTAGTTGTTACCTCTGCTGACCTAGTTGTCATCTTCACATCAATCTTTGATATCATGCCCAATTCTCACACACAAATAAAAGATGCAAAAACAAATAGAATGTCTCACCACTTCAAACTCACTTCAAATTAACACACTAAGTGCAAGCAAAACACCCAACCAGCTCTAATACCATTATTGATAAACTCCAAAATACCTCAAGAAACCATAGATGAAACCATAGATGACAAACAGAAGCTCAAAAATAAAATTAAAACCAGAGGAAAATTGAGAAGAGTTATGTTCTCATTCACATTCAAAGTTCAGAAAAACAAACTAAGTAAACAAAGAAACATAAACTTGATGTGTCACTAACTGACATGGCACATTTCAATTTAACTTGCCATTTTGCGTCGAACTTATACTCCTGAGCTTTGATCAAGTAATCCTAGCCATCTATTTCACATCAATCCATCCACCAGCTTTCCCTCCAGACTTTCAACTAACAAAACAAACATTCAAACTCATACACAATACACAAACACTAGATCATTCAACTAAACAGAAATAGAGACAGAAACACACAATTGAAGAAAGCACAAAATCATTCACACTACTCCAAGCTTCTCTGGATCATGCTCTTCAATCACCTGATAACATTTCTCTTCAACATTCGATCCCTCTAATAACTCACACACTCTCCAGTAGTTTGTAAGTGAGCATTCACATTTGATCCTGGTACCTAAACAATCACTAGCAATTGGGTCATCTGCTACATAAAATCTTCAAGCATCATAAGATCCTCATAACAAAAAGATTTATCAATCTACTGATAACATCCATTCCTCCTGCTTTCTTTGAAGGTTATCATGAAGACACAGGTCATCAGATTATATTCACTACTTACAGTCATCATAAACCTTACTAGCTTCAAATGAGATATGATGATCTAGATGAAGTATTAACACTAGGAGATGTGTCAAAACATCTACAAATATGGAGAGCATAGATGGTGCCAACTGATTGGAAAATAGCTTCTGCTACAAAAGCGTTTAGCAGGTACCATCTTCTTTTTTAAAATAAGAACATGAAAGTGTATGGGGTATAAGCCTTATTATTTCCTAATTATATTCTTTTCCTATCCTAGAAAATAAAAAAAAATAAGAAAATTTTGAGATGTTTACCAAAATGATAAATGAAGTTGGAGAAAGAATTTATAAAATACAAGAAAAGTATCACTAGCAATTGGCGTAGTAATTTTCTAATGAGAAAACAACTAACAGAGTCAAATCTACTCCCTGGATCTTTGAGGAGTAGCATTCACTAAATAAAAACTTGGTTTGTATTGATAGTTTGTAGTATTGTATGTACTATATGAAAACTAGGGGTAGATAGCCCATGGTTTTGGTCTAAAATTGCATGGTTTGTACTGTATGAAATACTAGGATCACAAGGGATTTAAGGCACCCCTCAAAATATTATGCCTCAGAAGATTAAAAAAGGATCTGAATGAACATTACATAATTTTTTAAATCCCATATATTAGTACTAGGAAATGTCCATTATTATGAACATGAAAATGGATCTACTAGTTTTAAAATTTTTTATTATCATAAGGAAGTTGAAATTAAAGAAATTAATAATGAAAATGATGAATACTGAAGAAAATTTATACAAAAGAAAATGTAAGTATGTAAAAAGTAAATTTGTGGAATCCAAAGACATAAAACTATTACTCTAAGAACTAAAAATGTTAAAAGATAGAATAATTTAAGGTAAGTAAAATAAGATCAAAAGTTTTAGAAAATATAGAGGGATTACAAGATTGTGTCACAAAATAATTAAAATAGAAGAACAATACATAGCTCAAAGAATAATTCAATTAGAAAGAGACTTAGCCAAATTGTGGAGTTAGCAATAATAACCAATCGTGAAATTATCTTTCATTTTTACAATATTAAAATACAAGCAATAATTCACAAATATTATCCGAATTATGACTAGACAAAGGATTTCTTAGAACTTCCAAATGATATTGATGAGATACATTTTCTAATAGAATGTATGTATGAATATGGAACCTATTCTAAAAGGAATAATCAAGAATGTAAAATGTATTATCAAGAAGAAGAAATGATAGTAGAAGAAGAAGAAATTTGCCAACAATTAGAAAAAAATAGATATTGATAGATTCATTGAAGAATTAGGAATAGTATCTAAATATGATGTGATACTAATGAATGAAAAAACATAACTTTGTCAAACATAGCATAGTAATAATCAAGCAAGTTCATAGCCTCTACTAGGTTAACAAGTGCAGAAAATACCGCTCAAACAACACAACCTTTTAGAAAATCTAGCACATATTTATTTTCCTAGTATCCCAAGTAAACCTATAGAACTTTCAGAAAAAAAAGGCAAACCAAATCCTTTAGAAATAATTAAATCCATGCCACAACAAAATAATAATCGAAGTATGCTAATCATCAACATAGTACACCAACAAAAGTGGACTGAATTATGGGATATATGAGAATTAGGTGCTACTAATGCTATAGAAATATCATTGATGAGTGTACAACACGCATGTATTATATATCACTTTGTACACTCATTCACCATGTATTAGAACCATATTATGGAATTTGATGCTAAATATAGTGTATTTCACGTTCTCAGGAATAGGGCAACACTTCAAGACAAGAGAGAGAGAGAGAGAGAGAGAGAGAGAGAGAGAGAGAGAGAGAGAGAGACAACAAAAGCATTTTGGACCCTAAACGATGAAATTGGTGCTCTCTCAGCTTCACTGGAACAAGGAGAAGGCAAAATGGGTGGTTAACAGGCGTAAGTCAATTCTAGAGGACCTTGCAAGCATGCATATGGCAGTAAGGAGGATTCAGGAGCTAATTCAGACAAACTTACAGGGAAGGCTTATGCCCGTAATGATGCCCATGAAGACCATCCAGAGGAGCTTACGACTAGAGCTTACGCCTGTAAGGGTGGTCGCAAGAAGCAGAACAGTGAAATTTATAGTCCAGTCTTTACGGCAGTTGATAAGTGCTAAACTGACCATATTTTCTATATCATTTACACTACATTTAGCATGAAATTTTACTTGTTTAGCACCTCATTAGTACAAAATTTCATCATTTTGTTCACAACAATCCTTATTTCTATTTTAGAAAAAAAAGTGAATTTCGAGTGTTCTGAAGAAAAATGAAGTAAGTTGCTGAATCAAGGCTACACCACGACTCACAATGTGCATTATAGAAATTTACCACGCATGTTGTCTATACTTATCACTACCGTGATCATGTCATGGCAACATAGAACCACCAGAATCAATACAGAATTCATAATGGCCTCATAACGGTCCTTGTGAAGACCATGACAGCCGGTATCAAGACACATAACCGAAAGACCGTGCCAGGATGCGATTTGGAGCCCAAACAACAACTTACTCACCACGGGTATCATAATCCCCATAGTAAGGCTAGGGCGGAGTTGATCACTATAAATACCCTAATTTTCTCTAAATTTGGGGAGACTCTTTTACTGAAGAAGCTAGGGCGGCCGGATTTCTGGAGATCTGAGCGGCGTGAGATGGTGTTTCTTCTATATTCTAACAAATTCCGGCAGATTTCTCAAGAGTACACCAACGAACATCAACAGAGAAGATCACTCGTGAGAGGCATCTTCAAAGATCATCATTAGAGGATGTGAGTGACACATGTCATCCGGACAATCTTGGGATCCAATAATCCCCAACCTTAGGAGAACTATTGGAGAGAGTTAGTCCAGGAATACATTGAATGCTTATTTATTCTTTATTTGATATTGTGGCTCTCTTGTGCTTTGATGCTTTGCTTATTATGATCTATAAGAACCTAATTTGAGGGGAATTGTATGTCTAGGTCCCTCGGTTATTATTTATGAATCTTGATTGATTAATATATATTGTTCTAGTTTGCGTAATCATTGCATATTCTTAATTGATTATTAATGTTGATGTAAATGAGGAGTTTATACCCCCATGTTGATGACGCCCATCCATGATAAATCTATGCATGTTCTAAGAGGTTAGGCATAGCTAGGTTTCTGGATTAGGGATTGGTTGCCGCTTAGGCTTAGGGTTCGATTAGTTTCTTTTTGTGGGATTCTCGCACTTAAGGCAAACATAGGAGATTGGGGTGGAAGAGATTCCATCGTAAGTTCCTAGAGATTTAGACCTAGTCGCCATGGTTTATTGGGACTAGTAGGCCTTTGAATTCCCCCAGTTTGATCCTAGAACATGATTGACACTTAACTCCCAACTCCTTCTAAGTGTGCTTAATAATATCTCCAATTGTATTGTTTAATAGTGTTGTACAAGTAAACTAAATAAAGAGCATAAACGATTAGGTTATTGATTAAGTGAAAAGGAAGTAATAGGAGTCTCTCGCCATTCTTGGGAAAATACGACCCTCGTGTTCACCCATGAGGTATTAATTGATAATCCGTACACTTGTAGTATCATGGACCACTTGTAGTATTAAGTACATACTTGCATGCTTATATATTTGCATAATTTACACAACCCATAACCGTTGGCAAGCAGTATGTTGGACCATAACTCAAACATAAGACTTTACGGATGGGACTTACAGCCGTAAGTGTTCCCATAAGGCTTACAACCATCTTCTCTAGCTCCCTTACGACCACGTCCTTACACCTGTAAGCAGCCCGTAAGCAGTCGGGTATAAATAGAACTGATGAGAATTTTTAGGGCATTTTCTTCTTTTATTTTGGGCGATTCTTAGAGGCGAAGTTTTGGAAGATAGAGAAGAATCTCCAACACTTACCCCTTGTTTGGTTAGGGGATTTTGGAGGGGTAGCAAGGGGTGAGGAGGAGTGATGGTTGTTTGGTTGGGGGAGGAGGAGCTTGGAGGGGTGCTTCACCCCTCCAAACCCCTCACATTCCACCCCTCCAAATCGAGGTCTTTCAGAGGGATTGAAATATTTAACAAAATTTTAAACTTTAAATGTCTATGAAAAGACCAAATTGCCCTTTTTATTAATTTGAGAAATTACTATAATTTTTTTTAAAACCTAATTTCATCTCTTATATTATTTTTGTTCTCTCATTCTTTGTAATGTGTGACTTTAATATTAACAAAAAAAAATTTATATATAATAATAATATAAAAGAATATAAAAATATACATATAAAGTGAGTGATTTTATTATTAGTTTATAATAATATTAGTATTATTATTATACAAATAATATTATCATTACTATAATATTAACAAAGTTGGTACAAAATAATCCTAGGTATGTATAAAAAAACTTATTATGATCAATTTTATATATAAGGGTAAATTGGTAAAATACACATCACACTTCTCCTCACCCCTCCACACTCCTCCTTCCTACCAAACAAAAAAAAAATAGATTACTTCTCCACAATCCTCCAGTGAACCATACATAAAATATTTTCAAACCCTCCATTCTCCTCTTCTCCTTACTCCTCCTCACTCCTCCCCTCACCCTTCCCCCTTTAAACCAAACAAAGCCTTAAGGAGCAATTTCAAGGGGGATTCAGATCAACATTCAAGGGGATTGAAGATCGTAGCCGTCAAGCTCACCTTGGTGTCATGTGCGGAAGCTTTCCTAGGGCTTCTCCGTTGATTCTTCATCAAAGCGATTGAGAAAGGGGTTTTCATGGCTTTCATGTTTTCTCCTATTATTTGTATCTTGAATTCTTGCCCTCCATTAATGGAGGGCTAATTTGTAAATGTTTGGGCCTAGTTGAACTCTATCGTTTATTTCTTTGACATTGGTTATTGGAGCTTTTTTTGGTTTAATTGTTTTCTTAATTGCAATCATTTCTATTTGAATCTAATTGCTTGTTTAAATTCTTGGTTGCTAACGAGGTGAAAGCCATAGCTATCATGTTTGATGTGCTACGTGATGAGTAGAAATACCAACCTAGCATAGACATGCCATGATTAGAGGGAATTAAGTATAAGCCTGGCTATAGGATCATTTGGAGGCTTTGTCTCCCTCAATTCTCTTGAGTGAGTTATTGGCAATCTCTGTGCTATTTACAATCATGTGGATTAGATTTTAGGAGAAATCACATTTCTGCTCTGTATTCGGATTAGGGCAATCTCTCTCTCTTGGGAAGATTATCTATTTACGAGCTTGCAATTAACTAACAGTGAGTTTCATAACGGGTTAATACGATTGTGTGGATGTCTGTATCAGCTCTGCACCTATTAAGTTACTCTTCACCTAATAAATCAGGGTTTAGTATAACTCTGGAAACCTCTCAATTCAAATAAGATTGCATGTATAAACAACCTTTGTCCTGCACTTCATAACCCTAGAGGGATGCTATGCTTGGACATAGCTTTCTTCCTTGACTCTCTCCTACTATTTTCTAGTATTTTCTTGTTTTTGCTTTCTTTGATTAACACACACATCACTCGATCACTTAGGCTATTTTTCAGATTTAGGGTTATTACAAGTATTCACTTTCTTCCCTGTGGACCGACACTCTGCACTTACGCAAACTATTATTACACAATCGGCACATACACTTGTGTCCCTATCAATCACCTAATATTTTAGATGGTATAGGATTAGTTAATTTTATAGAAAACTTATTGGGAACTATTACTTGCCATATGACAAATAGTTGGAAATCAAACTTTCAAAATGATTACCAATATTTAATAAGTATGTCAAATAATGCTGATAATGTAACAAATCAGGTTCGACAAATAATATTCAGAAACATACCCATCAAAAGAAGAACAATACTACAGTACAATGTTGCAAGAGATATGGAAAGATTACATTTAGACATGTTTTAATGATATCATTAAATTTAGTCAAAACTACACAACTTTAGGAGCAAATACTTGTAAAGCCTTCTCAGGATCATAATTAATTAAAAAATGGTTTAGTAAATTAATAAAATCACTAGGGGACTTGATATATAAATTTTAGATTGACCAAGGAAATGAAAATGTATTAGGAATAGGACTAGCCACATTATTTACATTCAATTACTTAAAAGAGAAATGTCTTGAAAATGAAACTCATAAATAGATAGCCGAGTATAGTTACCGCAACAAATATATGTTGCTTTTGTTTATAAAAAAGTAAAACCTAAGAACATATTAAAAATTAGTACTCATTAGAAGAAAGGAAGACCTAGAAAAAATCATGCAATACAGTTTAAAGCTGGTAAAGAACCTTCAAAATGCACATGTTATATTTGTGGTGAAATAGGACATTGTGCTAGAAATTGTTAAAAAAAAAACGATAGGGTTAATAAAGAAAGGGTTAAATATGTATCAACATTTTAGAATTATCTAATGAAATTGATAGAGTTAGTATAGTTAGTGATAATATTGCAAGTGAAAGTGATATCTATTGCATTTTGGAGGATATGACAACAACTTTACAGAAGAAAATAATGTTTTAGAATTTAATCAAATATTTGGAGACCTAGAATGGACAAATAATAGCTAAAATGGGTAGTAATGGCTTATAGTCTAGACAAAAATCCTAAACATCTTCTAGACACATACCAGCAACATAAATGGTAGATAATTGTTTGCATATATTTGAAGACTACAAAACTAATTTTAAACAAAAATGTGACATTTGCTACAAGTTCCAGCTTACAAAATATAGAACTACTTGTACTAAATGTGAATTATCTATATGTAAATTCTGTACCAAAGAATGTTATGATCATGTAATAATATTAAAACCTAATGAAGACCAAACTAGTAAGATAAATAATGAAGATAATAATAATAAAATTATAAGCAAACTTATCAAGAGAATAGAACAACTAAAAAAGAAAATAATGATTTAGAACTAGTCATAGAAAAAATAGGGAAAGGAAAAGAATTATGAATATCTCCAAAACACAACTTAAAAGAAATAGAAGAAGAAATACACTTACATAATTCAAAAGGTAATAATTTTTTTAAATATAGATTGTATTCTTAAATTTATGGATGAATTTAAAACCAATATTAAAGGAATTATAGATACTTGAGCAGGTAAGTGCTATATATCTCCTGAATTAATACCTTACAAATATATAGAAAAAGCTCTTTGTCAAGCAGAAGTTAGAGATGCCTTTGGGAAATCAGGCATTTTAGAGAATAAGGTAATGGATTCTATTGTAACATATAATAATTTAAAATATCAACTACCCTTTGTATAGATCAAACCTACATTATGTACCAAATCTGCCAGATTTTTAATAGGAATGAATTTACAAAACATAGGAATGATGGAATAACAATATAAATGAAAAGGTTACTATATGCAAATATATGGACTCCATACAAATAGCAACATTAATTTCTTTAGAAATAAGTATTATGAAAAGTTTATTAAAAGAAATCAGTGATTGTGATAACCTTGAAGCTATCAATCTTGAATTAGAAAATAATTTGACCAGAGAAAATTTAGAAGCTATATTAACAAAACTTAAAGAAAATATAACCATTGGGGAAAATCCTATTACAATTTTACATAGAAACAAAACCTTTTGCTAATTAGAAATAATAAATCCAGAGTTAATAATTACATTTCCAGTAATCAAGGCTATGCCTTACAAAGAGGGAGAATTTAAAAAACATATTAATGAATTAAAACTCTTAAGCTTATTGCACAAACTTAGAGTTCTGATAAGACTAGGGCTTTCATAGTTAATAAGCATAGTAAAATTGTTAGAGGCAAAAGTAGGATAATTTTTATATATAAAAGCCTAAATGATAATACTAAACATGATACATATCGCCTTCTTAATAAAAAAACATAATACAAAAAATTTAATAAAATACATATATCAATATATAGTAAATTTGACCTAAAATCAGGGTTTTGGTAAGTCCCATTAGAAAATGAAAGTAGACCACCATGGATAGCTTTTATAACCGATTGTGGACATTATGAATGGACTGTAATGTCTTTTGGACTAAAAAAATGCTCGACAAATTTTCCATAGAAAATTGATTATATTTTTATAAATTTTAATAATTTTATCGTTACCTATATAGATGACCTATTAGTCTATAGCAAAACTGTTAAAGAACATATCTAGCATATTTTAGTTTTTTCCAGCAATAAAAATTGGATGTAGAAAAATTGAATTTTTGTGCGCAATAATAGGACAAGGATAAATCTATCTACAAAATCATATGGCCACTGGAAATTGAGAAATGCCGGATAAATTAGAAACTTTAAAACAAATTCAATCATTTTTAGAAAGGTTGAACTATGCAACGAATTTTATCCCTAATCTTAGCCAATTGGTTAGACCATTATATAGTAAAACAAAGCAAACTAGAGAAAGAAAGTTTAGGAATGAAGAGAATAAACTTGTTCAAAGATAAAAGACAAAACAAGAAAATTAAAGGCATTAGATTTACCCCCTCCTAAGAGTTATATGATTATAGAATCAAATGGTTTGGGAGCCATGTTAAAATATTGGCTCACCAAATATTCTAGTATTAAAGAAGAAAAAATTAGTATATATGATGGTTATATATTTAAACAAAGGTAATAGCTTGCGATGTAGGAATTATTGGCACCATGAAAGCAATGGAAAATTTTAAATTATTTACAATATTCAAAAAGAATTTACTCTTAGAAGAGATTGCTAAGCTATAGTAGCTTTTTACAATAAAAAATCAAAAGTATATTATTTGAAAATAGATCATTAATATTTATAGATTATATTATAGAAAATGAGTTTAATATAATCATGGAACATATTAAAGGCAATAATAATTTTATAGCAAATAAATTATCAAGATTAGTAAAAGAGAACCACTGAATTGCCCATTTGTGTTAATTGAATTGAAGATTGCCTGCAAGTTACTCTGAAATGCAATTATTGTGGGATTTAGGATATCTTAGACCAAACCCTTGGCTTGTATCTCTAAATACCAAGACTATGACTGTAAAACCAACAGGTTCATATGCTTTCTTAAGTCTGGTATGAGCCAAGTTGATACCTTCCCTTAACTAATTACTATACCTACTAAATCAGCTTTTATCTTTCTAAATGAAGTTTGATTATTTTGTTGATGGAGGGCGTGCATTTTCCATTAGAGCCCACTTTAGCATTACCCATCTTTCCTTTAGTCTCTAGCCTTAGATTCAATATGTCATTTCCAATAATAGCCACCAACACATCCTTAAGATAGCATATGGGCCTCCAGAAAAAATATCAAAGGTCTAGTTCCCATACTCCATATATTAGCCAACTATCTCCATAGCAAAAATGAAAGCTCCACCATAACCACCTCTCAAATCTTTAAGCCTCACATTGTTGAGTTCTTCATTGAGCAAGACTACCCAAATTAAGTTTCTTGAAATAGAAATAAAAATCCTCAAAGAATAAGAACAAAAAATGAGCCAAGAAATGAGTAGGAAAATTATGAGATTGAAGAATTTAAAATGTTTATAAGAGAAATAGAAAAGTAAAAAAGAATAAATGTTTGAGATGTTTCCCAAAAAGATAAATGAAGTCAGAGAAAGAATTTATTAACTATTTCTAGAAGAAAAGTATCACCAGCAACTGGATCAACAATTGTTTATGAGAAAATTATTGGTAAAAAGAAAACAATTAATAGAATCAAACCTAATCCTAGAATAGCTCTTAGAGGAGTAGCATGGGTTGAATCAAAACATAGAGACCAAGGATGCATGTGCCATCATCTTACAAAGCTTCCTAAATCTAGCAAAATGGAAGGATCAAATCATAGATGGCGTCCACCTCACTATAGAAAACCTTTTAGAAAATGGCCATCTATCAAGGATAATATTGACTGAAGAAAAACAAATAAAGCTCCTAAACAAGCATTGGCAATTGGGTCATCTGCTATAAAAAAAATCTTTATGCATCATAAGAGGATTAATCAATCTACTAATAAGATCCATTCCTCTTACTTTCTTTAATGGTTATCCTAAAGATGCAATGCATCATATTATGATCACTACCAAAAATCACCATGAACCTTAACATCTTCAAATGAGACATGATAATCTAGACGTTGCATTAACACAAAGAGATGCGTCAAAACATATACAAATATGGAGAGCACAGTGGTGGCTACTGATTGGAAAAGAGCTTTTGCTATGAAAGCGTCTATTCAGTTACCAACATTTTTTTGAAAATAAGAATATGAAAGTGTAGAGGGTAAATGAATTCTTATTTCCTAATTACACTCCTTTTCAAGAAATAAAGCTTATATTACCAAATACTACTCTTTACATGAAGGCAGTAAACACATGGTCTAGAGATTATGCTCTTGGAGATAGGGATGCTCTCACTTCACCATCTAAAGATCTTTGCGTGGAAGAAAATATTGTCGTCAAAGTAAAGATGACTTTACTAAACAAAATCTTGACAATCTTATGGAGGGTTAGGGGTTAGGGTGCTTTTTGGTTTGTATTAATGGTTTGTAATACTATTTGTGTTGTTTGAAACCAAGGGTGGATAGGCCATGGTTTTGATGTTAGAACCCAGTTTTTGGCCCATACTGTATTACTGTAGCGGTTAGTTCCTGTAGCAAACCATTACTGTAGCAGCCCAAGAGTTTGTTTGAAACTTCAACCTTTTGTCTCCTCCAAACCCTAGCCCTATGATCTTTCTCTACCCTTGGCTGTTGATGGTTATAGGTAAGTAAATATTATTAGGTTTTCCTTAATTTTTTAGTTTTGTGCAATTGTTGATCTTAACCCTAGATCTGGTCTTCATGTCTTTTTTTTCTTTTTCCTCTTTTTATTTCTTCCTAGATCCTTTGAAGAATGGTGAAGGAAGAGATTTCAAGTGAATGGGCTAACCGAATTTTGTTGATCTATTTTGACTCTTGTACATTGTATTTGCTTGATTTGGTGTCGATTTGATATGATTATGTTGGAACTTTGGATGTGTTTTGATGGGGTGTGATAATATTTTCAAATGAGAGATTTCCATGAATCTATTTGGTGATTTTATTTGAAGTTCAAAGCTTTATATATATATTTTTGACTCATCATTTTTTTATTTGCCAAAAACTCTTTTTTTTTTTTTTTTTTGCATAATCAACTTAGGAGGAAGGTTTACCATGATTTATTTATGAGAAATATGTGAACCTTATGTACTAGATATGGTGAATTGTTGATTTGGATTGAGGAACAATGCTTGATGAATAATGTATGTAAAATGGTCATATTTTTGAGTTATGTGGAATTCATGAGATGGAATTTGTGTTGATGCACACAAGATGTTTGATAAATTGCCTCTAAGAGGAAATTGGCTTCAAATAAGATGTAGGCAAATGTGGAGATACTTATGTCATTGATTGTGTTGAATTACTAGAATGGAAGAATTTTAGGAAGATAAGGTTTTATATTGTATATGTTGTATGTGGGCATAGAATTGGGTATTCAAATCTAGAGGATTGTTTGCTGCCCATAAAGTGCTTGATGAAATGTAATTTATGATTTATTTGACATCCAAAATTTTTATTATGTGTATCTTTTTTGGCTCTTAATTAATTTACTTGCCATAAGTTCACTTTGTTCACTCTATACTTGAAAGATTGGTGTATGTAAAACGGTCATGATTGGTTATGTTGGAACTCTTGTGTGAATATTTGATTAATGCATGCCAAGTGTTTGAAGTAATGTTTTGAGAATTAATTGTAAGTAATGACCATATGATTGTGCAATGGGTGGTGAAAATTATGTCAATAATGAAGTGAATGTGTGGCTAGAGTAATTATTATGGTAGTATAAATTAAAGAAGAAGGTGATGGAGATTTGCATGTTGGAGAGGATTAGGTAATTGAAAATGTTAATGATGGAGAGATAATTGTAAAGGAATTAAGCCTAAATATTGGGTGTTTGAGCTAGATATTTTGCATATGTTGGCAAACTTGAGTTGTAAGAGAATTGTAGAATTTGTGTTCTTTGGAAGTATTTGTGAAGGAAAATAGATGGACATGTTGGTGATTTTGTGAATGAGACTATTGCAATTATATTGTGGCGATTGGAAATTTTGAATGAGGAAGATAATAAGATAAGTGTTTATCTTGCATTATACCTTGGCTTTTTTGTGTATTTAGGTTGGTAAGCATGATTGATGCGTTTTAGGTAGATGTATGCATGTAATCAAGCTTGATAATGGGAATCTTGAGGTTATATGTATTGGAATAGTTAGAATTGTGGATTTTATCAATCATATAATTATGTATTGGAGTGCGCATTTATCTATTATGTTATTTCCCTATTTAATTTGCTAAATTTAATCTCACTTATTTGTTTATTCAGTTATACAATGATTTTACTCTTGATTTTCGAGAGGGATCGATATGTATTAATGACTTAGCAATTTATTTACTAAATTATGTATTTAATTTATGTTTATCTACTTATTCCCCTAAAGTGGAATTTTGAAATTTTAAAATTTTGTTTATTTGAATATTTGAGAAAAAATTGTAAACATTTTACAAGTTTTGCTTGAATGTTTTAGTCTCCAAATGAGCTGTACTCAACCCTGTCAATAAGGGTTAAATACTGACCTTGTTGGCAAAAATTCTGGAAAATCGAGACTATAGTTTCTTACCATGTCCGTTCGGTGGTAAATGGCCATTTAAAACTGTGAAAGACCCGCCTACGTCAGTGAGACCCAGAACAGAACTCTGCACAAGCCAGGTATTGTTTTGTTTAGTCGCACATTAATTCGCAGTCACCTGGAGTCGAACCCGCGACCTAAGCCTTTTGTCTCACTTAAAGTGAGCGCCTCTCACCAATTGATCCGCGGATCATTTGGTGAGAGGTGCTCACTTTAAGTGAGACAAAAGGTTTAAGTCGCAAGTTCGACTCAGGGGGAGTGTGAATTAATGCGGAACTAAACAAAACAATACCTAGCTTGTGATGAGTTCTGTTTGGGTCCCACATACTGAGGTGGCCTGGTCTCTCACAAATACCGTACCCATCAGTATTAATAAACAATCATCTGATACCGTGTCCATTCTGCAATAATAAACAGCCATCTGTTATCTATAGTAAATTTGGAGACATTTTGTTTGAAATCATGTCTAGAAGTTTATATTTTTCCAAGATTTGTATTTCTGGATTCCATATTTTGTTAATAACAATATTGACAAGTGTTTGCAAAGTTGTGCATTGGAAACCTATGGTTACGTATTCGTACTGGTACATGATTTCTTGCCTAACGTTTACTTGTGGGTTTTTAATTATCGATATTATGTAAAGGTTTGAATAAGCTTCTTCTATATTTGAAAGTGTTTGAATGTTTTGCACATATTTCACCCCACTGACTGAGTAACCGAGTTACTCAGCATCTCTTCTTCTATCATTTCAGTTACTGGACTCTAAGGTTATTATGCTTAAGTCTAGTGATGTTTAGACAGTGCTAGGATGGATCCACTAGAGTTGTCATTTTCTCTAAATTTTTTCTAAAAATACTCTTTCTTTTATATTATTGTATAATATTAAGTTGTGAAATACTTTTGTAATTTTGTTGGTTTATTTTTATCTTCTTTGAATCAGGTTTTGAGGCTTTGCAAGCTTTTGTGGTCCACGCCTTGTGGTTCTACGACCGTTTATCCGCTCACTGGGTCCCAATGGGCAGTTCGGGCCATGACATTTGGTCTAATACTACATGGTTTGTACTATATGACAACCAGTGTCGGATGGCCCATGGTTTGTGTCTATTACTACATGGTTTGTACTATATGAAAACCAAGGCCGAATAGCCCATGGTTTTGGTCGAGCATCCTCTATATAAGAGAAGAGAAGCTCTCATATTGTAAGCAAGCTTTAAAAGAAATAAACAAGTTCTCTTCAAACATTCGATTCCTCTAATAACTCACAAAACTCTCTAGTAGTTCATAAATGAGTGACCACATTCTGTCCTACAGTAATTAATTTAAGATTTTTTTCTTTAAAATGTTTTATTTGTTCCTCTAGAGTTACTATAGTTTCCAGTGTTCTAACATGGCTTATTTCGCAGAATACAAGAAATCTTGTAACATTATCTGCTGATTTTATTGTTTTCGGTTTTATGTAACAATAACACCTTATTATTATTCATAGTTCTTCTGATAACCTTTCTTTATCTTTTCTACCTAGATATTTAAATCCATTTATGATTTTTTTAATAATCTAAAATGATCATATTTAGTTTGTTAGAGGCTTCTTTTAAGGTTTGTGAGTAAAGTAGTTACCAATTTTTCTATTTATTTTTTATAGCTAGTAATATCAATAAATTCTGTTTTAAATCTTGATTTTTTCTTTAATTCTTTTGCAGACCATTTTATAAACGGTGATCTTGGCTTAGGTTTTATATTTAATGTCCCAAACTATTGACTTAAACTTTCTAGACTAATTACATCTTTTGGTTGTGATGATCTTTGTATTAATAATCTTACAATGTCTGCAAACATAAGTATCTAACATTATTTTGTCTAATTATAATTTTTTTCCTCCCCTTACTTGAGGTTCTTTGTATCTTGAATCATTTTCTTTTAATATTGCTATATGTTCTTCTAAATATGCTTCAGATTATTTTATGACTTCTTCAATTATATCCATCCTATAGGTCGAATCCATACTGTAAGATTTTGTATTATTTCATATTCTTCAATTTCTCATTCTTAAATCTTTTCTTCATTTTTTCATTTTAGTTCAAATAAAGTTTCCAACCTATGCCTAAGTTGGCGGGGTAATCCTCTTAATATTTTCGTTTCTTTTTAATTTCTACATTTAATTCAATTGTAGACACTTTGATAGTGGTCATGTGCTATTTTTGTAAAGGTCTTATCTATTTTATCTATTTCCTTTTCCAAAGCTAAATTGGGCATCTTTTATTCTCCAATTATCTTCTTTAGATAGTTTTTAAATTTTGTTTCTATTTGTCCAATCTTTCTTATCATTAAATCTATTTCACTAAAAAGTTTATGATAAGTTGATTCTATTTTATATAGCTTATTTTTCCTGAAATATTATTTATTTTAGAAGATAATTTTTGTAAATTACTTGATGCTTCTGATATTTCTATTTCTAACTTTCTCTGTCTTTCTATTTGTGTTGCTATTTGTATTTTAATATTATTGTTATTAATAATGCTAACATAAATTCTTCGAAATTATCTTGTTCAGTGGTTATTTTGTTGAATTTTAAAACACTTATATTAAATCAGAGGATTTTCCCTCTTGATTCTTGTTCAAGAACTTATAATCAAAATGTTCTTTTCTTAAGATGTTCACAATATTTTTCACTATATAGAAAAAAAATGTAGGAAATATTTGCGTGCTTTAATCCTGCAATGGAACTATGTTGTAATGAAAACATGCACTCACCAAATGAGATAGTCTCGATTTGAAACACAAACAATGTTTCCTAATTCCTTGCTTATGTATGATGTTTCATCAATTCCTCGGGATTTTGGCTTGAATGGGTTTCTTATCGGGGATTTCTCTTATGTCCTAGACTCTACCTATAAATAACGATAAAATAATAAATAAACAACAACTAACAAGAAAACTAATAGCCAAACTATACACAATAAAAAAAATTATTCTCTAGCCAAGAAACACTTCAACTAGCCAATATACTTAGAAAATAAATTAAACTACAAGTTTATCTCAAGGTTCAACAATCCAAAGCACCAATAGAAGGTTTAACCTCACATAATACATAAATCCATAACAAAATTAAAATAGTTCAACAAGATTGAAAACATAAGGAAAATTCCCTTAAGCTTCTTTTCTTGTGGATGATGGACTCTCGCTTGATAGCTGATGACCTTGCTCTTCAATCTTGGCCGAAAGTGCAAGTATAGTGGTGCCAACTCGTCCTTGATTGGCTTCCATCAATCTATGCTTCAAACATTAGCCTCCTTTTGAAGCTTCACAAAAAAAAAAAAAAATAGTGCACACCCATGGTTTAGGTGTGCTTTGCCCATCCTCTTCGCTACCGACACTTGGGACTTGAATCTTTGCAATTTTGGAATTGCAAAAATCAACACGACTGAAGAATAAGCTTGTGCTCTCTTAAGCTCACCATGTCATGAACTAAATGACTGTGCTTTGAATGTGCTTTAGAAGTTCTTCACATAATTGATTACACACCACAAGTACGCTTGTGGTCTAGCCATATCTTCATTGGAATTGTGCTATGTTGCTCAATTTTCTCCAATTCTTTCGAACTTTCATTCTTTTTGTCCCAAGTACCTATATACCTATTCATGCACAACAAAGTACTAAAATAATGGAATTTATGTGACAGGCTCCCCGAAAGTGCACGGGTTTGTCGAAGTAATAAAAGTTACCCCGGTGAGAGGGTAGCCGAATCCACAGGGAATAGGGAGTTAGAATACGAGATTTCACTATTAAAACTATGCGAAGTACGGAAAAGTAGTAATCGATTTGTGTGTGAATTGCGAGAACAATTATACTAAAGACAGGAAATTAAATAGAGAAAGGTGGAAGATTAGAAATCGCAAGAAAAGAGATTAAAGAGGATTTAACAATTAATGAAGTGGGGTATCCGGACAAGTTATCTTTAGGATCTATGCTTCTAGTGCAAGACTATGCTATTATACCTTCCTATTGATGCTAATTAAGTCGAGGAAATCCTTAGACTCACGGTCCCAAACCTAAGGTCAACAGTGACTAACCCCAACACTATGCCCCGGTATTAGGATTCACAACAACCCTTCACTCTATCGCTCGTACGATTAAGTCCCAGGGGAGTACATCTACCTAAACCTCACACTACGTGGGATTGCATTAAGTTTTTGGGACTCCTAGTGATTAAACCTGTTCCTATGTGTAGTTCTAACCCTTTGGTCCAGGAGGAAGAACCCTAGTCTAGATTAAGCCCCAGTGCGTAGGATTCACTTCAACCCTTCACTCCGTTACTTGCGTAACTAAGCCCCAGGGGAGTTTATCTACCTAGCACTTCACTCTATCTTGACCGCTATTAAATCAAGGAAACGGAGGTAGGGAGAAATCACACCGGAGGGGAAAGGGGTACATCGCTACCTCACAACTCTCCCTCTCAACCCTCTTCAATCTTAAAGAGTCTAATCCTATAGGAGTTGTCACACCTCCAAAGGAAAACCTAGATTGCTCTCAACCCTAGTGTCACATCTAAGGGAAAACAATAGCAAGATAAAATTAAGATCGAAAGTCAATTCTTATTCATCAATAATGGAAAAGCATAATAACAATGTCAAAGAAACATAATAACCCTAGAGTTTTACAAGTCCGAATACCCACAAGGGGTTTAGCTCCTCATGGAGCTATACATGTTCATCAATGTATATAATAAAACAAGAAGTAAAGACATAGATGAAAAACCCCCTTGCGTATGGTGTGGTCGTGGTCTTGTGCGGCCGCCGGACGTCGATGACGATGCCGATGACGCGCTCCAAACCTCCACGAAGTCCTCTCCAAAACCCTAGCCGCCCTCTCCAAAGTTGAGGAGAAAATTAGGTCAAAAGATGTCTCAAAAAGTCTCCAAATCGGGCTTTTATAATGTGGAGTCGCGGCTTTAAATTTGCTGAAATCGGGATTTCACACGGCCGTGTGGAATTTCCACAAGCCGTGTGAAAATTCTGGAAAACTGATTTTCGGCCGACTGTAAACAGTAACTTGCTACAGTATTTTTACTACAGTATTTGGCTGCGGTGCTGCTGCAGTAATTGTGCCGAAACGCTCCCGAATTCGTCGTTCTTCATCGAGGCCATTGAATTGGGCACACAATCAACGGTAGATCGTGTCGATTGCTTCGAATCGCCTAATTGGTGAAGTTCTCCTTGTTGGCATGAGTTAGACTTATTGTGAATGTGACTGCCTTTGTGCCCCTCCAAAGGAGGTTGGCACACACCCACAAGTCTATGCTCACGCCTTACTCCTTGCTTAGTCTGAAAATCTTCCCAACAACGCCAAACACGACCTAACTTCGTTCCTTCCCTTCATTTTATCTTCACAACCCTACAATGCACAAAAGTAAACAAATGCACACTTTTTAGTGATAAAATCTGATTAAATTAATGCTCATTGCAAGATAATAACGCTTCGTATTACTATAACACGAGCACTTATCAAATCCCCCCACACTTAAGCTTTTGCTTGTCCTCAAGCAAAATAGAATGTGAAAGTACTTGGGAAGAACAATTGAAAGTGCTCGGCCTTAGGTTCACCAAAAGTATGCAAAAGGAGCATTTTACAAGTAAGGGGAAATCAAAACATTGCATAAGGTTACCAATGCTCTAGCTAAAAACTCGAATCAAAAAGGATGAAAACTCGAAAATGTGTTGGTGTGTGCGATCTTACTCAAGCGAACCAACGAGTACTCCTCAAACTTTGATTAGAAAGGACTTATTTATATAAAAACAAAAATAGTGGTGGAAGTAGTAGCTTCACACATCCTTGAAGGTAGCCCTTTCCTAGGCGGCCGCCAAAGGTGGCTTTCACTCTTTCGAGGAGGTAGCTCTTTCTACCGGGGTAGTAGCTTTCACGCATCCCATGAGATAGCTCTTTCTCTCATTAGGGCATAACTTGTATCTGACTTATGAGAGTAGCTGCATACTTCATAGGCGGTAGCTCTTGCCACCCCAAATGCATAATTAAAACAAAGCTAATATTTACAAACTCATATACTTTTTTTTTATTATTATACTTTTTTTCTTTTCCATTATTATTTTTTTTTATGCATTTTCCAAAGCAAAACTAAGAACGATGATAAACTTGTCCTTAAAAACTTCAAGATTGAGTTTCCAAAAGATTCCAAGAGTAAGTTGTGCAATATGAGAATATCGAGCAAAAAATTCCTAAAATTCAAGTAAAAACTAGAGCATGATAGGACACAATGTTAAAAATTCTCCTAAACTATAAGAATACAACCGTTGCAACTAAGGTGAACCGCCATAGGCTACATGAGCATAAGCAATTGAACGCACAAGTAAAGATGTGTGCAATGTGAACTCCCCCCCACACTTAAGATGTACATTGTCCCCAATGTACGCATGCAAGCACAATAAAAATTAAGAATTGTAAAACAATTAGTGTGGAAGTAGGCAATTGAAACATTACTCCCCTGAACTCCAAGTGTTGCGTTTGATGGAGCTAGGTGCATTGAGAGTTGAGTCTCAATGGGTTGTGAAGAACACACGGTCCCATGACGGTGTTTATGACTATTCCTTAGATTCCTTTCATCCAAGACCATCTACGCACACATACACAAGGGTTCAGTATAGCTCAATAAAGACTCGAGTATATAGAATATGAAAATGAAATACAACTCGAGAGAAAAGCTAAATAAAAGATAAACTCAGAAGGAGAGTCCTTTCTGAGTACTACAAGTCCAAAATAAAATAGAAAAGTACAAGAATGAAAATCAAATAAAAACAAAGAAAAACTAAATCTAAGACGCCTCAGCGTCGGTGTCCTGGATAGAAGCCTCTGGTGCTGCTAGAGGCTCTGTCGGTGCGGGTGGATCTGCCGCTGCTGCTGGTGGTGATGCTGGAGCTGGGGATGCTGGTGGTGTAGGAGTGGAAGCTCGGTGTCGGACCACGAATGGTGAAGTCATGGCTCGCTCGAGTAACTGCTGTATACTGTGAAATCGAGCCATGACCTCTGTGTGCTTTGCTACCTGTGTGGCCCTGACCTCAGCCACCTCTGTCTGTAGCACCCCTACTGCGCTCTCGAGGCGCTCCAACCTGTCCTAACCTCGGGAAGGCGAGAAGATATGCACTGGAGGTGGCTCTGGCGCGGTGGGTGGTACCTCGGTCTCTATATCCGCCGTCGTGGGTGGCAAAAGTAGATGTAAGGTTGGTTGTACTTCCCCAACCTCATCGTCCTCCATTGGCCTTTGTTGGTGTATGTTCAAAATATAGCGCTGATAATGTTTTCTAGCCATGCCCATCTGTCTCAGCATCTCCAAGCTAATCGGGGTCGGTATAACTGTCTTTTCCATTCCTTTAATTGCTTCCCGAAGGCCCATCCCCTTAATGAGTTTTGTCACGTACGGCCCTGCAAAAATGGCTCCAAGCCTCGGGTACTGGCCCTGATGTCGCATGTAATCTGCTAGGATATACCCAAGATGGAGTGGCTCGCTCCTAACCATTGAATGTAGGTAAAGGAGCTCCTGCCTGCCTAAGACTCCCGTACTATCTCCCCGACCGTTCACTGATCTACTCAGAATGGCGTGAATGTACCTGTAAGCTGGTCGTGACAGAAAGTGGCTTTCGATAATCCTAGCTCATATCGCCCTTGTCCACACAACACTCTGTAAGCTCCTTGAGGTGTCAAACTGCCAGAAAAATCAGTCGGAAGGTTCCCATACTCCTCCGTCTCTGTATATGCTTGATCATATAAACCCATTCGAATAGAAAACTGCGTCACGGACATGTTATAATCGTGACCAAAGGCCCTGAATTGTATAATGTCGGTACTTGTCAAGTCTCTTTGTGATTTGTTGAACTCAAAGGACGCTAGTACTTCCAAAGAGAGTGAGCGATTTGCCGGTTCTTTAATAGTCAACAGATGTTTCCATCGCCCAGCCGCTAAGAGTTCTTCAATCTCATCTGCCATTTCGTCTCCCCACTCAACTGTCCTTAAACAACTCAAGTCTATGTATCGAGATTGTCCAAACTTTAGTTTCTCCAATCTATCATATCTCGTTCGGTGCTCGGGCTTTGCGAAGGTAATCTGCTCCTTAGATGGCTCGAAGGGCCTCTTGCTAGCTGCTTGCCGTGTCCTGGATGCCATTCCTGAAAAGAAATAAATTAATCGGTCATTAGATTCAATTCCTCAGGATCCCACACGGCTGTGTAGAAATTCCACATGGCCGTGTGGATTTCCAAGCGGACGCACTGCACGGTGATAGAGTTAGCATATAAAAAAAAATTGTTCTTGAAACCTTTGCGAATGTATGCGTATGCCACTAAATCATGCAAATCGAATGAAAGCATAACAAAAACGGAGTGAATTTGTTGTTGACGAAGAACAAGGGTTTGAAGTTTTTACCGGTGATGTTGATGAAGAAAAACTTAAAATCGGCCGGGGGACTCCAAATAAACCTCAGAAAAGATCGGGGAAGTGATAGAGAGGGTCGGAAAGTGTTCCAGAGTTCAAAACAAAACGAGGCACGAGTGGAATCCACAATGAAACGCATAACTTTTGAAGTCCTGGGGATCCACACGGCCGTGTGGAAGTATCCCACGGCCGTGTGCCTCTGGAATTATGCTTCACAGGGGCCAACACACGCCCCTGTGTGCACTCTGGTTGCTCTCTGAACTACCCCACACGGCCTTGTGAGACAACCATACGGCCGTGTGCCATCACAGGGGGATCCACAGGGGCACCCACACGGCCCTGTGGATTCTCGGGAAAATACAGAAGGTTTCTGAAAAATTTCACACGGCCGTTTGGAATTTCCACACGGCCGTGTGCCCAACTTGGCCAAGAACACAAGGCCGGGCACAGGGGCACCCACACGCCCCTGTGGCTTCTCTGACTCGCCCGAGAAACAGTAAGTGTTTAACACGGCCGTGTGAATACTCCACACGGCCGTGTGCCTTTCACAAGCTCTCTCACAGGGGCTCACACACGCCCCTGTGTATTCTCGGGAAGAAAGGGTTTTCTCTGCAGAGTTTCACACGGCCGTGTGGAATTTCCACACGGCCGTGTGCCTTAGCACAGTGGCACTCACAGGGGCACCCACACGCCCCTGTGGACTCTCTGGAAAAGAGTTGTTGTTCTGCGAGAATCCACACGGCCGTGTGCCCCTTCTGAGGTTGTTCACAGGGGCACACACACGCCCCTGTGCCCTCACTGGTTGAGTTCTGATTAGGTAACACACGGCCGTGTGGAATTTCCACACGGCCGTGTGTTTTCTCTGGTTACTCAGAAAAATTCACAGACTCTTCCAAAAAAATTCAGAAACTCTTTTAAAACACTTAGAGCCTGTATAAACCATAAAAACATGACCAGAGACCGTAGAAAACACACTCAACCGACTCAAACTTCGTCAATTATCATTAAGGCACACGAAAATATCAATAATCCACGATCGAATTTGCAGCACATGCATTGAAACTTCAAGACATCAACACTAAGACTTTTATTTATCCTAAAACTAAACTAGGTCCTAGAAAAACTGTAAAACCTTGGGTTGCCTCCCAAGAAGCGCTTGTTTAACGTCACTTAGCTTGACGTACCTGATCTTACCTTATGGGGGCTTGAGAAATAATACCTCCTTGTAGTCATCGCACACTTCACCACCAAAATAAGGCTTCAACCGATGCCCATTCACCTTAAATGTACCCTTCTCCGGATGAGTGATTTCAACTGCCCCACTGGGTGATACATGCGTAACCGTGTAAGGACCAAACCATCTCGATTTCAATTTCCCCGGGAAGAGTCGCAACCGTGAGTTGAACAATAATATCTTGTCGCCCACTTTGAATTCTTTAGGTGACTTAATGTGTTTATCGTGCCACCGTCTGATCCTTTCTTTATAGATTCGAGCATTCTCATATGCTTTCAACCTCCACTCATCAAGTTCATTGAGATGGAGCAATCTTTGCCCACCGGTCTTTCTCAAATCAAAGTTCATCCCCTTTATTGCCCAATATGCCTTATGTTCGAGCTCCACTGGCAAATGACATGATTTCCCATAAACCAAACTGTATGGAGTAGTTCCTATCGGAGTCTTGAATGCTGTTCGATAAGCCCAGAGTGTATCATCCGACCGTTCAGACCAATCTCTCTTTCCTTGCTCTACAGATTTCGTCAGAATCCTCTTGAGTTCTGTATTGGTCACTTCAAATTGTCCACTAGTTTGTGGGTGGTACGGGGTCGCAAGGCGATGGTGTACTCCGTATCTTTTAAGCACTTTTTCCAATTGGAAGTTGCAAAAATGTGTGCCTCGATCACTGATGATAACCCTCGGGGTCCCAAATCGAGCAAACAGCCTCTTTAGAAATTTTGCCACTGTCCTAGCATCATTAGTCGGCAGTGCTTGAGCTTCGACCCATTTTGAAACATAATCGACTGCCACCAATATGTATTGGTTCCCATTGGACTTCGGAAACGGCCCCATGAAATCGATGCCCCAAACATCAAATACCTCACAAAATTGCATAGGGTTCTGAGGCATCTCATCTCGCCGTGACAAATTTCCTGACCTCTGGCAGCTATCACATCGAAGGACAAATTGGTGAGCATCCTGGAATAAAATCGGCCAATAGAACCCTGCAGCCAAAACTTTCTCTGCAGTTCTACTTGATGCATAATGGCCTCCAACCAGTCCAGAATGACAGTGAGCAAGGATATCCCATCCTTCCCTCCTTGAGACGCATCTCCGAACCACATGGTCTGCACAAATACGAAAAAGGTATGGATCATTCCAGAAATAATGCTTCAGATCACTAAAGAATTTCTTTTTCTGTTGGAATGTCAGCCCTTGTTTGAGCACCTTCCCTGACAAGTAATTGGCAAAGTCTGCAAACCATGGGACCTCATCTGATGATAATTCTGAATTCTCAAGTGAGTATAGGTGTTCCTTCGGGAAAGAATCGTTGATTTCCTTACTTGATGGCTCTTGTCCAACACTTCCCTCTAACCGAGACAAGTGATCTGCCACCACGTTTTCAGTCCCTTTCTTGTCCTTTATCTCCATGTCAAACTCTTGCAGTAGCAGTATCCATCTGATCAACCGTGGCTTCGCGTCTGCTTTGCTCATGAGGTAACGAAGAGCTGAATGGTCTGTAAAAACAGTGACTCTCGATAGGATGAGATACGGTCTGAATTTGTCGAGGGCAAATACCACTGCTAGCAACTCCTTCTCCGTGGTGGTGTAGTTCTCTTGAGCCCCTGTGAGAGACTTACTTGCATAATATATAGGTTGGAAATGTTTACCCCTTCTTTGCCCCAAAACTGCTCCAATAGCGTGATCACTTGCATCGCACATGAGCTCGAATGGCTCGTTCCAATCAGGTGTAACTAGAATTGGGGCTTGCACCAGTTTCTGTTTAAGCGCATAGAAGGCCGTCGTACATTCCTCATTGAAATCAAACGGAGCATCTTTTTCGAGGAGTTTGGTCAATGGTTGCGTGATTTTCGAAAAGCCCTTGATAAACCGTCTATAAAATCCTGCATGACCCAAGAAACTCCGAATCCCCTTAAAATTTGCTGGTGGTGGTAGCTTGTCTATCACTTCGATCTTGGCTTTGTCTACCTCCATACGTTGCCGAGAGATCTTGTGCCCTAAAACAATACCTTCCTGAACCATGAAATGGCATTTCTCCCAATTAAGTACAAGGTTTGTTTCTTCACACCTCGTTAGCACTCTTTCCAAAATTTTCAAGCATAGATCAAAGGAATCACTGAACACTGAAAAGTCATCCATGAATACCTCCATTATATCTTCCAGAAAGTCATCAAAAATAGCAGTCATGCACCGTTGGAATGTTGCGGGTGCATTACACAGTCCGAACGGCATCATTCTATATGCAAACGTCCCGTAGGGACAAGTGAAAGTTGTCTTCTCTTGATCTTCTGGGGCTATAGGGATCTGAAAATAACCTGACATCCCGTCTAAGAAGCAGTAATATTGATGTCCGGCCAGCCACTCCAACATTTAATCAATAAAAGGCAGTGGAAAATGATCCTTTCGGGTTGCGTCATTCAACCTTCTGTAATCAATGCACACCCTCCATCCGGTGACTGTTCTCGTTGGAATGAGTTTATTTCGTTCATTCTTGATCACTGTCATCCCTCCTTTCTTTGGAACCACTTGCGTTGGGCTCACCCAAGCGCTGTCAGAGATAGGATAGATAATCCCTGCATCCAACAGTTTCATCACTTCTGCCTTAACAACCTCCTTCATATTTGGATTTAGCCTTCTTTGAGGTTGAATTACCGACTTGAAATTGTCCTCCATTAGTATTTTATGTGTACAAAACGAAGGATTTATTCCCTTCAAATCTGAGATTTTCGAAGCAATGGCAGATTTGTGCTTCTTCAACATTTCAACCAACCTTCCCTTCTGATCCGGGGAGAGAGAAGAAGCTATGATAACGGGGAGTTTCATTTCTTCTGCTAGATATGCATACTCCAAATGTGTTGGTAATATCTTTAATTCCAAATCAGGTGGTTCTTCAATAGATGGCCGCAGACGGTTTTCCTTCAATCGATCAATATCTTCAAACTGAATCGTTCCTTGTTCCCCAATACTTTCTGCGATGTTCTGTAAAACCTGGCTGTTGAGATGTTCTTCGGTTCCCTTCGTAGCCTCTATCTCACATGCTTCCTTAGTTAAGTCTATGATTCCTACTGAAAAGACCTCTTGACATTGTTCGATATAACCTGATTCAAATTGAAAAAGGACTCTTTCTAAATTCTCTTCTGAATCCTCGCTCAAAGAAGCCAAAGCCGATCTCTCAAAGTCATCTAACACAGTGCCTAACTCACACTCCATGGCCTGTCCTATACAAGGATGATCGACAACTGTTTCTCTTTCCATGGAGGTACTGTTAAATGATTGCCCGTACTCAATGCTATTCACAACCACATGTACTGGGAACAATTGAATTTTCTGTTCCACCACCTCCACCATTCCTGTAAGTGTGTTAAAAATTTCAGTTGCATCAAACATCCCCTTTCTTCTCAAGCTGAGACCAAAAACAAAAGGAAGAAAGGTAAGAACAATGATAGATGAAGAAAATATTGAATAGAAAGTGAAGTGAATAGCTAAAATAGTGAAAAACAAAGATCTAAAACGCCTATTCCGCGGCAACGGCGCCAAAAACTTTGACAGGCTCCCCGAAAGTGCACGGGTTTGTCGAAGTAATAAAAGTTACCCCGGTGAGAGGGTAGTCGAATCCACAGGGAATAGGGAGTTAGAATACGAGATTTCACTATTAAAACTATGCGAAGTACGGAAAAGTAGTAATCGATTTGTGTGTGAATTGCGAGAACAATTATACTAAAGACAGGAAATTAAATAGAGAAAGGTGGAAGATTAGAAATCGCAAGAAAAGAGATTAAAGAGGATTTAACAATTAATGAAGTGGGGTATCCGGACAAGTTATCTTTAGGATCTATGCTTCTAGTGCAAGACTATGCTATTATACCTTCCTATTGATGCTAATTAAGTCGAGGAAATCCTTAGACTCACGGTCCCAAACCTAAGGTCAACAGTGACTAACCCCAACACTATGCCCCGGTATTAGGATTCACAACAACCCTTCACTCTATCGCTCGTACGATTAAGTCCCAGGGGAGTACATCTACCTAAACCTCACACTACGTGGGATTGCATTAAGTTTTTGGGACTCCTAGTGATTAAACCTGTTCCTATGTGTAGTTCTAACCCTTTGGTCCAGGAGGAAGAACCCTAGTCTAGATTAAGCCCCAGTGCGTAGGATTCACTTCAACCCTTCACTCCATTACTCGCGTAACTAAGCCCCAGGGGAGTTTATCTACCTAGCACTTCACTCTATCTTGACCGCTATTAAATCAAGGAAACGGAGGTAGGGAGAAATCACACCGGAGGGGAAAGGGGTACATCGCTACCTCACAACTCTCCCTCTCAACCCTCTTCAATCTTAAAGAGTCTAATCCTATAGGAGTTGTCACACCTCCAAAGGAAAACCTAGATTGCTCTCAACCCTAGTGTCACATCTAAGGGAAAACAATAGCAAGATAAAATTAAGATCGAAAGTCAATTCTTATTCATCAATAATGGAAAAGCATAATAACAATGTCAAAGAAACATAATAACCCTAGAGTTTTACAAGTCCGAATACCCACAAGGGGTTTAGCTCCTCATGGAGCTATACATGTTCATCAATGTATATAATAAAACAAGAAGTAAAGACATAGATGAAAAACCCCCTTGCGTATGGTGTGGTCGTGGTCTTGTGCGGCCGCCGGACGTCGATGACGATGCCGATGACGCGCTCCAAACCTCCACGAAGTCCTCTCCAAAACCCTAGCCGCCCTCTCCAAAGTTGAGGAGAAAATTAGGTCAAAAGATGTCTCAAAAAGTCTCCAAATCGGGCTTTTATAATGTGGAGTCGCGGCTTTAAATTTGCTGAAATCGGGATTTCACACGGCCGTGTGGAATTTCCACAAGCCGTGTGAAAATTCTGGAAAACTGATTTTCGGCCGACTGTAAACAGTAACTTGCTACAGTATTTTTACTACAGTATTTTGCTGCAGTGCTGCTGCAGTAATTGTGCCGAAACGCTCCCGAATTCGTCGTTCTTCATCGAGGCCATTGAATTGGGCACACAATCAACGGTAGATCGTGTCGATTGCTTCGAATCGCCTAATTGGTGAAGTTCTCCTTGTTGGCATGAGTTAGACTTATTGTGAATGTGACTGCCTTTGTGCCCCTCCAAAGGAGGTTGGCACACACCCACAAGTCTATGCTCACGCCTTACTCCTTGCTTAGTCCGAAAATCTTCCCAACAACGCCAAACACGACCTAACTTCGTTCCTTCCCTTCATTTTATCTTCACAACCCTACAATGCACAAAAGTAAACAAATGCACACTTTTTAGTGATAAAATCTGATTAAATTAATGCTCATTGCAAGATAATAACGCTTCGTATTACTATAACACGAGCACTTATCAAATCCCCCCACACTTAAGCTTTTGCTTGTCCTCAAGCAAAATAGAATGTGAAAGTACTTGGGAAGAACAATTGAAAGTGCTCGGCCTTAGGTTCACCAAAAGTATGCAAAAGGAGCATTTTACAAGTAAGGGGAAATCAAAACATTGCATAAGGTTACCAATGCTCTAGCTAAAAACTCGAATCAAAAAGGATGAAAACTCGAAAATGTGTTGGTGTGTGCGATCTTACTCAAGCGAACCAACGAGTACTCCTCAAACTTTGGTTAGAAAGGACTTATTTATATAAAAACAAAAATAGTGGTGGAAGTAGTAGCTTCACACATCCTTGAAGGTAGCCCTTTCCTAGGCGGCCGCCAAAGGTGGCTTTCACTCTTTCGAGGAGGTAGCTCTTTCTACCGGGGTAGTAGCTTTCACGCATCCCATGAGATAGCTCTTTCTCTCATTAGGGCATAACTTGTATCTGACTTATGAGAGTAGCTGCATACTTCATAGGCGGTAGCTCTTGCCACCCCAAATGCATAATTAAAACAAAGCTAATATTTACAAACTCATATACTTTTTTTTTATTATTATACTTTTTTTCTTTTCCATTATTATTTTTTTTTATGCATTTTCCAAAGCAAAACTAAGAACGATGATAAACTTGTCCTTAAAAACTTCAAGATTGAGTTTCCAAAAGATTCCAAGAGTAAGTTGTGCAATATGAGAATATCGAGCAAAAAATTCCTAAAATTCAAGTAAAAACTAGAGCATGATAGGACACAATGTTAAAAATTCTCCTAAACTATAAGAATACAACCGTTGCAACTAAGGTGAACCGCCATAGGCTACATGAGCATAAGCAATTGAACGCACAAGTAAAGATGTGTGCAATGTGAACTCCCCCCCACACTTAAGATGTACATTGTCCCCAATGTACGCATGCAAGCACAATAAAAATTAAGAATTGTAAAACAATTAGTGTGGAAGTAGGCAATTGAAACATTACTCCCCTGAACTCCAAGTGTTGCGTTTGATGGAGCTAGGTGCATTGAGAGTTGAGTCTCAATGGGTTGTGAAGAACACACGGTCCCATGACGGTGTTTATGACTATTCCTTAGATTCCTTTCATCCAAGACCATCTGCGCACACATACACAAGGGTTCAGTATAGCTCAATAAAGACTCGAGTATATAGAATATGAAAATGAAATACAACTCGAGAGAAAAGCTAAATAAAAGATAAACTCAGAAGGAGAGTCCTTTCTGAGTACTACAAGTCCAAAATAAAATAGAAAAGTACAAGAATGAAAATCAAATAAAAACAAAGAAAAACTAAATCTAAGACGCCTCAGCGTCGGTGTCCTGGATAGAAGCCTCTGGTGCTGCTAGAGGCTCTGTCGGTGCGGGTGGATCTGCCGCTGCTGCTGGTGGTGATGCTGGAGCTGGGGATGCTGGTGGTGTAGGAGTGGAAGCTCGGTGTCGGACCACGAATGGTGAAGTCATGGCTCGCTCGAGTAACTGCTGTATACTGTGAAATCGAGCCATGACCTCTGTGTGCTTTGCTACCTGTGTGGCCCTGACCTCAGCCACCTCTGTCTGTAGCACCCCTACTGCGCTCTCGAGGCGCTCCAACCTGTCCTAACCTCGGGAAGGCGAGAAGATATGCACTGGAGGTGGCTCTGGCGCGGTGGGTGGTACCTCGGTCTCTATATCCGCCGTCGTGGGTGGCAAAAGTAGATGTAAGGTTGGTTGTACTTCCCCAACCTCATCGTCCTCCATTGGCCTTTGTTGGTGTATGTTCAAAATATACCGTTGATAATGTTTTCTAGCCATGCCCATCTGTCTCAGCATCTCCAAGCTAATCGGGGTCGATATAACTGTCTTTTCCATTCCTTTAATTGCTTCCCGAAGGCCCATCCCCTTAATGAGTTTTGTCACGTACGGCCCTGCAAAAATGGCTCCAAGCCTCGGGTACTGGCCCTGATGTCGCATGTAATCTGCTAGGATATACCCAAGATGGAGTGGCTCGCTCCTAACCATTGAATGTAGGTAAAGGAGCTCCTGCCTGCCTAAGACTCCCGTACTATCTCCCCGACCGTTCACTGATCTACTCAGAATGGCGTGAATGTACCTGTAAGCTGGTCGTGACAGACAAGTGGCTTTCGATACCCCTGGCTCATATCGCCCTTGTCCACACAACACTCTGTAAGCTCCTTGAGGTGTCAAACTGCCAGAAAAATCAGTCGGAAGGTTCCCATACTCCTCCGTCTCTGTATATGCTTGATCATATAAACCCATTCGAATAGAAAACTGCGTCACGGACATGTTATAATCGTGACCAAAGGCCCTGAATTGTATAATGTCGGTACTTGTCAAGTCTCTTTGTGATTTGTTGAACTCAAAGGACGCTAGTACTTCCAAAGAGAGTGAGCGATTTGCCGGTTCTTTAATAGTCAACAGATGTTTCCATCGCCCAGCCGCTAAGAGTTCTTCAATCTCATCTGCCATTTCGTCTCCCCACTGAGCTGTCCTTAAACAACTCAAGTCTATGTATCGAGATTGTCCAAACTTTAGTTTCTCCAATCTATCATATCTCGTTCGGTGCTCGGGCTTTGCGAAGGTAATCTGCTCCTTAGATGGCTCGAAGGGCCTCTTGCTAGCTGCTTGCCGTGTCCTGGATGCCATTCCTGAAAAGAAATAAATTAATCGGTCATTAGATTCAATTCCTCAGGATCCCACACGGCCGTGTAGAAATTCCACATGGCCGTGTGGATTTCCAAGCGGACGCACTGCACGGTGATAGAGTTAGCATATAAAAAAAAATTGTTCTTGAAACCTTTGCGAATGTATGCGTATGCCACTAAATCATGCAAATCGAATGAAAGCATAACAAAAACGGAGTGAATTTGTTGTTGACGAAGAACAAGGGTTTGAAGTTTTTACCGGTGATGTTGATGAAGAAAAACTTAAAATCGGCCGGGGGACTCCAAATAAACCTCAGAAAAGATCGGGGAAGTGATAGAGAGGGTCGGAAAGTGTTCCAGAGTTCAAAACAAAACGAGGCACGAGTGGAATCCACAATGAAACGCATAACTTTTGAAGTCCTGGGGATCCACACGGCCGTGTGGAAGTATCCCACGGCCGTGTGCCTCTGGAATTATGGTTCACAGGGGCCAACACACGCCCCTGTGTGCACTCTGGTTGCTCTCTGAACTACCCCACACAGCCGTGTGAGACAACCATACGGCCGTGTGCCATCACAGGGGGATCCACAGGGGCACCCACACGGCCCTGTGGATTCTCGGGAAAATACAGAAGGTTTCTGAAAAATTTCACACGGCCGTTTGGAATTTCCACACGGCCGTGTGCCCAACTTGGCCACGAACACAAGGCCGGCCACAGGGGCACCCACACGCCCCTGTGGCTTCTCTGACTCGCCCGAGAAACACTAAGTGTTTAACACGGCCGTGTGAATACTCCACACGGCCGTGTGCCTTTCACAAGCTCTCTCACAGGGGCTCACACACGCCCCTGTGTATTCTCGGGAAGAAAGGGTTTTCTCTGCAGAGTTTCACACGGCCGTGTGGAATTTCCACACGGCCGTGTGCCTTAGCACAGTGGCACTCACAGGGGCACCCACACGCCCCTGTGGACTCTCTGGAAAAGAGTTGTTGTTCTGCGAGAATCCACACGGCCGTGTGCCCCTTCTGAGGTTGTTCACAGGGGCACACACACGCCCCTGTGCCCTCACTGGTTGAGTTCTGATTAGGTAACACACGGCCGTGTGGAATTTCCACACGGCCGTGTGTTTTCTCTGGTTACTCAGAAAAATTCACAGACTCTTCCAAAAAATTCAGAAACTCTTTTAAAACACTTAGAGCCTGTATAAACCATAAAAACATGACCAGAGACCGTAGAAAACACACTCAATCGACTCAAACTTCGTCAATTATCATTAAGGCACACGAAAATATCAATAATCCACGATCGAATTTGCAGCACATGCATTGAAACTTCAAGACATCAACACTAAGACTTTTATTTATCCTAAAACTAAACTAGGTCCTAGAAAAACTGTAAAACCTTGGGTTGCCTCCCAAGAAGCGCTTGTTTAACGTCACTTAGCTTGACGTACCTGATCTTACCTTATGGGGGCTTGAGAAATAATACCTCCTTGTAGTCATCGCACACTTCACCACCAAAATAAGGCTTCAACCGATGCCCATTCACCTTAAATGTACCCTTCTCCGGATAAGTGATTTCAACTGCCCCACTGGGTGATACATGCGTAACCGTGTAAGGACCAAACCATCTCGATTTCAATTTCCCCGGGAAGAGTCGCAACCGTGAGTTGAACAATAATATCTTGTCGCCCACTTTGAATTCTTTAGGTGACTTAATGTGTTTATCGTGCCACCGTCTGATCCTTTCTTTATAGATTCGAGCATTCTCATATGCTTTCAACCTCCACTCATCAAGTTCATTGAGATGGAGCAATCTTTGCCCACCGGTCTTTCTCAAATCAAAGTTCATCCCCTTTATTGCCCAATATGCCTTATGTTCGAGCTCCACTGGCAAATGACATGATTTCCCATAAACCAAACTGTATGGAGTAGTTCCTATCGGAGTCTTGAATGCTGTTCGATAAGCCCAGAGTGTATCATCCGACCGTTCAGACCAATCTCTCTTTCCTTGCTCTACAGATTTCATCAGAATCCTCTTGAGTTCTGTATTGGTCACTTCAACTTGTCCACTAGTTTGTGGGTGGTACGGGGTCGCAAGGCGATGGTGTACTCCGTATCTTTTAAGCACTTTTTCCAATTGGAAGTTGCAAAAATGTGTGCCTCGATCACTGATGATAACCCTCGAGGTCCCAAATCAAGCAAACAGCCTCTTTAGAAATTTTGCCACTGTCCTAGCATCATTAGTCGGCAGTGCTTGAGCTTCGACCCATTTTGAAACATAATCGACTGCCACCAATATGTATTGGTTCCCATTGGACTTCGGAAACGGCCCCATGAAATCGATGCCCCAAACATCAAATACCTCACAAAATTGCATAGGGTTCTGAGGCATCTCATCTCGCCGTGACAAATTTCCTGACCTCTGGCAGCTATCACATCGAAGGACAAATTGGTGAGCATCCTGGAATAAAGTCGGCCAATAGAACCCTGCAGCCAAAACTTTCTCTGCAGTTCTACTTGATGCATAATGGCCTCCAACCAGTCCAGAATGACAGTGAGCAAGGATATCCCATCCTTCCCTCCTTGAGACGCATCTCCGAACCACATGGTCTGCACAAATACGAAAAAGGTATGGATCATTCCAGAAATAATGCTTCAGATCACTAAAGAATTTCTTTTTCTGTTGGAATGTCAGCCCTTGTTTGAGCACCTTCCCTGACAAGTAATTGGCAAAGTCTGCAAACCATGGGACCTCATCTGATGATAATTCTGAATTCTCAAGTGAGTATAGGTGTTCCTTCGGGAAAGAATCGTTGATTTCCTTACTTGATGGCTCTTGTCCAACACTTCCCTCTAACCGAGACAAGTGATCTGCCACCACGTTTTCAGTCCCTTTCTTGTCCTTTATCTCCATGTCAAACTTTTGCAGTAGCAGTATCCATCTGATCAACCGTGGCTTCGCGTCTGCTTTGCTCATGAGGTAACGAAGAGCTGAATGGTCTGTAAAAACAGTGACTCTCGATAGGATGAGATACGGTCTGAATTTGTCGAGGGCAAATACCACTGCTAGCAACTCCTTCTCCGTGGTGGTGTAGTTCTCTTGAGCCCCTGTGAGAGACTTACTTGCATAATATATAGGTTGGAAATGTTTACCCCTTCTTTGCCCCAAAACTGCTCCAATAGCGTGATCACTTGCATCGCACATGAGCTCGAATGGCTCGTTCCAATCAGGTGTAACTAGAATTGGGGCTTGCACCAGTTTCTGTTTAAGCGCATAGAAGGCAGTCGTACATTCCTCATTGAAATCAAACGGAGCATCTTTTTCGAGGAGTTTGGTCAATGGTTGCGTGATTTTCGAAAAGCCCTTGATAAACCGTCTATAAAATCCTGCATGACCCAAGAAACTCCGAATCCCCTTAACATTTGCTGGTGGTGGTAGCTTGTCTATCACTTCGATCTTGGCTTTGTCTACCTCCATACGTTGCCGAGAGATCTTGTGCCCTAAAACAATACCTTCCTGAACCATGAAATGGCATTTCTCCCAATTAAGTACAAGGTTTGTTTCTTCACACCTCGTTAGCACTCTTTCCAAAATTTTCAAGCATAGATCAAAGGAATCACTGAACACTGAAAAGTCATCCATGAATACCTCCATTATATCTTCCAGAAAGTCATCAAAAATAGCAGTCATGCACCGTTGGAATGTTGCGGGTGCATTACACAGTCCGAACGGCATCATTCTATATGCAAACGTCCCGTAGGGACAAGTGAAAGTTGTCTTCTCTTGATCTTCTGGGGCTATAGGAATCTGAAAATAACCTGACATCCCGTCTAAGAAGCAGTAATATTGATGTCCGGCCAGCCACTCCAACATTTAATCAATAAAAGGCAGTGGAAAATGATCCTTTCGGGTTGCGTCATTCAACCTTCTGTAATCAATGCACACCCTCCATCCGGTGACTGTTCTCGTTGGAATGAGTTCATTTCGTTCATTCTTGATCACTGTCATCCCTCCTTTCTTTGGAACCACTTGCGTTGGGCTCACCCAAGCGCTGTCAGAGATAGGATAGATAATCCCTGCATCCAACAGTTTCATCACTTCTGCCTTAACAACCTCCTTCATATTTGGATTTAGCCTTCTTTGAGGTTGAATTACCGACTTGAAATTGCCCTCCATTAGTATTTTATGTGTACAAAACGAAGGATTTATTCCCTTCAAATCTGAGATTTTCGAAGCAATGGCAGATTTGTGCTTCTTCAACATTTCAACCAACCTTCCATTCTGATCCGGGGAGAGAGAAGAAGCTATGATAACGGGGAGTTTCATTTCTTCTGCTAGATATGCATACTCCAAATGTGTTGGTAATATCTTTAATTCCAAATCAGGTGGTTCTTCAATAGATGGCCGCAGACGGTTTTCCTTCAATCGATCAATATCTTCAAACTGAATCGTTCCTTGTTCCCCAATACTTTCTGCGATGTTCTGTAAAACCTGGCTGTTGAGATGTTCTTCGGTTCCCTTCGTAGCCTCTATCTCACATGCTTCCTTAGTTAAGTCTATGATTCCTACTGAAAAGACCTCTTGACATTGTTCGATATAACCTGATTCAAATTGAAAAAGGACTCTTTCTAAATTCTCTTCTGAATCCTCGCTCAAAGAAGCCAAAGCCGATCTCTCAAAGTCATCTAACACAGTGCCTAACTCACACTCCATGGCCTGTCCTATACAAGGATGATCGACAACTGTTTCTCTTTCCATGGAGGTACTGTTAAATGATTGCCCGTACTCAATGCTATTCACAACCACATGTACTGGGAACAATTGAATTTTCTGTTCCACCACCTCCACCATTCCTGTAAGTGTGTTAAAAATTTCAGTTGCATCAAACATCCCCTTTCTTCTCAAGCTGAGACCAAAAACAAAAGGAAGAAAGGTAAGAACAATGATAGATGAAGAAAATATTGAATAGAAAGTGAAGTGAATAGCTAAAATAGTGAAAAACAAAGATCTAAAACGCCTATTCCGCGGCAACGGCGCCAAAAACTTTGACAGGCTCCCCGAAAGTGCACGGGTTTGTCGAAGTAATAAAAGTTACCCCGGTGAGAGGGTAGTCGAATCCACAGGGAATAGGGAGTTAGAATACGAGATTTCACTATTAAAACTATGCGAAGTACGGAAAAGTAGTAATCGATTTGTGTGTGAATTGCGAGAACAATTATACTAAAGACAGGAAATTAAATAGAGAAAGGTGGAAGATTAGAAATCGCAAGAAAAGAGATTAAAGAGGATTTAACAATTAATGAAGTGGGGTATCCGGACAAGTTATCTTTAGGATCTATGCTTCTAGTGCAAGACTATGCTATTATACCTTCCTATTGATGCTAATTAAGTCGAGGAAATCCTTAGACTCACGGTCCCAAACCTAAGGTCAACAGTGACTAACCCCAACACTATGCCCCGGTATTAGGATTCACAACAACCCTTCACTCTATCGCTCGTACGATTAAGTCCCAGGGGAGTACATCTACCTAAACCTCACACTACGTGGGATTGCATTAAGTTTTTGGGACTCCTAGTGATTAAACCTGTTCCTATGTGTAGTTCTAACCCTTTGGTCCAGGAGGAAGAACCCTAGTCTAGATTAAGCCCCAGTGCGTAGGATTCACTTCAACCCTTCACTCCATTACTCGCGTAACTAAGCCCCAGGGGAGTTTATCTACCTAGCACTTCACTCTATCTTGACCGCTATTAAATCAAGGAAACGGAGGTAGGGAGAAATCACACCGGAGGGGAAAGGGGTACATCGCTACCTCACAACTCTCCCTCTCAACCCTCTTCAATCTTAAAGAGTCTAATCCTATAGGAGTTGTCACACCTCCAAAGGAAAACCTAGATTGCTCTCAACCCTAGTGTCACATCTAAGGGAAAACAATAGCAAGATAAAATTAAGATCGAAAGTCAATTCTTATTCATCAATAATGGAAAAGCATAATAACAATGTCAAAGAAACATAATAACCCTAGAGTTTTACAAGTCCGAATACCCACAAGGGGTTTAGCTCCTCATGGAGCTATACATGTTCATCAATGTATATAATAAAACAAGAAGTAAAGACATAGATGAAAAACCCCCTTGCGTATGGTGTGGTCGTGGTCTTGTGCGGCCGCCGGACGTCGATGACGATGCCGATGACGCGCTCCAAACCTCCACGAAGTCCTCTCCAAAACCCTAGCCGCCCTCTCCAAAGTTGAGGAGAAAATTAGGTCAAAAGATGTCTCAAAAAGTCTCCAAATCGGGCTTTTATAATGTGGAGTCGCGGCTTTAAATTTGCTGAAATCGGGATTTCACACGGCCGTGTGGAATTTCCACACGCCCGTGTGAAAATTCTGGAAAACTGATTTTCGGCCGACTGTAAACAGTAACTTGCTACAGTATTTTTACTACAGTATTTGGCTGCGGTGCTGCTGCAGTAATTGTGCCGAAATGCTCCCGAATTCGTCGTTCTTCATCGAGGCCATTGAATTGGGCACACAATCAACGGTAGATCGTGTCGATTGCTTCGAATCGCCTAATTGGTGAAGTTCTCCTTGTTGGCATGAGTTAGACTTATTGTGAATGTGACTGCCTTTGTGCCCCTCCAAAGGAGGTTGGCACACACCCACAAGTCTATGCTCACGCCTTACTCCTTGCTTAGTCCGAAAATCTTCCCAACAACGCCAAACACGACCTAACTTCGTTCCTTTCCTTCATTTTATCTTCACAACCCTACAATGCACAAAAGTAAACAAATGCACACTTTTTAGTGATAAAATCTGATTAAATTAATGCTCATTGCAAGATAATAACGTTTCGCATTACTATAACACGAGCACTTATCATTATGCCAAAAGACAAGCTAAGTGCATGAATTTATAGTATTCAATTACTTGTATTCATGCATGATAAATGTTTAATATGCAAAAATTTATATCACCTATATGTACACTTTGTATACATTTTCGATGAAAATGAAGTCCACTTGTACTTAATTTGTTGCATTTTGTTTTATAGGAAATGGAGAAGGTCATCATTGAATAAGTGACCATTTTGAATTATTTTCAAGCCAAAATGAAAAAGTTTGGAGTTAAAGAAGACTCATATAGACTACCATATGCTTGTATGTATTATTGGCATGTTTTTTCTAGTCAAAAGAAGTTGAGAAGAGGCATTTTCATGGGCATGGCCTACCATACTGGTATATGTGTCTTTCCATAAATTCATACAAGAAAGCATATAGCCATATGATTGAGCATATGTATTTCCAACAACAGTAACCTGATTTATAGCCCATAAGAACCCATATGGTCATCCATATACCCATATGTTTAGCCATATGTGGGGGACCTATTTAAGACACCATTTAGGGTTAACAAAAGATCTTTTGATTGTTGACATCTGGGAAGCTACAACTTCACGAAAGGGAAGGGAACACAAAGATACACCACCTGAAGTACATTGACGATCGTAGGAAGACATCAAGAACTCAAGGGAGCCATTTGGGGAGAGATCATGGCGGTATCATCAAGCTTCTTCAGCATTTCTTCATCTGTGTACCAAGATTGTGAGGCCAAGGTAGTTTTAGATGCCTGTTTTCATTGGTTTGTGTCCCTTTGTGCTTGATTTGTGTTCCCCTTTTATGGGAAACTAATTTGATAGGTATTTGGGCATAGTGAACCCTAGGTTTAACTTGTATTATTACATTGGATGTTAATCATCTTTTAGTTGATTTTGTTTTAAAATTCTTTCTATTTAGTGTTCCTTTGTTGCAATGGTTATCTACCTAGCTCAACCTAGATTTTCCATTTCGATTCATGTGAGCAATTAGCGAATGCTTCCTCGGGTGTAGATCTACCTTGTAGAAGGAGTTATGAGTACGCCTAGAAATAAGTTACCAAGGAGGATGACTCTTTTAAATGCCTTATCCCCATAACTCTTCCAAGATTTAGGTTCCCTAAAATTCTAATGCTATCATGATTAGATAGTGATCATCTCAAGAGAAGGATTTAATCTACTTTAGGAACCCTCGGTCCATCACATATCAACCATTGGCTTAACATCCTTGTCTACATATTTACTAAAACACTAAGGGGAATAATTGGCAAACTACACTCTTTATGATTGACTTTCTTCTAGGATTCATCCCCATCACTAGTAATCATTGATAGTTAGCTTCTTTCAAACTCTTCTTTAATCTTTCTCTTATTTGTACTGGATAATAGAATTGTAGTTAGTACTAATACTCAATAGTCCATGTGGATTCGAAATCCTACTCTTCGGAGTACACTTAATTACTTGACATAACTTGCATACTTGCAGAGATTACACATCAATGCACTCATCAAGTACTCTTCATAAGACCTTACATTTGATTCAAAGGATAAGATTTATTAAGTGGACCATTGAGTGCTAAGGGTCAGAGGCATATTAAAGCTAGGGATCAATACCCTTCGATAGAGGAAAACTGCCTAGTATGCTTGATGTACGCCTATTGAGACTTCCAATTCTCGATGGCTACATCCATTTTAGCATCTTTAACCTCAAAGTCATAAGCTACACCCGCATCTATATCGCCAGCACCTAAAATAGCAAAGGCACCTTTACCACCTTCATTGCGAACTTGTGAGCGACTGGTGAGGTTCAACTAGTAGTTAGTGAAGTTAAGGAAGGATCAAGGTTTCATTTATTTAATCTATTTCCTTTTTCAAAGTTAAATCAGCCATCTTTTATTCTCCAATTATCTTCTTTAGATAGTTTTTTAAATTTTGTTTCTATTTGGCCAATCTTTCTTATTAGTAATCTATTTTACTAAAAAGGTATGTATATAAGATATGATGGTGTTTATGAAATACACATGTCATGTGGAATAAAAAAATTCATTTTTTAATGTAAATGGGATCAATTTGAAATAAATATAATTCATAAGAGTTAGTTTTCTCTGCATATTGAAATGTTGAACATGAATTTGGATACACGGTTATAAATAAAAATAAATATAAAATATAAAATGAAAAGAAATCCCCTCTTACATGAATATTATGCACAAACATGGTGCAATGGCAAGTTCCTTTCCTTATAGCTGTGGACCCCACTCCATAATAAATCTCCATTGGTTATATATATATATATATATATATATATTAAAATTAAAAAGGAAACTAGTTTCTTTTCTCCTTTAAATCGTAACAACTTCAATTTGACTTTATCCTACCTGTGAGTATATGATCATCCGCTACACTTATCCGTAGTCATCAAATTTTGATCAGCTAGGGAGCCAAAGACTAAGTTTCCCCTTCCGTGTATCAGCCTTGTGGTGAGGTTGAGAGGATTTCCTTTTGTGCTGTGATATGAAAAGGTTTTAGGTGATTATGTTGATGTTGTTGTGAGTTTAAATAAATGGTATTCTTCATCCATTCTTGTTATTATAGGGAACATGAAATCATAGATATATTAAGTAAATGGGTGTATAATGTGTGGATTATTGCATGATTACTCAAATAGTTGTAAGGATGATAAGTTTTAGAGTTTTGTCATTGAAATATTAGAAATTCCTTTTCAATTTCAAAGGCTCTTAGAGGTAGAATTTGGAGGAGAGTAAAATAATAAAGTTGTAGAGTTTTATGTTAGCTAAGTACCTGCGAAATGTTAGATTTAAGTCGTCTATAGTATAGTTTATGAGATATAACCCTATTAGTGTAACTATGTCGAATGATATTTCTTTGCTGAACTTGTAGATTGGTTTCATGGTCTTAGATGTTGAACTGGGCAAAGTGCAAAAGAAGAAAGTTGTTCCTTTTTTTATTTAACTATCTATTTCTAAAGTATCTTTTTATTTGAAGATATATGTGGGGAGATATGCATGTTAAAATAGATATATCTGAATTTAACAATTTGTAGAAATGTGTGGACATTCAAACGGATGCTATGAATTGAGTAGTATTCAAACCATTGAAAAATTTGGATATGGCATTGCTCTACAGGTCTAGTTTTCTTAGAATTAAGAATTTTGGGATTTCAAAAAGGATAGGCAAAGTTAAGTCGAATTTAGCCCTCATGGATCATGAAGGAATTGTTTATATGACCCATTTAAAGTGGATAACTATTGTTGTACCCTTCCAGATATAAATATTTGGGAGACTAAAATAATAGCTTGATCTTTTTGCATTTGAGTCCTTCTAAAATCTCTCCCTTTTTTATACCAATGTTTATTAGCATCTTAACCTTTGTAGCGTCATCGATGTTTTGAAATTTTTTCTTGCTTACCCTTGAATATTGTAAAATTCATGTTGTTAGTGAAACTAATAGGATTCCTTCTCAAATATAGGACATGGCAAAAGGCTTGATTTGGTGTAAGAATTAGAGTTTCTGGTCACAATTAGGTAAACAACACCAAATATAAAGTCTAGCATATGTATACATACAAATGTTAGATTTTGACATTTTCAAAATTTTCTTATATGATTACTTCTACTTATTTATTTATTTCCACAAATTATCATGTATTGGCTTTATATTCTCTTAATTCTCTATTTAATTATTTATAAACTTTTGGTACTACTCTTATTGAATTATTTATTTATTAAATTACTTGATTATGTTTGCTAATTATTGAATTGCCAAGTCTACTAATTATTTTGAAAATAATTGGATTATTTTTGTTGAAAATGGGTTCATGAAAATTACTTTGTGCTTCTGCTTATATAAAGATTTGAAAATTTCTAGATTTTGCTTTTGATAAATATTTGTTACTTATTCAACCCTAATATATCTAATTTTTGACCTTATTAATATTATGGGCACATAGTTATTTTGTTATAACTATTTGTAGTCTCCAAATAAACTAGTAACCTTGTTATTGGGGAGTAAAATAGTGTTTACCATGTCGACATGCATGATAAGTGCTAAAATTTATATCATTTACACTGCATTCAACATGGAATTTGACATTTTTAATACCTAATTAGTACGAAATTTCATTCTTTTATTCACCATAGCCTTTATTTCTGTTTTAGGGAAAAAGAAGTGAATTCAGGGCCGTTTTGAAGTAAAATGGACTAAGTTGCAGAATCAGAGCTTCACTATGGCTCACAACGGCTGTGGTTAAATTTTATCACAGCCGGTGTCCACACTCAACATTGCCATTATCAAGCCGTGGTAGTGAGGACTCACTGGGAGCAACACAGAAGCCACAACAGCCTCACAATGCCCATTTTGAACCCATCACGACCGTGATCCACCCACACAATGCCCCTAGAACCCGTGCCAGGACGTGACTTAGAGGCCAAGCAATAACTTACTAACCACAGGCATCACAACGCCCATGATGAGGCCGTGGCGAACTCGATCTTATATATATCCAAAGTTTTTTTTTAATTCGGGAAGATTCTTTTATCGAATAAGATAGGGTGGCTGAAGTTCTGGAGATCTGAGTGTTTGGAGATGACTTTCTTCTATATTTTAGCAGATTCTGGTGAATTTTCCATGTGTAATTCAATGATCATCATTAGAGGAGGAGGCGCGAAGGGATTTGGTACCGTCTTGTCAATCTTGGGATCCTCTCCTCTCCGCTTTCTGAGATCTATTGGAGGGAGTTGGTTTAGGAATTCTTTTACATTATTCTTGGTCTTATGGCTCTCTCTGGATTTAATTCTTTATTTTATGATCCATAAGAACCTAATTCGAGGGGAATTGTATATCTAGGTCCCTCGATTATTATTTATGAATCTTGATTGTTTAATTCAATAAATCTTTCTAGTTTATGTGATTCATTGCATATTTCTTGAATGATATCCTTGTTAATGTAGATGAGGAAGATATGCCCCTACATTAAGAACTCACATGCTATGTTAGATCTATGCATGAGCTAAAAGATTAGGCATAGCTAGGTTTCTGGATTATAGATTGATTGCCCTTAGCCTTAGGGTTTGATTTGCCCCTTCTAGAGGAATTCTCGTACTTAAGGCAAACATAGGAGGCTGGGGTAGAAAGTGATTCCATCTTAAATTTCTGATGATTTAGACTTAGTTGCCAAGAAATTGGGACTAGTAGGTTTTTGAATTTCCCGGTCTAATTTTAGAACATGATTATCACACTCAACTCCTATCATAAGTGATAATAAAGATAGCTGTCATACAATAACTCAAACTCTTTCCAATTGTTCTTAGCTATTTCATATTGTATTGTGTAATAGTTTGTAGAAGTAGACTAAAGAAAATAACCTAAATGTTTATGCTATTAATTAAGTGAAAAGAAAGTAATATATGCCTTTCTCCGTTCTTGGAAAAATACGACCCTTGTGTTCACCCACGAGGCATTACTTAATTACCTGTACATTCGCGGTATTCACAGACTTATTGTAAAATTATTTGCATGTTTACATTTGCATATTCACACACACATTAGGGTTTGTCAATGCACTAGATCAATTGTAGAACACTCGAGTGATTTTCAAGATATGGTAAATCAGTTGAGCACCATAAAATAACACTAGATGATGAATTACAGGCATTACTACTCTTGAGTTCTTTGCCAGATAATTGGAGACCTTAGTAGCATCTCTTAGTAACTCTGCTCTGAGTGGTATCCTATCTTTATCTATGGTAAAAGATAGCCTTTACAATGAGGAGACTAGAAGGAAAGATATAGGAATTTATACTTCACAGGTTCTTGTTATAGTTACAGAGAACAAAGTCTGGAGTAAGTCTTATAGGACACTCTAAGTCAAAGGGTAAGTCATATCCAAAAGGTAAATTTACTTGCTATCATTATGGAAAAGAAGGGCATATGCGACGAAATTGCAGGATCTAGAAAAAAGAACAAAATGATAAGAATAATTTAAAGAAGACAAACGATCAGAATACCACTGCTATTGTAACTTTTGAAGAGGAAGAGTTGGTTGTATTTTTTTTTAATGAGAATGAAAGCCAAGTTGAGTGGGTTTTTGATTCAGTGGCATCATACCATACTACATCAAAAAAGGATGTCTTTACTACATGCAAATCAGGTAATTTTGGCAGGGCAAAAATGGGTAACAACAGTTATGCAGATATAGTGGGTATTGGTGGTGTTTGTGTGAAGATAATTGCTACATTGATCCTGAAAAATGTGCTACATGTTCTAGAGTTGCGCTTGAATTTGATTTCTACTCATGCTTTGGACCTAGAAGATTATTTCAATATCTTTGGTGATAAGAATTAGAAACTTACTAAAGGGTCAATGGTGGTTGCTAGAGGGAGCTTGTGTCATACATTATATAAGACTCAAATGCGGATGATTAAAAGTGACTTGATTGCAATTGAAGATGAAGCTTCATTATATTTGTAGCACAAGAGGTTGGCACATAAGAGTGAAAAAGGTTTGAAGATTTTGCCAAAGAAGTCTCTCATTTCCTTTGCTAAAGGTATGAGTTTAAACCCTTGTGATAATTGCTTATTTGGCAAGCAACATAAAGTTTCATTTAGTAAGTCCTCTAAAAGGAAAATCAATGTTCTTGAGTTAGTTTATTATGATGTGTGTGGTCCCATTGCTGTGAAAACTCTAGGGGGTAGTAGATATTTTGTTACTTTTATTGATGATATTTCAAGAAAGGTTTGTATGTTTGTTTTGAGATCAAAACACCAAGTGTTTCATTACTTCAAACAGTTTCTTTTCAAGGTGTAATGAGAAAAGAGGGCATCCTTGAAGTGTCTTCGTAGTGACAATGGAGATGAATACATTTCAAAATAGTTCAAGAATTATTACTTGAAGCATGGCATCAGACATGAGAAGACTATACCTGGTAATCCATAGGACAATGGTGTAACTGAAAGAACAAACAAAACCATCCAAGAGAAGGTCATATGCATGTTAAAATGGCTAATTTGCCTAACCCATTTTGGGGTGAAGCCCTTAACACAGCTTGCTATCTAATGAATCGATCTCCATCAACACCTTTAGATTATGATATGCCTAAAGGAGTATGGTCTGGGAAAGATGTTACTTACTCTCATTTAAAGGTATTTGGGTGCAAAGGTTTCACACATGTACCGAAAGAGCAAAGATAGAAACTTGATGACAAGGCTATTTCATGCATTTTTCTAGGTTATGGAGATGCATAGCTTGGTTATAGGCTATGGGATCCAGTGAAGAAAAAGTTCTTTAGATCCAGAGAGGTTATCTTCCAGGAATATAAGACCTTGGCAGATTCTGAAACATTAGAGAAGAATACTTCAAGTAATGGTGATAATTTTTTTTTAGTGTCAATTACTCCAATAGAGAATGTCACAAATGATGAAGAACTATATGAAGAGCATGGATCTAATGATATGCTTGAACATGTGACAAATGCCTAAATGTATGTATTTTATATGTATACATTTGTACTATTCATGTATATTTGGATGAATCGATACCCTTTGTGTGGTTTAATTATTTCTATTTGCGTTACAGGCCTAGAAGAAGCCTAGGTGAGCCCAAGAACACATTCAAGAGGAAATCTACACCAAAAATGGGGTTTTAGGGCCTCATGCATTGTAGCAAGTATTGTAGCATAAAAGGGATGAAAAACTTGTGAAGCCTCGCATTTTCCTTGCAGGCAACATTTTGGCCATGAAGAAACCCGCAAACTAGCTAGAGAAATTGAGCACTTGACTATAGCAGATTTACTGCAGCAGAGTTGTTGTAAAAAACTACTATAGCAGGTACTGTAGTACTTTACAGAAAAATCCGCAGAAATCCCAAGGAGTTTACAAGCATCCTCACGGGCGTGAGCCTGGCTGTGAAGCTACCCCAAGAAACCCATCAAAAGAGGTTTTCTAGGGTTTTGTTCATGATCTTCTTCCCGTTTCTTGAGCTTTCCATTCCCTCAACTTTGATCCAAGGTGAAGAATGACTTTTGAGGGCATTTCTGAGGAGGAAATTGATGGGAGAAGCACACTCAGGCAAGATCTACCCTTGATCCCATTTGTAGAGGCTTGGAGATGACAAAAGAAGGCACCGTTGATGCGGTGTTTGTGGAATCTTTCCACGCGATCCAACTCATCATTCGACTTCTAACTTTCGAGGGAGTCTTTATTATGTTTGTTTATGTTGTTCCCATTGTACTGGACCTTGTATTTGCTTGTATGGATGACTAAACCACAAGGTCACCAAATGCTGGTGAACCTTAGGGTGAACTTGCTTGTTTGGATGTTTTGATTACTTTAATGCATTTGAATGGTTTCTGGTTTAAGTCTTGTGTTATTTAATGTATCAAATTGCATAAGTACTTTGTGTTGTATTTCTAGGTTGTACTTAGTTGCGTGACCATCGCCCTTGTACTAGACTCACTTGGTTTAAAAGGGATTCATGTATGAATACGCCATGATCATCAAGTATTTGATACCCCTCCAACCATTAGGGATCAACTTAGGTATTGTATTTGACCCTAATTAGAGACTTCCCTAAGTGTAAAGCAATCGTAGAAGGAGTTGGTAGGAAGAGATTCCAAACCAATACTTGTATGGGATTAGGTGTTAATCACCGTGACCATCGGGGTTAACCTATTTTAGGTTGTCTCTTGGCCCAAAACTGGCATTGCTTCATAATCTTAACATCCTTCTAGCTTTGGTAGCCCCAAGAGGATCCGTATTCGTACCATCTTCTTCCATAGAAATCCCTTTCTTTCACCCTGCCGTATAGAAACCTTCTTTTAGTTCTTTTCCCTCTTTTTAGTAATTTAGAGCACTCGAACTCAAATTTGTAGGCACTTGCGGGAGTCATAGCAAGAGGTTGATGTTGATGATAGTGTTGAGCAAAGGGAGTTGTTTCTTCCACTTAAAATTATAGAAGAACACAAGCTCAAAAGATCAACTAGAGAATATCGTCCATCTACTAGATATCATAGTTCAGAATATATTATAGTTATTAAAGAGGGGGAGCTAGAAAGCTTTCAAGAAGTTCAAAATCACAAACAAAAATCTCATTGGATAAAAGCTATGCATGAGAAGATGAATTCTTTAATGAAGAATAATAACTTATGAGATTGTTAACCTTGCTAAAGGTAGAAAAGCCATAAAGAACAAGTGGGTGTTCAAGTTGAAGTTGGATGGTGAGAAGATAGTAAAACATAAAGCTTATTTGATGGTCAAAGGTTTCAATCAGAAAGTAAGGAATTGACTTTGATGAGATTTTCTCTCTTGTTTTGAATATGAGCTCTATTCACGTAATTCTTTGATTAACTGCTAGTTTGGACCTTGAGCTTGAGCAGTTAGATGTGAAGACGACATTTCTTCATGGTGATTTGGAAGAAGAAATTTTTATGGATCAACCATATGGTTTTGGAGTAAAAGGAAAAGAACACATGGTTTGTAGGTTAAAAAAGAGTTTATATGGCTTGAAATAGGCACCAAGACAATGGTATTAAAAAATTTGATGCTTTCATGGTAAGTCATGGCTATATTAGAATGGATGTAGATCATTGTGTGTACTTTAAAGTGCTTCCAGATAGTAAATTTATCAACTTTTTGTTATATGTAGATGATATGTTGATAATAGGACAAGATATTGCCATGATTAATTTTTTGAAAAAGGAGTTGTTTGCCTTTTTTGACATGAAAGATTTAGGACTAGCACAACAAATTCTAGGCATGAAAATTCTTCGTGACAGAAAAACAAAGAAGTTGTGGTTGTCACAAGAGAATTATGTTGAGTATGTTCTGAGCAGATTTAATATGAAGAATGCTAAACAGGGTAGCACACTTAGCAAGAAATCTTGTCCTACAACTCAAGAAGAAAGGGAAGATATGACAGTGTTTCCATACTATTTTGCAGTTGGGAGTCTCATGTATGCTATGGTATGTACCCGGCCATATATTGCTCATGTAGTTGATTTAGTCAGCAGATTTCTCTCTAATCCAGGAAGAGCTTACTGTGAGCTTGTGAAGTGGTCTTTAGATATATGAGAAATACTTCCAAGATGTGTTTAGGTTTTGGAGGTTTAGAACCAATTCTAAAAGGACACACAGATGAGGATATGGCAGGTGACCTTGATGATAGAAAGTTAACATCAAGGTTCATGTTTACTTTTACTGAGCAAGCTATTTCATAGCAGTCCAAATTGCAAAAAAGCATATCTTTATCCACCACTGAAGTAGAGTATATTGTTTTGACTGAAGCAGGAAAAGAAATGCTTTGGGTGAAAATATTAATTTCTTCAAGAATTGGGCTTGAAATAAGATGAATATATGATTAATTGTGATAACTACAGTGCATTGGAATTAAGCAAGAATGCCACATATCATTGTCGAACTAAGCATATTGATGTGAGTTACCATTGGATTCGTGATGCCATAAACAAGCTAGAAATATGTCTGAAGAAGATTCCCATTGAAAAATTCTAGCTGATATGTTAACTACGACAGTGACTCGTGATAAACATTAGTTCTATGCCAAGGTAGTGGGACTTAGTTGCAAGTGACAGTTGAAGTGTGGACATCTCCCCATGGGCTGGATGGGAAGATTGTTGGGTTGGTGGCTAAACTTCAATCCATCCCATTTATTATTGAAGAAAGGGGGTTTCTAGAGATAGTGTTTGTATTTCTTCAGTATTGGTGGTGATCTCAAGTGTGAATTTACTTGAGGATTTTTGTACTTGTTGACTTTGATAGTGGATTTGATTCGGAGTTTGGCCCATGGTTTTCTCTCTCTTAACGGGAGGGGTTTCGACTTATATCTTGTGTCTCATTGATTGGTTCCATTTATTGTTCAATTTAGTATCCGAAATTATTCTATTTACATTAGGAAGAATTTGTTGTGAAAAACTCAACAAGTTTTGCATCATTCCATCATGAAAAATAAGCACCTTCTCTAAGGGTAAATAAATGACCTCTGAGTTTGTGTTTCAATCTTGATAACTTAGATCGAGTTGTTATTACTATTTTTATTATAGGTCCATGATTGTAAGTCTTGAACTTTGTTTGAACCTTCTGTACTTTGAACTAGATCGACTTTTATATTTTTAAATTTTGTTGTTCTCTAGAGTTTTGTTGTTTCTTTGAGATATGTTTTGAGAACTTGCATGCCTAATGGGTTCTCACACTATGGTGTGAGGTTGTTTGTTTATGCTTTGGGTCAGCTGGGTTGGGTTTGGGGTATGACAACATCTTTATTGGAAATAATTTTGTTTTACATAGGGTCACTTGGCATATTTTTATTTGTATTTTGTTTTTTCCTTTTCTTTCGTTTTTGCTTTGTTATTTTTTTATTATCAATATTTTGAAAATAATAGCCTGTTTGAATACACTAATTGGTGCGTATTTTAAAAAGCTGAAAAAACAAAATAATTTTGGTTAGAACAAAATTATTATGACGCTATTTTTATTATTTTCCTCAAATTTGTATTTTCATTTTTTTATTAAATTTTATTTTCCTATTAGTTTACTCGATTGTATTATTACATAAAATTAATAACACGAGACTAGTATTGTATGGGTAAAAACTATCTCAAAAAAATTGCACAATTTAAAACTAAAAAATTTATATATGTTGATAATCTTCAAATAATAATTTCTGCACCATTTATTATAGCTTACTTAGTGTCCGTGGCGGAACCAAAAGTTAATGTAAGGTTTGTTGAATGAAAGACTTACTTAGTGTCCGTGGCGGAACCAAAAGTTAATGTAAGGTTTGTTGAATGAAAGACCTAAAGGCATATTTTGGGGGTTTTCCTTATATATATATATATATATATATATATATATATATATAATTTTGTATGTTATATCCTAGTTTATAAAAAGTATGGGTCAAACAATGATTTTCACAAATCTTTTTAATAAAACATAAACTAACTTGTTAAATATCAACATGCTAAATAATAAATTTTTATAAATATTTTTTTTAAAGATATTATTATTTTAAATAATTGGTATTAGTTTATAAAAAAATAATATTTTTGAGAGAGAGAGAGAGTAGAAGATGGGGGTTTCATATAGAGAGGGTTTTGAAACCATTTTAAAAAAGGTCACAAACATAATTTGTTTTTTTTTTTTGGAAACATGAGATTGTTACTAAAATTTTTTATAACTAAAATAAGGTGCTAAACATTGGTTTATTAATTTTGTTTATAAAACAAATAACAAGATTTGACAATAATGCCAAACATCTCCTTAATTTATTTATTTATTTTTTTGTTTGTTTTACATAATTAACATCATAATTTGTTTGTGATGATTTACTGTAAATTGATCTAAATCTGTATCTAACTTATTTAAATTATTTGCATCACCAACATCTAAAATTGATTATTACATTTGTACCATAGAAAAATTAACTAAATTGAAGGTAGATTTGAAATCACGGGAAATGCTAAAGCAAAAGTTAAGAACAAGCAACTGTTTCCATGAAATCATGATTTTCAGTAAGTTTTTTCAACACCAATGGCGAGACACATATCTCCATAGCCATACTTCCATTTTGTGGTCCAGGGTAAACAGTTACTTTTCCATCAAACTTATCGGCTATTCCGCTACGAACCGCAATTGGTTTTCCCCAACCAAAATCAGTCCCATAGACATTAAACCTAGGGGAACTGGCCATAGCCAAATCACATGGAGTGCTGCCACCAAAATTGCTGAATGATGGAGTTTCAGGCCATTTCTGCAGATAGTCTTGAATTTTATTGACAGTCATAGACGCCACAGAGTGGTTAAGCATTGACGCTGTCCATCCTAAGCTCTCTTCCACCAAATCAGCTGCAGTCAATTTTGTTGGATCCGCTCCTAATACTGCATTTCCCAAGTATGTTGCAGGCAGTGGATAATTCAATCTTGATCGGCAGCCAACCGCTGAAAAATACCTTGTGACCTGATGTGGTTCAAGTGTTCTAGCTATTGTGACACTCCTCCATACGTGAGCTAACAATGCTTGTAGTGATGAAATATTGTTGCTATTTATCCCTGTGTTAGCTTTGGCCTTGAGCTTTGCAATAGTTTCAGCAGAAAAATGGAAGATGCCTTCCTCTAGTGATGGAAGACTAAAACTATTCCTGATTTTGATGATATCCTCGACATCCTCTAAAGGCAAGTGAATTGGTGGAGTGAGGGGTCCAAAGAAGTAGCGATTAAGAACTGGTGGATCAGTGATCTTAAGAATTCCTGTTCTTGAAATCTCGGACCAGCAGTTCATGAAATGCCAAAACGAGAACCCATCTCCTACAACATGGTTGAGGGAACATCCAATGAAGATGCCATCTGCTAGTTCTGTGACTTGAACTGCTAGTAGTGGTTGAGAATCACCCTCATGATTTTTCAATGTATTAAGAGGAAAGAAGAGCTGGACTATGGAAGGTACTATAAACGAGTCGACAATCTCTGAGGTGGTGACCTTCCTAGTGGTAACAGCATGGATGAATTCGGCTCCTTCATCGTTGCAAGTCAAGGAAATAGTGACAAATGGTGGTGTGGCCTCATGATGTTTAACGATATTGAGACGGCCAGCCAAAGGATAGAAATGGTCAAGAGCTATGGACAAAGAAGTCTTGAGCTGGTTGATGAAAGACATAGTCCCATCATTTGTAGTGTTAGGTGGTTTGGAGAAGAGAATGCCTTTTTGGATGTAATCTAGAGAGATTAACCTCAGATCCCATGGTGTGAGATGCAATACCTCCTGTTGCTTCTGTTGCCTCTCTTTGGTTTGTGAAGGTTTGACCACACATTTAGAGAGAGTGTGCACTTCAGCCATTTTCTTTGCTTGTTCTCTTGTTGTTTCGAAGGCAAATGCATGCTTAATGGTGATCATAGGGTTTGTTAAGGCATCATGATGAAAGAAAACCATGAATATAATAACAGTTAGTTGCGTCACTGAATTTTTATAATAATGGACAATAGCGTGTACTTCACCCCCACCGAGTTTTTATATAAGGAGCCTGGTTGAATAATTTTTTTTTTAAAACAATTGTGGGCCGTATTAAATCTTTATTAAAATGCAAATGGTGTTAAAATTAATGACCCAAATTTTTAGGAAGAAATATGTGTTAGTGGGGAAGTGAGAAGTCTTTGTTAATTAATCATTGTGAGAGAAACTAAGGTTTCTAGTAATATATATATATATATAACATAAAAATTATATTATATTATAGATCTGTATACATCACTAATATTTATCTGTAATTATTTTTTAAAATAATAATTTAATATTTTCATCTATAGCAAAATTTTTACTTTGGTAATTTTCTTCTTTTATTCTTCTCATTTCTCTTTTTTGCTTGAAACCAAGCTTTTCTTTTCCTCTCTCGCCTAGTAGACAAAAATAGAATTTATATAGCATAAACAAAAAGAATAATAAGGTTGATGTTTAGTCTCAAAAGAGGATTAGTGCATTACTTTAAACACTAAATTTTTATAGAGATCTATATTTATAATTTGCATTGGTTGCAACTGAAGTTGGCTGAATGAAGTGGTCAAGAGTATACCGAATCAAAACATTGATCCAAGACTAGTTGAGGTGTACAAATCACTGGTTAATACTTGATCAAGGCATGCATGGTGACAAAGCTTTACAAGGTATAATAGAGGAGAGTATAGATAATAGGGCATGCATGGTGACAAAGCTTTACAAGGTATAATAGAGGAGAGTATAGATAATAGGGGGGGGGGGGGGGTGTTAGCGGGGGCTTCAGCGTACCAGCCTCTATTCCTTTTCTCTCGGCTAAATGCGCCCTCATCCTCCATCTTTCTCATGAGACTTTCAGTTGTTCAACAACAACCTTTGTTCCATAGTCACAAGGTTGAAGGCTCATAAGTGAGTTGTAAGGAATAGGACAATAGAGCATGTTAAGGTCTCGGTCTCATGAGAAAGAGGATGATGATGAGAGGATTTGATATAACCTATGATAACACTTGGACTTTGAGATTGTGAGGGAGAGGCCTTTAGTTTTGGTACTTAAAAAAAAACTATTGATTTTTTTTTGAAATATATGTATATATTATAATATATAGTATCTTAGGAGAAATACATATTTAATTTATCTATTAATGCACTTATATCATGTGCATAAAAATCAAAGTAATTTTATTTTTTAAAAACATTTTGAGATTCTAATCATCATAAAAATTGATATAGAATCTTCATTTATCTAATTATCTAAAATGAAATGATTTCTAGATTTGTGTATGTATGCTATGTAATGTAATTAAGTTGAAAGTGATATTTGTACGAAATTTATTTTTTAAACACTTTAATATCCTTTTTCTACATTTATTTTTTATTGTTTTTATAATTAAAATTATCTAATAGCCCATAAAATTATTATTTATCTAATCTATGAGGTACAAAAAAAATTTTGATATCTTTTCGATTTATGTTAATAAAAACATTATTAGTTTTTTATTAGAATAATTTTTCTTTTATTAACAAACCACATTAAATAATAACAACAGTTGATTATATTTGAGATTGAGGTTTTACAACTATTGATAATGAAGTAATCGTATAACGCTTAGAAAATACAAACTCGAATGCAACTGCCTCTTTTGAGTCGCATACCTTGTATATTTGGCATCATCATTGGCAACATTTCTAATTTGCTCTCCTGTAGATACCCCGTTTATGGTTTTTTTTTAATGTGCATCGAAAATGTCCCCCTCCCCCCTTGTCTCCTTGTCTTTGTTCTTTAACATTTGTTTGGAATTTGAAAATTATTTATAAAGTTTGTTTGTCTTTGTATATTATATTATCTGTATCTTCCTTGATTTATTTTTGATTGTTACGAATTTTGTTTTGAGTAGGAGAATTTCATTATTTATGCCTAACTTTATACACTTACAATTTTATATAGCTGGATACATCAATGAAACTCATTCTCTTTCTTTTATGATCCCATCAAATAGTTATCCTAGATCAGTGTATTATTTGAATTTGTTAAATAGTCCCAATTGAAGTTCTGTTGATAACATATTAATTTATCAAACAAAAAAAAATAAGAATTTGGCACAGTAAATTTGGCATGGAATTAAAACCATGCCAACTTGTCATGAATTTTGGTAGGAAAACCAAAACCGTGCTAAATTTGTCATGGTCTTCAGTAAGGGCAAACAATCGTACCAAATTTGTCATGGCAGCAACAATCTGTGCTAAAAACTGTGACAAACAAAAAACAACAACATTTGCCACAGTTACAACCGTGACAAAATCCGTGAAAAAAAAAAACCAAGGCAAAGTTAGTGTAAAACGACAAGCAAATTTGGCATGATTTTTGGCTTGACTGAATTTCGTATGATATTTAGCACGACTATTAGGCTTGGCCATTGCCATGACAAACTTTGGCAAGGGTTTTGGTATGGTCCTATTTGATTAATTTTAGTTTATAAATAAACTATATAAATTAATTATCTATCTTGTTTAGCACATAATTTGGCATTGACTCCCCTGACTCCCTAAGACCATGCCAAAAACAATGCCAAATATTTTTCTTCAGCACGAAATTTGCCACGTTTTTGGGCACGTTGGTAGACACAAGTTTTATTTTGCTCATAAAAAAATATGATTCATTGTATATATACAGAAATATAAACATTACCAATAGCTCACTAATAAGAAATAAATAAATAAATAAATAAATAAATAAATGTAAGAATGCCATGGATTGAAGACAAGAACCCATGTTCTTGATTGATCTAAGCATTATTAGATGGCTAGTGTGCGTAGAGAAGGTTAAGTCTGTGATTAATACAAGTGCATGAGTTATCAAGTAATATCTTCTGGGTAAGCACTTGGCTCATATTCCTCAGGGAATGGCGAGAGACTTATATTACTTCTCTTTTGTTTTATCAATAGCCTAAATGTCTATTGTGTTTCTTAAGTTTACTTTCACAAATTTATTGGACAATACAATTGAGGGTAGTTAAGTGCAATTGGAAGAAGTTGGTTAATGTATGAAAGTTTTCTTAACAATTACTTATGATCTACGCTGAATTATGATAATTATGTTCTAGTATTGAACCAGGGAAATTCATAGGCCTACTTCTCACAATCTTTTGTCAACCAGGTCTGAAACACTAGTAACTTAAGATGGAATCTATTACTATTCCATCCTCCTATGTTTGCCTTAAGAAAGAGAATCCCTCAAGAAGGGTCAAATCCAACACTAATCCAGAAATCTACCAATATCTAATCTCTTAGAGCATGCATAAATCTAACAAAACATGTATGTTATAATGCATGGGAATCTCTTCCTCATGCATCAACAAAATAATCGACATGGAAACATGTAGTGAATCACAAATAACTAGAAAGATCAATTAAATTGTTAGTAAAAGTTCATAAGCAATAATCAAGGTCACATAGACAAACAATTCCGTCGAATTGGGGTCCTATGGATCAAGAATAAAGATTGAAATAATGATAATCCATAAGAAGAAAGAATAAAGAATTCCTAAACTAACTGCCTCCAATAGATCTTTAATGGTTGAGGTTGAGAGGATCCCAAGATCGTCAATACGGTGCCGAATCTCTTTGTGCCCCTCCACCATTGATGCATGATGAATCTCTTTTGGACAACTCGCTGGAATCTATTATGATAAAATTCATCTCCAGCCGCACAGGTCTCCAGAACTCTGAACGCTCAACCAAATTGGGTAAAAGAACATCTCCTAGTGTTTTTATAATATCGAGTCTGCCACGGCCTCACCATGGTTGTTGTGAAGCCTGTGGTGAGTATGTTGTTGCTTGTGCTCTAAGTCACGTCCTGGCATGATTTTTTCTGGCATTGTGTGGATTGGTTATGACCGTGATGATTCATAACGGTCATTGTGAAGGTTGTTATGACTTCTGTGTTGTTCTCTGTGATTCCACACTAGCACGGCTTGATAGTGATCATTATAGGAATGAACAATAGTTATGGTGAGATGTCAGCACAAGCGTTATGAGTTGTGGTGTGCTATGGTTCAGCAAGTTGATTTGGTTTACTTTGAAACACCCCTATATTCACTTGTTTGGCCCTAAGACGGAATAAAAGCTCATGGTGAACAAAAGAATGAAATTATGTACTAGTTTGATGCTAAAGATGTGAAATCTCATGCTAAATGTAGTATAAAAGATATGCAAAATATGCACTTTGAAGCACTTATCAAACCACCCTACACTTAAGCATTTGCTTGTCCTTGAGCAAATAGACAAGATAAGTCTACTCTATGGTGAAAAATACTATCCCAAGTGTCAGCCTCTTGGTCCGCTATCTTATAGTATAGATTGTGTTGCCAAAAAGTTTTATGGGTTTCATTCAGTATAACTCTATATTTTTCGTAACTCTTTATTCATGAACATACATTTTTTTTCCCATAGTAAGTAGCTTTCACACTTCCTAGCATGCAACCCTCTCTCCCACTAAGGTATACTTTTGTATCCAACTTGTTGGAAGCGACTGTGCACTACAAAGGAGGCAGCTGTTGTTGTTGTAAATGTACTTTAAACCAAAACATGAAAATAAATAGAACTAATTATACCCATACTATAAAAGAAATACAGGATAGAGCGAAAATTGCAAAGCATTCTAACTCTTGAGAAGCATAGGGGAAAAAAATGCTAAACTAACATATATCATGTCCTTAGACTAGAGAAACTGTAACAAGTAAGTGCAATGCCTTCAAACACTAGCATGTATATAAAGAACAAGTACCATTTTTGAAAAACAATTTCACAAAGTATAGTAAAGAAAACACACACTTCCTCCCCACACTTAAAGATGTACATTGTCCCCACTGTACGCATGCATGCAGAAGTGTAAGTAATAACAAAATAAAATAAAAAATTGAAAGATTGTGTGGACACTAGTACTCGCTTGGTTTCTTAGTTGGGCCAACAAGGGCGATAAAGTTACCCTTATCCAAGCTCCGAATTGTGCAGGACAAAATAACACCCAATCATCTCATACCCTGATGGAGAAATAAATGGAAAGAACTAAACACAAGAATAAAATAAGATGCAGTGATGTAAAATCAACTATGATTAAAATATATAACTAAAAGCTGGAGGGTAGATTCCCCTTACTGAAGTAGAAAGTGAAATGTACAACTGAAAAATAAAAAAAATACAAAAGTGATGAAAAATAAAAATCTAAATGGTTGATGTCAGCACGGGAACTTGAGTTGTGTAAGAGCGATGGAGGACTGGTGGTGGTCGGTAAAGCAGGAGGAGACTCCGACATCACTGGAGCTACAACGGTTATTGAAGTAGGCATCGGGGTAGATGGAGGGTCATGGTGCTACAGATGCGCTAGTATTTATCAGAGAAGCCCCTAGATTCTCACTTAACCCACCTCAATCATTGGTGGGATGGATGGAATCGCTGTCACTGTTAGGAGACTGGGAGGAGCAGCAACAACTAGAGCTACGGTCGGGGAATGAACAACAGTAACAGTGGTCTTAGGGAGAAACTCCTCATCATTCGAATACTCAGAGTTTGACCTGTCGACTACCTGATATTGCATCCCATGGGGTGTGTCCCACTGTTCTATCATGGGCATAGCCTAGATCATGGTGACTCCGAGCGGCTGTATGCCTCTAACTCACCGCATGCCCATGCAGAGATCAATCAAGCCCAGACCCCGTGCAAGTCTGGTGATGTAAGGACCAAGAAAGATGGTCACCAGGCTAGGGTCATGAACCTGGGGATGCAACTGGCAAGCAAGGGCATGGCCAATGTGAATCGTCTCCTGAGCCACCATGCTCCAGAGGAAGTATAGGTCACGGAGGTTGACAACCCCCATATTGTCTCCCCTACCAGTCAACGTCTTTGATAGGATGGCGTAGAGATACTTGAACGATGATGAGTGCATTTTATATAAACATTTTTCATACCCTATTGCATGATTAGCTTATCTTTTGGCACATATTTTGGTGTAAATCGATGCTACATTAGGTATTTGTGTTTAACTGTGCAGGAAATTAGGTCTTGGGACAAAAGAATGAGTTTTGGAACAAATCCGGTGTAAAATAAAGCTAAAATGTGAATCACAGTGAAAGCACAGGTGAAAGCACGCCTATGCTTCTAACCATGCACTTTACAAGAGTTTTCAGTACATGAAGATCACGGTTTCGGTGCTCCTAGCACAGTCATGCTGGGGGAGCACCAGCAGGAGCAAGCCATGTTTATGCCCATGTGTTTTACTTGTTTTTAATTATTTTGTGCCAGAAACTCATCCCAAGACTCCCAAAATGAGCATGGTAAAGAGCACGGTCAAGAGCATGTCCGTGCTGCCTCAAGAATGCCTTTTTAAGCCCCAAAGTTAGGTTTTTAAGGGTACTTTTTTCTGGGGTTTCTTCTATTTCTGAATGGAGACGGTGACGAAGCTTCATTATTGATGGATTGGAGGCAGATCTGAGGTGCTAGGACACAAAGTAGAGTGGAGCAACATCGACGGGACTTCATCGAAGGACCGTCAGAGTTGTTTCGGAAGCAAAAACGGTGATTTTCATGGATTCTTTATCTTTCGCTTTCTTTAGTCTTTCATGTGCTTGTAAAACTATAAGGGGCTAACTGTTATTTGGTGCCTTGGATTATGAACCTAGACTTTTGATGTGTTGATTTTAGGACATGTGATTGTTGAGTTTCCTTGTTGTCTCCCTTATGTTTATATTGATTATTCATCTTTATGTTGATTGCCATTGATGTTTGTATGTTGCAAAACTCAATGTGAGGATTGCTGCTATCTGTGTGAACATTGATGTGGCGTGCATGTCCCCCGTAGTTGCAATTACAGTCAAGAGTGCATGTTAACCCTAAGAGTGATTTTTCACTGTTTAGAGGATAAGCTTTATTCATCTAGCTAGGGTACACATTAGGGAAGGGGTTGAGTCCGCTCTGAGCCTTGAGTGAGGACGTACATTATCAAACCCTCCGTAGGTGATCACCATGGTCCGAGGAGATGTACATGTAATTATTGCCTAGCCAATGCGTTTGTCAAGGGGATTAGTTTGGGACACTTTTCTATCTCAGTGATTCCCACCTAGTTTACCTTTAGTCCTATATTTACTTTAGCCGAGTCCTAGTTCCATTTCACTCTTTAAACCCTTTTTATCCAACTAGATATTAGAAGAACAAAGAGTACTTAAAGCTTACCAGTCCTTGTAGATCCGACTACCCAATCCCATTGGGTACACTTTACTACTTGTATGACATTTGCATTTGTTATTATGCAAAGGGCGTATCAAGTTTTTGGTGCCTTTGCCAAGGATTGGAAACTTTAACTAAAGTTAGGATTGTAGTAATCTAGACATTTATTTCTTTGTTTCAGGAGGGTCAAGATACGGATGAATTGCTCGCAGCCTTAGGGAATCATTAATGTCTCTCAATTAATCATCATCCAAGTTACTCTCAATACGAACTAGGTTTGGCGGATCTACTGACACACTACACGGAAGTCAATTATATGAGGACACAAGTGTTGGAGGAATGCCTCTCACTTAATCATCATCAAACCTACTCCAAAATAGAGCTAAGCTTGGCATATTTGTTAACGAGTTACACACAAGACCATAAGATGAGGGTACAAGAGCTTGAGGAAACATGGCCCGACATTTAAGAAGATCCAGTGTTGTTGTCGAATATTGGCTCTTTGGAGATACATGATTGATTTTGAATGCACAGCCTCTTTGGACAAGTACGGATGGATGAATAGAAAGAGAGTGCTTGAAGATAAATACAATGGTTCTACAAAATGATTGAAGAAATCTTTGGACCCTCCAACATTGAAATTGAACAACTCTTGTCCCGAGTTGTTCCCGTGGAGGCCTAAGAGTCAATGTTTAATGCTTCTAACTTTAAAGAGTGAGCTAAAGAAGTGGTCAAAAGAAGTTGATGGTGGAAACATGAAGACAAAGACAACTTCTACAACCACATCATATGTCATGAAGCTTAACACCGCCATTCTCAAAGACTTCCCTAGTAAGTTTGAGCATTTCTCATTCTTTGGAAGAAGCTATGCAAGTTGTAGCTAGGAAGAGCACACTCTTTTCAAGCTCCCTTAAGGTAAGTAATCAAGTACGTCAAGCTAGTGACGTTAAACAAGCACTTCTGGGGAGCCAACCCAAGTTTTGGTTGATTTTGTTTTGTTGTATTTTTCTTGATATAGTTTAGTTGTTTTATTGGAGTTTCTTTGTTCAGTTGGTGGTTCTCTTGATTAATTCTTTGATTCGATTCTCGATGCATTTTGATATTTTCATTGCATATTTGTTTTGTAGACTATTAGGGTTATAGGACAAACATGTAGACCTTGAAAAAAAAAACTTGTTAATTTGAGGTTTGGAGAGTTTCCTATGCTGAACACGGGCATAGCATGCCTTTGCTTAAGGGTGTGCACTTTACAAAAAAAAAAAAAAATTGGGTATGCATTTAAGCATGGGCGTGCTCTCCGAAAAGAGTGGGGGTGCTTTCTGTAAAGTACGAGTTTCATAAAAAGTACAGCCATGTTTCCCCTGTTTCCTGGAAATTGTGATTTATTTTGATTCCTTTTTAACATAGAATATTATATCGATGAAGGTCATCATGCAGGGGTTAACACATCAAACCTCAGGGACGAGGAGGACCCCACCAAGAGCTCATCACATCCATCATCAGCTCCCAATATATTGGTTTTTCGATGTTGAAGAACTGGTCTGATCCTTTCATAGATATAAAGTCTCATACCTCATCGGCGAGATTGATCCTCTCATGTTATAGCCAATCGATCCTAAGCCCCTCGATGAGCATTAGTCCATGAGCCGTCTATATTGTGCTCTGTACTCAGGGTCTCCGAACCGTGGAATCACCGGCCAAGAAGACTCATCAGTTTTTTTTCTTCTACTCAGCCTCCACCTGCAGATGGCTGGATGCCTCTTTCTGACCCATATCTTGTAATTCACAAACAATACGATAATCAATCAATAGAATACAAAAAATTCAAAGCAAGAATGGATAAAGGGTGCACCACAACTATACCACGGCCATTATGGGGCCACAACTGTCTCAACACACCCATTATCAAGGCCGTGGTAACCCGCTAGAAATGAACAATGGGCACACAATAGTCGATTGTGTGAGTTAGTAGCTTTGTTGTGTACTTTTTCAGGTCACCGCGGGTGCACAACGCCCATAGTGTGTCTGCTATATCCTAAATTGGGGGCAATGGTCTATTGATAATGGGCATACCCCATTACCAAATGTTGCCAAGGCAAAATGAGCAGGAGAAAGTTCACTCATCTGCCCCAAGTTATGGAATTTGAACACAACGATCTTCACAACAGGAATTTGTAAAACTCACTAGAAATGTCAGGAGATCTCTCAGGTCAGGACTTTGAGTGCAAGGGAAGGATTTAAGGTGTGTAAAAAGAGAGAAAACGCAAATTTGAGTGAGAAAGGACAAGAGACGGCCGGTGGGAAACCTATAGCCTCTTATAATGACCTTTACAACAGGCAGATAATGCTCGTTGTTCGTCGTTTCAGTTCCTAGGGGCACAACGCTCATTATGGAGCTCTTATGATGCCATTGTCAACTCAGTTAGGGCTCAAAAGTTTCTAAGTGTTGATCATGTTCATTCTAGGGCTCATTATGCTCATAGTAGCCTCACCACGAGCATGGTTAGGCTATACCGGTATACTGAAAAATTCAGAGATTAAGCATGCTCTGAAGAAAGGTCGTTATGGGTCACCACAACCATGGAAATGATGGTGGTGAGTGTGTGATAGACTCACTCAATTTTTCAGAAAATCACAACTTTTTTAATGAACATCACAACCGATGCATAATGGGTGTACGACGCGCATTGTGATGTAAATAGTGAAAAACTATGGAATCTCCCTATACAAAATGCCATGAAACCAATTCCTAACCATGAAAATAAACTCCACATACAAATTCCATGCATAAATATGACTGAACTTTACACCATTCAATCAAGCATCACTTTTAATTCAAAAAAAAAAAAAAATGGAAAACACACAAAAACTAAAATTAGAAAACTAAAAACCATGGAAATCACTTAGGTTGCATCCCAAGAAGCATTTATTTTATGTCACGAGCCTGACATACCTGACTTTACCTTAAGGAGGCTTGTAAAGGATGTGATCCTCTGAGTTGGACCTTGCATAACTACTTCCTAAAAATGAAAGACTTACCTGCCCAGGTAATGAGCTTGTGGAGGCCTCAAACAAGTTACGTTTAGGCCTCCATAGGAACAGTTTGGGGTGAGAATTGTGCAATCCTGGCTTTGGTGGATCCTTGGATGGTATAAGCATCATCCTAGGTTGTTTAGTTTTCCTGGATACTTTCGTTTGGCTTTATCTGCATTGATCAACTTCATATTAGAATTTTTGTTTGGATGTCGTCCATTCTTCTACTTCAACCCCATTGTCTTTCTTTACACCATTATGTTCCTCTACCTTAATTTCTTTATTGCTCTCTTTTCCTTCAATGTCATCTACAAATGGGATTTCTACTTCATTCTCATAACTCCATTATTCTTCAATATTTACCTTAAGGAGTTCTCCTACTTGGTTTTCCAAGTTGTGAAGAGACGCTTGGATACTAGTGAGTGTGGCACCAAAGGCTTCAAGTTTAGCATCATTACGTTGCATAAATCTTGTCAATATCTCCTTAGTGGTAAAGTTCTTTCTTTGAGATTGCTCACATTGAAGACCTGAGGGATAATTTTGCAATGGCTCTTGAGGTGGGACATAGTTGTAGCTTCCAGTGTTTTACCCCACACTTAACCAAATTTCCCTCAATGCACATCTTTGCTCATCATGGTTTAACAATCATAGTGTCTTCCATGATATGTTGGGCATATGTAGGATTGCTAAAGGTCACCGTAGTAGTTGTCATAGCCCTTGTATGACATCAAAAACTCCTTACAAAATGAGGAATAAATGATTTTAAGAAAAATGAAAGAAAGTAGATATGAAAAAAGATCAATAGAATAATAAAATCAACAAATAGAAAAAACGAATAAATGGCTAAAATACTAAGCTATGAGTTTTTTGTAGAATCTCTCGACTGGCCGATCCTCGACAATGGCACCAAAAGCTTCACAAACTCGGGTGTGTATAAATAAGGTTAAGTCCGTGATTACCGCAAGTGCAATGGTCATTAAGTAATACTTCGTGGGTGAGCACGAGGGTCATATTCCTCAGCGAATGGCAAGAGGCTTCTATTACTTCCACAAATTTATTACATAATACAATTGAGGGTCATTAAGCATAATTGGAAGAAGTTGGTTAACGTATGAAAGTTTTCTTAACAATTACTTATGGTCTATGTTGAATTATGACAATTATGTTATAGTATTGACCGAGGTAATTTAGACGCCTATTGGTCCTAATCCCTTGGCAACTAGGTCTGAAACATTAGGAACTTAAGAAGAAATCTATTCCTATCCCAGCCTCCTATGTTTGCCTTAAGAACAAGAATTCCTCTAGAAGGGTCAAATCCAATTCCAATCCAAAAATCTAGCAATATCTAATCTCTTAGTGCTCTTAGTGCATGCATAGATCTAACAAAACATGTATGTTCTAATGCTTGGGAAACTCTTCCTCATGCATCAACAAAATAATCGACATGTAAACATGAAATGAATCACAAGTAACTAGAAAGATCAATTAAATTGTCAATAAAGGTTCATAAGCAATAATTAAGGTACCTAGACAAATAATTCCCCTCGAATTAGGGTCCTATGGATCAAGAATAAAGATTAAAATAATGATAATTCATAAGAAGAAGGAATAAAGAATTCCTAAACTAACTCCCTCCAATAGATCTCCGATGGTAAAAATTGAAAGGATCCCAAGATTGTCAAGATGACGCTGAATCTTTTTGCGCACTCTACTATTGTGGTACGTTGAATCGCTCTTGGAAAACTCCCCTGAATCTGTTGAAATCATGATGAAATTCATCTCCAAAGCAAAGGTCTCCATAGCTCTGGCTGCTTTACCAAATTCAGCAAAAGAACCTTTCCTCAACAGTAAACCATAGGATTTTTATAATATCAAGTCCGCCACGGCCTTACCACGCTCATTGTGGAGCTCGTGGTGAGAAAGTTATTGCTTGGGCTCCAAGTCACGTCCTGGCACAGTCTTTCCTAGTGTTGTGTAGATTGTTCACGACATTGATGATTCACAACAGCCATTGTGGAGGTTGTTATAACTTTTGTGTTATTCTTAGTGATTCTACACTGACACAGCTTGACAACGGTCATGACAGTAGTGGACAACTGCCGTGGTGAGATGTCACCATGGCCACTACCACAATCGTTGTGAGCCGTGGTGATGGTGCGGTTCAGCAAGTTGATCATTTTTGCTTCAAAACACCCCATATACACTTATTTGGCCTAATACAGAATAAAAGTTCATGGTAAACAAAAGAATGAAATTATGTACTAGTTTGGTCTTAAACATGTGAAATCTCATGCTAAATATAGTATTAAAGATATGTAAAATATGCACTTTCAAGTACTTATCAAGCACCATATTGGCAACTATAGTGAACCTCCCATTAATTGAACATGAAATTGATAATGATTATGTACATCCTCTCTCCACCCTTCAAGTAATCTCAAATATTTCACAAATGAACCACAATTTTTTACGATTCAATAATCAATACTTAAAAAATAATAATAATTTTGATTTTGGTACAAAATTTGGCATGGCTTGCCCAAGATTGAGCAAAAATTTGTGCAAAATATTTTTGTTTGCCACAAAATTTGTGACCGTGTGAGCAGAATGATGCTAATAACTATGACAAACATTCTATGAGTTAAATTTTTATTTTTGAAATTTATGAAAAAATTTTCAAAACAGATGTTCCATATTTTTCCACTTATCTATAATCATAAGAGTTATATATACTAATTAAAACTTTAAAGCATGACATGGAATTAAAATAAACTCCAATTTCTGTTCTCAGAGTAACCTGAGTTATGTGGGATATTCTTTTAAAATCTTAAAAATAAAAGTTGCATATTTTCAATATTCTCTTTGTCAACACTATTGGTTTATCTTCTCTTTTGGTTTGTTGTCAAGTTGCATAATATTATATACTGATAAGAAATATATGAAAGAGTTATGAGCCATCTTAGTCAAGATCCCATAATTTTTAGAGAATAGAAACACATGGTGGGCTCGGTATATTAAATCTCTTATAGGGACTACAGCCACCTGCTAGACGTAAGTGTAAGTGTTGATCAAGTAGTGTAGAGTGTTATAAAGCAGGGTTGTCAATCCACGAGGAATTAGAGAATATTAGCACTAATTCTAAAGCTGACAATTAACATAATCGAAGATGTGGGATGTAAATTTAAAACAGAAACTAAGGCTCATAAATACAAATAGATAATATGACAAAGCAAGGATGAAAGAACGGTGTCTGGGCATAAACTTCCCTTGGGATTTTATTAGGCCCTCCACAAGGTTGCACAAAATCTTGCAATCTAGTTGAACTAAGACAATTGAAACACACAATTGAATTAAACATCAATAGAATGGCATCCTGGACTAGGTAGATCATTTGATTTGTCACACAAGTACATTAATCGTGAATTCTAGGTTTTTGCTACAATAGAATTCAAGACAATTGAAACACACAATTGATTCAGAGTTTCCCTAGGGTTGGTCAAGAGAAATGGGGGCCACCCTAGAAGCTTAGAGGAGAGCGCTAGCGTGCAATAAATCAATCAATATAAAAACTACAAAGTCTACAACCAATGTCAATCAAAATATAAACCCTAGGTTCTATCCATGCCCAAACACCAGCAAGTTAGTTCTCTATTAGAGAAGATCACCCTTATACAATCCAATTAATGTGGGAAAAATAAATAAGAACATTGGAAACACCCTTTATCTCTTCGCAGCCTTGAGACAGGGATTAACTTCCCACATATTTTCCACAAATGCCACGAGAACACTCCTCGATAGCTCTAACACTACAAAAAAATTATTATTTTGCAAGGGAATTCCTCCATTTCAACTTTGCAATAGAATTGTCATCTCTTTGTGGTGGAATAAGATTTTGCAATAGGATTTTGCGATGGGGGCAAACTATGTTGCAAAACATAGTGGAAGTAATTTTGTGATAGAATTGCTACCGATTTGATCACAAAATTGCAATAGAATTGAAACGGCATAAATGTCCATTATCAAAAATGGAGGGAAGTGGGCGGGAGATATTTTGCGATGGATTTGCAATGTATGGGAGTCATTACAAAGGGATCTACAAAAGATATTATGTTTTTGCAACGGACTGTTGCAACAGACTCAAACCATTGCAAATTTGCAACATAATTGTGTTTGAAATAAAATTGGTTAAAATTTTTTACGGATTTTAATTTTATATAATTTTATTATTTTTCTATTAATTAGGCTGAACTTTTCTATTTATATTATTTAACTTTTATATCTTTGAAATCTATTTTATATCAACCTTTTCAAACTCAGACCAATTAAATGATTGAGTAATGCAAGTGAAATTCATTTATTATGTAACCAAAATGTTTAAACAACCACCTACTATATATATATATATATATATTAAAATTTTAAAATTAAAATGTAGAATTTCTCTCAATTATAAGAAAATGAGAAACGATGTATATATATACATATGCAAATATTATTATATATACAAATGATAATATAATTTTAATTATAATTTATATCATAGATAATTTATTTATATATTTTCATTTTTCCCAAAATGATAAATTTTTAATAATTATTCTTAGTGTCAATTAATAATATAAATAATAATTTATCAAATAAAATATTATTAATTTTATTTTACTTTACTTTAGAAGTTATAAAATAATTCATAATTTAAAAATAATTCAATATAATATATTAGTTGTAATATATACACACACACACACACAAAAAATAATATTATATATTTAAATTTAATTTATATAAATATTAGTTGTAATATATACACACACACACAAAAAAAATAATATTATATATTTAAATTTAATTTATATAATTAATAAGTTAGACATTTTCATTTTGCCCAACTAATTAACTTTTAATTATTATTCGTACAGATTAATAATATAAACAACACCTTATCCAAAATAAATTATAAATCATTTAATCTTTATTTATAAAATATTTATTATATATTTGGGTTTTCAATATTTATATAAAAAAGTTATTTAAAAGTATAGAAGGAAAAAAAAAAAAAACCTTTTTTAGTGGTCCGTTGAAAAAAATAAAAACAAAAATGACCAATCCTTACCATGAAATTTGTTGTACTGCAAAATTCCTCCCCTTCATTCTCTAAAGAAAAGCCCCAAACCCTAGAATCAACACCCACCGGTCTTCTTCAGAGAATTAACGCCCATCGGTCTTCTTTTGAGAATCGATGCCTAAATTTTTGGATCTCTATGGATTTTTTTTTCTTTTTTTTCTTTTTTTTTTTTGCGAGGTATGGTGATTCATCACAACTTATTTTTCTTTTTTCTATGATTATTTCATGGATTGTATGGATTTTGTTTTGTTTTGTTTTGTTTCGTTCTTATATTATAGGTTTCTCGAAAGCTTTTGTTCTCGCTTATGGTCAAAAGCTTTGTTTTCAAAGGTACCTTTGCCTCTCCCTTCTTTGTAAATTCTTGATTATATCTATGTTGTTTGAGATGGTGCTTGTTTTTATCCCAAGTTCTCGATTAGATTTAGTTGTTTTTCACGAAGTTTAGGGTTTAATTCGATTAGGGTATGCATTCAATCATAGGGATTTGTTGGTGATTTAATGTAAAATAGGTTGTATTTAATTAAAGTTTTTAATTTTTTCTATTTATTTTGGCAATTAGGGTATGCACTTAAAATAGGTTGTATTTATTTAAGTTTTTTAATTTTGTTATTGCGAATATTTGGTAGTTATACATTATGAACTTTTATTGTTAGTATTAAGTTCATATATTTATATAGATATGGTTGAGAGAAATCGTTCGTCCATTCACTAGAGGAGTATTATGCCTACATCTCAGGCATAGTCTATAGTGGCATCTATGCCATCTTCCACTACTGCTATACAGAGCAACACTACTCCCCCCTACTACTACTCCTACTACTACTACTACTACTACTACTACTACTACTACTACACCTATGTTTGTGCCATCTGCTGTATCTATTCCTACTAGCACTACTCCAACTACTATTGCACCCCTACAGCAGCTTCTCCTCCACCTATTTCAACTCCTATTGAGGGTGCATCTACAGGTGATGGTGATTCTTCACACCAGGTTCGTATTTATGTGTTGTGTGATAGGTAAAGTAATATATATTAAGCAAAAAAAAAAAAAAACTGCTTGCCCATATTTGTATTATAAAATTATATAATTTTTCATTAACATTAATTGTGTTACTTTAGGTTTGTACCGCATGGTTATGTGATTTCTAAATTTATTACTGAGAAGATGAAGGAGAGATAGTACAAAGAAGGATATATGTGGTCCAAAATTGATAAGCACACTTATACTTTTTATTGGAGGGAATTTAAGGTTCAATTATTTTTAATTTATGTATTAAATTTATTAATTGTAATGTTAATTTAATTGCATTAATCTACTAGAATTCTTATTGGTTATTTTTTATGAATGACCTAATTTTTTTTATTGTTTTATTTTCATAGAAACATTGTTATTGGCTTGCTAAAGAGAGGATACAATTAAAGAAATGTGGGGAAAAAATCTGTCAAGGGCAATGTAGTCGGAATTTTTGTAGGTAGCACAAATCTTATGAAAATACTGATAAGAAGCTTGTTTGGGATGAAGATGAAATTTGGAATAAATGGTTGAAGTATTGGAACAAAGAAGAATTTAAGCATAACTCAAGGTAGGCCTCCATTAATCTATTTACTGAGATAGCAAGCCAAGGAAGTGGAATTATCAAGTATCTAGGACGCTCCAAATCATTTGTTGAGAATGCTATAGATTTGGTAAACATTTTAAAATTTAATTAATTTAGTTTCATTATAACATTAACAAAAAATTAATGGTTTAATTTTAAACTTTTTCTTATTAACTAAACTTGATACAAATTTTAATTGTTGTTGTTATTGTCGTCGTCATCATCATTGTCGTTGTCGTTGTTATTTTTAGAGTAAGTCACTTCAAAGGACACCCACCACATTTGATATCGTTTGTAAGACTCATATGAATAAAGAAGGTAAATGTGTAGATTCACCAGCACAGGCGATATATATAGTTTTCTAACTTTATCTATTATTATTTTATTTTTTATAGATTGTCTTATACATTTGCTAATTAATGTTAAAATTAATTATAGGACGCCATGCAGAAGATGGTTGATAATGCTTCATAGTAATTATTAGATGATTCACAACCTTCACCACTTGATATGGTTACTATGTACTTGGAGGCTTCTGGTGGAGAAAAGAAAAAGAGAGTTTATGGTGTCGAGTCTCAGGCATTAAGCTTGTATCAAGAGTCATGTTCCAGTGGTGCTACAACAGCTTCCCTACCACCTTTATTAGCTACATCTGCCCAGAGATTATGTCAGAGATGGAGGGCATAAAAAAGAAAATGATTGAATTGGAAGAACAAAACCAAAATTTGATGCAACAGAACCATAATACAATAAAACAGATGTGCCTTGAGTGGAAGTGTATGAGAATGATGATGCAGTTTGGATTGTAGGTTGATGGACCAGGGCAATCATCACAGCCTCAGGGTGAAGAAGAGGAAGAGGAAGAGGAGAAGAAGGGAGAGGAGGATGATGACCTACAGATATAGGTTGGCATTTTCATTTGTCTTTGTGCACGTTACTTCTACTAAATATTTTTATTTGTGTTTCTGAATGTTGTACTTCCACTACAATTGATATTGTTATGTATGTTATATTTTGTTAAGTACACTTCAATTCCTATATGTGTTATATTTTCTTAGAATCACAATAATAAAACTCATTAATGTATATGAGAATATGGCAGTGGTGAATTTGTATTGGATTTGTTAGGTAAACAAAATTTTTATTGCAAACCTGTTGCAAATTTGGAACTAACTTGCAACGGACGTCCGTTGCAAATCTATTACAAATTTGCAACTAGTTTGCAATGGAATTTTATGGATCCGATACAAATCTATTGCAAATTTGCAACTCATTTGCAATGGGTTTTTTATGAATCATTTACAAATCTAATGCAAATTTGCAACATATTTACAATGGAATTTGTCACATATTAAAAAAATCCATTGCAAATCCATCATAAAATTGCAATGTATTTGCAACAGATTTGTCACAGTTTAAGGAAATTGGTTGTTAGTCCGTTGCAAATTTGTTGTAATGGATTTGTCAAAGGGTCCAAACAATTTGTTACAAATGCCTTGCAACTATGCAATCCATTTGCAACGGATGTTGCAACGGAGTGGTTACAAATCCTTTACAACTCCATTGCAAACTTATAATGTTTTTGCAACCGATATAATGCTAATATGTTGCCAATGGGTTGCAAATCAGTTGCAAAATTTTGCAACTAACCTTTTGCCGTGGAAAAAGAATTGCAATGAGGAAAAAATGACTATGTTTATCCATCATAAAACTGATGCATGAACAAATTTGCAATGGAGTTGTAATGGATTTGTCCATTGCAAATCTATAAAATTTTTGTACTATGATGGTGCCCTGAATGATGGACAAGGCCTCCCCATTGCTATATTATTAGAAAAACCTTTAAGAGTTTTTGTCCCTTCATTCCTTTACTTAGCCATCAAAAAATTCCTCAAAAACCATTTGTAAAATCTTTTATACCTAAATACTTATTAGACAGTTCATAGTCTTTACCACTTGATATGGATGCTATGTACTTTGAGGCTTTTGGTGGAGAAAAGAAGAAGATTATTTATGTTGTCAAGTCTCAGGCATCATGCTTGTATCAAGAGTCATGTTCTAGTAGTGCTACATTAGCTCCCCCACCACCTTTAATAGCTATGATCTGCCTAGAGATTAAGTCATAGATGGAGGGCATGAAGAAGAAAATGATTGAATTGGAACAACAAAACCAAAATTTGATGTAGCAGAAGCATAATATGATAAGACAGATGTATTGTGAGTGGAATCGTATGAGAATGATGATGTAGTCCAGATTGTTGGTTGATGGACTAGGCAAACATCACAACCTTAGGGGGAAGAAGAGGAAAAGGAAGAAGAAGACTAAAGGAAGGAGGATAACCTATAATTATAGGTTGGCCTTTTCATTTGTATTTGTGCATGATACTTCTACTAAACATTTTCGCTTGTGTTTGTACGTTTATACTTTCACTACAATTAATATTGTTATGTATGCTATATTTTGTTAAGTACATTTGAATTTCTATATGTGTTTTATTTTCTTAGGATCATAATCATAAAACTCATTGATGTATATGAGATTAGGGCATTGATGAATTTATATTGGATTTGTCTTGTAATCAAAATTTTTATAGCAAATCCACTACAAATTTGCAACAAATTTCCAATGGACTTTTGTTGCAAATCCTTTACAAATTTGAAACTAGTTTGCAACGGAATTTAACTAATCCGTTGCCAATCTGTTGTAAATTTGCAACTTATTTACAATGGGTTTTTTATGAATCCGTTGCAAATCTATTGCAAATTTACAGCATATTTGCAATGGAATTTCTTGTGTATTCAGAAAATTCATTACAAATCCATCGTAAAATTATAACATATTTGCAACAGATTTGTCAAAGTTTTTGGAAATCTGTTGCAAATCCCTTGCGAATTTGCAACACATTTGCAATGGATTAGTCATTGGGCCAAACAATCTATTGGAAAATCCCTTGTAATTATGCAACTCATTTGTAACGGATGCTGAAACGGAGTGGTTACAAATCTGTTACAACTCCATTGTAAACTTATAATGTTTTTGTAATTGATATGATGCTAATCTGTTGCCAATGGGTTGCAAATTCATTGTAAAATTTTACGACGGACCCTTACTCGGCGCAAAAGAAATGTGATGAACAAAAAATTGGTGGCGTTTATACATCGCAAAACTGTTGTAAGAAGAAATCTACAATGGAGCTGTAATGGATTTGTCCATTGCAAATCTGTAAAATTTTTGTAGTGTAACGGTGCCCTAAATGGTGGATAAGGCTCTCCCCCTGTTGTATTGTTGGAAGATGAGTGCATTTTATATCATGATTTCATACCCTTATTATATTATTTTACTTGTTCTCTAGCAAACTTTCGGTGCTATTTTAGGTATAGTTGTTCGTTGTGTAGGAACTTTGGGCTCGAAGCAATTTGGAGTGAAACCGTGGGTGAAATGAGAGACTTTGATGACTAAGGGAAGAGAACAAGCTAAACACGAACAGAGTACGACCATGCTCTGTCCCACTCATTTTCCCATCTTGGCGAACAAGTCATTGAAACTCTAGCATGTGAATGTCCCAGGAAAAACACAGTCTAAGCACGCCCATATTGCTCCCACTGATAATCTCAGGGAAACAACATCTTCTTTTCATCAAGGGAAACATGGGCATGTCACCCTTGACATGGGCATGCACTAGAGGAGCACGGAAGAAGCACGACCATGCGTCTACCACTGATTATCCCAGGTGTTTCACTCAAGAAATCTCAGGAAAGAACACGGTCTGAACACCACCATGCTCAAACCGTGTTGGGCTCAAATTTACCTTTTTAGCTCCAGATTTTAGGGTTCTTTCTCATCTTTTAATCGGGGATTCTACTCTCCACCGGGACGACTTGGATGAGAGTGAAGATCAGGCTTCACCACACCAACTAAAATCTGAAATATTTAAATATTTATTTAATTCCTAATTATTTATTATCTGGATTGTTAGATATTTTATTTAATTTCTAATTATTTATATTCCCTTAATTGCTTGAAAATTATATATCTATATATATTTTGCTTAATTATATTTTTTGAATTATCTGGATTATTCAATTATTTGATAATTTTTATAAGTTATTGGTTCAAATTTAAATAATTGATTATTTTGATATTATAAAAATGGGATCATATGATTGGTAGGATTTTTACTCGTTTGTTTATTATGTATTTGCTTGGTCTAGAGTTTGTTAGTTATTGTTATGTGGACATGAAGTATTTTGTCATAAGAATAATAGTCTCTAATTAACTATGCAATAACCCTATCACAAGGAAACACTCATCGTTTTGATATGTAGCTCTGCTATAAACTATAGTTTCGCACCATTTTTTTCGGTGAGGGTAAACAAATAAATTCTGAACCTCTGACTCAGGTCACCAAGTTTAAATAAATGAACTTTGATATTTTATTTTGGCAATAGTGTATTGGGAGACGTATATTTTGGATTATCTGATAAAGATTATATTTTGCTACATTGTTTTTATTTAATTGTAATATGACAAATATTGTATTATGCTATGTTAATTTGTACCAAATTCTTAGACTTTTTTATTTTGAGAATTTCCGTTATCTCAATATTTTTAGTAGTTACTTACATGCCTTTCGAGCTCATAAATGTGTTTTCGTCAATTTTTCAGATCAAGAGTAGGGCTTGTTGGAGGATAGCTTAGTGGGGGACTTTGAGTGAAGCACCATCTAGCTTTCTTTGAAGTTAATAATGTTCTATCTTCTAGTAGATCTAAACAATAGCATTATATATTTGCTGCTTTTCTAAAATATGTTAGTTTGATTTTTCTTGTGTCCAAACATTGTAGTTCTTTTTGCTTTAAACTGGTACTATTGTTATATGTTATCTGCTTTATCAAGATAGGTTTTAAGGCCTTGCATACTCACTTGGTCTCACCCTTGTGGGTATGCGGCCGGCAATCGATATACCGAGCTCAGTAGAGTGAGTTCAGGGCATGACAAATCTAAGTGGTATTAGAGCATTAGTTAAATTTGATCTTAGCATCCTAGATAGAACTATCTGATTTGAAGCTTTAGACAATCATGCTTCTTTTAGCTTGACACCTGCTAGATCATAGTTAAATTTGTAGAGTTGTTATGTAGTCTTGACTTTGATTGGGTTTGCCTGGTAGAATGACACCCTATAGAGCTACAAGCAGGAACGTGGCTGAATCACTGGGGCATGGATCTACCTTAGGGAAGTCCCTCCTCAAGGGGAATGAATGCGGCTGACAACTAGGAAGTTATACTAGATTTGATGAGGAAAGTGGTAAGGTTGGGGCATGAGCTGTGGGAAGACCAAGCATTGCCACCACCCCCACTACCACCTTCTCCTTCTCCGTCTGCAGCGCAAAAAGGGAAAATTGGCATTGGGTTCAAGAGATCCAGTCCACCACCATTTGAGGGCACTACCAATCCTGATAAAGAGGAAGTTTGGGTAGAGGAAATGAAGAATATGTTCGTTGTGATGAAGTGCATCAAAAAAGAAAAGCTCAGGTTTAGGGTGTACATGCTTAAGGTCCAGCGAACCACTAGTATAGAGGAGAGCTTGACATAGTTAGGAGCAGGAGTTAGAGTCTTGGGAACAATTTAGGGAAGCCCTTATTTTCAATTACTTCAGCAGATACAAGATAGTTCAATTTGAGATGAAGTTCATTAATCTGACTTAGGGAAGTATGACTGTCACGCCCTGACCCGCGGGTCCACGGGACGCGACAACCGCCGCGACAATCCCGAGGAGGGATGCTCCGCCACTCAACCCTCAAGATAGCGCAAGGCCAAACAACCTGGGATTTCCACAATATTCCACCAAAAATACAATAGCGGAAGTAACAACAATAATAATAACAACAATGAAGAAATATAACAGCAAACAAGATCACAAGTGCAGAGGGAAGTTATAACAACAACAACAAGTCTTAATACATCAGAGTTTCAAAGTTGGGATAGAAACAAAACATACAATAGGGTTTACTACAAACTAGTGGATCTATAAGATAGGACTACATGTTCATGACCAAAAAGAAACATAGATAAAACAGAAAAGATACACAGAAGATGGAGCAGTAACAAATGCCCAACACAGTGCGCACCGCCTCACCTACTACCTGCAACAGCCTTAGATAAGAAAGAGGGGTGAGCAACTAGCGTTACTCAGTGAGGGGAGACTAGCACAACCTCACTAGAAACACCAACAACAAAGATAACAATAAAGCATCCAAATAACTATTTTACCAAGAGCAAGAATAAATATTTAGAACATAATTTATATATATACTATAGCCAACTTAACACAGCATAAAAAGATAGGGTTAAGAAACCTTTCTTACTATAACAAGATTACAACAACCTCAATTCCGGTAAAACACTGAACATTGCTTCAATAAAAAGAAGAAGTCAAACATCAACCCAAACATGCCCTCGAATTAAATGTCCAGTCTGAGCTGGCCCTCATAGTAAATGTCCAGTCTGAGCTGGCCCTCGTAGTAAATGTCCAGTCTGAGCTGGTCTGAGCTGGCCCTCATAGTACATGTCCAATCTGAGCTGGCCCTCATAGTAAATGTCCAGTCTAAGCTGGCCCTCGTAGTAACCCACTACAAAACCAACAGTCTGCGCAAATACGCACGAAGTACAAAAGCCAAAAAAACACCCAACAACCCAGAATACTTCCGCATTCCCACAAGGGAACGATAGAAACAAAATCGACACTCAAGCTTTTAAATACAAGGGGATAAGCAAATCCCAAAACAAGGAATAACATGGAAAACCTCAACAAATTCCAAAATAAGTTCCAAGCTTAGAATTCTTGAAAACCCAATAATTCCACAACAAATCCTAAGTTTAACACCAACAAAGGATTCGTAACTTCAATGAAGTGATAATCCAACACAACCCAAACATTAGCAAACCGATTAACAAATGCAACATCCAAGATCAACTCAATAGAAATTATCATTCACCAAAATGTCAAACGAGTATAAATCCATACAACTATACTCAAACCATGATATAAGTGTATATGAATAAATATAAGTGTGTGTTCATGGAATATATCTAGTTATCGGCATTCATCCAATAAGGAAATGCATAAATATCCCACTCACACAAATGGCGATCCACCTTCCTCGCAAGCTACGCCTCGGCTACTCCCTTGCCTCGAGTCAAAGCATCTTCTCCTTGCCAAAGCACCACAAACACAATGTTAGCACAAGCAACACAAGGAAACCCTAGGTTCCCCTACCAACGAACCTAACCGGCTATAGGGTTTACTCCTCTAACCCTAGAGGCTACCAAAGAATTTCTAAGGGTTTAAAGCTCTCATCTAACACAAGGAAACAAGGAAACAAGAACAACCCACCGGAGCTACTGTAGCTCCTAGAACAAGGAAGAAAGCCACTCAAGTGTTTCTTGAGATCAAAGCCTACAACCAAAGCCAAAGCTTCTCTCAAGATTCACAAACAATAAACAAGAATGAAAACAAGGATTAAACTCCTCTCAAGGCTACAAACAAACCCTAGCCTCAACATCCAAAGAAGAAGAAACAAGAAGGAAAGAAGAGGAGAATAGCTAACCTTGAACAACCAAGAGATTGGTTTGCAAGCTCCACAAACCAGCCATAAATCTCCTCCAAAACCAACCCTAAACTCTCAAGAATGGTGGTGGAAGAGAGGGGGAAGAGATGAGGAGTTTTGGGGAGAAGAAATGAAGAGAAAGGGGTTTAGATCGGGTTTAAAAAGGGCAAAACAGTGGGTTGTGCGGCTCATGTGCGGGCTGCGCAGTGCCCACACGCCCTAGGCAGAAGGGTGTGCGGGCTGGTGTGCGGCCCGCACACCAGGCCGCACACCCGTCTGCCTGTGGTGTGCGGCCACCTGTGCGGCCTGTGCACAGCCCACGCACACTAAAATTGTCTCCGAAACACCCTCAACACTCGACGAACAACTCCAAAAACTCGACCAGAAAAATCAAAGAACACTCAAAGGGAAAACGACGACAACACTTAGGAAAATCGAAACAACAAACAAGGAAAAGTCGAAAACACCAACTGAAGCAATAAGGGAAAAAGAAACCCGAAATACTACAATGACCATTGATGATTATGAGATGAAGTTTTCCAGGCTTTCCAGGTATGCTCCGAAATTGGTAGAGGATGACCAAAGTAGGGCCCAATACTTCGAGGAGGCTTACATGTACACATTCATCGGGTGTTAGCAGCTCTACACTTGACCAGCTATGCAGAGATTGTGGGGCGTGCTAAGTCCCGGGATACTATGTAGAGTGACACCAAGGATAAGTTAAAGAAATTTTAGAAGAAGAGAGACAAAAGTTTTGATAATCAGGGAAACATTAGTCTAGAGATAGAGGAAAACCTAGGTTGGATGCAGGACAGAGTGTGTCTCAGACTGTTAACGGACCGCCAGCTCAGTGATCTCGAGGTTCCCATCTGTTGTATGGTAGAGTGTCCACAGCTGTCTTCTAGAGCATAGAGTGTATCCAGCATGTAGAACTCTAGGTATATGCCTAGACCAAAACCTCAAGCTTTCTCACTTCAGCACCTTAGGAAGGAGGTGGTCAGTGAATATCTATCTTCCTAAACTCATCAAAAGACAGGAAGGGCGAAGACTCAGTGGTATATTTATGCGATAACTAAGGAGGATGTGCATGCCACTAATGCAGTAATATCAAGTACTTTGTCAGTTTATTCTACATATATTGTGTGTTGTTTGATTCTAGAGCTACACATTTGTTTACCGCTTCTGCATTTGTCCAGAAGCATGCATTGTTTGTTTGTGCTAGTGACTATGATTTGCGTGTTACCAAATTTTTATTGCTAGTCATTAGTTGCTAGCCCGACTTCATGTCATGAGTATGAAAGACTACGATGTCATTATGGGAATGGATTTCTTGTCTGCATCCCATGCCGTAGTAGACTGTTATGCAAAGAAGATAGTTTTTAAATTCCTTGGAGCAACAGAGTTCACCTTTTATGGGAGTGATTATGCATCACCACCTCGTCTGATTTATGCTTCACAAGATCACAAATTACTTTTGGATGGGTGCTCCGGATTTCTTACAACGATTGTCGAATCCAAGTCAAAAATGGCGTTGTTGGATGATATTCCCTTGGTTAAGGAGTTTTCTGATGTCTTTCCTGAAGAACTTCCTGTTCTAGCTCCAAAAAGGAAAGCAGAGTTTGCTATTAATTTAGTTCCAGGAACCCTTACCAAATGGCACTTGTTGAGTTAAAGAAGTTGAAAAAGAAGGTTGAAGATTTGCTCTAGAAAGGTTTTATTCAGTTGAGTGTTTCTCCTTGCGGTGCTCCAGATTTGTTTGTAAAGAGGAAGGATGACAGTTTGTGATTATGCATCGACTACAGGGAGTTGAACAAGGTGATAGTGAAGAATTAATATCCACTACCGCAGATCAATGATCTTTTTTATTAATTACAGAGTTCCCAGGTGTTTCAAAAATTGACATTTGGTCAGAATATCACCAGTTGAAGGTTAAGGCAGGGGATGTGTCGAAGACTACATTTTGGACCCGTTATGGGCATTATGAGTTTCTTGTAATGCCTTTCAAGTTAACGACCGGCCAAGCTATTTTCATGGATATAATTAATAGAACTTTCAAACCTTTCTTGGATAGATTTGTGGTGGTGTTTATTAATGATATTCTGGTGTTCCAAGAGCCGAGCAGAACATGAGGAGCATTTAAGGGTTCTTTTTTTGTAGATTTTGAGAAAGGAGAAATTATTTGCAAAATTCTCCAAATGCGAGTTTTAGTTGGACAAAGTGGCTTTCCTTGGTCATGTTGTAACAAAGGATGAAATTTCTATTGAACCTTAGAAGATAGAGGTAATTGTTGAATGGAAAAGGACCACTAGTGTGACAAAGGTTCGTAGCTTTTTAGGGTTGGTTGGTTACTACTGACAATTTATGGAAGGGTTCTTAGTCTTTACACCACCATTTCTGATTATTTATATTCTCTAAATTGCTTGAAAATTATATATATTTGATTAATTATAGTTTTTGAATTATCTAGATTATTCAATTATTTGATAATTTTTATAAGTTATCAGTTCAAATTTAAATAATTTATTATTTTAATATTATAAAAATGGGATCATATGATTGATAGGATTTTTACTTAGCGTTTTATGCCGTATTTGGATGGTTTGAATTTGGTAAGTTATTGTTTTACAGATATAAATTATTTTGTCAAAATAACTATAGTCTCCAATTAATTATGCAATAACCCTGTCATTGGGGGTTAAACACTAATTGTGTACATGTAGATATGTTAAGAAACTATAGTTTCACAGCGTTCCGTCGGTGGCGAATAATGGCCTCTGACAATCGGGCTAGGGTTATTGAGGATAAATAAATGAATTCTAAACCTCTGACTCAAGTCATCGAGTTTAAATAAATGAACGCTAATATTTTGTTTCGATAATAATGTATTGGAAGATATATATTTTGGGTTATCTGATAAAGATTATATTTTGTTGTACTGTTTTGTTTTTAAACTATAATTTGACAAGTATTGTATTATTCTAAGTTAACTTGTACTAAATTTTGGGTTTTTTATATTTTTAGAATTGTCATGATCCCAATATTTTTAGTGGTTGCATACTGGACTTTTGAGCTTATAGATGTGTTTTCCTCAATTTTTCGGATTAGGTGTAGAGTATGTTGGTGGATAGCTTAGAGGGGGCCATTGAGCGAAGCATTGTCTAACTTTCTTTTAAGTTAATAATGTTCTATCTTCTAGTAGAACTAAACACTATATTTTATGCTTTTGTGAACCATGTTAGTTAGATTTTTTTTTTTGTGTCCAGACATTGTAGTTTTTTATTTTGCTTTAAATTGGTTTTGAGATCTTGCATACTCACTTAGTCTCAGTCTTATCGGTGTGCGGCCGTTTGTCGACGTACCGAGCTGCTATACTGGGTTCTGGGTGTGACAAATAAATTGCAAATTCGTCATGATCTATAAATTAATTCTCCCTATAAAAAATATAACAGATTTTGCATTTGAAAAATCAAATTAAATAGGAATTATGAAAAGGTGTTGTATAACATAAATTTTTTAATATATTAAATTAAATATTGATAGATTATTATCAGGATTGTACACTCCATGACACGAGGTATAATATAAAATTGTAAGCCGACAAGCAAATATTATAAAGTTTCTAGCCAACTCTAGGTCCTTTTTGAAATGAGAAAAGAGAAACAATCATCTAATCAACTAGGCAAACGTTCTTATTGTAATGTTATTAAAAAATGAAAAATAAAAAAATAAAAACCGGTGCATCTAACACATACCAGTAACTAGACACTCCTTTTTGGTTCTGAGGAGGTTAACACGAATATGACGTTCAGGGATTATTTGTTTTGTGGCAATGTGAAAATATTACTGGGAATCAAGGGTAAATCTGAACATATTACCATATTTGGTTACTGTAACAGTGATAATGTTAATGGTAATATGAGATTACCAATAGTGAAATATTATCAAATAAGTCAGTAATGACATTACCACTAAAATAGGTGTCCATCTAGATTACCAGGCTGGTGCTGATCCAGCATGATTTTTTTACCATATTTGCACTTTATTTTATTTTAACTTTAAATTTGCTTAAAATTTTAGATACAATGGTATTTCGGAAAAATGTGTCAAAAATTAAATTTTAGTATTATAATTTAATTATTTTTATCTAAAACTTTATTTTATTTTAAATTTAAATTTTCTCAAAATTTTAGTTACATGGATGTTTTGGGAAATTTTGAGCATTACCAAGTTGATTACTATAATCAACCAAATATGGTAATGAAAGTTACCAGTAATACAAGTTCCCAACCAAACATAGTTATCATAAATTACCACAACATTCCAACCTCATTACCATGGTAATTGTCATAGCACTACCGATGGAAGGTTACCTCTGGGTAATGGTTTAGTTTTTTTTTTCTCCCAAAGAACTCGATGGAGCAACACCAGCCCTTACTCATTCCCAACCAAGCCTCACCTCACCACAAGAGTTAATAAGGTAAACGAAAGCAAATAAGAAAGCGCACACAAATATAGGTAGCCCAAAACTTAGACTTTAATTGATTACACTTCATCAATTTTCATCTCTCTCCGATGCTTAAAAAATTGCCTGCCAAAGGCACTTTTAATGTTTAAGTCCCAAGAGAATGTGGCGATTACCAAAACCGCCCACTAAAGAACATGGGTTGAGAACCACCCACTTAGGGATGCAAGTGGGATGGGGAGGGGAATGGGATCCCCATCCCCATCCCCATCCCCACTTTCCACGGGGCGGGGATTCCCTGCCTCCAAATTTCCCGCGGGGGAGAAATTCGTCCCACTCACTCCCCTGCAGTGATCACTATAGGGTCGGGTAATCCCTCCCCCCCCCCCCCCCCCCCTTCTTCCCCAGCAAATTTTTTTTATTACATAAAATTCTAAAAATTTTAAATTTCATGTTATAAAAACTTTAATTCCAAACTTTATAACATAGCACTGAATTATATTGTTTTAACTAGTTTTTATTATCTTATCTCACGATATATAATAAAATTAATTTTTAAAAATAATATATTTTTAAAGTTGATAAAAGTTATCTAATCATAATTTTTATAGGAAATAAATATTTTCATTAAAAATTTTAAAAACTTTAACCCAAATATTCTTTTAAAATCGCCCCGTGGGGACACTCATGGGGAGCGGGGCGGGGAATACCCTCCCTGCCCCCACCCAACCCCGTGAGGCGGGGAGGTATTTTCCCCTTTCCCAGTCCCACAGGGGGGTTATTTCGGCGAATGCCCACCCCACCTGGTTCGGTCCCTGTGGGGAATTGGGATTCCCCACCACATTTGCATCCCTACGCCCAAGACCCCGCCATGTGTCCACATCAAGGAGAACATGGGTCAAACTGCCCGTTACAACTGCTCTCATTCTTTTCTTCGGTCAAAGCTAGTCACCCATGTTCAGACGCCACCCCGCATGTCCCTCAGTCATGCACAAGTGGGAGGAAAGTGTTGACCACTTTCTCTATGTTCTTCACCACTTCGGAAACTACCTAGAGCAACCTTCAGTTTCTCAACAGCCCACGTCCATTGCCATGGGAGGACGGCCATCCGTATTCTTCTCGGTTACATACAGGCAACAACCAGCCCACATGGGCGCGCCCACCTGTGCGCATGCGCTCATGTTTCTTAGTCATACCTGCACATCAACCCACCTGTGGATGGTTTTCTCGGCCACGTCTGCATGGACCACTTGCTCGCGACAAGTTTTCTAGGCGTTCTCGGTTACACTGCATGGCTCCATCTATTGTGGCAACTTTCCTCGTTGCTGTTGGTCACGTCAGCCTATCCCACCCGGTTGAGGCAAGTTTTACCGCCCATTTGCTTGCCAAGGCCGATTTTCCTGCATCTCTCTCGATCAAGGCAGATTTTCCCGCACATCTGCCTACCAAGGCAGGTTTTTCTACCCATTTCCCGGTCACAGTAGAATTTCCCTCGCATCTGGCTACCAAGGAAGATTTTGGTTTCCATACTTAGAATATTTTCAACCTTTTTCCTCTAGGGGAAGATCACTCCAGTAACATCGAGCTGCTAGTGAATGACCGGCTAGACCATTACAGTAATCTCATTACCGTGGTAATATAACATTACTGTCAACGACAATGTCTTTCAATAATATAGTAAGGTAATGAAAATCAAGACTAATTTTTTATTACTTGTACAACCATCTTTACCTATCCTATATCTACAATTACACATAAGCATGCTTTTAGGGGTGATTGGTTGACAGTAAGTAAAATTACATGTAAGGGATTGTTCATTTGGGCTGAAGGGGAGAGGGGGAGGGGGGAAGTCAAGAAGTGGGGAAGTGCCACTTCCCTAAAGTGGTGGAAGTGATATGACTTCCACTACTTCCTGTGTTCATTTTGAAGAAAGTGTCACTTTTATGAAGTGTTTAGTTTCCCACTTTCAGTGTTTATTTCGGTGCAAGTGATGTCATTTCTATAATGACTTCCATAATATGTTCTTTTCAACGAAAGTGAGGGACATGCTTACAAATAAAAATATTACAATAAAATTATAATTAGATAGGATTAAAAATCTATATTTTAGTTTAAATAAAAGTTTATTTGTTTTGTACATCTTAAATTTTAATTTTTGAGGCTTACATATTTTAATTTAATTGCTAACTCTATAGATCAACATTAGAATAAAAAAAAAATACCTTGCTTACATCTTTTAATTTAATTGCTAACTCTATATGTTTACATTTTAAATATTTAAATCTCCAAACAATAATTTGCTAACATCATAGACCAAGAGTAAAATAAAAAGTGGTGGTCCTATGGAATTTTTTGATGTAGTAATATATATTTAATAAAAATTAAAAACATATCTTTACATGAATAGCAACTCAAGACTGATTCATAAAAAGTTATGTCTCAGCAATAATAAGAAAAATAAAAATTAAGGTAGTGGTTCTAAGGAATTTTTTAAAAATGAATAATAAAGACATAATAATACCACTTTTTGTCATTGATTGATAAGTATAAACCCTAAAAAAATTAAAATAACTTAACTTTACAAAATACCAATGGCTCTGATTTAATAAGAAAGCATCTCTCCTTCCACTAACCTAAATCCAATGGCTATGATTTAAAGTTCATCATGAAAACACTAATCTCAACAACCAAGCAACAACCATCTCTTAGCAGATAAATGATAAACAATAACCAAAATTAATGGAAAAAATGGTCAACTTAAAAAGGACATTGAAAAGACATACTCATTTCTTTGGAACTATCAACAATATCATCACACTTTGATCATGCTTTTCTGATAATTCACAAAATATCTAGAAAGTTTATATGTCAACTAGCAACATCTACATCTACATATTCATATGGGAAAACAAATACACAAACTATGACAACCAATAAGATTAACACTATGAAGAAAAGCAATTCCAACGCTATACATTTCAGAACCCATTAAATCTTGTGACATTCATCACTCAACACCTTATTTACTTCACAACTTTAGATTGACATTAACCACTAGCTCGCAACAATTCCATGATATTTACAATCAAACCACTAGCTCACAACAAATCCATGACATTTACATGATTATAACAAAATCTCAACAGGTTAAGATGTAGTGCAAATATAATCCACTTATCAATGGTCATTATCTTTCATAAAAATCCATTTTTTTTTATATCATGCGATGTATTTCCAAAGCACAGAACTGAAGCTTGAGATAATAATTTAATTGTAACAAAGATATTACATACTTTAACTAAAACAAAAAATTCATACAGGATCAATGAATATTAAATTAATCTTTCAGAACACTTCAAATTAAGAAAAACCAACATCTTATACTAATATACTAGTTTCTTTTCAAGAAGAAAACGTTGAAGGTGGAGACCTTAATTTCATTTCCACTAGAACCAGTATGCACGAAACATATCTAGGGTTATGAAAGATCTCGAGTATGAGATTATCACTGCACATCAATCTGATACAAAAGAAAATAAAAAAAAGGATTGAACACAAACCTTCATTTCCAAAACCTAAATCATCAGGTGTATAGGCAAGAATACAAGAAAACAAAAAACAAAAACTCTAAATGGAGAAGTTCAGAAAATGTTTAGATTTATCAAAACGTTCAGACATGGCAAAACAGTACATGATAGAATCTTAAATTTGTCAAAATGTTCAAATTACACCAATAATCACAAACATCACAAGGAATCAAATAGATCTACCCAGACAAAACCTGCATAAAAGAAAGCAGATTGAAGAAGAAGGAGAAGATCAGAAGAGACCTAATGAGATGAGATCGACAAGAAGATGAGATCGGCAAAAGTGAACTCTCGACGAGGGCTTTGCAAATGGGGATGAAGACAAGCCTCCCAACAATCAATAGATGGTGTCCACCGTAGACGATAATGGCGACAAGGTCTTCACGCCGACGAGGCCTTGATGGTGACAACAACAGAGTCTTGCTGATGACTATGATGATGGTGTCAACTGAGGATGGAGAGAAAGAGGGAGAAGGAATATGCAGCTCATTTCTAAAGACTTCTAACCGGTTGGGAAAATGGAATGAAGTCAATATTTATATTAGATCCACTTCAACCACTTTAGTGGCAAAAGCTCTGAAGTGGATCTAATGTAATTTTGACTTCTGGGAGAAGCGGGGGAAGCGCCACTTCCCCCACTTCAAGATAAAAGAATAGCTGAAGTGGGCGAAGTCAATCCACTTCCCCCCCGCTTCATCCCAAATGAACACACCCTAAGTGTACTCACATTGTAAGTGAAAAATACTATATTTCAACTTATATCATTGTTCTTTAGTTTGATGTAAGTGAAAATGTTGTATTTACTTTTTATGAGTTTGGTTTTATATAAGCATCAAAGATTTGATCACCATGTAAGTGGTATGGCGAGATTACCTCCATTAGTTTTTATTACTAATTATTTAATACTTATCATACAAATTAATTTAAGCCAAAATAATGAATTAACTTAATACAATATTTATTTAATGTAAAAATATTTAATATTTATTTAAAAAAATGGCATTAAAGTTAATTAACAAATATTTTTTTTGTAACATAAAATTATATTACAAAATATTTAAAACAAAATATAATATCATTAATATTCATCCGAATATAGCATTCAACATTTAATATTAACCACATTATTTTTGTATACGCCAACACCAAACACATATCCAAAACATAAGAACATCAAAAGTACAATATTTATTGTTTAAAATTACATCATCTAAAATCCATCAAAGTAAAAAATAAAATAAAATACAATATTACAACTTTCTTAACAACAACATAAAATACAACATACCAAACAGTGAAATAAAATTCAACATAATGTTTGTCTCAACAATCAAATAAAATACAACATGATATGTGTCTAATTAAAATAAAATGTACCATTGTTCTAAATATGATATGACAAAACAACATGATAGTAACACCCAGTGTTATGGCAATAACTCATGCTCGATGACGATTCTTTAATTGATCAAGAAAATCATCCATCCAAAGGCAATGAAGAGAATGAGTCTTGCTCATGAAACCATTTGCTAATCAAAGATTTTGGAGCAAAGAGTCATATGCTTGTCCAAAATCATATTCAGTGTAGTCTTCAATTAAACTCATAATCTCATTGTATAACTCTTTACAAAGAAATTGACTCTTGTCTCGCTCTAAAGCATTTGCAATTCTTCCCAATTCAAAGTTGACATCCCGCGCGATTTCTTCATCGCATTAGCATGTTTGCTCATTTTTTGCTAGTATTAGTGTGACACTAGAGCTTGTTGGTGTATCATTACTAGGAGGTTGACTTGGTGCAAAATGAAATATCTGCAACTACATAGATCGTTGCCAGTAATAAAGTGGTACCCCACAAAAGGGTAGGGTTGTCGAACCTTAGATACTGGATTTCTAGTACTAATTGATCCTTTAATGTCTAGTCGATTGAAAGGGTGATAAAGAGATTAACAAGAGGGTGGAAGAGGTAAGTAGACTAGGGTTGAGTGTCAATAACAAGATGACAATGTCCAAGATGATTCCTAGGTGCCTAAGATACTAACTTGAGTCTAATGCCTACCAGGGTACATTCTAAGATCTTTGTGGGTGCTCAAAAGCAGTGTTGCATCTACGGCTATCAAATACGCCAAGTTCTGCAAGTATAACTACGGGCTTCATACACGCCAAGTTTTGCATTTACACTAGATAATCGCAACTACGGTAATCCACACACACTAAGTTTTACACAAGCATCTACGCAAATCAAGCACGCCAAGTTATGCAAATACATGAATAAACACAAGAAAACAATAGAACTCCATAGGCATTAGAACTCAAGTAGTCAAAGTATCAAAGGCAATATAGTTCATAATCCCTGGCACCATGCAACAGTTAGCCCCTCATGAATTCATACAAATGTGAAAGAATGATAAGCATAAGGAAGAGAGACATCTAGATTTTCCCTATTTTTATAAAATTTCCTCAAATGTACTTCAAGAGCTTCATAGAATGGGCAACTCCACTCCTTCTGCGTCTTTAACTCACCCTTGGCCTCCTTAGCTCGAGTGGAGGTGGTTGATCATTGTTCCTTTGAAGGTTCCTCCGCTAGAGCAGAAAACTGCCAAACAAGATATCTCAAGAAACCCTAAATCTAGACATTAAAAAGGACTTTCGGGCTCGACACGGTCTAAGCACAGTAGTGCTTAGACCATGCTCTTCTTGAAGCTTCTAAGTAAAAATGGCTAAGTGCCATCCAGAAGGAATCATGTGGAGAGCACCATCGTGCTCCACACGTGCTTAGCTTGAGCACGCACATGAAAATAGCACATTGACCGTGCTTCCCCTGAAAGTATAGGACATTCTTTTCCCGAAGTAATCACGGGGATAAAGCACCCTCATGCTTTGCCCACGTTCTCGCTGACAACTAGGGAGTTCCAGACAGATGAAACCTTGGGGAGATGGCACACCCATGCTCTACCCATGCTTACATTGGACACTTAGAAGAGTTGTCTTCATTAGTTGGTTTTGTCCCTAATTTCACTCCATGTGTGTTATGATCAATAAGAACTACAACAGAGACAAACATACCCAGAATAGCATCATTTATAAACAAAATGCGCTAAAAGACAAGCGAAGGAGTGCATTGGAGATATGCAAAACTTGATATAAAATACACTCATCAAATACCCCCACACTTGAATCATTGCTTGTCCTCAAGCAATTTCAGCTCAATATAAATGAAAGGATGAATACATAGCCTCTGATCTCATCAAAATAGAAAACACTAAAGTATAGAGGGATCAAAGATAGTTAAGGATAAGATCACAATTGCTCAAATAAAAACCACACTCTTGTTTTAAAAACCTATTAAGTGTGTATACCATTGAGTTGAGTGCCCCATGTGTCACTGGGTCAACAAAATAGATAGAGATTTGAATTCTTACTAAAATAACTAGGTACTAGCTTCATACACCTTGAAGGTATCCCTTTCTCCCAGTAGGTCATCAAATGTACACTTGTAATGCCCAAAATTTGACTACTCAAGAGTGGCTTTTGATAGCTCTTTCTACCAACTATTTATAAAATAAAAGAGAGCAACTGGTAGGGCATTCCACAAAGAATCTGACTTCCCAGATTTTTTTGACACAAGAAAACAAGTCACACACAAAAATTCAACCCAAACAAGTTACTCCACAACTCGGGTAAAGAGAATTGATCTAGTTTTCCAGCACAAGAATGAGTAAACAATTTGCCTTATAATAAGGACCTTAACATGCACAATCCCACCTAAACTTGAGATTTTCTATCAATAACAATTATAGATCGTCTTAAGTCATGCAGTCACCCCTAAAATTGAAACAAGAACCTTCCCCCACACTTGAATGGTGCATTGTCCTCAATGTACAAATATAGGCAGTAGAGATGAAAGATTGAGAACCAAAATAAAGATGGGGGTTCGTACAACTTTCCTGACCACGGAGAGTGATGTTACCGCTCTCAATGTGCATTCCATTAGTCGATCCACCAAAACTATTCTTGAGATGAGATGAGAGACGCATAAGTGGAGCCCAATAGTTCAAACACCATAATATAACAAAAACTAAAATGCAGAAGGAAAATGCATCAAATAAACAAACCAAGATGTCAGTTTAGTAGGGAATATCCCTTACTAACTGAACACACACAAGTCTAACAAAATATGAAAAGAAATAAAAGTCCAAATATGGAAAACTGAAAAGAAAAGTAACTGTGCAATGATCAAAATTAGGAGTTCTCAGAAGAAGAAGAAGAATCGTTAGAAGAAGATGAAGCAGAGTCCTTGTCACTAGCTGGAGCGTCTGCTCCTCGCCAAGGTGGTGATCTGATGGGAGAGGATCACTCATGGGAGAGACAAATCCCTAAGTGCTCGGTAATCTTGGTGACACTCTGCTGGAGCCACTAAAATGCTGAGGCAGAACAAACAACCTAATCAATGTGCCTCGAGGAGGGACGCGAGGGTCTTAGCGGATAGGCAACAGCAATAGGAGGGGAAGCAGCAGGGGTAGCAATAGTATCGGTAGGTTGTCGCACATGGTACTCGGATCCTTGTGCAGTGTGAACCCACTATAGCATCCCCATTGACTTCACGGTCTCGAGGAACATGGGGGTGACTCCTCGTACCACTCACATACTATCAATCCCCTCAAGGATGCCAATCCCAAGAATCAGTCTAGTAATGTGTGGGCTCATGACACACCCCTTGCGTGTGTGTACCGCAAGTGCACGGGTTATCGAAGAAATAAAGTACCCTAGTAAGTGGGTAGTTGTATCCACAGGGAATAGTGTTTAGAAACAAGCATTTTCACTATTTAGCTATGAAGGAAATCGATGGTGAGAGAAATCAATATGTATAAATATAAAATAAAGTAAAAGAGTACAAGAAGGGCAATAAAGGTAAAAGAGGTAATCGATATGAAGATGGGGCATCAGAAAATGCTCCCCCTAGGACTAATGCTTCTAGTGCAAGACTAATATTATACTCCCTTATTGATGTTTAATGAGTCGTGGAAATCCTAAAGCACACGGTCCCAAACCTAAGGTCAACCGTGACTAGTTCCAACATTATACCCCGGTGCTAGATTCACAACAACCCTTCACTCTGTTGATCACTCAACTAAGCCCTAGGGGAGTCCATCTCCTAGAGCCTCACACTACGTGGAACTGCTTGGGGTTCTAGGGATTCCAAGTGATAGACCATGTCCCTAAGTATAGTTCTAACCCTTTGGTCCAGGCGAAAGAACCCTAGTCTCAGTTAAGCCCCAGCACTAGGACTCACTACAACCCTTCACTCTGTTGCTCACGCAACTAAGCCCCAGGGGAGTTCATCTCCTAGCACTTCGCTCTACTTCGACCACTACCTCTCGACTCACCCTCTCGACCCTTTCCAATCTCAGGTAGTCTAATCCTATTGAAGTTATCACACCTTCAAAGGATAACCTAGATGATTCTCAACCCTAGCGTCACGGCTAAGGGAAAATCAATTACAATTATCATACAAGATTGGAACTCAATTAAAAGCAACAATTAAGAAAGCGTAATAAAAGTCATACAAACAATGTCATCCTAAGGTTTACAAGTCCGAATACCCACTAGGGGTTTAGCTCTCCATGGAGTAATACAAAATCAATAAAGTGTTTGAGAATATATGCATAAAAACCATAAAGAGAACCCCCTTGTGGTGCATATCGATGGTCCTGTGGAGTTGCCTTGTCTTCTCCAACGAATCCCTTGTCAAGCCTAGGGCACAACACGCTGAATCGATGCCGATGAAAGCTCACTCAATAGCTATCTTCCAAAGGATGTCGATGATGACGCCATAGAATCGCCTCCAAAGACATCCAAGAACCTCTCCAAACCTTAGCCTCAAGCCCCCCGAAAGATAGGCAAGAGATAGTACGGGGGTCCCCGAAAAGACCCAAAACGGGGTATTTATAGGGTGAAATCGGGCATCCACACGGCCCTGTGGATTTTCCACATGGCCCTGTGGAATTTTAACACGGACGTGTGGAATTTTTATATGGGCGTGTGGATTCTTTGTTTTCCAGATTTTCTGCAAACTGTGAACAGTAACTTGCTACAGTATTTTGCTGCAATAACTACTATAGTACTCACCCGAAATGCTCCCGAATTCATCTTCTTAATCGAGGCCGCCAAATTGGTCACACAATCATGCGGTAGATCATGTCGTATCTTCAATTTAACCACATTGACAAAGTTCTTGATAATGTTGCACAAGCCGGAACATGTGAATGTGACTGCCTTTGTGCCCCTCCAATTCACATCTTTCCTTGAACTCAGTTGTAGGTTGACACACTCACATGTCTTTGAACACAACTTGTGCCTTGTTCCTTGCCCAGTCTAAGAACTCTCTCAATAATTGCGGTCATGACCTATTCTTACTCCTTTTCCTACAACTATTCTCCACAACCGTACATGCACAAAAAAACACAAAAACACACTAAGTAATGCTCATAGTGTGGCTTAGCACAAAATAAATGTACCTCAGGGCCAGAGAGTAGATTGTGGAAGCCTTAGACCGACGCAGGTTATAGCAGTGTTAAAAAAACGCTAGGCGCTAGTCGGGCGGTCAGCCACCTTCTAGCGCCCAGAGAGCCTAGGCGGGGGCCTAGGCGGTTTTACCCTTTTAGAATATATATATATATATTTATTTATTTATAATATAATTTTAATTCTATATAATACCCAAATAGACATTTACCAACAACCAAATTGATGCATCAGCAATCAAATAATAATACAAGAGCTTCTAGAATCCAAACAACTCTAAAACAAAAACTTATCATTAAAACATACATATAAAATTATAACTCAAGTCAATCAAGTACTACTACCATAAAATAAAAGTGTCTAAAGACTTGTATATATGGATATAACCATAAAAAGCTTGCACATATACGGATATACCCCTAAGAAAAACATAATTAAGTACAAGTCCAACAAAACATTAATTTGGAGGGTTTTAAATTTGTTAAAAACATTTAATTTTAAATTTTTTTCCAAAAGCCGCCCAGTCCCCCAGCCCACCTAGTCCGCCGCCCAACCCGCCGAGGCGGTGCCTGGGCGTCCGTTTTTTTGTTGGAAAGCCAACACCGATTTTTTCACCGTTTTTCGCATAAACTGGTCGGCCTGCCACCTTCCAGCGCCTAGGCGCCGCCTAGATCGATTTTTCGAACACTGGGTTATAGGTGAGGTCAGTACTGAGCCTCCTCCAAGCATCCTCTGAGACTTTCCAACCGGCCGAGAAATCAATAACGAATCATATGCAGGGTTTCGAGTGAACTCTAAATCATAAAGTCATAGCCGAATGGAGAACTCAATGAGACTCATCCGCTGTAGTGTACCGTATGCCTGAAAATGAATCGAGTCTCCACGAGCACCAACGGCTTATAGGTGTTGTCAGTAATCATGAAGAGCTGCCTCCAAGCCCCATCACTAAGCATCTGCTGGACCTCATCCTCCAGTCCAACCTCACGTAGCTCATCCCAATCCATCGACGTCGAGAAAGATGCGTGTAATAGTCCTGGTGTAGCTGAGAATGGAAGGCAGGGGTCAACTCAATGGATGGGGCTGGCTCTTGGCATCAAGGCCTCTTCGACAATGATGGCCCAGATGAGGTGTTTTTTCTTGGCATAATCTGTAAAAGAAATAGCTCAGTTTAGTTCAATAATAAAAGATTTCAGGAGGAGCACGGTCATGCTAGGAACACACAAACCATGCTCTTAAGGGTTGCAGGGGTGTGATCTTGCCCCTGTTAAGCTCTGAACAAGTGAGAGCACAATTGTGTTTCATGAAAAGCATGATCATGCTTCTGGGCAACCTTCTTCCCCTAAAATCCCTAAGGACAAGCATGTTCATGGGGAAATCGACATCAATAAAGTGCATTCATTTTAAGCCAAACGATGTACATAAAGCATTCACAAATAGAGGGAACATGAAATCATTTAAACCAAAGCCTCAAATGAAGTTAAAGAGCTTACCGGAGTCGAGAGAGACATGTGAACAAGCGAGGAGAAAAACAATGAACGGAAGGGAAGCACCGTCAACTCTTAAGAAAACAAGCGCTACAAGGGAGAAAGAGGAGGCATAAGAGAAACGGGGAGGAGAATCGACCTATGGCAGCTAGGTTTTTTAAATGATGAAGGAGGAACCTATTGGTCGCCCGCTCAAGGAAACCCTAAGCACATGTGTGCTCACGTGCCAGTTAGGGTAACTGCTCTTGCTCAGCTCGTGCTTCCTCCCCGTGGTAATCTCAGGAAAATTTCCCAAGACACCAAGATATAAAGTACGTTCATGCAAGGAGCACCAAAACAATGCTCACTGGTAAGCATGCTCGTGCCCACCCCGTGCGCATCCTAGAATGCTTCATGAGATAAAAAACAAGAAAACCACCCAGGACCTCGAAATCTTCCTTAAATTTTACACTACAAAACAACAAACACGAGAAAAAGCCACATAAGAGACAATCACTGAAGAATCACCACTTCAAAAATAGATTATTAAGGAAAATCATTGCACAGCTGCAAAACATTTCAAAACCCCAAAAAGTAACAAAACTAAATAAAAGAAATTAAACAAATCTTTGGTTAACTCCCAAGAAGCGCTTGTTTAATGTCACTAGCTTGACCTAACTATACACATCAAGGAGGGTCGTGAAATAGAGACCTCTCATGGCCACCTGAAAAGTAGTTACATGCATATGGTGCTAAGGTATCAATTAGATTAATCTCACCAAAATTCAGAAAAGGCGACCATGTTACTTTCAGTGGTGGCCTGGGTGGCTTCATCTTCCTCGAGATTACTTGCTTCCACCACCACTTCGCACAGGAGAATTTTTTTCTGATGGCTCACAAGGCAAGGGAGGTCCCACAAGCACCACATCTTGATAACATAATTCTCCCACCAACTCTTCTGATTCATTAGCCTCAGGGGTATCATTTTCCAATAGCTCTGATCGTTCATCTTTCATGAATGTGTCCTGCACATACTAAGAAAAAAATCATCAAAAACATCAACATAATAACAAGTATCGTCAAAATCCATAGTGTGTCTCATTGAGTCTCGAAGCTTAAAGATGACTTCTTCATCTCCTACTCGGAGTGCCAATCCACCGTCCTTGACATCAATTAGGGCTTTTGAGGTCACCAAGAACGATCTTCCTAAAATGAGGGGGACGTTAACCTTTCCATAGACATCGAGGATCACAAAGTCTACAGGAAATATGAATTTGTCCACCTTGACCAAAGCATCTTCAATTATCCCTCTTTGTTGCTGGATGGATCTGTCGACCAACTGTAGTGTCATTATCATGGACTTTGTTTCCCCGAGCCCTAGTTTTTGGAAAATTCTATAGGTCATCAGGTTAATACTCGCCCCAAGATTGGCTAAAGCTTTCTCATCCACAAGCCCTCCAATAGTGCAATGTATAATAAATCACTCGGGGTATTTTTTTTTTCTTAGGGAGCTTGTTAGTGATTAGGGCTAAGCACTCTTCACTCATTGTCACAAAAGACACTTCCTCAGCTTTCTCTTGTTTATAAGCAGCTCCTTCAGGAATTTTGCATACCTTGGAATTTGGGAAAGAGCCTCAACAAATGGAACATCTATGTGCAAGGTCTTGAACACATCAAGGAACTTCTTATATTGCTTTTCTTGCAGGTCCTTTCTTGCTTTCACAGCATAAGGAAGTTTGGGTTGCTACTTGGGTAACTCAATTCCTCTTTTCTCCTCTCCTTTCTTCTCACTATCAACTGTGGTCTCCAAATCAATAATCCTGGACTACCTAGCTTCTAACTAGGGTTCAGTAGGTTTAGCAGCGAACCTCTCCAAAATAGGGCTAGGAAGTTGCTTACCATTTCTCAATGTCACTACCTTTAGAGACTCCTTGGGATTGACTTCCGTGTTACTAGGAAGAGAATCCGGGAGTCTATCCTCAATTAGCTTCAACATTTGGGTCATACGATGTTCTAAATTCCTCACTGTTGCATTGGTGTTTCTCATCATTTCTTCATGCCCTGAGAGACGGATTTTATTGTCCTTGATATACCGTGTCAACAAAACTGTAAACTCATTAGAAAGTCCCGGTGGAGAAGGAATCAACTGAGCACCCTATTAAGAAGGTCTACGCTGTTATGGCCTTTGCCCCTATCTGGGTTGACTCTAAGAAAAGTTCGGGTGATTCCTCCACCCCGCATTGTATGTGCCACTATATGGGTTATTTTGATAATGTCTGTTCTGCCAAACAAAGTCAACTTAGTGCCCATATCAGAAGAGGAAGAACCACTAGGTTCACTGTGAGAGCCCCAACCATCACAAGGAGGTCCTGAAGCCTTAGAGAGTGATTGCATGTTGTCCAACCTCTTTGTGGTAGCTTCAACCTGTGCAACAAGTGTAATATTAGCATCATCTAATAAATACTAGTGGCTTTTACCAGTTTGTTCCACGCAGAACTCCACTGATAGCCATTTCTTGCCATTTATTCAATCAAACTATAAGCGACACTTAGTTGTTTGCTGTATAGATACCCACCTGAGGCTGCATCAAGCATCTGGTTAGTGGCGTAGTTCAGCCCATAGTAAATAATTTAGATTTGCATCCATTCTACTATTCCATGTTGTGGGCATTTCCTCAATAGCTCCTTGTACCTTTCCCAAGTGTCATACAAGGATTTAGATTCCAACTGCAAGAAGGAGGAGATATCAATCCTCAACTTGGTAATCTTTGCTGGAGAGAAATATCGTGTTAGAAAGGTCTTGGCCATCTACTTCCATATGGAGATAAACCCTTGTGGCAAACAATTTAGCCATTGCTTGACCCTTCCTCTCACTGAGAATGGAAAGAGTTTAAGGCGAGCAACATTCTAAGACATGTTGTTTGCCTTGAAAGTGTCACAAATTTCCAAGAAATTCTTTAAGTGCTCATACGGATCTTCATCCTGAAAACCATCAAACAGGCACATCTGCTACACCATCTATATGAAGTTTAGTTTTAACTCAAAATTGTTTGTCGTAATAGGTGGACGAACAATGCTGAACTCCACTCCTTCCATGCTTGGTTGGGAAAAATCTGATATGCTTTGTTGCTGATTCTGACCATGTCTTCCCCTTAGTTTATCTCAATATTGATTTTCATAGACCCGGCTTCGTTTAAATTGACTTGCCCCAATCGCCTTTGGAAATTTCTTTCGACTTCAGGATCAAGGCTTGCCAATGGAGTTACAGTGCTCCCTCAGGTCATACAAGTGTTCCTTCACAGAATAAGTTGAGGTAAAATCAGTTCATAATTCAAAAGTAAAAAAAATAAGAAAAGAAAAAATAAGTGAATGATCAGTAAAACACACAGATATTAATAATATAATAAAACTAGATCACTAGCATCCTAATATTCTTAAAAGTTGCTAGTTACCCGGTAATAACACCAAAAACTTGATGAACTCTACGCAAGTGCACGGATAGTTACAAGTAATAAAGTGGTACCCCACAAGAGGGTAGGGTTATTAAACCTCATGGACTGGACTACTAGAACTAATTGATCTTTTAATATCTGGTTAATTGAAAGGGTGATAAAGAGATTGACTTCTACAAGAATAAAAGCAAAAGGGTTGAAGAACTAAGTAGACTAGGGTTGAGTGTCGATAACAAGAGGATAATGCTCAGGATGATTCCTAAGTGCCTAAGATACTAACTTGAGTCTAATGCCTAACAGAGTACATTCTAAGATCCTTGTGGGTGCTCAAAAGCAATGTTGCATCTACGGCTATCAAATACGGCAAGTTCTGCAAGTATAACTAAGAGCTTCATACACACCAAGTTTTGTAACTGCACTAGGTAATCGCAACTACGGTAATCCACACATGCCAAGTTTTATACAAGCATCTACACAAATCAAGCTTGCCAAGTCATGCAAACGCATGAATAAACACAAGAAAATAATACAACTCCATAGACATTAGAACTCAAGTAGTCAAAGTATCAAAGACAACATAGTTCACAATCGCGGGGCACCGTGGAATGGTTAGCCCCTCATGAATTCATACAAATGATAGAGAATGATAAGAATAAGGAAGAGAGACATCTAAACTTCCCTTTTTTTACAAAATCTCCTCAAATGTACTCCAAGAACTCCATGTAATGGGAAACTCCACTCCTCTGGCATCTCTAACTCATCCTTGGCCTTCTTAGATCGAATGGTGACAGCTGATCATTGTTCCTTTGAAGGTTCCTCTGCAAGAGAAGAAAATTACGAACAAAAGATCTCAAGAAACCCTAAATTTGAGCATTAAAAAGGACTTTTCAGGCTCGACATTGTTTAAGTACAGTCATGCTTAGACCATGCTCTTCTTGAATCTTATGAGTGAAAAGGGCTAAGTGCCATCGAAAGAAAATCACGGAGAGAGCATGATTGTGCTCCACCCATGCTTAGCTTGAGCATGCCCATGAAAGGAGCATGCGGACCGTGCTTCCCCTAAAAGTATAGGACATTCTTTTCCAGAAGTAATCACGGGGAGAAAACACCCTCATGCTTTGCTCATGCTCTCGATGACAACCAAGGGAGTCCCAGATAGAGGAAACCATGGGGAAATGGCACGCCCATGCTTGCACTTTACACTTAGAAAAGTTGTCTTCATTGGTTGGTTTTGTCCCTGATTTCACTCCATGTGTTTTATGAGCCCTAAAAAACCTGCAATAAAGACAAACATACCCAGAATAACATCATTTATAGACAAAATACACTAAAAGACATGACAAGGAGTGCCATGGAGATATGCAAAATATGATATAAAATGCACTTGTTTGTGCAATATCATCTAAATAAAAAAAAAACCTTGGGTTTGATTATCAAGATCGATTACTGGTGATGTTGGTGGTGGATCCATGCGTGCACCTAAACTTCTGGAGCTTTAAGCACCCGTTCTTGCAAAAGAGCTCTATGTTTGGTCATTGATAAGTGCTCGTGTTATAGTAATATGAAGTATTATTGTCTTACATTGAGCATTACTTTTCTCAGATTTAATCATTAATTATCGTGTATTTATGTTCTTTCATGCATTGTAGGGTTGTGGAGTAAACTTAGTGAAGAAAGAGCAAAGTTGGATCATGTTTGCTGTTGTTGGGGAGTTCTCGGACCAAGCAAGGAACAAGGCACGAGTCTAGACTTGTGGGTGTGTGCCAACCTCCATTGGAGGGGCACAAAGGTAGTCACACTCATAAAAGTCTAACTAGTGTAGCATTGGAGAACTTCGTCAATGAGGAGAAATGAAGCAATCAACATGATCTACCATTGATTGTGTGCCCAATTCAACGGCCTTGATAAAGAACAATGAAATCCTGCACATTTGACGCGCTAGTACCGTAGCAGTACTATAGCGGTTTACTGTTCTCTGCACGCTAGAAAACAAAATCCAGAAAATCCACACGGACGTGTAGAAATTCCACGTGGCCGTGTGGATGCCTGATTTCAGCTGATTTTCAAGCCGCAACTCAGACTATTTTAAAGGCCTTTTTGGAGACTTTTTGACAATCTTTTTCACCTATCTTCTAGAGGGTCGTGGCTAGGGTTTACAGAGGACTTTGTGGAGGATAGGAGCGCGTCGACGGCATCGACATCGAAGCCCATTGGAAGATAGCTATTGGGGTATCTTTCGTCGACACTGATCCGGCTAGGTGTGCCCTAGGCTTTACAAAGGTCTTGGTGAAGAAACAAAGCGGCCGCACAAGACCACAACCACGCTACACAAGAGGGTTTTCATCTATGTTTATCTTTCTTGTTTATTCATACACATTGATTGATTTGTATAGCTCCATGGAGAGCTAAACCCCTTGTGGGTATTCGGACTTGTAAACCCTAGGATGATATTGTTTCTATGACCTGTTATTATGCTTTCTTAATTGATGCATTTAATTGAGTTCCAGTCTTGATTGCTTGTTGTGTTGATTTTCCTTTAGACGTGACACTAGGGTTGAGAATCATCTAGGTTGTCCTTTGGAGGTGTGACAACTCCTATAGGATTAGACTACTCGAGATTGGAGAGTGTCGAGAGGGTGAGTCGTGAGATAGTGAAATGTCCCCTTTCCACTCCGGTGTGATTTTCCCTACCTCCGTGTTCCAAGAGTTCTTAGCGGTCAAAGTAGAGCGAAGTGCTAGGAGATGAACTCACTTGGGGCTTAGTTGTGCAAGCGACAAAATGAAAGGTTGTAGTGAATCCTAGTGCTGGGTCTTAATTGAGACTAGGGTTCTTTCACTTGGACAAAAGGGTTAGGACTATACTTAGGAACAAAGTTTATCACTTGGAATCACTAGAATGTAAAGCAATCCCACGTAGTGTGAGGCTTAGGAAGATGGACTCCCCTGGGGCTTAGTTGATAGGTCAAAAAGAGTTAAGGGTCGTAGTGAAACTTAATGCCTGGGCATAATGTTGGGATTAGTCATGGCTGACCTTAGGTTTGGGACCGTGTGCTTTAGGATGTCCACGACTCATTAAACATCAATAAGAGAGTACAATACATTGTCTTGCACTAGAACATTTGTCCTAGGGGGAGCTTGTCCATACACTTGATTGTTCCTCTCTTCACTTTTACTTGCACTCTCCTGTCTTCCATATTTCTCTTTCATTTTCTTATTTATTTTAATTACTCTTGCACACACGTATTGATTCTTCACACCACCGTATTCTCGCACTAGCTAACTAGCAAATTCTCTTGTCTACAATCCCTACTCCATGTGGATTCGACTACCCTCTCACCTGGGTACTTTATTACTGCGACAACCCGTATAGTTTTGGGCCCTTGTCAGTCATTTCCAAAAACAATAGCCATCTCCTCATAATCTTGTATTGGCTTATTGATAGAAATCTCTTCTTCGGGGTGTGCCTACATATATAGACAATACATTATCTGAATATGATTAATGTATAAATGCTATAAGAAATAATAATAATAAACTCTAGCTTAGGACTTGTATGTAGATTTGGTTTTCCTCCTTCCCGATGATTATTTTCTTCTCCAAATCATCCCATGACATGCCACTTAAACTCTTGATTTTCTTAATAATTAGCCATATTTTCCTTACATGCCGAAGATGATTGTTGACGTGTGTCTCACTCAAAACTAAGTTGAATCTTGCACTAACAACTCTAGCAACTGCATTGAGAGCAATACTCTTAAATCCCTTGTCAGACTTAAGCCCAAGGTTTGCTTGTTCAACTAGAGATGCTAACATGAACAATGTCATGATAGTTGTCCATTGAAAGTTAATTGATGTTCTTTTCCATGTCAAGTTATTGCTTTCTTGTGTAATGTCCTACGATTCCATCTATACTGTACAATTAATATAAGAGTAATTATTTCACACCAGAAAATATTAAATAAAATCAATGAAGACAACACACTCATAGAAGAATTCAAAGAAAATGTTAACATAGTCATCTTCGAAGGCAAGGTAAAAACAAATTTATAATGAACATATTAAAAAAAACAAGTTCCATTCAAATAATTTGTTTTCCAAAATCAAACAACAAAATTTACAAACATTATGCAAAAAATTTTTGACCAAGCCACATATTTTGTTTTTTTTAATACAATAACATAGGAAGCTAGTTAATTTCATCTATTACTCCACATGTCATTCATGATTGATTCTCGCATTGCTAACCATTCTCCTGTTTCTTCATGGACTTGTGATTGTGTTATCACTAAGGGCACATTAAGATTTGGTACATATATCTCACTACCTCTTAGTAGAATATAATTATGTAGAATACAACATGCGATAACAATATCTACTTGTGTTTCGAAGGGAGAAAGTGTTGAGATGTTAAAATTTTGAAAAGGATTATCATAGCTCCAAAAGATCATTCCATCAATGTACACAAAGAAGAATATCTATAGTTAAACAATTCTTTGTTATTCGATGAAGAATGTGAACTAAATTCTTTGAGATGATATCGAACACCCCGAAAAGGTGATAGACAACCCTATCGTGTAGAATATCCTATGTCTACGAGGTAATATTTCTCTATAACAATATAGTTTGAAGTTATTAAATAGTTATGCTAGAGAAATTTTTTAATTTTCATAGAATGGTTTGATACTTTTGAGCAATGTAAGCCCATCGTCTCTTTCCAAGGCATTCCGAAGAACAAGTGTATTATGTGCAGAACCTTCACAATCGGCTAGTACATATGTAAATCGTAATTCAAAATTAACTATAGCTAATAAATTTTGAGTAGAATAAGGTTTCCTTCTCTGAAAACGTGAGACGATATCATTTAGAATAGATTCATGAATATGTGTGCAATCAAGTGCTTCAATGCAATCCTATTTGTTAACAAAAAAAATAGTACATTAAGTAATCATTCAGTGACCATCATCATAGTTAATTCTAATCTGTTACCTTAAAATATTGGATAAATCTTGAATCTTGTGCGATGATTGGACTCGTAGATGTGATAGGTGGTAGGATTAACTCGCCACGAAGTTCTCCAATAGCATGTAATACATGGTTGAAATACCAGCTAACAATTTCCCGGGATCCTAAAAAATTAACTCCAACAACTCTATTTCTCATATTATGACCAACAATGTGAAAAACCATAGCAATTTGCTCTTTAACACTTACATGCAAAGTATTGTATAGCAACCCTTTTGACATTAGTATATCACATAGTCCAAAAAATGATGCTCTTTCCATTCTTTGCATTGATATACTAGCCTCATCTAAATTGCATATAATTCTTGAAATATATTTTGTGCGTTGTTCATTTATATTATAGTAAGGCACCCATAACAAATTAAGCTTTTTTTCTTCATAATGTGTATCCATATATAAGTCCAATTCTAATAGTCATTAAATAAAAAAAAAGAAAAAATTCCAAAAATATGCTATAGGAATAAATGAGACAGAAGAAGAGTACATAAGATGGTGCAGAATGATAGTATTCATTGCATATGCCTAGTTGAATTATTTCCTCTAATAATGTGACCTAGTCTATGTTCTGAAGATCTATCAGTTTTGCATAAAATCTAATTGTTTTATTTATTTTTATTAATAATTTACTGATATTCCATTGTGTTGAACTATTTCACTTATCCCCAGTTTGATTCTTATTTTGTTATCCTTTTTATTTAAGCTTTTACCTTTGCAGACACATGTTTTACTTTTCCTATTGCAATAATGACAAATTCTTAATCTCATTTATATCCAAGGACAATTATATGGACTTGTAGGTACTAGTTATGGTTAATCGCATAGAAATTCTCTCATAGATAGTTCCCCTTCCAAAATGAAGTACTAAAGGCTTGGTATTTTTTGTAGATCAAAATATAGCTCAATAGGATAGCAAAAGAACTAATACAACATCAACAAAATAGACAGGCATTCAACTATTAGAAGAACAAAATTCAAACATGAATCCATGGATTCCCCAAACAACTAAATCAAATCCATATTTCACTGAAAGCAAAAAACAAAACATCAATGCAATAGAAAAGCAATGATAACAAGCGTCCAACCAAAGAATCCATATTTCACTGAAAGCAAACAACAAAACTGACACAATAACAAACATGAAATTGAAGTAATAACAAAATTCAAACCAATAAATAACATAAAGTGAGACTAATAATATGATAAAGACAAATAGAATAACCTAATTAACAAAACTATGAACTTTCCTGGTTTAGAAAAGCAATAGCACTGTAGCACCAATAAATATCAACAATCCGGAACTCATGCTCAACTGATCTAAAGAAACTCCAGGAACCCCAGAAATCCTTTAAAAAAGGGTTAAAAAAAATTCTCAATTTAATCAATGAAACACAAAAAAAAAATGCAAGAATCACATATAATAAGAGCAATCCATCAGATTAAACACTAAGATAGTCATGGAACAACAAAAATAACAATCATGAGAAAAGGGAACACCAATTGCTAACCTTAATGAGGAGATGTTAACCATGAGAAAGACATACAAAGAATAACCCACTCTCCCCAAATCAACCCACATAGCCTTTCTCATGAGACATTCGCATGCCAACACCTTCAAGAAATATTCAAAAAAAAAAAAAAGCAAAGGCTGGAAAATGCATCAAATCTGACTACCACGAAGCTACAAGCGTTGGAGAGGAGCAAGAATGCCTGAAGAGGGTCGGAGAAGCTCGGTTGCGGTGGGCACCATTGCCTCCAAGAAGGTGAAGGTTGAAGATGAAGCTCTGTCTGGGATGAGAATTGTTGGGTGATAAAAGCTTTGTTTGTGAAAAATAAGGTAATTATAAGCACCGGCTAAGAAATGTTTTATAGTATTTCAACTCACAACATTTTTGCTGTGAGTTGAATCACCTGAAAATAGGGGTAAGAAATAACTAGTATTATATGTAAAATGTACTTTTACCTCAAATCAAACACCAAAAAGTAACTTGCACATGTAAAACTAGCTACTTCACTTCTACTTACACCTACTTACTGTCAACCAAACAGCCTCCTAGTGTAATAGAAAACATGTTAGACATAACACATTTTCATTTGTGGCCACAAAATATTAATATTTAAGTGTGGGTAGATGATTAAAGGCCTGCTCAAGTTGGGCAACAAGAAATAAACATGGAATATCCAAAGCTAGTGATTTTTTCTTCATTTTAAAAACATAACAAACAATACCCCTTAAGTCATAGCAAAAGCAATAATCTAATGCCGATAAGTAGATAAGTGAGTACAAACTTAGATGAAAAGTACAAAAAAACTTAGATATGCTTTAATTCCTCACACACCCAAGATAATACATAGGCAACATAATTTGATTCGAAGTTCAAGACCTTCATCAATTTTAAACTCTTTTAAATTATTTTGAGTCATTCCACATTCTTGTTATCAATTGAGAATTATTTTAAATTTTTTTTGAAATTTGTATATATATATATATATATATATTAAATACCATTTGTGTTTTTTTTCTTCTTCTAAAAGATAATAACAACAAACTTTATTTTAGTTCATTAAGGACTATTACTGATACCTAATAAGGGAAGAATTTGCAAATTGATGAGACTGAGTGGACAAATTTTCCATCTCCAAGGAAAAATACTTTTATCAATATTGGACTAGCCCAATGAATAAGGTATTCACTCTCATGCAAGAAATTTTCCCTTGTCACATTTGTCAAAAAAAACTATCATAATCAATGGGATCAACATAATCAGTGACACATCCAATAAAGCTAGAGGGAACCACTGATGAACCGAATGGGCTCCTCAAGTGAACCACCCCCCGGCTCCTTCATGGGTGGGTATTGCTAGCGCTGTCCGTCATCGTCCGGGCTTGCCGTCGGAGATCGTCAGAGTGACTCTGGCTCACTTGAAAGCCTTCATCTCTGACAATGTTCGTATCAATGCTAACACCCATTTGAGAGGCCAATTGCGTTTCCAATTCGCGTTGTATGGAAAGTTGTTTGGGATGTCCCCACCGTTTGAGATCACTAAGAACATCTTGCTTGATTTGTGGAAGACATATGGAACGATTCACATCTCTGACATGCCAAAGGGCTACCTCCTTATATGTTGTGCCACAGAAGTTTCCAAATAGCAAATTGACAAGGGCCCGAAAGTGCACTGGTTGTCGCAGTAATAAAGCACCCCGGTGAGAGGGTAGTCGAATCCACAGGGAATAGGGATTAAAGAAACAAGAAATTGCTATTTAGATAGTGTGAAGTACGTTCTAGGGATTCCACGTGATAGACTCTGTTCCTAAGTATAGTTCTAACCCTTTGGTCCAGGTGAAAGAACCCTAGTCTCAATTAAGCTCCAGCACTCGGATTCACTACAACCCTTCACTCTATTGTTTTATGGGTTAGACTTTTGTGAATGTGACTACCTTTATGCCCCTCCAAAGGAGGTTGGCACACACCCACAAGTCTAGACTCGTGCATTGTTCCTTGCTTGATCCAAGAACTCCCCAACAATGGCGAACATGATCTAACTTTGCTCTTTCTTCTCTAAACTCACTCCACAACCTTACATGCAAAAAAAAACACAAATGCACAATAATTAATGATAAAATCTGAGAAAAGTAATGCTCAATGTAAGAAAATAATACTTCGTATTACTTTAACACGAGCACTTATCAAACTCCCCCACACTTAAGGTTTTGCTTGTCCTCAAGCAAAACTAAAACATGAAAGTACTTGGGAAGAACAATTGAAAGTGCTCGGCCTTAGGTTCACCAAAAATATGCAAAAGAAACATTCTACAAGTAAGGGGAAATCAAAACATTGCACAAAAGTATCATTGCTCTATCTAAAAACTTGAATAAAAAAGGACAACAACTCGACAATGTGTAAGTGTGTGCGAACTCACTCAAGTTCACCCAAAACGTACTCCTCAAACTCTTGTTAAAAGGACTTATTTATATACAAAAGTAAGGAGGTAGTAGCTTCACACAACCTCTAAAGTAGCCCTTTCCTAGGCGGCCGCCAAAGGTGGCTTTCACACATTCGAGGAGGTAGCTCTTTCTACCAAGGTAGTAGCTTTCACGCATCCTATGAGATAGCTCTTTCTCTCATTAGGGCATAACTTGTATCCGACTTATGAGAGTTGGTACATACTTCATAGGAGGTAGCTCTTTCCACCCCAAATGCACAAATAAAACTAAATAAATATTTACAAGCTCACAAGTTTTTTTTTAATAAAACTAAAAACTCATCTAAAATGATGATAAACTAGTCCTTAAAACATCGAACTTGAGCAAAAATCGAGCAAAAATTCCCTCAAATTCCCTCAAATTCAAGTAAAAACTAGAGCATGATAGGATACAATGTTAAAAATTCTCCTAAACTCTAAGAATACAACTATTGCAACAAGGTGAACCGCCACGGGCTACATGAGCATAAGCAATTGAACGCACAAGTATAAGGTGTGTCCAATGTGAACTCCCCCCATACTTAAGATGTACATTGTTCCCAATGTACTCATGCAAGCTCAAGAAAAAGTATAACAATTAAAACAATTAATGTGGGAGTGGGCAATTGAAACATTACTCCCCTGAACTCCAAGTGTTGCGTTTGATGGAGCTATGTTCATTGGGAGTTGATTCTCAATGGGTTGTGGAGCACACACGGTCCCATGACCGTGCCTGTGACTTTTCCTCAAATTCCAAACATCCAAGACCATCCGCACACATACACAAGGGATTCAGTGTAGCTCAAGAAAACCAAAATAACTCAAGTATATAAGATAAAGCAATGAAATACAACTCGAGAAAAAGATAATGCAATAGAAAATAAACTCAGAAGGAAGATCCTTTCTGAGTACTACAAGTCCAAAAATAAGGAAGGAAAGTACAAAATAACAGAAAAATAAAAGAAACTACGATGCCTCAGCATCAGTGCCCTGTGTTGTCGACTCAGGTGCTGCAGCTGGGTCAGCAGGTAATGGTGGACCGACTGGTGGTGATATGGCCGGTAAAGATGGTGCAAGAGAGGCTCAGGGTTGAACTACAAAAGGTGAAGTCACGGCTAGCTCTAGTAACTGACGAATACTGTGGAACTGGGCCATGACCTCAGTGTGCTACGCAACCTGTGTAGCCCTAACCTCGGCCACCTATGTCTGTAATACCCCTACAGCATTCTTGAGGCGCTCTAGTCTATCCTGGCCTCGAGAAGGCGAAAATATGCTCACTTGAGGTGGCTCCGGTGCTATGGGAGGTACCTGTGTATCTACCTGCGCCGGAGATGGCCCTAATGCTGGCTACGAATCCTCAGCCTGCTCTCTATCTGCCTCGGCCTGCTCTGGCTGGGGTACAATCAATACATAAACTCTTGGTCTACCTCTGCAGACCATACCCATCAGCCTTATCGTCTCAATGCTTAGGGGGGCTGGTATAGTAGTCTTCTCAGCCCCTCTAACTCTGTCCCTAAGACCTATACCTATGATGAGTCAAATGATGTATAGGCCTAAGAAGATGACTCCACATTTAGGGTTCTGGCACTGATGGCGTATGTACTCGGCTAGGATGTGAGCCAAGTGTAGTGGCTCACTCTATACCATCGAATGCAGGTAGAGCAGCTCCTGGCAGCTCAGCACCCCTGTACTATCACCTCTGTCACTCACTGATCCGCTCAGAATGGCATGCACATATCTGTATGCTGGCCAGGATACGCAGGTCGCCTTGGAGACTCCTGGCCCGTACTGACCCTCACCACATAATACTCCATATACCCTCTGAGGTGTCAGATTTACGGGGTAGTCGGTGGGAAGCTGCTCATACTCCTCTGTCTTTGTGAACGCCTCATCATATAACCCCATCCTGATGGAGAACTGCATCACACTCATGTTGAAGTGTTGACCGAGTGCACGAAACTGAATGGTATCTACATCAGCGAAACTGTCGTACTCTCAGTCAAACTCGAAAGACGATAGAACCTCGAGTGTGAGCGATAGGATAGCTGACTCTCGAATAAACGACCACAGCTACTGACTACAAGTAACTCCTCTACCTCGACAGCTATGCTATCCTCCCCTATATCCCTCTAACTGCGCACAAATTCAGATACCGCAACTGACCAAACCTGAGTCTCACTAATCAATCAAATCGAGCTTGATGTTCGGGTAAGGCAAAATCCATCTGCCCTAGGGATGGAGACTGCTCACGAGGGTGTTTACTGGCCGTTTTCTTCGATCTAGAAGACATATCTGCAATATTAAAAAGAAAAAAATGATCAAACAAACTTCAACAGTTCAATCTACAGAAATCCACACGACCGTGTGGATATTCCACATGCCCGTGTGGATCGTCGAGCCGACGTGTCCTAGAAAAATCTCAATTTACAATCTAATTCACTCTGAATCTTTTCCAAATGAGTTCGCAAGTAAGTAAAGCATGCAAATCAAGCCAAACAACCACAATGAATGAATTAAATCAAGATCGACGAAGGAGAAGAAGGGAAAGAGCTTACCAATGGTGTGACTTGTAAAAGCTTGAAATCGACCAGGAAAACTCTATAAAACCTCTACAATCAGTCCAGAGAAAGTCACGGATGTGAGATAGAGTGTTTTGAGAGCTTTTGGAAGAATTAAAACAAAAGGCACGAGTGATTCTAATAGAAAAGCCTCGGCTTTTGGCTTTCTGCTCATCCACACGGCCGTGTGCCTAGTAAGTGCTTGTGTTATAGTACCGCGAAGCGTTATTATCTTACAATGAGCATATCTTTTATCAGATTTTATCACTAAATTATGTGCATTTGTGTGCTTTTGTGCATTGCAGGTTTGTGGAGCTATTATGAAGAAGAATAATGAAGTTAGATCGTGTTTGCTATTATTGGGGAGTTTTCAGACCAAGCAAGGAACAAGGCACGAGCCTAGACTTGTGAGTGTGTGCCAACCTCCTTTGGAGGGGCACAAGGGCAGTCACATTCACAATAAGTCTAGCTCGTGTAGCTTAGGAGAACTTCACCAAGAAGGAGATTTGAAGCAATCATCACAATCCACCGTTGATTGTGTGCCCAATTCAATGGCCTCAATGAAGAACAATGAATTCGGGAGCGGTTTGGCGAGCACTGTAGCAAGCTACTGCAACAAAACACTATAGCAAGTTACTGTTTACTTCTACCGAAAATCAGCAATCCAGAGAGTTTACACGGGCGTGTGGAATTTCCACATGGCCGTGTGACCGAAATTCAGCAATCCAGAAACTTCACACGGGTGTGTGGAAATTCCACACGGCCGTGTGAAGTCCCGATTCAGCCAATTTAAAGCCGCGAGTCAACATTATAAAAGCCCATTTTTGGAGACTTTTTAAGAATCTTTTTCCCAATCTTTCTGCCCAACTTCTGGAGAGCACGACTAGAGTTTCGAAGAGGACTTTGTGGAGGTTCGGAGCGCATCATCGGCATCGTCATCGACATCCGGCGGCAGCACAAGACAACGGCCACATCATACGCAAGGGGGTTTTCATCGATGCTTTCAATTTGTGTTTACATTTATATTTTGATAGACTTGTATAGCTCTATGAGTAGCTAAACCCCTTGTGGGTATTCGGACTTGTAAACCGTAGGATTATTATGTTTCTATGACATTGTTATTATGCTTTTCCATTATTGATGAATTAATTCGAGTTTCAATCTTAATTATTTCTTGTAATTGTTTTCCCTTAGTCATGACACTAGGGTTGACAACAATCTAGGTTATCCTTTTAAGGTGTGATAACTCCTATAGGGTTAGACTACTTAAGATTGAACAGGGTTGAGAAGGTGAGTCGTGAGGTAGCGGAACGTCCCCTTTCCCCTCCGGTATGATTCTTTCTACCTCCATATTCCATGATTTCTTAGCAGTCGAGATAGAGTGAAGTGCTAGGAGAGGAACTCCCCTGGGGCTTAGTTGCGCCAGCAACAGAGTGAAGGGTTGAAGTGAATTCTAGTGCTGGGGCTTAATTTAGACTAGGGTTCTTCCACCTGGACCAAAGGGTTAGAACTATACATAGGAACAGGATTTATCACTAGGAATCCCTAGAACTCAAAGCAATCCCACGTAGTGTAAGGCTTAGGAAGACGAACTCCCCTAGGGCTTAGTTGACAAGTCAACGAGAGTCAAGGGTCGTAGCGAAAACCTAATGCCGGGGCATAGTGGTGGGATTAGTCACGGTTGACCATAGGTTTGGACCGTGTGTGTAAGGATATCCTCGACTCAATTAACATCAATAGGAAAGTATAATAGCATAGTCTTATACTAGAAGCATAAGTCCTAGGGGTAGCTTGTCCGGGTACCCTATTTCATCCATTACTAGTCTTTCTCTATTTTACTCCTACTTGCACTCTCTTACCTTCCATCTTTCTATTTTATTTCTTTTCTCTTTATATTTGCTTTAATATTCACTCATTGATTCTCTTCACACTCACCGTACATGGCTTAGCTAAATAGTGAAATCTCATGTCTTAAATCCCTATTCTCTGTGGATTCAACTACCCACTCACGAGGGTAAATTTATTACTTTGACAAGCCCATGCACTTGCGGGATACACGCAAGGGGTCATGTCAGTGTCTCTACAGAGAAGGTTCATAGGGGCAGTCACACGCCTCTGTGTCTTCTCTGGTTGCTCTCTGAACACCCCCACACGGCCATGTGAGAACCCCACACGGCCTTGTGCCTTCATAGGGGCAGTCACACACCCCTGTGTGCTCTCAGGAAAATGCTTAATGCCTCTGCTCACATCCACACGGCCATGTGCCTAACCTTGCCAAGACAAAAGGCCTACCACAGGGGCACCCACACGCCCCTATAACCTCTCTGGATTTCCCGAGAAAACTCTAAGTGTTCCACAGGGCCGTGTGAGTTATCCACACGGCCGTGTGCCTTTCACAAGCTCTCTCATAGGGAAAACCACACGGCTCTGTGCTTTATCGGGATTGAAGGGAAATCACTGTAGAGTTTCACACGGTCGTTTGGAAATTCCACAAGGCCGTGTGCCTTAACACATGGGCACTCACAAAGGCATCCACACATCCTTGTGGACTCTCGGGAATGAGAGTTGAAGTTCTGCAGGATTTCATACGGCCGTGTGGAAATTCCACAAGCCGGTGTGTTTCCTCTGGTTGACTTAGAAAAATTACAGGCTCTGCAGAAAACTTCAGAAATGCATTCATAACACTTAGAGCCTGTATAGACGATAAAAATGGCACACCCCTTGCGTGTGTACCCCGCAAGTGCACGGGTTGTCAAAGTAATAAATACCCTGGTGAGTGGGTAGTCGTATCCACAGGGAATATGGATTTAAGACACAAGAATTCACTATTTAGCTATGCGGTGTACGATAAGTGTGAAGAGAATCAATGAGTGAGTGTAAAAGAAATTATAAAGAGTAAGAAATAGAATAGAAATATGGAAGGTAAGAGAGTGCAAGTAGGAATAAATAGAGAAAGAAAATCGATGAATGAAGTTGGGTACCCGGACAAGCTACCCCTAGTACTTATGCTTCTAGTGTAAGACAATGCTATTATACTCTCCTATTGATGTTGATTGAGTCGAGAAAATCCTTAAACACACGGTCCCAAACCTAAGGTCAACCGTGACTAACCTCGATACTATGCCCCGGCATTAGGTTTCACTACGACCCTTAACTCTTGTTGACCTGTCATCTAAGCCCTAGGGGAGTTCGTCTTCCTAAGTCTCACACTGTGTGCAATTGCTTTACGTTCTAGGGATTCCTAGTGATAAACCCTCTTCCTATGTATAGCTCTAACCTTTTGGTCTAAGTGAAAGAACCCTGGTCTAAATTAAGCCCCAGCACTAAGATTCACTTCAACCCTTCACTCTGTTGATCGCGCAACTAAGACCCAGTGGAGTTTATCTCCTAGCACTTCACTCTATCTCGACCGCTAAGAAATCATGGAACACGGAGGTAGGAAGAATCACACCGGAGGGTAAAGGGGACGTTTCGCTACCTCACGACTCTCCCTCTCGACCCTCTCTAATCCTAAGTACTCTAACCCTATAGGAGTTATCACACCTCCAAAGGATAACCTAGATTGTTCTCAACCCTAGTGTCACGGCTAAGGGAAAACAATTACAAGATGCAATTAAGATTGAAACTCAATTTTATTCATCAATAATGGAAAAGCATAATAACAATGTCAAAGAAATATAATAATCCTCGGGTTTACAAGTCTGAATACCCACAAGGGGTTTAGCTCCTCATGGAGCTATACAAATCCATCAAGCTATGAAAGTGAAAACAAATTGAAAGCATAGATGAAAACCCCCTTGCGTATAGTATGGCAGTGGTCCTGTGCGGCCGCAGGACGTCGATGACGATGCCGATGACGCGCTCCAAACCTCGACAAAGTCCTCTTTGAAATCCTCGCAGCAACCCTCCAGAAGTTGGGAGAAAAGATTGGCAAAAAGATGTGGAAAAAGTCTCCAAAACGGGCTTTTATAATGTTGAGTCGCGGCTTTAAATCGGCTGAATCGAGATTTCACACGGCCGTGTGGAATTTCCACACGCCCGTGTGAAGTCTCTGTTTTGCTGAATTTCGGCAGACAGTGAACAGTAACTTGCTACATCATTTTTCTGCAGTAGCTTGCTACAGCGCTCTTGCCGAAAAGCTCCCAAATTCGTTGTTCTTCATCGAGGCCATTGAATTGGGCACACAATCAATGGTTGATCGTGCCAATTGCTTCAATTCTCCCTATTGGTGAAGTTCTCCTATGTTACACGAGTTAGACTTGTTGTGAATGTGACTGCCTTTGTGCCCCTCTAAAGGAGGTTGGCACACACCCACAAACCTAGACTCGTGCCTTGTTCCTTGCTTACTCCAAAAACTCCCCAACAACGGCAAACACGATCTAACTTCGTTCTTCTTTTCCAAAATAGCTCCACAAACCTACAATGCACAAAAGCACACAAATGCACACAATTTAGTGATAAAATCTGATAAAAGTAATGCTCATTGTAAGATAATAACACTTCACATTATTATAACACAAGCATTTATCAAAAAACATGACTAGAGATCCATGAAAACACACTCAAACGACCCAAAACTTTGTCGATCAACATTAGGCATGATCCACAAGAAAATCACATCACACATGTATAAAAATCAAGACACCAACACTAAGACACTTATTCATGCTAAAACTAAACTAAACCTTAGAAAAACAGTAAAAGCTTTGGTTGCCTCCCAAGAAGCGCTTGTTTAAAGTCACTTAGCTTGATGTACTTGGTCTTACCTCACGGGGGTTCATGAATAAAAGTTGCTTTCTTCCCTACAACCTAAAAGCATGCAGAATATAATCTTTGTAGTGTAAAGGGGGAGTTATCGAGTTTGTTACCATACAAGGGCGAAACACCCTTACTCTTTGAATGCTCATCCACATTTGTGTTAGGGCTATTCATGTGGTGTCTCCTTGATCTCCTCATCTTTCGAATCATCTTCTTCATGACTCCCGGGGCCGGCTTCACTAACTCCATTAGACCAAGTGATAGAATGTCTTCAATCCCACATCTTGGTCTGGCCACCCATCATACTGGTCTGGTTTGGAGAGGACCTTGTAGAGGATCGAAGCACGTCATCACATCGTCATCGACGTCCGGCGGCCGCACAAGACCACAGCCACCACACTATACACAAGGGGGTTTTCATCTATGCTTTTGATTTGTGTTTATTCTCATATTTTGATCGATTTGTATAGCTATATGAGGAGCTAAACACCTTGTGGGTATTCGAACTTGTAAACCCTAGGATAATTATGTTTCTTTGACTTGTTATTATGCTTTTCATTATTGATGAATAAAATTGAGTTTCAATCTTAATTGCATCTTGTATCGATTTTCCCTTAGCCGTGACACTAGGGTTGAGAATCGTCTAGGTTATCCTTTGGAGGTGTGACAACTCCTATAGGGTTAGACTACTTAAGATTGAAGAGGGTTGAGAGGATGAGTTGTGAGGTAGCGAAACGTCCCCTTTCCCTTCTGATGTGATTCTCCCTACCTCCGTATTCCAAGAGTTCTTAGCGGTCGAGATAGAGCCAGGTGCTAGGAGATGAACTCCCATGGGGCTTAGTTGCGCGAGCAACAGAGTAAAGGGTTGAAGTGAATCTTAGTGATGGGGCTTAATTTAGACTAGGGTTCTTTCACCTTGACCAAAGGGTTAGAGCTATACATAGGAATATGGTTTATCACTAAGAATCCATAGAACGTAAAGCAATTCCACACAGTGTGAGGCTTTGGAAGACGAACTCCCCTATGGCTTAGTTGGCAGATCAACAAGAGTCAAGGGTCGTAGTGAAAGCTAATGCCGGAGCATAGTATCGAGGTTAGTCACGGTTGACCTTAGGTTTGGGACCGTGTGTTTAAGGATTTCCTCGACTCAATTAACATCAATAGGAGAGTATAATAGCATTGTCTTGCACTAGAAGCATAAGTCCTAGGGGTAGTTTGTCCGGGTACCCAATCGTATCCATTGATTGTCCTTCTCTTATTACTCTTACTTGCACTCTCCTATCTTCCATATTTCTTTTATTTCTTGTTTCGTTTAATTGCTTTGCAACCACACATTGATTATATTCTCACTTTTCCGTATTTCGCATTAGTTAAATAGCAATTACTCATATCTTTGATCCCTACTCTCTGTGGATTCGAGTACCTTCTCACCAGGGTACTATTATTACTTCAACAAGCCCGTGCACTTGCGGTACACACACGCAAGGGGTGTGTCAATATTCTACAAAAATATTCCTCCAAGATAGCAAGCAATTTTTATTAGCGGAGCAAGGGATGGGAGATATGATCCATTAGATCCTATATTTTAGAAACCAAAGAGCTCCTTGAAATTTTGTGAAGTTTACATATACTTAAATACATCACATGATACCCTCGTATGGTGTAAGGAAATATAAATTAAGATCATTTGAAATATAGAAAAATTCTTTTTTTAAAATAAAAAATTCTTATTTAAACCCATAAAATTTGAAAGCTTGGAGTCATTTTTTACAGTGTTGTTCACATTGGTTTATATACCTTAAAAATATTATTTAATATAGTTTATATTTTTATTTTTGATTATTTTTGTAAACTTATGTTTAGTTGTTGTAATAACTTATGTAAAATTAATATAGTTAAATATGATCAGTTTTGCACTCCACATTATTATTTTAGTAATAAATTTCATATTGATTAGAAAAAAAAATTAGCTTTAACAATAAAATAAGATGATCTTTTTAACAGTGATGGAAGCATGGGAAAGGAAATAGAAATTAGAAATGAAATGGGGTGAGAATTGAGAACAGTAATTCTTATTCTCACGTCTAGGATGGATTTTTTTTTTATTTTAGATATGATCATTTGCATTAGTAAGCATTATAAATCAATATCTTTGTTATATTCATAAAAAACCAGAATGATATGAGTTTATATTTCAAATAACCATCCTGGTCAGTTCCTAGTTAGATATATATATATATATATATATATATATATATATATATATATATATATATATATATATATATATATATATCGAGAGAGAGAGAGAGAGAGAGAGAGCAGGGACTCTATGCACGTTCTTAGATCTATATTCTAAGGATGTTGATTGCTGGCCGTTAGATTTGATCTAACGGCTAGTATGCAATCATCCAAAGAGAAAAGCCCACCTCCCCTTCTTCTTTTACCCTTCTCTATTTCCAGATTTAGGGCTTCTCCTGTCTTGGAATTTTTCACCCATCTCCTCCTCTTCTCGGCCTCCCTAGATCGACCAAGCTGCCGTGACGATGGATGACTACGCACGAGGTTGATCATGGCCAAGGTTCCTTCTTCCTAGTATTCCTCAAAGGTTGATCAGAGAGATAAGCTCAAGCTCCAATTTCATGGCTCTGGAGGTAAGCAAAAAGCATAGCATTTGATGGTCATTGATCATACTTGATCCTTGGAAAGGTGTTTAATTGAGTGTTTTGAGTTGTTATTCTTTGGATTTGTCACCAGGCTTGGTTGATGGATGAGAGCGATGAGGACCAAAGGCTTTCTCACCATCGGAATCCCAAAGAGTTTGTCCCCTTGAGTAAACTTGAAGGTATATCTGATTAATTATTTATTTGCAAGCACTTTTTACTGATCTGTAGATTGGTTTAATTATTGAGTGTATTTGATGAAATTATTTTTCTGGATTTTTATTTGGTTTTGGTGAATAAAAATCTAATTCTGTGCTAGTTATGGAGTTAATCTGGTGCTAGATGGAATTTATGCTATGGATGGAAGGAGAGCCTTTTCATGGACTGGTTGGATTTCTATGTTTTCTAGTTATTTTTAAGATCTTTAGATGAATTGATTGTTTATGGAGGAATATCTTCCAATTTCTTCCCTTTGGGTATTCCTAAATGTTGATTTGAATGTTGATTGACTTGGAAACTTAAGTACATTTTACTCTTTCTAGAGTTGATTTGGTAGTAGATTGAACAAAAGTTTTTTGTCAGGTGGTGTCTCACTATTTTGGGGATTTTCAGATTTAGATTACTTTATAATTTGAGAATGAATAACTTAAATGTGCTCCATATGGATTAGTAGGTCCAGGTTTCGACTTCTACAACACAAATGGGAAAGGGGAAGGTGGTTGTTCTGCTCCTAGGTAGTTGTTCTGCTCCATAAAATTTCTCAAAATCAAGACCACACAAAGATGACCCTGCACCAACTCATTTGTACCAGATGCAGCTTACCATACTCTAATTGAAGCTTTTGGTGGAAAAGGGTATATTGTTGCAACTCCAGATGAACTCAAATATGCTCTCACTGAATCATTTGCTGCCCAAAAACCAGCACTTATAAATTTTATCACACAAATACGTAGCTAGTGAGAATAACATCACCATGTACTATGATCTTTTCATTCAGGAATGAATCACCCTATTTTGGTCTGCAATTGTGTGGATTTGCATTAAAGCTTTTTGTTGGTTATGTTGTTGTAATCATGTACCATATAATGTATGCCTATCTCATTACATTTTTGTAAGCTGCAGCAACTTAACAAAATTTTTGCAGCAGTGTAACAAAATCTATAGCAGCTTAACAAAATTTCTGCAGCTTACAAAAATCTGCAGCAGCTTAATATTTTCTTCAGCTAAACAAATTACAAATTAAAGCCCCCAAAAAATTAAAATATCTGCTACTTCAAACAAATTAAATCTGCAACTTACCAATCATGACAAATAATAAGATTACAAATCTGCAGCTTAACAATCATGACAGGTAATAAAATTACAAATCTGCAGCTTAACAATCATGACAAGTAATAAAATTACAAATCTGCAGCTTAACAATCATGACAATAAAATTAAAAAAACTGCAGCTTCAAACCAAATTCACCTTAACACAAAGACTACCTGTGAACTTAAGAGCTTAATAAAAAACAATGGCAAACAAAGAGTACCTGTCAGCTCCAAGAAAACAACATAATAAAAAACAAAAAATCTGCACCTTAACAATTTCAAACCAATTAAATCAGTTCCAAATTAGTTCCACATCAAAACAACATTCTTCAAAATCTTCAAAAGAGCAATGAGCAACAAGAATTGACTGAATAACTGCATCACCAAGTGATTATTTCTTATAGCTCAAGACATGCCTGCATTCCCAAATAAAAAGTCATTTAGGTAAAAATCATGATCAATTGAAATATGAATTAAATTAATATAACAATTCAAAGAAATTGTCTTACTGAATGTGCATGTAGACATGTAATGACCCTTTTTTCCACATCTACTGCAAGTCCTTTTTTTCTGCAATGACAATTGAATATCGATTCCAGATTTAATCCTTGTATTCCCTTGTGGCCGACATTTGCTTTTAACACATTTTGGATCAAGAATACTAATGTGTGACCCACAAACATCATCTTCACATGAGGTTGCGGGGAATGAAGATGAACCAATAATCTCCTCATTTGCCTCACTTTGCTCCATGCGCAAGACATGTTCTCGTGCACTTGAAAAATCACCAATCATTTTAAAGATGTCATTTAGCTTAGGCATAATTTTGTCATACATATCTAAGGATGATATAGATTGTGCAATACGAAAACACATATTTTGCGCACTCCACTTCATCAAGGGTGTAAAAGCATTGTTACTTGTATCAACCATCATAACATTTGACCGATATCTTGCAACCATACTCCAACGACGAAGAATATAATTTTTTGGAATCTTTGCAACCCCTTTTTTTAAAATATTTTCAATATGTGACAACACAACACACCCTCAGTCTCAAACTTCTTACAAGAACATGTAGCTATAGGCTCCCCATCTTCAATGCCATCTCTCCTAAATATAACAATGTGATTGTAAATTTTATATTTGGCATGATCAGTCCTATCACGAATGCATTCAGCTAGAATACTATCATTTTCTGGCAATTTTGCTTGGAAAATATTGAACACGGCTCTTGTATACACTTTCCTGCATGTCTCTCAATTGGATGACCTGTATGAAAGTGTGGCATAGAGTTTAAAGTCTTAAAGTCTTCATTTTCTTCATCATTTCGTCGAGCACACAATGCCTTATCATATTGCATGACAAACTCATCCAATGGAGTTTGTGAATTAACAAAGCCATCAAAACATGAGTTGATACTTTCATTGCGTTGTGTAGAGGTCATTCCAGCTGTGAAAATATTTTGCCAATATAGAAAAACCCATTTGTGTCGAATTTCATACATTTTACTCAACCAATGTTTATCATCAATGTTGTATGTCGCTTTAAGTTCACCCCATTTACTCTTAAATGCTTCAATTGATGCACTACGATGTAACCAGTTGTTGTAGTCCCCCATGAAGCCTTCTTTGCTCTTCAAATCTACTAAATACTTCATTGAATTTCTTCCAATGTGCCACGAGCACAATTGATGACCAGAATTTGGAAAAACTTTAGCAATAGCTTTCCCCATAGCCAAGTCTTGATCTGTAATAATGGTTTGTGGATGCTTTCCTAGCATACATTTCATCCATGTTTGAAATACCCATAAGAAGCTTTCTTTTTTCTCATCTGTGATTAGAGCACAACCAAATAAAATTGATTGCTTATGATGATTAACTCCAACAAAAGGAGCAAAGGGGAAGCAAAATCTATTCGTTTGATAAGTGGTATCAAAAACAACATCTCCAAATTCAGAATATGCCATTCTGCATCTTCCATCTGCCCAAAAAACAGATCTAGTCTGGCCGAACTCATCAAGATACATATCAAAGAAAAAAAAATCACCATTGAGTTTTTTTTCCTTGAAAAACTTTACAATAGCCATGCATTCTTACCCAATATTATTACTTTGAACTGCCCTTAAATGATTTGAACAATCTTCTCTGTGCAGACCCCGTATTTGAAAGAGTTTCATTCAATATTCGAGACATTTGGCTCGGTCCCACTCTACTTTTATGCAATGCCTCCATCAAACTTCTACATGTATCACTAATACGGCGATGAGACCGAATCTTCATCACCTTAGAGGGATTAGTTAGTAAATCATGGTTATGTGCATCACCAAATGTTTTAATAGTCCATAGTCCACTCTTCATTTTTGACACCACCATCCAAGCTTGGTAATTTGTCATTGTATCTCTGCGTCTGTGAACAGCTTTCTCTAGTTGCCTTTTGTCTTTCATACACTTGCTTCCTTCCTTATCACAAACAAAGTGCCGGCATGTAATTAATTGAGACTTAGACGAACGATACATGTGTCCTCTTCTTATCCCAAAACCTCTGGACTTTGCATAATCTAAGTAAAATCGAAATGCTTCCTCCTCATCAGGGAACTCCATACCAACAAATGGAATTCTTTCCGATTTCTGTTCATCTTGAGACTGTGGACTATTTGCCAATTCCTGTCCATGTGAAAGTTGTTGGCTACCACCATCTTCTTGATGTTGAGATAGCTCAAGCTCATTTGGATCTATTTCCATATCCTCAAATATGAAAGTGTCATCTTTGCATATTTCATCGGTGATATCCGTCATCCTATATATCCTATTATGAAAAATACAACAAATTAGAATATATCAAAGTTAATTTAGTACTAATCAAATCATCATATTTAATGAACACTAATGTTCATTAAATATGATCCAAATGTTTGATTCAGCCAGTATCGAATACTAATGTTTGAATAGTGGTTGATTAGTGTAATACAAGTGTTCCAAATGTGTAATTCTAAACCAAAAGATGGTGGTAATTGTAATACTAGTGTTCCACATCTGCCAAACAAATTCTAAACTGGCATCGGTAATTCTTGCATACTAGTGTTCGAATACATCCAAATCCTAACACTAATGTTCATCAAATATGATCCAAATGTTTTATTCGGCCAGTATCGAATACTCTATTCCACATCTTCCACATTAAACCAAACAAATTCTAGCATACATATCCATTAGCCAGTATCGAATACATCTGATTTTCTCAAACAAATCTATGCACAAACAGAGATGGAACTAGAAAAACACACCGGTGGCGGCGACAACAGATTGCGGCGGTGACAACGACCCAGTGGCTGCAAAAATTGTTAGCGATGGCGATGACCTAGTGGCGGCGACAACTGGAGCGGTGGCTATGACGACCCAGTGGCTGCAAAATTATTAGCGGTGGCGACGACCTAGTGTCTGCGACAACTGCCAACAACTAGAGCGGCGGCGACGACGACCCAATGACCTAGTGGTGGCGAGAACTGAACAGCGACAACCCACCGGACAGCTAGTTTCTTGTCACAAGGAGGAGGAGGAAAAGTGGAGATGAGGAGAGAGAATGGAATCCAAGGCTGCTTTGTAGAATTCAAGGATGTTTTTTGCTGCTTTTTAGAATTCAAGGATACTTTTTGCTGCTTTTTAGAATTCAAGGATGCTTTTTGCAACCGTTGGATGATAAATCCAACTATTGCAACAAACATCCTTAGAATTCATCAATTATGCACGTACATAGTTGATGAATTTCCATATATATATATATATATATATATATATATATATATATATATATATATATATATATATATTGTTAGGAAGTGATAGAGGATGATAAAGAAAGGATGCATTTCATTAGAGGGAAGAGCCCCAATATATAGATACAATTGGTATAGATACAAATGTATAAACATAGTATAGACAAAGTATATGTATAAACTGGTATTCTACATATAGACTGGTACTCTAATACGCTCCCTCAAACTCATGGTGGGTCATAAACTGAGAGTTTGTCAACTAGAAACTGAAATTGAGAAACAATGTGAGCCTTCGTGAAAAAATCAGCAAGCTGGTGGGCCGAGGCAATATATGGAAAAAGAATATTGCCAGCAAGGTAATGATGACGAACAAAGTGAAGAGCGACCTCAAGATGCTTCGTGTGCTCATGAAATACAGGGTTAGCAGCAATTTAATGGCGCCATGGTTGTCACAATAGAGAGGAGTGGGAGCAGATATGGAAACACCAAGATCCATCAAAATCTGACGTAACCAAAGAATGTCCTTGGTAGTAGAGGACATAGCACCATACTTAGCCTCGGCAATGGAAAGAGCAACAGTAGATTGTTTTTCTTGCTTTTCCAAGAGATTAGGGAATCTCCAAGAAAAATGCAGAAACCAGTGATAGATTTTCGATCAGTAGAATCACCTGCCCCAATCAGCATCACAGTAGGCACGCAGCTTAAATAATGATGTGGCCGAGAAAAATAGAGATCGACTGATAGTACCACGGAGGTAACGAAGAACTTGTATAAGTGCAGCATAATGTGGAGAGCGAAGAGTGCTCACAAACTGACTGAGAACACAAACAGCATAAGCAATATCAGGTCGAGTGATGGTTAAATAGACGAGTGCACCAACAAGTGCGCGATATCACGTGGGATCAGTCAAAGGCTCACCCTCAGAAGATGATAGACGGTGATGTAACTCAATGGGAGTGGAAGCAGAAGATCGGTGATACTAGCCCGTCAAAAAATGTCTGAAATGTATTTCTGCTGAGACACCAAATAACCCTGACGAGAGTAAGCAATCTCAAGTCCCAGGAAGTAATGAAGACGACCAATATCCTTCATCTGAAACTTAGTATGTAATTGTTGCTTTAGAGAAATAATAGTATCAGCATCATCACCAGAGATAACCATATCGTCGACATAAAGAAGAAGAATAGTGAGACCACGAGGAGTCTGACGGGTGAAGAGGGCATAATCATGAGAGTTCTCTGTGAATCCAAGAGCGAGAATCACATTACAAAAACGTTCAAACCAGGCGCAAGGTGCTTATTTAAGACCATAAATAGCTCGACGAAGATGACACACATGCTGAGAAGGATGAGAGAAGGCAGGAGGAGGAGTCATATAAACGTCTTTAGAAAGATCCCCATGTAAGAAGGCATTGGTCACATATAACTAATAGAATGGCTAGTGACGTGCTGCAGCAACAGCAGGAAGAAGATGAACGGTAGTCAACTTTGCTACAGGAGCAAAGGTCTCCTCATAATTAATGTCGTACTCTTGAGTAAATCCACGAGCAACAAGACGCGCTTTATAGCGCTCAATAGTGCCATCAGCGTGGGTCTTAACTTTGTAGATCCATCTACAACTTATGGGTGTAACACCGGAAGGAAGGGGAACCAGATCCCAGTTATGAATTCGTTCAAAGGCCCCAAGTTCCTCGACCATAGCCAGCTGCCGATGGGGATGCTAGGCAGCCTCATGATATGACTATGGCTCATGATGAGTGTAAATAGTAGAGAGGAAGGCCTGAAAATGTCGAGAATAAGTAGAAGAGAGAGAAAGAGCATACCGAGCTAGAGGATGACTGACACAACCCTTGCGTGTGTGTACCGCAAGTGCACGGGCTTGTCGAAGTAATAATAGTACCCTAGTGAGAGGGTAGTTGAATCCAAAGGGAATAGGGATCAAAGATACAAGTAATTGCTATTTAACTAAGGCGAAATACGGAAAAGTGAGAATAGAATCAATGTGTGGTTGCAAAGCAATTAAACAAACAAGAAATAAAAGAAATAGGGAAGATGGGAGAGTGCAAGTAAGAGTAACAAGAGAAGGACAATCAATGGATAAGATAGGATACCCGGACAAGCTACCCCTAGGATTTATGCTTCTAGTATAAGACAATGCTATTATACTCTTCTATTGATGTTAAATGAGTCAAGGAAATCCATAACACACGGTCCCAAACCTAAGGTCAACCGTGACTAATCCCAACACTATGCCCCGACATTAGGTTTCCCTACGACCCTTAACTCTCGTTGACCTGTCAACTAAGCCCTAGGGGAGTACATCTTCCTAAACCTCACACTACCTGGTATTGCTTTAAGTTCTAGGGATTCCTAGTAATAAATCATGTTCCTATGTATAGCTCTAACCGTTTGGTCCAGGTGAAAGAACCCTAGTCTAAATTAAGCCCAGCACTAGGATTCACTACAACCCTTCACTCTGTCACTCGCTCAACTAAGCCCCAAGGGAGTTTATCTCATAGCATTTCGCTCTATCTCGACTGCTAAGAACTCTTAGAACACGGAGGTAGGGAGAATCACACTAGAATGGAAAAGGGACGTTTCGCTACCTCACGACTCACCCTCTCAACTCTCTTCAATCTTAAGTAGTCTAACCCTATAGGAGTTGTCACACCTCCAAAAGATGACCAAGACGATTCTCAACCCTAGTGTCACGGTTAAAGGAAAATCGATACAAGATGCAATTAAGATTGAAACTCAATTTTATTCATCAATAATGAAAATCATAATAACAAGTCAAAAAAACATAATCATCCTAGGGTTTACAAGTCTGAATACCCATAAGGGGTTTAGCTCCTCATGGATCTATATAGTAACTTGTTACACTATTTTGCTACAGTACTCTTGCCAAAACGCTCCCGAATTCATTGTTCTTTATCGAGCCCGTTGATTTGGGCACACAATCAATGGTAGATCGTACTGATTGCTTCAATTCTCCTCATTGGCGAAGTTCTCCTATACTACATGAGTTAGACTCATTGTGAATGTGACTGCCTTTGTGCCCCTCCAAAGGAGGTTGGCACACACCGACAAGTCTAGACTCGTGCCTTGTTCTTTGCTCGGTCCAAAAACTCCCCAACCGCGGCAAACACCATCTAACTTTGTTATTTTTCTCCAAACTAGCTCCACAAACCTACAATGCACAAAAGCACACAAATGCACACAATTTACTGATAAAATCTGATAAAAGTAATATTCATTGTAAGATAATAACGCTTCGCGTTACTATAACACAAGCACTTATCAAACTCCCCCACACTTAAGCTTTTGCTTGTACTCAAGAAAAAAATAAAACATTAAAGTACTTGGGAAGAACAATTGAAAGTGCTCGGCCTTAGGTTCACCAAAAGTACGCAAAGGAAGCATTCTACAAGTAAGGGGAAATCAAAACATTGCATAAAGATATCATTGCTCTAGCTAAAAACTTGAATCAAAAAGGACAATAACTCAAAAATGTGTAACTATGTGTGAACTCACTCAAGATAACCCAAAAATTACTCCTCAAATTTTTGTTAAAAAGGACTTATTTATATACAAAAAGAAACGAGGTAGTAGCTTCACAAAACCTCTAAGGTAGCCCTTTCCTAGGCGGCCGCCAAAGGTGGCTTTCACACTTTTAAGGAGGTAGCTCTTTCTACCGGGGTAGTAGCTTTCACGCTTTCCATGAGATAGCTCTTTCTCTCATTAGGGCATAACTAGTATCCAACTTATGAGAGTTGCTACATACTTCATGGGAGGTAGCTCTTTCCACCCCCAAATGCACAAATAAACCAAGAAAATATTCACAAATTCACTTTTATTTCTTTTTTTTCTTTTTCTTTTTCATCATTTTTTTTTCATTTTTCATTTTTTTTTCTCTCTCTTTTTTTTCATGTATTTCTCAAAACAAAACTAAGAGCTTACTAAAACTATGATAAACTAGTCCTTAAAAACTTCAAGCTTGAGTTTCCAAAAGATTCCAAGAGTGAGTTGTGCAATATAAGATAATCGAGCAAAAATTCTCTAAAATTCAAGTAGAAACTAGGGCATGATAAGATACAATGTTAAAAATTCTCCTAAACTCTAAGAATACAAACGTTGCAACTAAGGTGAACCGTCACAGGCTACATAATCAATTGAACGCACAAGTAAAGGTGTGTGCAATGTGAACTCCCCCCCCCCCCAACACTTAAGATGTACATTGTCCATAATGAACGCATGCAAGCACAATGAAAAGTAAAGCAATTAACACAATCAATGTAGGGGTAGGCAATTGAAACATTACTCCCATGAACTCCAAGTGTTGCGTTTGATGGAGCTAGGTTCATTGAGAGTTGAGTCTCAATGGTTTGTGGAGCACACACGGTCCCATGACCGAGCCTATAACTATTCCTCAAATTTCTTACATCCAAGACCATTTGCTCACATACACAAGGGATTCAGTGTAGCTCAAGAAAAATTAAACTCTAGTATATAAGGATAGAGCAATGAAATACAACTCGAGGAAAAATAAAGATAAAAGGAGAATCCTTTATGAGTACTACAAGTCCAAAATATAAAAGAAAAGTACAACTGAAATCAAAATAACAGAAAACAAAGATAAACGACGACGCCTCAGCGTCGGTGTCCTGTGGTGGAGCCTCACGAGGGCGTTTCCTGGCCTGCTTCTTTGCTCTGGAGGCCATATCTGTAAGATTGAAAAGAAAAACGATCAAATCTGATTCAAAAACGCAATCTGCAAAAAACCACACGCCCGTCTGGATCTTCGGGCGGACAGAGTCGCAAGGCCGTGGAAGCTCAAAATCTATATTTTACATCATAATTCGTTCTAAATTCTTTCTAAGCGCATTCAGATATAGTTTAATCATTCAGATAAAGCGAAATAACTGAAAAGAACGAATTAAAATCAAGATTGACAAAGAAAATGGATTAAGGATCTTACCGACGGTGTGAATGTGGAAAAACTTGAAATCGGCCGGAAAACCTCTAAAAACTCCTCAAATCAATGGCGAGACGGTCAGAGAGTGAAAACCCGAGTCTTCTCTCATAGGTAAAGGTAATAAAAATCGAAAAACCGAAATGATTTAAAAGAAAACTCACGGCTTTTCATGTGCAAGAATCCACACGGCCGTGTGCCTCTACAAGGATTAGGTCATAGGGGTGCCCACATACCCCTGTGTTCTTACTGATTTGCTCCCAGAACACTCACACGGCCGTGTACCCAACCTGGCCAAGAACACAAGGCCGGCCACAGGGGCACCGAAACGCCCTTGTGGCTTCTCTGGTTCATCCTAAGAAAGTCTAAGTGTTCCACAAGGCCGTGTGAAAGATCCACACGGCCGTGTGCCATTCACAAGTGGTTCCACAGGGGCGGCCACATGCCCCTGTGTTTTCTCGGGAGAGAAGGGAACTCTCTGCAGAATTCCACACGGCCGTGTGCCTTAACACATGGGCACTCATAGGGGCACCCACACGGCCCCTATGAAGCTCGGGAATGAGAGTCCAAGTTCTGCTGGGATTCACACAGCCGTGTGCCCTTCACAGGGTCGGTCACAGGGGCAGCTACACGGCCCATGTGACGCTCGGGATGAGCTCTGAGATGGTTCACACAGCCGTGTGGAAATTCCACACGGCCGTGTGTTTTCTCTAGATGACTTAGAAAAATCACAGACTCTACAGAAAAAATTCAGAAACACATTCTTTACACTTCGAGCCTGTATAAACTATAAAAACATGACTAGAGATCCATGAAAACACACTCACCCGACCCAAAACTTCGTCAATCAACATTTAGGCACACGAAAACATCAATAATCCACAATAAAATCACAGCACATGTATGGAAAAATCAGGACACCAACACCAAAACTTTTATTCATGCTAGAACTAAGCTAAAAACTAGAAAAAACAGTAAAACCTTGGGTTGCCTCCTAAGAAGCGCTTGTTTAACGTCACTTAGCTTGACGTACCTTGCCTTACCTCGCAGGGGTTCATGAATGATAGTTGCCCTCTTCCCTACAACCTGAAAGAATGCAGAACACAATTTTTGTAGAGTAGAGGGAGAGTTGTCGAATTTGTTACCACGCAAGGGCGAAACACCCTTACTCCTTGAATGCTCATCCCCATTCGTGTTGGGGCTCTTCTTGTGGTGTCTCTGCGACCTCTTCATCTTCCGGATCATCTTCTTCATGACTCCCGGGGCCGGCTTTACTTCTTTGACGAGACCAACTGCTAGTACATCTTCAATCTCCGTGTCTTGGTCTGGCCACCCTTCATACGGGTCCGGATTCATCATTTCCTGCACATATTCATCTATTAGCTCATCGGTGGTGTCAAGAAAATACAAAGTATCATCAAAATCAAGAGAGTGTCTCATGGCTTCGGCGAGGCGGTATGTAAACTTGTCATCTCCAACTCGCAATGTGAGCTCCCCGCCGTCCATGTCAATAAGAGCCTTGGAAGTGCGCAAAAGAAGGCCTCCCAAGGATCAATGGCACCTCTTCGTCCTTATCGACATCTAACACCACAAAGTCAACAAGAAATATATACTTGTCCACTTTCACCAACACATCTTCCACAATTCCCCTCCGATGCCTCACCGATCGATCCGCAAGCTGAAGTGTCATTCTAGTCGGTCTAGGCTCGCCCAAGCCTACCTTTTGGAAAAAGGTATAGGGCATGACGTTGATACTTGCCCCAAAATCGGCCAATGCCATTTCTTCACCCAAGTTGCCAATATTGGAAGGTATAATGAAACTTTCGGGATCTTTTCTCTTACTCGGCATGTTCTTTTGCAAGACGGCCGAGCAATTGGCATCAAGAACTACAGTTGCACTCTCTTCCAATTTCCTCTTGTTGGTTAAGAGGTCCTTCAAGAACTTCGCATACTTGGGCATTTGGGCTAATGCCTCCGCGAATGGTATGTTGATGTGCAACTGCTTAAACATATCCACAAATTTCTTGTATTGCTTATTCTCTTGGTCATTCTTCAAACATGAAGGATAGCGGATCCTAGGCTTGTAAGGTGGGAGTGCCACCTCCTTTTCCTTTGACGCTTCTTCCTCTACCTCCATGACCTCGGGTGCTTCCTTTGTCTTCTCTAGAGGGAGATTTCTCTCGACCTCTTTTCCACTTCTCAAGGTAATTGCCTTCAATTGCTTCCTTGGATTAGTCTCCGTATTACTAGGCAAACTACCTTGGGGACTCTCGGCCAATGTCTTCGCAATTTGCCTCACTTGATTCTCCAAGTTGTGTAGTGAGGCGTTGTGGTTGCGAAGTGTAGCTTCTACCGATTGAAATCTAACATAGGATGAAACAACAAATCTTGTGAGGGCTCTCTCTAGATTGTTAACTTTGAAATCCCGATGGTGTGTTGCTATTTTGTTGTGACAGCCCTTGGTTGCTCCATGAAAAGTTTGGGTGGTTCTTCCACCCCGGATTGTAGGTTCCACTGTACGGGTTGCCTTGGCCTTGTCCTCTATATGTATTGCCAACAAAATCGACATGTTCCACCACACTAGTAATTAAACGAACAAGAAATAAAAGAAATATGGAAGATGGGAGAGTGCAAGTAAAAGTAATAAGAGAAGGACAATCAATGGAGAAGATAGGGTACCCGGACAAGCTACCCCTACGATTTATGCTTCTAGTGTAAGACAATACTATTATACTCTTCTATTGATGTTAAATGAGTCGAGGAAATCCTTAAACACACGGTCCCAAACCTAAGGTCAACCGTGACTAATCCAAACACAATGCCCAGGCATTAGGTTTCACTACGACCCTTGACTCTCGTTGACTTATCAACTAAGAACTAGGGAAGTCCATCTTCCTAAGCCTCACACTACGTGGGATTGCTTTAAGTTCTAGGAATTTCTAGTGATAAACCCTGTTACTATGTATAGCTCTAACCCTTTGGTCCAGGTGAAAGAACCCTAGTCCAAATTAAGCCCCAGCACTAGGATTCACTACAACCCTTCACTTTGTTGCTCGCGTAACTAAGCCCCAGGGGAGTTCATCTCTAAGCACTTTGCTCTATCTTGACCCCTAAGAACTCTTTGAACACAGAGGTAGGGAGAATCACACCGGAATGGAAAGGGGACGTTTCGCTATCTCATGACTCACCCTCTCAACCCTCTTCAATCTTAAGTAGTCTAACCCTATAGGAGTTGTCACACCTCCAAAGGATAACCTAGACGATTCTCAACCCTAGTGTCACGGTTAAGGGAAAATCGATACAAGATGTAATTATGATTGAAACTCAATTTTATTCATCAATAATGAAAAGCATAATAACAAGTCAAAGAAACATAATCATCCTAGGGTTTATAAGTCTGAATACCCACAAAGGGTTTAGCTCCTCATGGAGCTATACAAATCCATCAAAATATGAGAATTAACACGAATGAAAAGCATAGATGAAAACCCCCTTGCGTATAGTGTGGGCCGTGGTCTTGTGCGGCCGCCGGACGTCGATGATGATGCCGATGAGGCGCTTCGATCCTCCACAAGGTCCTCTCCAAACCCTAGCCGCAACCCTCTAGAAGATAAGAGAAAAGATTGGCAAAGAGATGTAGAAAAAGTCTCCAGAACGGCCTTTTTATAATGTTCACTCGCGCAGAAATCGGGTTTTCACACGGCCGTGTGGAATTTCCACACGCCCGTGTGAAGTCTCTGTTTTGCTGAATTTCGGCAGATAGTGAACAGTAACTTGCTACATCATTTTGCTACAGTAACTTGTTACGGTGCTGCTACATTACTTTTTGAAAAATGCTCCCGAATTCATCATTCTTCATCGAGGCCGTCGATTTGGGCACACAATCAATGGTAGATCGTGCGAATTGCTTCAATTCTCCTCATTGGCGAAGTTCTCCTATACTATACGAGTTAGACTCATTGTGAATGTGACTGCCTTTGTGCCCCTCCAAAGGAGATTGGCACACACCCATAAGTCTAGACTCGTACTTTGTTCCTTGCTCAGTCCGAAAACTCCCCAACGGAGGCAAACACGATCTAACTTTGTTCTTCTTCTCCAAACTAGCTCCACAAACCTACAATGCACAAAAGCACACAAATGCACACAATTTAGTGATAAAATCTTATAAAGTAATGCTCATTGTAAGATAATAATGCTTCGCATTACTATAACACAAGCACTTATCAATGATGAACACGGTCTGGGTAATGACGATGGACAACATGAGCATCTTCAGGAGAGGTGGGACTAGGGGAGGAAATGGGAGAATCACCTGAGGTATAAATACCTGCTGGGGTTGTGTGGAAGAAGGAGGAGGTGAAATGTTAGATGAGTCAGGAAGAACAATGAAAGGAGGAGAAGTAGGAGGAGGAGAGGAAAACCTAAGAAATGAAAGATCCGAAGAAAGGCAAGTAAAGAAAGGTGTATCTTCAAGAAAGGTTACATGTTGAGAAATACGAAGACGACGAGAGATAGGATCATAGCAGCGATAGCCCTTGTATTCGGAGCTGTAGGCAAGAAAAGTGCACATTGCAGAACGTAGGGAAAGCTTAGTTCGCTCAATGGAGGGCAAAAGCACAAAAAAAAACACAACCAAAGGTGCGAAGATGGCCATAAGATGTAGAACAAGAAAATAGACGCTCATAGGGAGTAACACCAAAAAGAGTAGGGGAATGTGTTCTATTAATAAGATAGATGGAAGTAAGAACAGCCTCCGCCCAATATTATCTAGGAATAGAAGAGGCGAAAAGAAGGGCACCAGTGGTCTCAAGGATATGGGGATGCTTGCGCTCAGACACACCATTCTTAGCAGGCGTGTAAGGACAGGACTGCTGAGAAAGGGTGCCATGAGAGGAAATTAAAGCACGAAAAGATGTAGAGAGATACTCTTTTGCTCCGTCAGTGTGAAGAGCCTTAATTCGTTTACCGAACTAAGTATGAATCATTTATGTGAATTGAGAATAGATGGAGAAGACTTCTGAACGAGAACACATAAGGTAGAGCCAAGTGATAAGTGCTCGTGTTATAGTAATGCGAAGCGTTATTATCTTGCAATGAGCACTAATTTAATCAGATTTTATCACTAAAAGGTGTGCATTTGTTTACTTTTGTGCATTGTAGGGTTGTGAAGATAAAGTGAAGGAAAGGAACGAAGTTAGATCATGTTCACCATTGTTAGGAAGATTCTTGGACTAAGTAGGGAGCACGACTTGAGTAGAGACTTGTGGGTGTGTGCCAACCTCCTTTGGAGGGGCACAAAGGCAGTCACATTCACAATAAGTCTAACTCATGCTAACAAGGAGAACTTCACCAATTAGGAGATTTGAAGCAATCGGCACGATCTATCATTGATTGTGTGCCCAATTCAATGGCCTCAATGAAGAACGACGGATTCGAGAGTGTTTCGGGACAATTACTGTAACAAGTTACTGCAGCAACAATACTGTAGCAAGCTACTGTTCATCTTCGGCCGAAATTCAGAATTCCAGAGAATTCACACGCGCATGTGAAAATTCCACACGGCAGTGTGAATTAATTTTCCAGCAAGCCAGAGAATTCACACGCCCGTGTGGAAATTCCACACAGCCGTGTGAATTAATTTTCTAGCAAGCCAGAAACTTCACACGCCCGTGTGGAAATTCTACACGGCCGTGTGAAATCCCGATAAGTCCGATTTTTAAAGCCGCACTCAACAATATAAAGAGCGATTTTTGAGACTTTTAAAATATCTTTTGACCTAACTTTCTCCCCAACTTCTGGAGAGTGCGGCTAGGGTTTTGGAGAGGATTTCGTAGAGGTTTAGAGCGCGTCATCGACATCGTCACCGACGTCCGGCGGCCGCACAAGACCACGGCCACACCATACGCAAGGGGGTTTTCATCGATGTTTTTACTTTGTGCTTTCTTTCATACTTTGGTGAACATGTATAGCTCCATGAGGAGCTAAACCCCTTGTGGGTATTCGGACTTATAAACTCTAGGGTTATTATGCTTCTTTCACATTGTTATTATGCTTTTCCATTATTGATGAATAAAAATTGAGTTTCAATCTTGATTTCATCTTGATATTGTTACCCTTAGATGTGACACTAGGGTTAAGAACAATCTAGGTTGTCCTTTGGAGGTGTGACAACTCCTATAGGATTAGACTCTTTAAGATTAAAGAGGGTTGAAAGGGTGAGTCGTGGGGTAGCGGAGCGTCCCCTTTCCCCTCCGATGTGGTTTCTTCCTACCTCCGTTTCCTTAATTTCTTAGCGGTCGAGATAGAGTGAAGTGCTAGGTAGATAAACTCCCCTAGGGCTTAGTTACGTGAGTAACAGAGTGAAGGGTTGAAGTGAATCCTAAGCACTGGGGCTTAATCGAGACTAGGGTTCTTCCACCTGGACCAAAGGATTAGAACTACACATAGGAAAAGGTTTTACCACTAGGAGTCCCTATAACTTAATGCAATCCCGTGTAGTGTGAGGTTTAGGTAGATATACTCCCCTGGGGCTTAGTCGTGCAAGCGATAGAGTGAAGGGTCGATGTGAATCCTAATACTGGGGCATAATGATGGGGTTAGTCACTGTTGTCCTTAGATTTGGGACCGTGAGTCTAAGGATTTCCTCGACTCAATTAACATCAATAGGAAAGTATAATAGCATAGTCTTGCACTATAAGCATAGATCCTAGAGGTAGCTTGTCCGGATACCCCACTTCATCCATTGCTAGATCCTCTCTATTTTCTTTTACTTGCACTTTCTCATCTTCCATCTTTCTATTCAATTTCTTGTCTTTTATTATAATTGCTTCCATAAGTCACTCATTTATTCTATTGTTACTTTTCCACACTCCGCATAGTTTAAATAGTGAAATCTCGTATTTTAACTCCCTATTCCCTGTGGATTCGACTACCCACTCACCGGGGTAAATTTTATTACTTCGACAAACCCGTGCACTTGCGGGATACACGCAAGGGGTCGTGTCACCAGGTATATCTAGAAAAATCATCAATGAAGCTTATGCAATAAGAGAAGCCTTGAAGAGAAGTGGACGGAGCAGGGCCCTAGATTTCAGAATGAACAAGATCAAAAGTAGAGACAGAAAATGAGTCACTAGAGGGAAAGGGAAGAGCTGAATGTTTAGCAAACTTACAACCCATACAAGAAGATAATGAATCTGAAGAAACAGAACCAAGACAGCCGGAACTAGATAATAGTTTCAGGTAAGCATCAGATACATGACCTAAGCGAAAGTGCCAATGATCTAATGAACAATTAGAAGCAACCATAGTAGGAGGAGAAGTCGAAAGAGAGGGAAGATACAGGTAGATGAAGAGACTCATGGTGATAAAGCCCGCCAACTCTACGCCCTGATCCCAATCCTCTGGCCTGTAAGATGGTCCTGCACAGAACAATCAGAAGAAGAGAAGGTAACAGTCAAACCATGATCTGTAAGCTGACTAACAGAAATAAGGTTTAAAGCTAAACCAGGAACATGGTGAACGGTAGGAATAGTAAGTGAAGAAGACTGAAGGTGACTGGACTGCGTGACCGGAAGAAGGCTTCCGTCAGCAGTACGAACATTAGAAAATGGGTGGGTGCTAGTAAGATGAACTAGGGTAGTAGCATCCTCAGTCATATGATGAGTAGCACCAGAGTCTAAAATCCATGATGAGGAAGACATACCAGATGCCGCAGACATAGCGAGGAAGAACTGGATTGCATGGCACGCTGCATGGCATGTAGCTGCCCAGTAAGCTGAGCAACCTGGGAAGCAAGATCCCCAGAAGAATCAGGAGTCACAACCTCGACAGTAGCAACATGCGGTGAGGAAACATCAGAAGATCGTTACTGAGGATGATGCTGTTGTCTTTGCTGAAGCTTCGGACATTGAGTTTTCGTATGCCCTTGTCGCTTACAGTAATGACAAAAAGAGAAAGAGCCAAAGGAGTAAATCGGAGTGCTAGAATTAGATGTTCGAGAAGAGGGCAAGGAAGTCGCAACTAATACTGTATCGGCAGTACTAGGGCGAGAGGATGAGAGGGCATGCAATCGAGTCTCCTCAGCTATAACACTGCGACAACATCATCAAATGAGGGAATAGGATTCCGATTAAGAAGTTGGTTGTGAATAACCTCATAATCAGGACGGAGTCGCATTAGGAACTCAAATGTTCGCTGTGTCTGGCGAGACTGAATGCGAGCTGTACAACACTTACATGTCAAAGCAAGTGGAAAGCTCCAAAGAGTCAAGTTGTCGCCACAATGATCGCAACTCAGTAACATATTCTCGGACAGAGCGCTCTCGTTGTTGAACATAAGTGAGATCCTGTAAAATGGCATATTGACGAGCAAAACTGGATTGCTCAAACATTTGACGTAAATAGTCCCACATAGCAAGAGTAGTCGGAAGATGCTCAATCTCCATTCGAATGTCAGCCTCAAAGGACTGATAGATAAGGCTCATGGTACGATGATCAGCGGTTAACCATGAAGCATATGTACTAGCAGTCTCTGCAGGAGGAGATAAAGTACCATCGACATGGCCAAGTAGCTCATATCCAAGTAGAATGATACGTACAGTAGTGTACCATTCTTTGTAATTGGAGCGATTTAACTTGACATCAACTAGAATAAGAAGGTTTGGAGAAGAAGTAGAAGCCATGTGAGGCAAGATTTTTTTTTTTTTTAAATATTAGTTTCCATCACTTAAATACTATTACATGATTAACATCACATGCAAGTTTTTGTTGTCTCCCATCTTGGTCGGCCCAAATAATGGAATGTCACCATCAAATAAATAGTGACATCCACTAATATCACATGCAAACAAAGGATGCCAGCAAGTTGATGAAGTGGTGATGTCTTGGGAAATGGAAATGGTGATGTCATGCTAGTGAGAAATGTCGGTCCTTGGAAATGGTGAAGTCTTGAGACGCTGTTGAAGCTTGGTGTGGTGGCAGCGGCAAACGAAGAAGAGAAGGATGACAGCGGTGGCTGGTATGAAGGGACTGATCAGCAATGGCAGCGATGAGGAGTTGGTGATGTGGACTGGTGGGGTTGGTGCGTTGTTGAAGCAGCAATGCGTTATGTAGACTCGAGAGACACCAGCAATATTGCTTAAGGTTGAAGTTAGAAGACACGTGAATGGCGTCGGGTGGAGGAGGCCAGGGTAACAAACGAGCTTGTAGGGAATAGCGAGGTGGGGACGAAACGCCAAAGAGAACAACAAAGCTTTCAAAGCTCATAATGGCTCGCAGGAAGTGAGAATCGTCGGCCGATCATTGGCGGACGCAAACTAGGAAGAGATCCGGCCGAGGTGAAGAAACCGGAGAATGATGAGAACAAATCAAGCTCTCAAAAGTCCAGTGAAGTGGACTCCGACCCGGAAAAAAAATCACCCAAAGAACCTCTCTGTTACCATGTTAGGAAGTGATAGAGGATGATAAAGAAAGGATGCATTTCATTAGAGGGAAGAGCCCCAATATATACATACAATTGGTATAGATACAAATGTATAAACATAGTATAGACAAAGTATATGTATATACTGGTATTCTACGTATAGACTGGTACTCTAATATATATATATATAGATTATTTTGTTTTCAAGGAAAGCATGAATTTTGGTTTTAGTATTTTATAACCCGATTACATTTTTAAATGAAGTAATAAAAAAACATATCAATCAGAAAGATTCATTGTTGCCATGATTTTTATTTCATGCTAAAAATATCATCTTAGTATTTTGTGACATTTTTTGATTGATTGATGCTGTAAATTTATCACAGTTAAGAAAAAAGAAATATTATCAGATAATGCATATTAATTATATGTTTTATAATGTTATTATATACATACTGGCATAATATTAATGTTTTGTAACATTAATATTTTTATGTTGAATGTTTTTTTTTGTGCAATTCTCGATATAGTCCTTGTATAGGCCCAATCTTACCTTTTTAGTCCCTCTACTATGATTTGCATGTTTTAAATTCCTTGCTATTTTAATTAGAAAAATTTTGGTCTCAAGACAAACGCTTGTTAATTCTACTGTTTGAGATTGCTGAAGTAGCATGACGTGGTATTTTTTTAATGTTGATGTGGCAACAATTATGATGATGTGGCATTTTTTATTTTGAACCTTATTTAAAAATAATGAAAACAACAAAATATGTGTAATCCTTTAGATGGTATGGGTTCAACCGTGCCTTTTTAGTCCCTATATTCGAATTTTTTATGCGGTGTAAAACTCTAAATGGTCCATGTAAACCATCCACTTTGCCCTTACAGTCCCTCTATTCTAATTTATACCAATTGAGTATCTATATTATTTGAAATTGGTAAATGTGGTCCAAAACTAACACCAGTTAGTTTTATCATCTGCGGATACTGATGTAGCATTTTTCACCATTCAAATATTAATTAAAATTAATAAGCATTAAAATAATAAAATAAAATAAAATCTTATAACCTAATTGTGACGGATACGAATCCATCTTCCCTCATGTTCGTGACTCCTCATCCTCTTCAACATCTTGTCATAACAAACCCTAGTCTAGTGCATTGATGATTCCAAGCTCCTTCGATGATGCCAACAGAGGGAGCAACTAAAGGAATCGAGGGGATAAGGCTATGTTCCTCGAGGCTATGGAGATCAAGGCCATGGAGATCATGGTGGAGGAAATCACTGTTCAGTGCATTGATGATTCTGGACTCCTTCTATGATGCTATAAACTTGGAGTGTTCTGGACGAGAATTTCCAAGGGCTATAATATGGTGTACTTAATTGATGCAGAATTTCCAAGAAGAATATGGAATTTGTCAAATTTGGATGTGCTATGCTAAGAGTGCTCGAAAGAGCCATGAATTGGATAATTCGGCTTGTGCTCTTTCCCATATTGACACTTTTGTAAAATTTGTGTTCACTAACAAGAATGTTTACATTAATACATATTTTTTATATTTGAGTTATTGGCAAAATTTGGCTTCACTTTTGTTTGTTTCCTAGTTTTGTATAATTAGCATCTTCTATTGCTTTTGTTCAGTGATGGCCAGCATGCAAAACAACATTTTTATAATTGACATAACATGTCCTTCATATCTGCTTTTCATTGAACAAAACAATATTCAAATTTAATTTATCACATGGAGTTTTACAACTAACATAATCTGTTTTTTATATTTGATGCCCAAACAAAACAATACTTTCTTTATACTTTCTTGCTAACAAGTTGACATGCAATTAACATGACCCCTCAAAACTTGCATGTCATCATATTTCCCTTAACATTTATACAACTGTGAAACACCCAACAAACAAAAAAAAAAAGCCAAAAAAGAATTCTAGAAAAAAGCATCCCCATATATATGACTGCTTCTTTACTACGGAATTGCTTCAGCAAATCCAGTATGCTTTGTTGCATTAAGGAGTCAGGAAAATCAACTATTGCAAACAGTGGCGGAGCCAGGAAATTTATAATATGGGGTCAATAAGTAAAATATTATCACATGACAAATATGTTTACCTATATATAACAGTCATAGTTAAACAATTATAAGAAGCACAATTAACCAAAATAAAGTTTCTAACACAAGCCACAATACCACATATATTACTTGAAAGTATATGAAAAATACATCAAATTTATCTTCTCACAATCTTCCAGGATAACACAAACCACATAAGAAGATGTTGTTTCTTCTTCCTTGAGCATGAAACACAACCTAACAATAAAAAAAGTAAAGTTAATTATGTAGAGTTTGAAAACCAAAAATTCCTACAATAAGTCTCTAAACATATTATCATCATCTATAATACAAGAAAATCATGTATATATTTAAAAATATAGTTAAAACATTATAAAAAAGTTTAAATACAAATAACTAAAAAAACATTATCAAACTTATACCTATCATTCATAGTTGTCCACGACGAGATTTCATATTTTGAAACCGTTGGATGATTGTTTCATTATCAATGTTGTTGAAAATATCTCTTTCAATATATGTAACCAAACAATCATTCATCAAATTATCTCCCATACAGTTCCTTAGCCGATTTTTCACAATTTTCATTGCCGAAAATGTCCTTTCTACACTTGCAGTTGCAACAAGTAATATTGAAGCCAGTTTAGCCAATACAAACACAAGTGGATAAACAATATTCTTCTTTATCTCCACCAACTTTTCAGTAAGTTGACCGATCTCTTTAATACCCAAAAATTCAGGATTAGAGCGCACATCAATAATATAAGTTTCAAGTTGACTGTCAAGCCCCATAACATCCACAGCTGAAAATTCAAGAGGATAAAACTGAGCAAAACAAATCATTTTTTTTTATCAAAAGCAGAAAAGGAGTCACTTGGGCTGAGACATGCTGCACAAAGAAGTAACTCCGTATTAATCTCGGTGAAATGGTTGTTGAGCTCTTGAAGTTGTCTATCTATAACAACATTGAATAACTCAACTCGATAATGATGCAAATTTGAGACATCAACAACTTTATGTCGTGATCTTCCAGGAGGTGAATATTTTTCATCCATGCTAGTAACCAAAATGCTATACTTTCCACAAAAAGAAAGGATTTCATGTAATAAAAGATCCCATCCATCATCTCTCATCATTTGAAGCCTTTGTTTAGATATTTTAACCAACTCCATAGCATTAACTATGTCTTGATCCTTTCTTTGTAAAGACTTTGACAATTCATTTGTAATGCCTAGCACATTTCTCGTCAAATGTAAGTTGAATATGAAATCAAAAGATTGAATCATTTGCAATAAGAATTGTGCTTCCACCCTTTGCTCTGAATTCAAACCATTCTCACCAACATTTTCAAGTACATCAATCACAAAAGGGAACAAAATAATTAAGTTTAGTAATGTTCCATAATGCGAACCCCATCTAGTATCACAGGCACGTTTAAGACTAATTTCTTGGTTTAAGCCTTTTCCACTTGCAAGCTCATCATTTTTTAGAGCCTCGACAACTCTAGAAGCTTGACTTTCTCTAAGAATATCATACCTCTTACATGAAGCTCCAACAACATTAAGTAAACAACCAACATTCTGAAAAAGTGAAGCAACGGAATCTTCATTTTTTGCAACCGCTACAAGAGTTAATTGAAGTTGATGTGCAAAGCAATGAATATAGAAGACAAACTCATTTTCCTTCAAAATCAAACTTTTCAAACCATTAAATTCACCCCGCATATTGCTAGCTCCATCATAACCTTGTCCACGTAATCTTGATAAACTTAATCCATGCTTAGAGAACATAGACTCAATTGCTTCTTTGAGTGACAATGCAGTAGTGTTAGAGTGAACAATAGCTAAAAAGCATTCAATAATACAACCTCTATTATTCATGTAACGCAAAACAAGAGCCATTTGTTCCTTATTTGAGACATCACGAGATTCATCTACCAAGATTGCAAATAAATCATCTCCTAACTCATTAATAATTGCCTTTGTTGTCTCACTTGCTGCAGCACTTATAATATCATTTTGAATGTCATGAGCCATTAATTTTAGATTGCTAGGAGCATTCTTTAAAACAACACTATTGATGGCTTCATTGTGTTCAGCAAGAAAATGCAGGAGTTCAAGAAAATTTCCTTGATTGTTTGATTCCTCGGATTCATCATGACCACGAAAAGGTAGCCCTTGTCGCAAAAGAAATCGAAGACAATCTACTGAAGCAGTCAATCTTGTGTGATATTCACTTCGAGCTTGATCTCCTTGCTTGATCAAAATAGATTGAATATTTTGATTTTGATTCATCAAGTCTTGACATTTTCTATAAGCTTGATTATGGGCACTATTGAGCCCACTGATATGAGTTTTCAATCTATCTTTCTTATTCCAATTTGTAAAACCTTCAGTGACAAATGAGTCTGCACTTCCTTGCTTTCTGATATCTGGTTTAAAAAGATAACAATATAAACAGAATGCAGCATCTTTAGCTATGCTAAACTCTAACCAATTTCCATTCTCATCAAACCAACTTGGATTAAATCGACGCAGCACATTCCCAATGCTTGTCTGTGGAAAATTATGATTACGTGGTTGGCAAGGTCCCTTTTGTAAGTATGCTCTCCGTACTTTATCTTGATCATTAGGATGATAAGTTGAAATTAAAGGACGAAGTCCTGGATCCGCGGGTAGATTTTTTAAATCAACTTCGACATGAGCTTGTTTTGAACATTGTTGAGTTATTTGAGGTTCATCACTCTTTTCAAGAGTTGAACTTGATTCTTCAAACAATGATTTCCTTTTGAAGTATTTTTCCATTCACTAACATTAGAAAATATAACAAAAGTTTAATGATAATTAATGTGATTACAATTTACAAAAAAAAACATTCACAGAAAGCTAGCATTTGTGACACTATTACATAATTTACATTCTTTTGAATCTCTTCTATGGATAAATCAAACATTCACAATAGTTTAATGATGATCAAGAAAAAGTAACTTTCATGACTATCAATTCAACTCCAATGAACTCCATTAGTAATTTACTAATTTAGTAGATAAATTTGTACACAAAACATTACACTAAAACATTGAGCATTCACAATAAAAGATTGAGCATTCACTCCTAGAAATGCATGCATAACTAATTGTAAATTTGTAATATTATATGTTCATGATGTTCATCCATTATCCATAGTCTATAACCATAATTCATAGAGAAATAGGAATTATAAGATGGAATCATCAATCATGGAAAATTGTTAAATTGGAGATTATGGTTTTACCTAGGATTGAGATATGGATTATGTGGAGAAGCCGGAATTTCGAGAAAAGATGAGCACAATGCACTGATGAGGGCTTGCGGTGGGTCCGACGGGATGAAGATGGCCGGATTAGGGCGGATTGGGCACCAGCGGATGGTGGTCGATGCTGCAGTCTACCGGTGCCGGTGGTACACCTTGTGGAGATATTTTAATTTTCAGAGCTTCTGAGCTTGTTGAGTTGTTGGAGTCTCAAGAGATGGCCAAGAATGAAGATGGAGAAAAGGGTTTGTAAAAACAAATGCTGGTGGCTGTCTGAGTGGAGTGAAAATCGTGAGATTAAAGTCTCAAAGATGGAGAAATGGGTAAAAGGCAACAGCTTTTAAAAAATATATTATAATATTATATCAGTATAATGTTATTATATATATACTGATATATGTTAAGCACTAAGTCCAATGTTCTCATTCTCAAAACTCAAAAGTAAGGTTGACCCCAACTTTTTATTTTTGTGGGGTCAATCTAATTTTTTTAAACCAATATATAAATATATATTAAAGGATTTTAAAAATTTTTGTGGGGTCATCTGACCCCACAAAATTATACATAGCTCCGTCCCTGATTGTAAAGATTTGTTGTTCTTTATTATGGTTTGTCCTGTCAGCAACCTGCATATTCCTTTGAGTTTAAGCCTAATGATCACCAGAGAACATAAATTACAAACCAAAGAGTCTATGCTACGCTAAGTGGGTTCGAATGAAGATAGCTTACAATGACTTCATTGACAGTAATAAATGAAGTTGTATTTGTCCTCTCCTTTCCAAGGCTTTTTTTTTAATATTATAAATTTTTTATTCAATTACTGAAATAGGTAAATTTAAAACAAATTACATATTTAGGTAAACCGGTAATCTAATTACCGTTTTATGCACATGTTACCGTTTTAATTTTTTTTAATTTTTTATTATGTCTGTAGGGTTTCTTAATTTTGGTATATGCTTCCAAATGGTGGCCATGGCTGATGAAGGAGAAGAGAAGGCTCACGTTAATCACCATCATCAGTGAAACTCACTATATAGGAGGTACAAAGCATAAGGAACAAGTTTCTTATTAACAATGAAGATCAAAAACCTTTCATTTTTCCGGGATAATTCAAACAAGAGAAGAGGTACATATAAATTCAGTAAAAACATTCACACCCCTTATAAAACTAAACAACTTTTTCCTTTTATACATTGTTTAAACTTAGGTACTCAAAAAGAAATGAACTAGCTTAGTCAAACCACACGCGTCTGCATCTAGTTAACTTGACCGCTTAAGCCTCCTTGCCTCGAACTAATGTCCATCTCTAGATCAGACAATCCTAGCCATTGAACAGACTGATCTTCATTTCTTTATAAAACTTAGGGCCTGTTTGGGTACCATTAAATTCCATAAGAATAGTAGTAATTCCTATGGAATTTAATATTATGTAGGAAATTATACTAAAAGCTGTTTGGTCACCAGTTTTACAAAATTAAATTACCATGGAATCATATCAATTCCATAGTAATTTGTAAAAGAAGGGAACCCAGATTTTTTTTTCCTTTGTTTTTCGGGCCACATCTCTCCGCTTCCCGTGTCTTCCCTTCTTCCTCTCCAAACCAACCTCAACCGGCCAACCCCTCCCTAGACCTCTTCCCCTCACCAAATCGTCTCCTCCTTCTCCGATGGTTCCGACCCTAACACCTCAGCGACAAACCCAAGTCCGCTCCCACCCATGGCGCACTACCAACCCAACATCGCCCCGCTCTCTGCCCTGTCAAGCATCACCGGACCCAGTCTTCGCCGTGCGCTAGGATTTGCACAGCCGCCGTCGTTTAGCAACTGCCGGTGAAATCTCCGGAGATCTCCAGATTTCTCTTCTATCTCTATATGTTGTTTGTTAGATCTAGAGATGGGGCTTCATCCAATGGTGTCAGAGACCTTTTTTCGTAGTTTTGCTGATCATTTTCTATGTTTTCATCTATTATATTTGGTTGGAAATTAGGATTGAAGTTTATGCCTTCTTCTTGATCCATTCTTCATTGCTTGACATGTGAATACATAGTGTTTGTTTATAAAAATTCTCACTTTTGTTGTTTGTTGAATGATTTCTGGTGTTTGAAGGCATTGCCCATGATGTGTTTGATCTTTTGCCTCACAGTTCTTTATGCAAAAGCCTACAAATTCACTTTGAAGCTTGATGTGCTGTGTATTCAAGGCAAACTCATTGATTGGTCATTTAAATTTTGTTGGGTTTTGATGTGTTGATGCTTGCCCTCTGGTTCTGGTTTTTCCTCGCTTTAAGCTCCTTTCCAATTCATATTTCTACTGTGCATAAATACTTTTATTTATCACAGCATCTTGTCCCTGTTGAATTGTGGGCAATTTTATTAATTGGTCTTTTTACTACCAAAGCTTACATTATTTATCTGTGGGTTTATTTCAAGCACGCAAAGCCCATTTTTTGGTGTTAGTCCTGTCCAAGGATTTTAGTCCCTTAATGCTAATATTGATAGGAAATGTATTATTCAGTTTCTTCATGCGAGCTTGTAAAGACCTCAAAACTATTCTCAGATTTTAGAAAGAAGTTTCAGTTTTGTTGTAAATCGTGCATTATTGATAGTTTGGTTTTTAAACTTTTGCTCCAAAAACTGCAAATGAAATTTTCGTTTCACAAACATGAATGCACTATTGAGTATTGTGTGCCTGTTCTTTGCAATTTTACATAAATAAATGAATTCAATAATATGGGAGGCTTTTATTTGTGTTTTAAACCATACATGTTTTAGGCATGCTGTTCAATCTTTCCAGTGGAAGATGTAAGTGATAAGTGCTCGTGTTATAGTAATGCGAAGTGTTATTATCTTGCAATGAGCATTAATTTAATCAGATTTTATCACTAAAAAGTGTGCAATTGTTTACTTTTGTGCATTGTAGGGTTGTGAAGATAAAATGAAAGAAAGGAACGAAGTTAGGTCGTGTTTGGCGTTGTTGGGAAGATTTTCGGACTAAGCAAGGAGTAAGGCGTGAGCATAGACTTGTGGGTGTGTGCCAACCTCCTTTGGAGGGGCACAAAGGCAGTCACATTCACAATAAGTCTAACTCATGCCAACAAAGAGAACTTCACCAACTAGGCGATTCAAAGCAATCGACACGATCTACCGTTGATTGTGTGCCCAATTCAACGGCCTCGATCAAGAATGACGAATTCGGTAGCGTTTCGGCACAATACTGTAGCAGTACTGCAGTAAATTGTTGCAGCAAAGCACTGTAGCAAGTTACTGTTCACAGTCGGCCGAAAATCAGTTTTCCAGAATTTTCACACGGGCGTGTGGAAATTCCACACGGCCGTGTGAAATCCCGATTTCAGGAAATTTAAAGCCGCGACTCCACATTATAAAACCCGATTTGGAGACTTTTTGAGAGGATCTTTGACCTAATTTTCTCTTCAACTTTGGAGAGGGCGGCTAGGGTTTTGGAGAGGACTTCGTGGAGGTTTGGAGCGCGTCATCGGCATCGTCATCGACGTCCGGCGGCCGCACAAGACCACGGCCACACCATACGCAAGGGGGTTTTTTATCTATTTCTTTACTTCTTGTTTTATTATATACATTGATGAACATGTATAGCTCTATGAGGAGCTAAACCCCTTGTGGGTATTCGGACTTGTAAAACTCTAGGGTTATTATGTTTCTTTGACATTGTTATTATGCTTTTCCATTATTGATGAATAAGAATTGAGTTTTGATCTTAATTTTATCTTGCTATTGTTTTCCCTTAGATGTGACACTAGGGTTGAGAGCAATCTAGGTTTTCCTTTGGAGGTGTGACAACTCCTATAGGATTAGACTCTTTAAGATTGAAGAGGGTTGAGAGGGAGAGTTGTGAGGTAGCGATGTACCCCTTTCCCCTCCGGTGTGATTTCTCCCTACCTCCGTTTCCTTGATTTAATAGCGGTCAAGATAGAGTGAAGTGCTAGGTAGATAAACTCCCCTGGGGCTTAGTTACGCGAGTAACGGAGTGAAGGGTTGAAGTGAATCCTACGCACTGGGGCTTAATCTAGATTAGGGTTCTTCCTCCTAGACCAAAGGGTTAGAACTACACATAGGAACAGGTTTAATCACTAGGAGTCCCTAAAACTTAATGCAATCCCACGTAGTGTGAGGTTTAGGTAGATGTACTCCCCTGGGACTTAATCGTGTGAGCGATAGAGTGAAGGGTTGTTGTGAATCCTAATACCGGGGCATAGTGTTGGGGTTAGTCACGGTTGACCTTAGGTTTGGGACCGTGAGTCTAAGGATTTCCTCGACTCAATTAGCATCAATAGGAAGGTATAATAGCATAGTCTTGCACTAGAAGCATAGATCCTAGAGATAACTTGTCCGGATACCCCACTTCATTAATTGTTAAATCCTCTTTAATCTCTTTTCTTGCGATTTCTAATCTTTCACCCTTCTCTATTTAATTTCCTGTCTTTAGTATAATTGTTCTCACAATTCACACACAAATCGATTACTACTTTTCCGTACTTCGCATAGTCTTAATAGTGAAATCTCGTATTCTAACTCCCTATTCCCTGTGGATTCGACTACCCTCTCACCGAGGTAACTTTTATTACTTCGACAAACCCGTGCACTTTCGGGGAGCCTGTCAGTAAGCGTGTGAACATGTTATTGAGTATTGAATGTGTGCACTTGGGAATTTCAGTGGTGCTGCCACTTACTAATTTACCTGACAATATTACTAACTAATTGTAGTTTTAGGTGATCCATCAATACCTTTTAGAGTGCCATGATGTTCATCAATTTTTTTTATTATTACTTGTAAACTTAGGAAAAATTTCTGTGCACATCCAAACACTATTCTATAGGAATTTTTTCTATAGTAAATTCCATAGGAATCATTTTTGAATCCTATGGAATAAAATTCCTACAGAAAAATTTACTATGCATCCAAACAGGCCCTTACTTTTCATCCATGATCAAACCAATCTCAGCCATTGATTTCTTTCCAGCCAAATTCTAACGAACTTAACCGTTATTTAAACACCTGAAAAGACACAAACACCCCTCAGAACAAACATAATTCCACCAGGACCAATGCAATTTCAATTGTTCATCCTGCCTCACTGCTTCTTCTCTGTATTTCATCAATTCTTCAATCATAACCAATAAAATCCCCCTTTGATTGAAGCTGGCAAACACCCATTTCACCTCTGAAATGTCTTTGCTACTGAACACTCAACCACTTTGTAAAAAATATTAGCCACTTGTATATTTGTAGAACAACAATTCACCTGAATTTTCCTTTTTTCTACAAGTTCCCGAACATAGTGAAACCTTACATCCATATGCTTTGTTCTTCCATGAAGTGTTGGATTTTTAGCAATTGCTATACATGATTTATTGTCACACCAAATCTGGACTACATCTTCACAATTCACATTACAATCAGTCAAAACCTTCTCCATCCACATACTGTGATAGCATGCTGCATTCAGAGCTATATACTCAGTTTCTATAGATGATAGAGCCACAATTTCTTGTTTTTTTGATGACCAACATATTGCACCACATCCTAGATTAAAAACAAAACCAAATGTTCTCTTTCTATCTTGAGTATCACCGCTCCAATCACTATCATAATAACCTTCAAGCACACACTCCACATTACCGTTATATTGAATCCCATAATCATAAGCGCAAGCCACATACCTCAGAACATGTTTAGTAGGCCCAAGCTAAAATTCTGTAGGTTGTGCGATATGCCTTGAAAGCAAATTAACTAAATACACTATATTAGGCCTGGTATGAGTCAAATACAACAGTTTACCAACTAAACTTTTGTGCATAGTTGCATCAATTCTCTCTGCATCATCATTCAACTGCAATTTTATGCTTTGAGTCATTCGAACCCCCACATATTTGCAACTTTGCATACCAAATTGCCTCAATAAATCTTTAGCATACTTTTTCTGTGAAACATGTATACCAATTTCACTTTGATTTACTTCCAATCCCAAAAAATATTTCATCACACCCAAATCTGTCATATCAAACTCTTTCTTCATGGCTTCTTTAAATTCATTAACAACTTCTATTGATGACCCCAAACAGATCAAATCATCCACATAAATGCACACCAGCAATATTTCAGACTGTCTTTCAAATTTCTTATATAAGGTATATTCTGTCAGACTTCTATGAAAGCCTTGTGAAAGAAACCAAGTATCTAATCTCTCATACCATGCTTTTGGGGTTTGTTTCAATCCATATAGGGCTTTAAACAGCTTATATCCTTGTACCTCAAAACCTTTAGGTTGAGACACATACACCTCTTCTTCAATTTTTCCATTCAAAAAAGAAGATTTAACATCCAATTGATAAATTGGCTACTTCCTTTTGTGCACCAAGAGCCAAGATCATTCTAATTGTATCCATTCTTGCCACTAGAGCAAATACTTCCTCAAAATCAACCCCAAATTCCTGAGAATAACCCGTTTCTACAAGTCTTGCTCTGAACTTCTCTATTTCTCTAGTTGGTTTCAACTTTGTATTATATACCCACTTAACTCCAATTTTCTTCTTGCCAGTTGATAATTTACAAAGTTTCCAAGTTCCATTCTTCTGAATTGAGTCAATTTTTTTAGACATTGCTTGCCTCCAGTGTTCAGACTTCACTGCTTCTTCATATGTCTCAGGATCAATAATGACCAATGCATAAGAACAGACTTCATAAATTTCTTTCAGCGTTCTAACTCTCTATATAGGTGATTCATCAACACCTGAATCAATGTGATGCTTTATTTTCCCATTAGATGTACTACCATTACTACTATGATCACTGTCATTCCTGCTATTTCCTGTGTGTTGAACTCTCTGCATGTTCAGTCTCACTTCCTGCTATAAACTTCAAGGTTAATTTCATATTTGCTAACACACTTGCCTCAGCAGCTGGCCTCCTTCCTTTCCATTGCCAAAATTCAGTCTCAGAGAACTTCACATCTCTACTAATCACCAGTTTTCCAGATTCTGGCATAAAAATTCTATAGCCTTTAGCATTTGTACAATAACCCACAAAAATTCCTTTAACAGCCCTCCTATCTAATTTATGCACATTCTGAGAAGGCAAGTGTGTATAAGCTAGACAGCCAAAGACTCTCAAATGCATCACCTTTGGTTTAATATTAAACCATCCTTCATAAGGAGTTTTATTCAAAACTGCTTGTGTGGGAGAAATGTTAGAAAGATACACTGTTGTGGCTATAGCTTCTGCCAAGAAAACATTTGGCAAGCTGCTAGAATTCAACATACTTCTTGCTCTTTCAGCAAGAGTTCTATTTTTCCTCTCTGCTACTCCATTCTGTTGAGGAGTATAAGGCATAGTTAATGTATGTTTAATTCCATGCTCCACACAAAACCGATCAAATTCTTTACACACAAATTCTCCATCTCTGTCTGTTCTCAAAATCTTCAATTTCTGCCCTGATTGTCTCTCCACAAAGGCTACAAATTGCTTAAAATAAGATAACACCTCATGTTTATATTTGAGCATATACACCCAACTCATTCTAGTGCAATCATCCTCAAATAACAAAAAAAACTTACTACCTCCATGTGAGTTTGTTTGCATTGGTCTACGCACATCAGCATGCACAAGATGCAATTTCTACCTTGCTCTCCATGATTTTCCAAATGGAAAAGATAGCCTAGCCTATTTGCCATACAAACAATTTTCACAACACTCCACTAACTTTAACTTTGACATACCTAACACAAGCTCCTGCTAATTTAGAACCTTCAACCCTTGAAAATGTAAATGCCCATACCTTCTGTGCCATAGTAAATAAAAGTTTTCTTCTCTGCTAACCAAATTCACTTGCTCAGCATATGAATTAAATTCAATAGGATACAGATTATTACTATTTCTTTGAACCACCAACACCAAATCACTTGCAGCATTATTAATTTTGCATAGATTCTTTTGAAACACCACATCATATCCACAATCTATCAATTGTCCAAGACTCAATAGATTATGTGCTAATCATGGAACATATTTCACATCATGTATTAGCTTCCTATGCCCTCCTTGCATTTTGATCATTACTAAGCCTTTGCCTAGCACCTCAACTTCTTTATCATTGCCCAGTTTCACTATATGTTTCACTAATTCATCTAAGCTGTGAAATAAATCTTTTCTGCCTGTCATATGGTTTGAACATTCACTATCTAATAACCACATTGAAGAGTCACAACTATCTTTTCCTTCATGTACAATAAACAAACTTCCATACTCACCTGAATTTGACTCATCCCGAGAATTTTAAATTGAACCCCTTTCAAAATTCCTATTTTGAGAATAACAATGTGATTGAGTATGGCTATACCTCTTACGAAGCATTGTATGTTTTGCAAACCACCTCTATTTAATCTCGGTCCACCAAACTGTCTTTGGCCTCTTGTAAATCTCCCAAATGGTCTTGGACTAGATCTGCCTCTCTGCAATGAATTCCCATCAGAAACAAATTGCTACCTTTAACCACCTTGCCTTTGATCAACATAACCACTGCCTCTCCAATTGCTATCACTTCTTTCTCTTCCTCTGACACCTCTATTTCTACCTCTCTGCACAATTCTACCACCTCTTGCTTTCCCTTGAACAACAAACATTCTGTCCTCATGCTTCTCAGAGAATTGATTATATCTAGCTTCATGAGTTTGAAGAGCACTACTCAATTCATCCAAACTCACTGTAGCCATATCTCTTGCTTCTTCAATAGAGGTCACTGCATGCAAAAATCGTGAAGATAAGGTTCTCATAACTTTCAACACCACATTAGCTTCCTTCAATTCACTTCCCATTCCCCTTATTTGATTAACAACAGCCAGTACCCTAGTGAAATATTGTTGCACTGTTTCTTGTTCTCATATCCGTAAAAGATCAAACCTTTGCCTTAATGTTTGTTGTCTTACTGAAACAATCTGAGAAGTGCCTTGGTTCTCATTCATTATATTATCCCATGCCTCCTTTGCTATATCAAATCTCACTATTTTATGAAGAATAGTTTCATCTACAACCTGCTGCAACAGAAATAAGGCTTTTGCATCATTCTCCAAATCCTTATCCTTTGCTTCCTCCTTGTTTATACCATTTTCCATAATTTTCTATAAATTTTATGATCTGAAAAAAGCCTTCATTCGATAGCTCCAATGTTCATATCCTTCCCCTCTAAACACAAGCAACAATGAATGAGTAGTATCTAGTGTAGATGAAGTAGAAGAATCTGAGGCCATTATGTCTTCACACACAAATCAAAACAACTCCTAGACACCTTCAACAACTGTTATTTCTCAGACCCACCAGACTCCAGTACCTTAGCTACTCACCACCTTCACATCCTTTGCCAGATCACAGCAATAGATACTCTGCCTTTCTGCACTTCATCAACAAATAACACATGCATATCCTTCTCAACAGCACATAAGAAATTACCTTCAAAACACCATCAACCTAGCTCTGATACCACTGAAACTCACTATATAGGAAGTACAAAGCATAAGGAACAAGTTTCTTATTGACAATGAAGATAAAAAAACCTTTCACTTTTCTGGGATAATTCATACAAGAGAAGAGGTACATATAAATTCAGTAAAAACACTCACACCCTTTATAAAACTAAACAACTTTTCCTTGTATACATTGTTTAAACTCAGGTACCCAAAAAGAAATGAACCAGCTTAGTCATACCACATGCAACTGCATCTAGTTAACTTGATCGCTTAAGCCATCTTGCCTCGAACTAATGTCCATCTCTAGATCAGACAATCCTGGCCATTGAACAGACTAATCTTCTCTTCTCTATATTGCCTCGAACTTACTCTTCATCCATGATTAAACCAATCTCAACCCTTGATTTCTTTCTAGCCAAATTCTAATGAACTTAACCGATATTTAAACACTTGAAAAGACACAAACACCCCTCAGAACAAACATAATTCCACCAAGACAAATGCAGTTTCAATTGTTCATCCTACCTCACTGCTTCTTCTCTGTATTTCATCAATTCTTCAATCATAACAAATAATGAGATGGTCTTATCTGATGAACATATGGCTCAAGAAATGTCTATAATGGTGTCAGCTTCAAGTCATGTTGTTGTTGGACAAAGAGTAGGGACTTCTTCTTCTTCATCATCATCTTCTACTTCTATTGGACTTAAGAGAGTTAGAGAAGAAGAGTTATCAGAAGAGATGACTTGTAGATATCAGAGAGCTTTCAATGAGTTTGGGACTTGTCTTAGTGAACCCTCTTCTTCTTCTTCTTCTCCAACCTTGCTAGGTAATCATTTGAATGAGAATTCTTTTACACTCGTTCAGATGCTCTTCGCTTCTGTGTAAGTCGGGCTAAACTTAACTTGCCAGAGTTAGCTCATTTTCAGCCATCATCTCCCCCTCATCCTCTCCACTTCCACCCTCATCATCCTCAACAGTACTTATCAAGGGGACTATGTTAAGTACTCTAGGCTTTTCCAGGGTGTTGGAGTTTATCAATGAGCTCCACCTACGTCTCTTTTGGATCAAGTATCTAATGAGATTTAATCACAGGAGATGAAGAAGAACCAGGTGTTTGATGAAATGTTTAATGAATACCAATGGTGTTTGTTGAAATGTCTTAGTATATCACTGCTTGGTTAATCTAGTCAGAGAATTCAAAGAGTAGTGGACTTGAAAAAGAAAGTTAACCAACCAATCACCACACAACACTACCTATTAATTTATATAAAAAAGTTACAAACAGAGAAACATAATGCTAAACACCCATTGGTTGCTAGATCACTAACACACCACATTGGCTGCACCCTCACCTTAACCTGCTCCAGCATTTGTTGGGTACTAAACACAAGAGATTCAGTAATATAACACTCTATTCTCACAAACACACTACAATCACCTTAACTACTACAATACACAACAAGCCATACTCTTCTTCTCACCACTAATAGGCCCCACCATCCTGGTTTGGTACAGTGCCATGCTGGTTGCTATCCTCTTCCATTCTTCACCACACCATCGCCTGCAACACACCACAGCCACTCCATCAACCCTGCTTTGATGTTACTCATCTTGTAACTTGATAAGTGCTCGTGTCTAAGCTATACGAAGTATACTTTTCTTATATTGAGCATCGCTTTATTCAGATTTTATCTCTTATATGTGTGCATTTGTGTTCTTTTGTGCATGTAAGGTTGTGGAGACGAATTGAGGAGAAAAAAAACAAGAATAGGTCATGGTCGTAATTGTTGAGAGAGTTCTTAAACTGGTCAAGGAACAAGGCACAAGTTGTGTGCAAAGACATGTGAGTGTGTGCCAACCTCCAACTGAGTTCAAGGGAATATGTGAATTGGAGGGGCACAAAGGCAGTCGCACTCACATGTTCCGGCTTGTGCAACATTATCAAGAGCTTCGTCAATGTGGTTCAAATGAAGATGTGACGTGATCTACCACATGATTGTGTGCCCAATTCGGCACCCCCGATGAAGAAATGAAGTTGGGAGCATTGTGGTGCAAGTACTGTAGCAGTACTGAAGCAAATTACTGCAGTAAATCACTATAGTAAGTTACTATTCACAATGTGCCGAAAATCAGAAAAACAGAGAATCCACACGCCCGTGTGGAGATTCCACAGGGCCATGTGGAAAATCCACAGGGGCGTGTAGATGCCTGATTTTAGCCTATAAATACCTTGTTTTGGGTCTTTTTTCGGGGATCCCTTTGGAAGATAGCTATTGGGGGAGCTTTTGTCAGCATCGATTCGGCTAGGTGTGCCCTAGGCTTGACAAGGGATTCGTTGGAGAAGACGAAGCGGCTCCACAAGACCATCGATACGGATCATAAGGGGGTTTTTTTTATGGTTTTTATACATATTTTCTTAAACTCTTTATTGATTTTGTATTGCTCCATGGAGAGCTAAACCTCTAGTGGGTATTCAAACTTGTAAACCCTAGGATGATATTGTTTCTATGACTTTTATTATGCTTTCTTAATTAAAGCTTTTAATTGAGTTCCAATCTTGAATGATAATTGCATTGATTTTCCCTTAGCCATGACACTAGGGTTGAGAGTCATCTAGGTTATCCTTGGAAGGTGTGACAACTTCTATAGGATTAGACTATACGAGATTTGAGAGAGTCAAGAGGGTGAGTCGAGAGGTAGCGAAACGTCCCCTTTCCCCTTCGGTGTAATTTTCCGTACCTCCATGTTCCAAGAGTTCTTTGTGGTCGAAGTAGAGCGAAGTGCTAGGAAATGAACTCCCCTAGGGCTTAGTTGCGCGAGCAACAGAGTGAAGGGTTGTAGTGAATCCTAATGTTGGGGTTTAACTGAGACTAGAGTTCTTTCGTCTGGAGCAAAGGGTTAGAACTATGCTTAGGGACAGGGTCTCTAACTTGGAATCCTTAGAACCCCAAACAGTTCCACGTAGGGTGAGGCTTAAGAGATGGACTCCCTTGGGGCTTAGTTAAGCGATCAACAAAGTGAAGGGTTGTAGTGAATCCTAGTACCGGAGCATAGTATTAGAGCTAGTCACGGTCAACCTTAGGTTTGGGACCATGTGCTTAAGGATTTTCACGACTCATTAGACATCAATTAGAAGGTATAATACTAGTCTTGCACTAGAAGCATTAGTCCTAGGGGAGAGCTTTGTCCGGGTACCCCATCTTCACATCGATTACCTATGTTACCCTTATTGCTCTTCTTGCATTCATTTACTTACTTTTACATTTATACATATTGATTTCTCTCACGACCATGAAAGTGGACCATTTTCACTACTTTTGGCGGTTGAACAAAAAATCATTCAAATATATGTATATTAAAAAAATGCATAATCATATCTCAAATTATAATCTCCAATCAGATCTATGAACAATGATGATTGAGCATCTCCAATCAAAACCATACTGATTGTGCATAACAAATTTAGTAGGAATTAACATAAATCTAACAAAAAATGCTGATTTAGAAGTCATTCAGAACCATGCAAGTGAACATTTTTCTCTACTTTTGGTAGTTGAAAAAAAAAACATTCAAATATATTCATATTAAATAAATGTGTAATCATATCTCAAGCTATAATCTCCAATCAGATCTATGCACAATAATGGTCGATTTTGATTTTCAGAATAAACTATATGAAGGATATGATGAAATGGAAATATGTTGTAATAATGATAACTCAGAAATAGTTATTGATTTCTTAACAGCAGAATCTTATAAAAATTTAGTAAAAGCTAATTATTTTGAGAAAAAAACCCATCACATAAATGTTTATTATATTATCAAACAAAAACCCTAGCTTGCATTCCCCACACCATATCAAAAGAAATGTCAAGTATTCGATACTTGCCTCGGAGATTGACAAAGAGATTAATGATGAGTGTATAATATTCTATTATTTCATATCATTTTGTACACTCATTTGACTTGTATTAAGATCATATTGTGAAATTCAGTGCTAAACTTAGTGTGTTTTACATTCTCAGGCTTCGGGCAACACTTAAAGGCGAGGAAGAACCAAAAGAAACATCCTAGACCTGAAACAAAGAAGTTAGAGCTCTCTCGGCATCAAATAAGTAAGGATAAGGCGAACATGATAGCTTACGAGCAACTTAATTCCTGGCTTAAAGCCTTAAGCCTCTTGAAGAAAACCTTATGGGCATGATTATGCCCGTAAGGGAGAGTTTATAGCCAAACCAGAGGACTTTATGGGCAGGACTTATCTATGTAAAGAGGCCTGTAAGGACCATCTAGAGGAGCTTACGACTAGAGCTTATGCCCATAAGGGCGGTCGCAAAAGGAAGTAAAGCGAAGCTTATGATCCAGCGCTTACGGTTGTAAGCTAGACCGTAACACAGACAAAAGATCATGCATATGGGACTTACACCATAGGGCTCACAACCTATCTTCTCCAGTTTCTTACAGTCAAGTCCTTACGAACATAAGCAGCTCGTAAGGAGCCTGTAAGCAGCTGAGTATAAATAGACTTAATGACGAATTTTAGTTCAATCTTTGATTCTTTTCTTGGAAGCGAAGCTAGGGAAGAAACGGACGAATCTCTACGGCTATATAGGCAATTTTTAGAGGAGATTTGGATCCACATTCAAGGGGAAAGTAGATCATAGCCGTGAAGCTACCTTGGCGGTGTTTACTGGAGGTTCTTTGGAGTTTTCTGACGATCTATCTCCGGCATGATTAAGAAGGGGGGTTTACATACTTTCATTGATTCTCATTCTGTCATGTATCTTGAATGATTACCCTCCATTAATTGAGAGCTAATTTGTTAGATGTTGGGGCATAGTTGAACTCTAGGGTTTATCTTTTGATAATGGTTATTGGATTTATATGATTTCATTATTTTCCTTATTGCAATCCATTTTATTTCGATCTAATTGAATGTTTGAATGCTTGATTGCTATTGTGGTGAAACCCTAGTCATCATACTTGGTGCGCTTTGTGATCAATAGAAATACACACCTAGCTTAGACATACCACAATTAGAGGGAATTATGAGTAAGTCTAGAAATATTATACTTTGCAGACCCCATCTCTCCAATTCTCCAGTGTGAGTTCATGAGTATCTTCGTGCTTTTTACAATCACGTGGAATGGATTTTAGGAAAAATCGCATTTCTATTCTGTATTCAGAATAGGAGTAATCTTTCTTCCCAAGAGAGAATATCTACATAAGAAATCTTTGTTGACTCGCATTGAGGTTTCATAGAATGTTAATGCGATTGTGTGGACGACTGCATCAGCTTTACACTGATTCAGTTACTCTTCACCCTTGAAAGAGGGGTTTAGTATGTTTCAGGAAACCACTCGGTTCAAATAGGATTACATATTTAGACAACCTTTATCTAGCATTTTATCAAACCTTAAAGGGATGCTATGCCCGAACATCATTTCTTCCCCTAATTTCTCTTCTCATTTATTCTGTATTTCTTGCTTTTACTTTCTTTTGTTCACACATCACTCGATTATTTAGGCTAATTTTAAGAACTAGGGTTACTACTAGCAATCTCATTTTTTCCTGTGGACAAACATTCTACTTTCACCACACTTTATTACATGATCGGCACGTACGCTTGCGTCCCTATCAATTGATCAGGTTGACAAGTGATCACTAAAAGCCTTTGCCAAGACTTCTGTATGAGACTACTGTGATCGAGCTTGTGTAAGGTGAAAAAGGGCAAGGAGGTGATGGGAAATGAAGGTGTATTTTCAGTGGAGCCTCTGTTAGACTTTGGCGTGGCTTTAGCGGTCATAGTGTTAGAACAATTGTGATTTAGGAATTGGCAAAGTTGGGAGAAAGTTTTGGTTAAAAAAAGGGAATGGATTCGAATATGGATTTAACATCCGGATCTGAATTGGCGTATAAGATTTTAATTTTTATTATTTTTAATGTTTATTAATTTTTAATTAATATTGAAATGGTGAAAAATGCTACATCGTCATCCAAAGACAAAAAAAAAACTAACATGTGTTAGTTTTTGGACCACGTTTACCAATTTCAAATAATATAAATACTCAATTGGTATAAATTGGAATGGAGGGGCTGAAAAGGCAAAGTGAATAGATTTAGGGACCATTTAAGGTATTATCATCAGGATCTGCCATCATCTCCACATATCATGACCTACAATTTGTATAGGATTATATTATATTATATTATAGATGAGAGGTTTACGTGGCTAAATAGAAACCAATTGTTGAAGCATGTGCGTTGGAGCACCTCCAACCGAGAGACTTAAATATGGTGTTTTTCAATCGATCTGCGCCAAATCTGAATTCCGCTACAGTGGCGCACGAAATCTCGCGCGCTACTGTAGCTAACGCTATTTTGTTTTTTGTTTTATCTTTTGTTTAAATTCTGTTTTTATTTTTAAAATTCTGTTTTTTATCTTTTGTTTAAATTCTATTTTTTTTAATTTTTTATCTTTTGCTTAAATTCTATTTTTATTTGTTTAAATTATTTTTTTTATTTTTTAAATTTATATTTTTTAAATTTTCGTTTATCTGTTTTTTTTATTTTCTTTTTTAAAATTATGTTTTGATTTTTTTATTCTTTTTTTTAATTCTGTTTTTTAATTTTTTTTTAAATTTAAATTTATATGTTATATTTTAATTAAATTAATAACTTATAATCTAGGTTTATATTCTTCAATTAATAAGAAATATAAAATTAAAGAAAATAATTTACGAAATATAAATTCATTAAAATTAACGAAAATTACATGAACTATAAAATAAAAACCATAGAAAATATTCCTAAAACATATATTACCATCGATACTGAAAAGGAAAAAAAACATAACGCCCAAAACATAAATATGAAGTCTGCATAGATGGGGCTAATAGTCTGGCATCTTATCGCCACTCACATCAATATTGCCGAATATGTCATTAAAAATAGAGATGGTGGTTGGAGAAGTTTTCACTGTAGAAGCTGTATTTTTAAGTACTGAAGTGCCAAATATAGAGTTTGGGTTGAAGATGGCCTTAGACAATAGAAGCATATATATATATATTTGTTTTTATAAATTTTTTAAAATTTACTATGTTTAATATTGATAAATTTTCAGTTTTTCTTTTGATTAAGAGATAATGCCTTTCAATTCTTAGGAATTAGGTCTTGGGACTTGTGCACATATATGTGATTATATTTACATGCAAACTGGTTCAGTTATAACAAGCATGTTAATCATTGCTTGTTCTGTTAACGAATGATTCGATGCACTTGATTTTTATCACCTATTAGTTATTGCTATCTTGTGCTTATTCATGCATAAGTACTTCTATACAGTAGTTTTAGGGTGATTTTTTTTTTAACTGCGGTCAATTATTGAGAAATAGGACTATTTGAGAAGTGATTTTGGGTATTCAAATTGTGTCTTGGAGTTAGATTAATACCAAATAAGTAATCCATCATATTTAATCGTTTTATTTTAAAAATATCTAGATTTTCAGCCTTCGTTTTTTATCTAATTATTTATTTATTTCATTTATTATTTATCTTGCATATTTTTCTGGAGATTAAAAAAATTTTATGTTAATTTATACACCGTGGCTGTTAGACATTACAATTAGATGATTATTATTCAACTTATTATTGTAATTATATTTACCTTTGCTGGATAATTTTCACCTAGACATTTATATGATTGGATTACCTAGTAAAATATTTTTACTTTTATAGGATTATTTATTTATTGATTTGTGAAAATGGCTGCTCGTCTAAGCGGGTGATTATGCCATTTATGTGTTTTTTCTTATATGAAAACTTGTAAAGCTTTTGAAAATTTATGGACTTCAGTTTTCCTTTCATTTTTTATTATTCTAGTCTCAAAATAAACTATACTTAACCCTGTCAGTGGAGGTTAAACATTGACTTTGTCGACAATAATTTCTTGAAAATGAGACTACAATTTCACACCGGTTCGTCAGTGAAATAATAATGGTCTCTAATATTCAGTATCTTGTCACTGAGGGTAAATAAATAACCTCTGTTATTCTCGCTCGGGTCACCAAGGGTAACAAATGACCTCTGACATATATAGTGAATATGGACACACATTCTATTACTTGAGAATCTACTACCTTTCTGTTTGCCTTTCTAGTCCGGATATTTCTTGATTGAAATATTTGTGGGTTAATGATTACATTTAACCTGATTATGCTGCATGCCTGTCAGTGGCGGAGCTAGAAATTTTTTATAAAGGGGGCAAATATAATCTTGTAAATCAAATTTTGAATATAATCAAAATTATATATATCAATAAAATCTAATGATGAGAATCCTAAAATCTAAATAATGAAAAAAAAAAAAAAAACCATGTTCTTAATCTTAACCCTAATTGAAGACAAAGATGAGAGAGAATGAGAGATAATGTACCAAATCACGGATGGCGGAGCTAGGTGGTGATGACTGATGAGTGATGAGATTTAGGGCTAGTAATCAAGGTGAAGATGAGAAATAAATGCCCAATGATTTCTATGGATGAGATGAGAGCGTGACTAATTGAAGATGAGAACTTTATTCTTAACCCTAATTGAAGACAAAAATGAGAGAAATAGCATACCAAATCCCGGAGGCCGGACCGTCGAAGCTTGATGGTGATGACTGATGAGGGTGAGAAATCAAGGTGAAGATGAGAAACAAATGCCCAAAAATTCCTATGAATGAGACGAGAACATGACTTCGTTGCTTTCTCTTCCAAAGACTCTCAAAGAGAAAAGTAAAGGGTAACTGATAAATATTTATGTTTTGTGACTTGTGAGGATGAACATGTAAATATAATTTTATAAGAGCGTATATATAATTATATATTTTTATAGGGATGAAAATACAAATATTACTATCATAACTTATAATAAATAAAAATAGAAGGGGGGCAAATGAAATATTAAAAAAATATATATTATATAATGATTAAAAAACTCTAAAAGAAAATGAATTTTTTTCAAAACTAAAGGGGGGCAATTTACCCCCTTTTAGTATAGGTGGCTCCGCCCCTGATGCCTGCTTTCTTTTAAAATGTTGACCAACTCAATCTTGTATTGGTCATGATTATTTTGTATATCTCAGATTTGAGTTTTTGTTTTCAAATTTTGGATTACTTACTGGGTTAGTGAGTTCACATGAAATTGCTTTAAATCCTTTTCAAATCAAGAGCTGTAGACCAAAGATTGTTTAGCATAGCAAGCTACCAATAGTTATATTTTCCTTGTGGAGCTGTATCTTGTGTTATAGTATTTGGTTGTATGGACGTCAAATCCTGTACTTTGGGACATGTCTGTATTCTGGTCATTTCTGTATTTGAACCTTTGATGTATTCCTTGAGTTGTACCCACATTTTGTATTTCTATAAGCTTGTTACATTCTCCACTCTGAGTCAGCTTCTAAGGCCTTACAGTCTTACCATATTCAAGCCCTATAGGACTGTGGCCGTTTTTCAGCATACTAGGTTCAACTTGGCCGGTTCCAAGACGTGACAAATATGATTTCCATATATGATTGAGAAATAAATGACATATATATTAAAAATCTTCAAACATCTATAATGAGAAAAAGGAAAGAAAAACCAACAATATGAAGAGAAAACCAATTTTCTAATAATAATAATAATAATACATTATTCAAATAATAATAATAATAATACAAAATATTGTTCAAAAAGATTTCTTCAATCCAAAACTAAGGTTCACTCACCACCTCCATAAACTCGCTATCCTCAATGAGACGCTTCAATACATGTGGCAAAAGGCAAATCTCTAATGCAATACTTCCGTTCTGTGGCCCGGGATATACAGTAATCTTCCCATCAAACTTGTTTGCACCTCCACTACGAATGGCAATAGGTTTTCCCCAGCCAAAGTCATTTCCATACACATCAAACCTCGGGGAGCTTCCTGTGAACAAATCACAAGGAGTGAACTGACTAACGTCATTAAAAGAGGGACACTTAGGCCATGAATCAAGAAACTCTATAATTTTATCATGAGTCACAGATGCCACTGCTTCATTAAGCAAATTCGCAGCCCATCCCAAGCTTCCTCCTACCAGCTCTCCTGCTAAGATTCTGACCGCGTCTGCTATTTGTAGAGAGTTACCCATGTATGATGATGGTAAAGGTGGATCCAACCTTGATCGGTTGCCCATGGCCAAAAAGTAACCTGTTGACTGATCAGGTTTGAGGCAACGAGCTCTAGTCACACTTTGCCACACATGAGCTAACAAGGCTTGAAGGGATGAAATCTTATTGGTTTGCATCTCTTTGTTCGCTTTTGCCTTTAGCTTTGCAACCACTTGAGCTGAGAAATGTAAGGCACACTCATCAAGTTGTGGAGGACTATAACTCTTGATGAGATCTTGAGGTTGCTGAAATGGTAAACGAATGGGAGGTGTGCAAGAGTCGATGAACCAACGATCAAGAGATGGCGGAAGAGTGATTGAATGAGAACCGGTTCTTGAAATCTCAGACCATGAGTTCATGAAGTGCCAAAACGAGAATCCATCACAAACGCGAGATGGTTAAAAGAGCAGCCAATGAAGATGCCGCCATCTTTTAGTTCAGTGACTTGGGCGGATAGGAGTGGGAGTGATTGGCCTTCAAAGTTCCGAGCTCCGTTGAGATGGAAGAAGAGATGTAGTATAGGAGGAACAGAGGTAGAGTTGACAATGTCCGAGATGGTGACTTCATTGGCAACGGCATGGATGAATTCAGCACCTTCGTCATTGCAAGAGATGCATACAGAGAAAGATGGTGGTGTGCTTTCATGTGAAGTGACAGTGAGACGACCAGCAAGGGGGAAGAAATGATTGAGTGTTAAAGAGAAAGAAGATTTGAGGGAGTCAACGATAGAGTTAATAGATTTAGAAGAGCATGGTTTGGAGAAGAGAATACCCTTTTGGATGTAACCTGTGGAGATTAACTTGAGATCACACCCATGGTGTAAGGTGAATTATTTGTTGTTCCTTCTTCCCATTTTTGTGTGGAGGCTGCACCAAACATCTTGAGAGGATGTGAACTTCATCTACTGCCATGATTTAGTCCAGTCCAAAGTTGAAGTTTGAAATAAACTGGTGCTTGTGGAATGAGCACCTCTGAACAAAATATCAAGAGACTCGGAGGAGTTATCGAGGAATATGAAATTTACTAATGAAGGAGAAGGAATTATTTTGAGGTAACTAGTCTAGTAAAATTTTGGCTGATATCATTGATGCCCTCGCAGGCGGTAGGCGGTAGGTGGTAAGTTGTGTGTTTTATTTTTTTTTTAATGTAGATAAATCACCATAATTTTATATTTTATTTTATGACTCAGTGGGAGAAAGTTCTCAACTTGCAATAGAGTAGTTAAATATATTAATTATTCGGTTATTACAACAATAACTGAGTTGACAAACTAATTAATCCAACTTGATTTTAGTTTAAATATTTTAATTTTTTTTATTTTGTCATTTGTAGATATAGAAATCTATACATATGCGTGAATGCTTGTTGCCACTTCCCCAAACGATAATTTTGTTATAATAACGAAAGCCATTAGTTTGAGGATAAGCATGAAGTTAAGGCAAAGACAGCTCACATCTATCCATTAGTTTGAGGATAGGCGTGAAGTTAAGGCAAAGACAGCTCACATCTATCCATAACCGGCCCACACTGTAGCACAGTCTGTCACACCGGCCCACTCCGTCGCAGGGTCCGTCAACCGGCAGTTTATCATTTTAATTATTTTTTAGAAATTTTCTCAAAAATTGGTTTTTGAGAAAATCAAACCTAAGACACGTGGTTGAAAAAAATGCAGTCCATCAAGTATGGTTGATGTGTGAATAAGATTATTTAACTATTTACATAAGCAATGAATGTACGATAATAAAAAAATGTTCTTCTGAATTTTAAAATTCAAATTTTTATAAATAATTACAAGCATGCTTAAATTAGACAACCAAAATAGAATTAAGAAGTTCTAAAGCTAGTGATTTATTTTAAATCACTAGCAACATAATAAGCTAGGCCTCGTTTAATACTGATAAGACTGTAGACAAAATCATGATAATTTTTTAAAAATCAAGTTTATTAAATAATAAATTATATAATAAATATAAAATGTATAAATGATATTAATAATGACAATAAATAAAATATTGATCATAAAAATAATTACAAATCCTTTGTTTAATTTCATGTAATGTATAGAAAAGACATTAATAAGTATTTAATAAAATAAATTAATAACTACAAAAGTTTTTAATTATTTCAATTTATTTGAAATTATCTTAAGTATTTTTAAATTTTTTAAAAATTCAATTTGATTTATGGGCAAAAAAAATTTAATTGACTCCATGATACGAACACACTTATTACAACATCACTCTAACCGATCCATCAATGCATTTTTAATTGATATTGTTTCTTTGGTAAAAGATATAAACAATAAATAAGTTTTATACTATTTACCTTTAGTCCCACATCGGCTAGGATAAGAAAAAGGCCATATCAACTGCCTATAAAACCAATGGTAACTAACCCAAAGGGGGGTTTTGTGATTTTTCCACATATTTTTTTATTTTAAATTATATTTTATAATTTTGTTTAAATAAATAAATGAAAACCCTGTAGGCTAGTTCGTGAACCGGGTTGGCCTGGCCAACTCTATTGGTGAGCCGGCATTATTGGGGTGGCCGATTGTGGGGTGGCCTTTGGCCAGCCCAAACCCGCCGGATCCAGTTAACTGGTCGGTGCCCTGCTCTATGCGGTCTGATTGTAGTTTGTCTCTTTCATGTGAAAAAGACAAGACACATAAAAAATTAAATGTAAAAACACAAGGCTAGAAGAAATATATTAAAATTAATGGATTAGTCTTCGCTTGCCCATCAATGAGTAAAACTTTATATTAATTGCCAATGTTGATATATCCCCAACCAATAAAACAATTTGTTCCCATGGAAGGGGTCATCGTGTTCAAATTTTATCAAATGCATGATGAGCAAGAGTCACTTGTGCATGAACAATTGTAGTCTCTTCATGCACTTGGTTGTCAATTTGCTTGTTTGTTGAGTGGAATTGAAAATTTAGAGGAAATTTATGAGTTATATTTGATTTGTTTATAATTCAGGAAGTGATTTAGGTGGCTTATGCAACTTGCATGCCATAAAGTAATCTTTATTAAATTAATTCATTTATACCATGAATTGACTCTGTGAAATGTAGGTAAATCACAAATCAAGGACGTGTATATACATTGAATTAATTGCACTATATATTTATGTTTTTACCTTATATGAGTTAAGGTTTGAATCTGCTTTATTAACAAGATAAGAACACCTTATGTAGAGGATCTGGTGTCAAAGACTAAAAAAGTTTTGGCTCAACTTTAAAATGTTTATTAACCAAATTTTACTTAATTTAATATATTTAACATTTTTTTAATATTAATGTGACAATAATAAAACAAAGGTATCACAAAAAAAATATATATATATAATTTTTTTATTAAAAAATAATAAAATGTATTACATAAATATTTATCTGAAAAATCTCAAAATTAAATAAAAAAAAGCATAGAAGACAAGAGTATTTCGTTGTATTTAAAGAGAATAGAATTACAAAAATAAAAAAAAATCAGTGGAGACTTGCAAGCCATTTCTATGAAATTTTATTGAATTTTGGAAAATATATAAAATTTTGTTAAAATAAACGATAAATAAAATTGATTCAACAACCACCTTGTATTAAGATGATAACTCCTTCCCTTGCTCTCTCAGTGGGAGATTAATTTTTTTTATATAATATTGATTGGGATAAATGGTTTTATCCACCCAAAAAATCAACAATTCAAATCACACCAAGAAAGATCTGTTAAATCTGATCTAGATGCATCTCGTGTGTGAGAGAGAGAGACCACATCGTAGCCTGCCCTCATGTGACCCTGGTGAGAGAGAACAAGTAATCAAGGCCGAGGTAAAATGTGAGAAACAAAACAAGTAACATGGCCACATGTGAGTGAAATGCCACATGTGAGGGAATCAATGTGTACCTTGTCCGGAAGCACATGGTTCATAATTGATGAGAATAAGGAAAAGAAAGGACAGGTAAATGGGAAGGTTAGCACATAAGTTTGACATGTGTTAGACCATGTATAGTACACTGTTTTTCAGCACATGGTCAGTGTCGCGTACACAAAAATTTTTGACGGTAGAGAGTTCATATATCTGTTTAAATTATAAGTATATGCACATAAAATTTTGATTATATAATATGAAAATAGTAAAATAATTTGTTTTTGAGTATTTCATATGAGTTTTTATATCATAAAAGTAATGAATAATTCCGTCATTGCCAATATTATTAAGTATTTTTTTTTCAACATACTTTATTGGTGAGAACTAATGCCACCATTAAATATAAGTATATGCCACCATTAATAGGGTCTTCCTACGATTGCATTAATGATTAAAGAACCGTAACAAGATCGATTTCACTTGTGAGGATAAGGGGCATCACACACCGATCCCGAAGTGTCCTATCTCTAGGTTGACTTGCTAATTTCTTCAACTATAGTGGCCTTACACATAGTGGACCACTTGATCTTTGCTTATATGAATCATACATGAATTTCTTGGCTCTCTCAACAATAGAAATCATGATAATAGAATATGCAAATTTGAATCTCAATCAAATTATTACAATATGAAAGATTAAGAAAGATTAAATCCAAGTCTCATAAAACATAAATCTAGGGATGCAAGTGGGGCGGGGAATCCCCGTTCCCCGCGGGACCAGCCGCGGCGAGGTGGGGATTCCCAGAAATAATCCCCCCGCGGGGTGGGGAATGGGGAAAAACCTCTCCCAGACTCACGGGGCGAGGCAGGGATGCGGAGTGTATTCCCTGCCCCGCTTCCTGCGGTGCTCCCAGCGGTGTGCGGGGATTCTCTGACTTGTAAATTAATTATATATATATATAATATTTATTAAAAATAACTCATATATAATGTTTGTGGCATCTGACTTTGAGCTCATTGGTTATGATCCTCACTATAAGATAGAAATGAAAATGGTTGTACAGGGCAACAAGCTTTGGCTTACTCTTTACACAACATATAAGGGTAAATGAAAATTTCATACATCCATTCACATTTTGGTTAATATGCATGTGTACAAGCTTTTGGTAGCACTTGTTTTCTATGCTCAACTAATCGCTTTTTTTGGCGAGAGATCTAGGATTAAATACAACAATGTCATACAAAGTTTGGTTTGAAGGGCAGCAGGTGAATAATTTATTGTCAAAATTTGAAACTCTTTCAATTAGGAAAAATGTTGGGTGGGGATTCCCCGACCCCGTGGGGATACCCGCGGGGGAGTGAATGGGGGAAATTTCTCCCCCACGGGGAAATTTGAGGTGGGGAATCCCTGTCCCGCCCCACCCCACTTGCATCCCTGCATAAATCTTAAGGTTCATCATTGACCGAACACCTAATAAATTAGTTCTCCATAATTTGGGAACAAATCTAAAATAGAACAAAAACAATAAAAAAAAACCACTGAAACCCCCTTAAGTCCCTTTCTCCCTAGATTGGCGACGATTTCCTTGATTTCATCCCTGCCTAGTTGCCAAATGTCTCCTAAAAAAAAACCCTTAATACCCTATTTATACCTTTTCACTTATAGGGATTCTTACACTTGTAACCACTGGCCATATGGACTTGGAGCTGAAGATTTTCTACCATTACTCGACAACTGAGTAGTTACTTAAGAGTATAAAATAACCCATAAGGTCTTCTCTCTAGTTCTTACGAGTTGGCTTGTACGTACAAGAACTTTTGTCTTGCACTTATACTCATGCTTACTAGAGTAAGCTCACCAGCAAGCTCATTTATTCGGGGCTTACGACCGCAAGCCCTGCCGTAAGTCTGGCTATAAGCTCTTTTGTTTGCTAAATTTCCATGTTCCGCTGCCGAGGGTTATTCTCCTCATCCTTATGGGCATAATTAAGTAGTCCTTATGGTTGTCTCGAGTGCCTTGAATTGCTCTATAAACACCTCAAATTATTCCCTTGTGCTCTATATGCTCCATTCGTGCCCTTGGTACAACAAAATAACAAATTAAGCACTAGTTTGGTCATATTTCAACAAATAATCATGGCAAGTGCAAATGATGATAGAAAAAAAGCAAGCATACTCAAGCACTTATCAAATTCTATCATAACCCGAGTCTTTTCTTGTCTTGAAGCACAAAAAAAAACCCCACTGAAAATCTAGGGAGATAAGTGCTTGACCTCATGCCTCAAAATTGGCAATTATCGAGACTATAAGGAAGAATCCATAATGCCAAATACAAAAAGAATTCCAATTCTAATAATGAAAATAGTAAAGCTCTATTCAGAGTCTTGGCCTGCGTTTGTGTACAACTCTTTTTACTTCACTCTCTTCAACTCAAATAGACGTGTACAATAGATACTTATTAGACTATTAACAAAAATGCATAGACTAAGAATAGAGCATACTAAAAAAATTAGAGCCCAAAATGAATATTGAACACATGTCCACTACTAGACTATGAGAGCCCCCACTAGACATTCAATTATTCCTTCATCTCTTTCACACTTGGCATGCATAAAAATTTTAAATCCTACACCTGTCTCCCATACTTGAAGTTGTTCATTACCCTCGATTTAGAAAAAAAAGAAACATGAAACGATAACCATATTAATTATAAAGGAGGAGAAGGAAAATTGGTACTTCCTTGGTTAATTGAAGGTGGTGTGAAGCCATTGAACCACTAAACCAAGCATGGTTCACTCTTATTCTGCTAACATAGTAGGGTGCATACTTAGCACCAAGATGTTGAGTCGGGTATGTAACACCCAAATTAAGGGGTTTAACCTTTCCTCCCTCAAACCTTGCAAGACAAGAGAGATCCATTATAGCTAAACAAACAAAAATTAAAAGAAAAGAAAAGAAAAATAAATGTCACTAAAGAAAACAAAAGATACAAGTTTAATATGGTGAACCCTTACAAACTAATGCAAATTACAATGAGAATATGAACAAAAAGTACAATGAAGATAATAAAAAAATAAAAGTGCAGATTGGCTACATCTCAGTCCTCAGGGTTAGCTGGTGGTGGTGGAGACGCGGGAGATGCAAAAGCTCAAGTGAGTGGAGGGACAAAGCGAATGAGGATATTGATGGCGCTTGTGAGGTCACCATACATCCTGCTTTGAGCCTTTAGAATGTCCCACTAGTCTATTTGAATCGTGAGTTGATTATTCCTCATCTCCTCAACATGCCCCTCAAGGATCGGGAGGCTATATCGATAGTTGTAGTGGAGCAGTAGTGTTAAGGAGGCCCCAAGTTAGCGGCAGGTAGCGGTGGAGATCAAGAAGTGTTCAGGGACTTAGAGGAGTTCATAGAATCATCCTCGCCACTATTATACTATTGGCTTATGACCCTCTATACAAGATCACCCCTTTCATATGAACGATTTAAATCCAGTGGGTATTCTCCCATCTACAGTCTACAACCTTGAGTCGCTGGGCTAGTCCCATGCCGTAGGTCATCCATGTGATGTAAAATCCAGTGAATAAAACCCCGAGCTTCATGTAATAGTCCTGATGCATGATGTAGTAGGGCAGTGCATGCTCGAGGTAGATGAGGCAATGCTCAGTTATGTTGAAGAGAACATAAAGCTCCTATCGGTCTACCACACATGTGCTGTTTGGCTAGTAGGCAGTTGAGCAACTGATGATAGCATGCATGTATCAATGGGCCACCTAGATTAGGAAGGTAACTTTCATCAGGCATGGTTCATGCTTTTGCCCTTAGTTAATACAGCTTTAAATATTGGTCATAGTTATCCTGGTGGGAAGTCGATCTCTAGATGTTGGTACTGTGGGGGTGATCATGAAGTCAGAATCATAAAGCCTTAGCAACAATGAGAATTGGGTGTACCTGAAGTATTGGGGATCGCATAAGAGTTAAAGCTGTATCACCCAAGTCCTAGCATATCCTATTGAGCTCTGGTAGACCTCAAACAAGCTTAACACCTCTAGGTGACATCCCCTGTAGATGGGACATTGGATTGATAATAGGCAATTCTAATGGTTGAAGTCAACCAACCACCTAACCCTTGTGGCAGACCTAAACGCTCGAGCACTTGCTAGTCTACTATATGGGTATAGATAAATTAGTTTATCCTCAAGTGGTCATATCACTCTCGGAAGTGTCAGAGGAAAGATAGGTGTAGTGGGAGAGAAAGGAGCCTAGTGTCCCATGGAGGTAGTGTCCTCCATCCTAGCCCTCTTGGACTATGGCCTGACTATAACTCTCTTGTTTTGCGATATTTCTTCAAAAAGAAAATAAGAAAAATCTATACAAGAATACAAGAACAAGCAAATTCAATAGTGTTTAATGGCATATTTATAGCCCAACTTACCATTGTAAGCCTCGGGGAATTACCATAAGGATCCCCTTTTGTACAAAACACTCCATTTTAAAATATATATTGGCGCAAATTAATCTAATGTTCTTCCTGCACCACTCCATGGAGTTTTCACCATGTAAGAAGTCCTTTTGTACAAAATACTCCTTAGGTGCTTTTTCATGCCACTCAGAAGGGGTATAATGAAGTGGCCCATAAAGCTCTTTGGACAATCCTTATGATCTAACTCACCAAAGTAAGTAGCTTGTAAGGTAGTCAAGTCTCTTACCATTTAGGGTTATTGGCCATAAAGGGTGTGACTAAATTACCCGTAATGTGCTCTGGACATCCCTTATGATAGGCCTTATAGGTATAGATACCCTGTAAGGTCCTCAAGCTCCTTAGTCCCCTATAATTATAGGCCATAAATCTACTTGTAATTGGCTCTTATGGACCCTTATAGGTCAGTTTATGGGTATAAGTGTGCTTATAAACTTCTTTGCCTAGTGGTTATAGCCCTACTATTGGGCATAAGTGGCCTGTAAGCATAACTAAACTCTTTCAAAAGATTGCCCTATCTCTGATTTAATGTCATTATACAATATACAATCTATTTATCATTTCTAAAGCACTTTATTCAATCAAAACATGGTAGACAAATGATGATAGGTGCAAGACGATTGATAAGTGCTTGAAAGTGCATTTAGCATTAGATTTTACATGTTTAGCGCTAAACTAGTACATAATTTCATTCATTTGTTTACCATGAGCTTTTATTCCATCTTAGGGCCAAAGAAGAGTATATGGAGATGCTCCGAAACAAAATAGATCAATCTGCTGAACCAGAGCATCACTACAACTCACAACGGCGGTGGTGATATCTCACCAAGGCCGTTATCCACTTATATCACGATCGTTATCAAGAGGTGTTAGTGTGGAATCACAAAGAACAACACAGAAGTCATAACTACCTCAACAACGGCTATTGTGGATCATAACGACCATGACCAATCCACACAATGCCAAGATAGACCATGCCACGATAAGACTTGTGGCCCAAGCAACATACTTACTCACCACATCCTTCACAACGGGCGTTGTGAGGCCGTAGCAGACTCGAGTTATAAATACCCTAGGTTTTACAATTCTGAGGAGTTTTTTGCCAAATTTGGGAGAGATGGCTGTATTTTTGGAGACCTGTGTGGTTGGAGATGTGTTTCATCAAGATTTTTAGAAAATTCTTGTGATTCTCTCAAGGGAGATTCAACGTGCATCAATAGTGGAGAGCTCGTGAAGAGATTCATCATTCTTTTAACGATCTTGGGATTTCTCAATGTCAAACTCAACCATCGGTGACCATATTTGAGGGAGTTAGTCTAGGAAGTTTTTTGCTATATTTCCTATGGATTATTTTTATTCATTAATCAATACTTTTATATCCATTAGAGGACCCCAATTTGAGGGGAATTTCATGAAAATTCATCTTGATTGATACTTGTGAGTTTTTATTGACAATTCAACATTCTTTCTAGTCTTTTCTGATTCATTGAATATTTATTTAATTATATAATGTTAATATGATGACGAAGATAGGCCCACACATTAGAACACCCATACTCTGTTAGATCTATGCATGCACTAATAGATTAGGTATTGCTAAATTTCCTGATTAGGGTTTTATTTGCCCTTCTAGAGGAGTTCTTGAACTTAAGACGAACATATGAGGTTGGGGTGGAAGAGATTCCATTTTAAGTTTCTAGTGTTTTAGACTTAGTTGCCAAGAGATTGGGATCACTAGGCCTTTTATTTCTCCTGGTCCAATACTAGATTGAATCGTCATCCCTAACGTCATTTCACAAGTGATCATAGAGGGAATCTTCATACAATTACCCAAGCTCCTTCCAATTGCACTTAATGATCCTCAATTGTATTTTATTAATCAATTTGTAGAAGTAAACCTAAGAAACACCGTAGATGTTAAGACTATTGATTAAGTAAAAAGGAAGTAACAAAAGCCTCTTGCTGTTCCGTGAGGAATATGACTATCGTGCTCATCCACAAGGTATTACTTGATGAGCTGTGTACTTACAATATATATAGATTTAATCCGTATGTCTGTCAAGTTTTTAGCGCCGTTGCTAGGGAACGCTTATGTTGAGAGATTCTACAAAAACTAATAGCATATTATTATAGCTAATTATTCTTTTATTGTATTATCTCATTTTATTCTTTTGTTACTTTATTAATTCGTTCTCGCTATTCTCTTTTGCAGGTAACTGTTCATGACCAGAGCTAACCTTGCTAAACTATTAGAAAAAGATAGTGAGGTTGAGAGAACGTTGTTGAGAAGGCTTAGAGAGAATTCGACAGTCGAGAAACAGATCAATAGCGATGACAGGGAATCTGTCGTGATTGTTGAACCAAGGAGAACAATTTCTGAGCATGAAAGGCCATAGATTACAGGAAAGGAGTTTAGTGACCTAGCCCCAGCATTAGCAGCAAACAACTTTGAAATCAAAGCTAGTACTATTGGGATGATTTAGAGCTCTTATCAGTTCGATGGCCTAGCAGATGAAGACTAAAGACCCATTTCTCGAAATTTTTACAGATTTGTTTGGCATTCAAGATGAGCACAGTTACAGATAACGCGATCAAACTGCAGCTCTTCTCATTCAATTTAAGAGGTTTAGCATATCTCTAGCACCGAGGTTAAATATGACATGGAATGACTTGGTGGAGAAATTTCTTGGGCAATAGATCCCACCAAGTAAAGCAACAAAGATCAGATAGGAAATCTCAACATTTAAGCAGGGAGAGTTCAAAGTATCGTTCGAGGCACATTAGATGTTCAAGGATCTTCTCAAGTGGTGCTCTCATCATGGGTTCAGTTTGTGGATGAGGTTGCAAATTTTGTACAATGGACTGAACTATCATACAAGGTAGATCATCGACGCCTTAGCTGGTGGGTCGTTGAGTGACAAGTACACTGATGAGGTAGCACAATTGTTTGAGGATATGGTTAACAATGAGTCACGCTGGAGTTCAAGGGACAGGTATCCAAAAGTGGTTGGATTGCATAAGGTAGATGATAAGTGCTTGTGTTATAGTACCGCGAAGCGTTATTATCTTATAATGAGCATATTTTTTATCAGATTTTATCACTAAATTGTGTGCATTTGTGTGCTATTGTGCATTGTAGGTTTATGGAGCTAATTTGGAGAAAAGGAACGAAGTTAGATCGTGTTTGCCGTTGTTGGGGAGTTTTTGGACCAAGCAAGGAACAAGGCATGAGCCTAGACTTGTGAGTGTGTGCCAACCTCCTATGGAGGGGCACAAAGGCAGCCACATTCACAATAAGTCTAACTTGTGTAGCTTAACAGAACTTCACCAATAAGAAGAATTGAAGCAATTGGTACGATCTACCATTGATTGTGTGCCCAATTCAATGGCCTCGATGAAGAACAACGAATTCTGGAGCGTTTCGGCGAGGTACTGTAGTAGCAATGTAGCAAGCTACTGTTCACTTTCGACTGAAATTCAGAAATCCAGAAAGTTCACATGGGTGTGTGGAAATTCCTCACGGCCGTGTGAAATCCCGATAAGTCCGATTTTAAATCCGCGACTCAACATTATAAAAGCCCAATTTAGAGTCTTTTTACACATCTTTTGACCTATCTTTCTCCCCAACTTCTGGAGAGTGCGGCTAGGGTTTCGGAGAGGACTTTGTGGTGGTTCAGAGCGCGTCATTGGCATCGTCACCAACGTCCGGCGGCCGCACAAGACCACGGCCACATCATACGCAAGGGGGTTTTCATCAATGCTTTCAATTCGTGCTTTCTTTTATATTTTGATGAACATGTATAGCTCCATGAAGAGCTAAACCTCTCGTGGGTATTCGGACATGTAAACCCTAGGATTATTATGTTTCTATGACATTGTTATTATGATTTTCCATTATTAATGAATAAATTTGAGTTTTAATCTTAATTATCTTTTGCAATGGTTTTCTCTTAGCCGTGACACTAGGGTTGAGAACAATCTAGGTTATCCTTGGGAGGTGTGACAACTCCTATAGGATTAGACTACTTAAGATTGAAGAGGGTTGAGAGGGTGAGTCATGAGGTAGCGAAGCGTCCCCTTTCCCCTCCGGTGTGATTTCTCCCTATCTCCATATTTCTTGATTTTTTAGCGGTCGAGATAGAGTGAAGTGCTAGGTAAATAAACCCTGGGGCTTAGTTGCGCAAGCAACAGAGTGAAGGGTTGACGTGAATCCTAAGCACTGGGGCTTAATCTAGACTAGGGTTCTTCTACCTGGACCAAAGGGTTAGAACTATACATAGGAACAGGTTTTATCACTAGGAATCCCTAGAGCTTAAAGCAATCCCACGTAGTGTAAGGCTTAGGTAGATATACTCCCCTGGGGCTTAGTTGCGTGAGCAACAGAGTGAAGGGTTGACGTGAATCCTAATGCTGGGGCATAGTGTTGGGGTTAGTCATGGTTGACCTTAGGTTTGGGACTATGAGTTTAAGGATATCCTTGACTCTATTAACATCAATAGGAAAGTATAATAGCATAGTCTTGCACTAGAAGTATAAGTCCTAGAGGTAGCTTTTCCGGATACCCTATTTCATCCATTGCTAGTCCTTCTCTATTCACTTCTACTTGCACTTTCTTGCCTTCCATCTCTCTATTTAATTTCTTGCTTTTTATTATATTTGCTCCCATATTCACTCATTGATTCTATTATTACTTTTCGTACACCGCATAGCTACATAGTGAAATCTCGTGTCTTAAGTCCCTATTCCCTGTGGATTCGACTACCCGCTCACCAGGGTAAATTTATTACTTCGACAAGTCCGTGCACTTGCGGGACACACGCAAGGGGTCGTGTTAGTAGACGCTGATACCGCTTTGGAAGCAAAAGTGGATGTGCTCACACAAAAGTTAGATCTACTCGTGAGCAGTGGTCAGGGTGTCAACATTAATTCCAAAGCCATTTTATTTTGTGAAACATGTGGAGGAGGACATGGGCCAGCTCAGTGCTTAATTGTGAGTTTAGCTATAACTCCTATGGAATAGATTGATTACATTGGAGGAGGTTTGAGGAATCAGAATAACCCATATAGAAACACCTACAACCCAGGATGGAAGAGTCATCCTAACTTTTTCTAGAATTAGGGTCAATAGTAGAGGCTTCCCCAACAACAAAACTATCAGTATTAGTCACAACAACAACATCTAAAAAGAAAATTCTCCATGACAAGCAATGATGGTAAGAGGGATGAGTTTGGTGCTACAATGAGGAATGCCCAAGCATCAATCAAGAACTTGGAGAATCAGGTTGGGCAGTTGGTAAGAGCTAGTATTGAGAGACCTCAAGGTAGACTCCCGTGCAACACTGAAGCCAATTTGAGGGAGCCCCTCAAGGTAATATCACTCCACAGTGGTAAGACCATTGAATCAAGGACCGCTCATGATCCAAGTGCTGAGATGAAGAGGAAAACTATACAAGAAGGCCTTAGTGCTTCACAAGATCCCATTGAGGAGGATGATCAGAGAGGTGAGGAAAAATTTGGAGATCCATTATTAGCTCAACCCACTGTTCAAGAATATAGACCCCGAGTCATCTATCCTTCCCGGTTGAAGGTTGATAAGGAGGATGCATAGTTTAAGAAATTCATGAGCATTTTTAAGTTGCTCCATATAAACATCCCGATTGTTGAAGTATTGTCCTTAATGATGAAATATGCTAAGTTTTTGAAGGACTTTCTCATGAAAAAAAGGAAATTAGAAGAGGTAGATATAGTGGCTCTTAATGAAAATTGTTCCGCCATTCTAGATAGAAAGCTACCGACAAAAATAAGAGATCCTGTGAGTTTTGTGATGCCGTGCTTGTTAGGAGATGGTATAGAAAAGCATGCATAGCCAATTCTGGGGCTAGTATAAACATGATGCCATACACTATCTATATGAAACTTGGATTGGGAGAATTGAGGCTAATGGGAATGACTTTGCAGTTAGTCGATAGATCAATGAGTCGACCAATGGGAGTTGTGGAAGATGTTCTTGTGACCATTGAAAAACTTGTCTTCCCCATGGATTTTGTGATCCTAGATATAGATGAGGATGTATGGACCCTATTCATTCTTGGAAGACCCTTTCTAAACACATCCAAGGCTCTTATCAATTGGAGAGATGGAAAGATGACCCTGAAGATGGGGGAGGAAGAAGTGGTGTACAAACTCCCAAGTGCCATGAAGCACTCAATGGACCAAGATGATGAATGTTATTTTGCACATGAACCAGACTTGTCAATTTCTAATTTTGTGCAGAATGTCTTCATGGTGAATTCTCTTCCAGAGTACTTTGAGGGAAAGGTTGTTGAGAAGCCAACACAACCGTCAAATCCACCCCCTCACAAGCTAACAAGAAGAGTAATTTGAGAACCACAACAACTAGGAAAGTATGGAGGAAGATAGAACTTAAAGATGAACATCTGATTGAGATAAACAATGCCATCATCATGAAGGCAGTTAATGACAGGATGTTCTCTTTACTTACTCTAAGCAAGCTAAAGGCGTCTTAAGGTAAGGGCAGGTATGTCAGGCTCATGACGTAAAACAAGCTCTTCTTGAGAGGCAACCCAAGTAGTTTTCTATATTATTAATTCCTTTAGTTTAATTTTTAGTTTTTATCATTTTATTTTTGAATAAAAAGTGATGCTTGATTGAATGGTGTGAAGTTGAGTTGTATTTATTGGTTTTTATGCGTGACTTGTAACGGCCATTCCTCAAAGCGTACTTATTCTCTGGATTTTCAAGAGTTACTAGCATGGTCTCACCACACCCGTGGTAAGGTCGTTATCAGCACAACGAGCCCTAAAATGGCCATGATCAACACTTAGAAACTTTTGAGCCCTAACTGAGTTGACAACGGCCTCATAACATTCCAATAACGGGCGTTGTGCCTTAGGGAACTGAAATGATGAACAACAAGCATTATCTGCCCGTTGTCAAGGCCGTTAAGAAAGGCTATAAGGCTAGATATTAGGTATTGCTGAATTTTCAGATTTTTATTTGCCCTTCTCGTGGAGTTCTTGAAATTAAGGCGGACAGAGGAGGTTGGGTGTGAGAGATTCCATCTTAAGTTCCTAGTGTTTTTGACCTGGTTGCCAAGAGAATGGGACCACTAGACCCTTGAATTCCCTGGTCCAATACTAAATTGAATCATCACCCCTTAACGATATTTCACAAGTGATCGGGCATCTTCATAGAATGACCCAAGCTCCTTCAATTGCACTGAACGATCCTCAATTCTTTTTAATTAATAAATTTGTAGAAGTAAACCTAAGAAACACTATAGGCATTCAGGCTATTGATTAAGTCAAATGGAAGTAATAAGAGCTTCTCGCCGTTCTGTGAGGAATACAATCCTTATGCTCACCCACGAGGTATTACTTGACAACTCGTGCACTTGTGATATATACAGACTTAATCCATACTTCTATCACTGATCATGTAAGTTATTCAAGAGATAAATTAAAACAAACTCAAAACTTAACTAACAAATGTAAGGAAAATACAAAAAACACTTAGGTTGCCTCTTAAGAAGTGTTTGTTTTATATCACTAGCTTGGTGTACCTATTTTAGCGCATTGTGGAGGTCTCAATAGTGAGATGTCTCCTATCTTGTGTAAGCCATCTCCAGAGTATAGTTTCAACCTGTGTCCATTAAACCTTGAAGATACCCTTTTTTGGATGTGAATTTTTTACAACTCCATGAAGGAAAAATTGTGTGATGATGAATGGACCAGACCATTAAGATTTAAGATTACTAGGGAAGATTTTGAGACAAGAGTTGATTACCCTCCTTGAACTATTTCTTGGGCTTAATCAACCAATTTTGATATTACTTGGTATGCTCTTTATATAGGCTGGAATTCTCAAATGCTACTTGCCACAATTCATTCAACTCTTTAAGCTGGAACTTTCTTTTTTCTCCTACAAACTCAAGATCATAATTGAGTAATCTAGTTGCAAAATAAGATTGATGTTCAAGTTCAACTAGTAGATAACACACTTTCCAATAAACAAGTCAATTAGGGGTCATTCCTATAGGTGTCTTGTAGGCAGTTCAATATGCACAAAGTGCATCATCCAACTTCTCTACTCAATCTTCAGGTTGTGTTTACCTATTTCCCCTAAGATATGCTTACTTCCTTATTGTCCACTTCAACTTGTTTGTTCTTCTGCAGATGGTATGGGGTAGTGATTTGATGAGCCACTCCATACTTATAAAAACCTTTTTTAATGGCTAATGATAGCCCGGGGCACTCCAAAACAAGAGAACAACATCTTCACAAACTTGGCAACTACCCTAGCAACGTTAGTGTTCAAGGCTTGGGCTTCTACCCACCTCGATACATAATCCATAGCTACCAAAATACATCAGCTACCAAATAAGCTAGGGAAAGTGCCCATGAAGTCTATCCCCCATATGCCAAAAACTTCATAATTTTATAGTATTTTGAGGCATTTCAAGTGTTGAGAAAGATTATTTGACCGTTAGTAACTATCGCATAGTTGAGAATAACTTTTAGCCTCTTAGAATATAGTAGGCCAAAAAAAACTTGGACTCGAGGACTTTTTCAGCAATTTTATTAGGATTGTAGTGTCCTTCTATCGAGGCTGTGTAACAATGCTCTAGAATACTCCATCCTTCTTCGTGAAAGACACATCTCCTAATAACCTCAACTCACAATTATTTTTTGACATTTGAAAATAATTTCTTCTTTTGATGATATCATAACTCCTCAGGGAGTACTCGACATAGTTAGCAAAATCAGAAAACCAAGGAGTGTTGGGCTTACTTGATTCTTGTAAGCAGCAGAAATGTTTTTCTGGGAGTGAATCATTGATCTCCTTATCTCTTGACGTGTCTGGTTGGGGATGATGAAGGAGAAACCTTCTCTATGTTCCTAATCTTAGTTCTATCGACTTCTATCCCCTTATGGGAGATTTTAGGTCCCTACAATGATTTGTTGCCCTTTGAAATGATGCTTTTTATAATTTAACACCAAGTTATTCTCTTCACACCACTTTAGCACCCTTTCCAAATTCTGATGACATAAGTCAAAAGAGTCTCCAAAGACTACAAAGTCATCCATGAATACATCCATTATGTCGTTAACCAAATCATCAAAGATAGCTATCATACATCTTTGAAAATTGCCGGTGCATTATATAACCCAAACGCACTGCATTTATGAAAATCCCCAGATAATACATCTAAGAAGCAATAATACATGTGGCCTGATAATTGCTTGAGCATTTGATCTATAAAGGGTAGTGAGTAGTGATCTTTCCAGGTAGCATCATTCAGTTTCCAATAAATGATACAAGCCTTCCATCTAGTAACTGTAATGGTTGGAATTAGTTCTTTTTTTTCATTAGTCACCATTATCATGCAACAGTTCTTTGGGACCTCTTATACGAGATTGACCCATGAGTAATCCGAGTGATATACTCTCCGCAAGTGCACCGATCCTATGTAAGTAATAAAGTGGTACTGCGTGAGGGGCAGGATTACCGAACTATATGGACTAGACTCCTAACTAATTGATCTTCTAATCTATAATCGATCAACAGTTGGTTGGATCAAAACTAACTAAGCAAAGTAACACGACCCCTTGCGTGTATCCCGCAAGTGCACGGGCTTGTCGAAGTAATAAAATTACCCTGGTGAGTGGGTAGTCGAATCCACAGGGAATAGGGATTTAAGACACTAGATTTCGCTATCTAGTTGTGCGGTGTACGAAAAAGTGATAATAGAATTGATGAGTGAATTATGGAAGAAAATATGATAAAAAGCAAGAAATTAAATAGAGAGATGGAACACAAGAAAGTGCAAGAAGGAGTGAATTAGAGAAAGACTAGTAATTGATGAAATAGGGTATCCAGACAAGCTACCTCTAGGACTTATGTTTCTAGTGCAAAACTATGCTATTATACTTTCCTAATGATGTTAATTGAGTCGAGGATATCCTTAAACTCACTGTCCCAAACCTAAGGTCAATCGTGACTAACCCCAACACTATGTCCCAGCATTAGGATTCACGTCAACCCTTCACTCTGTCGCTCACGCAACTATGTCCCAGTGGAGTATATCTACCTAAGATTAACACTACGTAGGATTGCTTTAAGCTCTAGGGATTCCTAGTGATAAAACCTGTTCCTATGTGTAGTTTAAACCCTTTGGTCCAGGTGGAAGAACCCAAATCTATGTTAAGCCCCAGTCCTAGGATTCACTCAACCCTTCGCAAGGGAGTGCATATCTTAGTACTTGACTCTACTTCGATTGCTAAGAAATCAAGGAAAACGGAGGTAGGGAGAAATCACACCGGAGGGGAAAGGGGACGCTTCGCTACCCCACGACTCACCCTCTCAACCTTCTTCAATCTTAAGTAGTCTAACCCTATAGGAGTTGTCACACCTCCACAGGGTAACCTAGATTATTCTCAACCCTAGTGTCATAGCTAAGGGAAAAGAATTGCAAAAGATAATTAAAATTGAAACTCGAATTTATTCATCAATAATGGAAAAGCATAATAGCTATGTCATAGAAACATAATAATCCTAGGGTTTTACAAGTCCGAATACCCACGAGGGGTTTAGCTCCTCATGGAGCTATACATATTCATCAAATTATAAAAGAAAGCACAAATTAAAGACATTGATAAAAACCCCCTTGCGTATGGTGCTGTCGTGGTCTTGTGCGGCCGCCGAACGTCGATGACAATGCCGATGACGCGCTCCAAACCTCCACGAAGTCCTCTCCGAAACCCTAGCCGCACTCTCTAGAAGTTGGGGAGAAAGTTAGGTCAAAAGATATCTCAAAAATCTCCAAAATCGGGCCTTTATAATGTTGAGTCGTGACTTTAAAATTGGACTTATCGGGACTTCACACGGCCGTGTGGAATTTCCACACGCCCCTGTGAACTTCTCTGAAATCCTGATTTTCGGCAGAAAGTGAACAATAGCTTGCTACAGTGTTTTGCTACAGTAACAAGCTACAGTACTCGCCAAAACGCTCCCGAATCCGTTGTTCTTCATCGAGGCCATTGATTTAGACACACAATCAATGGTTGATCATGCCGATTGCTTCAAGTCTCCTTCTTGGTGAAGTTCTCCTAAGCAACACGTGTTAGACTTGTTGTGAATGTGACTGCCTTTGTGCCCCTCCAAAGGATGTTGGCACACACTCACAAGTATAGGCTCGTGCCTTGTTCCTTGCTTGATCTGAAACCTTACCAACAATGGCGAACACGATCTAACTTCGTTCTTCTTTTCCAAATTAGCTCCACAAACCTATAATGCATAAGAATACAAAAATGCACACCATTTAGTGATAAAATCTGATAAAAGGTATACTCATTGTAAGATAATAACGCTTTGCATTACTATAACACAAGCACTTATCAAACTCCCCCACACTTAAGCTTTTGCTTGTCCTCACGCAAAAATAAAACGTGAACGTTCTTGGGAAGAACAATTGAAAGTGCTCGGCCTTAGGTTCACCAAAAGTATGCAAAAGAAGCATTCTACATATAAGGGGAAATCAAAACATCGCATAACAATATCATTGCTCTAGCTAAAAACATGAATAAAAAGGGTCAATCAACTTGAAAATGTGTAAGTGTGTGTGAACTCACTCAAGACAACCCAACGAGTACTCCTCAAACTTTTATTAGCAAGGACTTATTTATATACAAAAAGCAAGAAAGAAAGTAGTAGCTTAACACAACCTCGAAGGTGGCCCTTTCCTAGGCGGCCGCCAAAGGTGGCTTTCACTCTTTCGAGGAGGTAGCTCTTTCTACCGGGGTAGTAGATTTCACGCATCCCATGAGATAGCTCTTTCTCTCATTAGGGCATAACTTGTATCCGACTTATGAGAGTAGCTACATACTTCATAGGTGGTAGCTCTTTTCACCCCAAATGCATAAATAAAACAAAGCACATATTCACAATATTATTTATTAGTATTATTATTATTATTATTATTATTATTATTATTATTATTATTATTATTATTATTTATGCATTTTCCAAAGTAAAACTAAGAACGACGATAAACTTGTCCTTAAAAATTTCAAGATCGAGTTTCCAAAAGATTCCAAGAGTAAGTTGTGCAATATAAGGTAATCGAGTCAAAATTCCCTAAAAATTCAAGTAAAAACTAGAGCATGATAGAATACAATGTTAAAAAAATTCTCGTAAACTCTAAGAATACAAACGTTACAACTAAGGTGAACCGCCATAGGCTACATGAGCATGAGCAATTAAACGCACAACTAAAGGTGTGTGCAATGTGAATCCCGCCCACACACACACTTAAGATGTACATTGTCCCCAATGTACGCATGCAAGCACAACAAAAAGTAAAACAATTCACACAATTAATGTAGGGATAGGCAATTGAAACATTACTCCCCTGAACTCCAAGTGTTGCGTTTGATGGAGCTAGGTACATTGAGAGTTGAGTCTCAATAGTTTTGTGGAGCACACACGGTCCCATGACCGTGCCTATGACTATTCCTCAAATTCCTTAAATCCAAGACCATCTGCACACATACGCAAGGGTTCAGTATAGCTCAAAAAATACCAAAATAAAGCTAGAGTATATAAAGACATGAAAATGAAATACAACTTGAGACAAAATAAAGCAAAATAGAGATAAACTCAGAAGGAAGATCTTTTCTGAGTACTACAAGTCCAAAATATAAAAGAAAAAGTACAGCTGAAGTAAAATAAAAATAAAACTACGACGCCTCAGCATCAGTGTCCTGTGGAGTAGCCTCTGGTGTTGCTGTAGGCTCTACTGGTGTGGGTGGATCTGCTACTGCTGGAGCTGGAGAAGGTGGTGGAGTAGGGGCTCTGGGCTGATAATCAGTCGAGTGATGTATGGGCTTGTGAAGATAACTCCGACCCCGGGGTACTGGCTCTGATGGCAGATATACTTTGCTAAGATATGCCCCAGGTGGAGTGGCTTACTCTCCACCATCGAATGCAAGTACAAGAGCTCTTGGCGGCTCAGGACCCCGGTACTGTCTTCCCTGTCACTCACTAATCGGCTCAGAATGGTATGGATGTACGTGTATGAAGCCCTGGTCAAACATGTGGCCTTGGACACCCCTGGCTCATATTGTCCCTGACTACACAATCTACTGTACGCCTGCCGGGGGGTCAGGGTACCCGGATAGTCTGTAGGAAGTAGCTCGTACTCCTCCGTCTCAGTGAATGCCTCGTCATAAAGGCCCATCCCGATCGAAAACTGGGTCACACTCAAAGTGAAGTGCCGACCGAGTGCACAGAACTGAATGGAATCAGTATCTGTAAAGCTGTCGTACCCTCGGTCGAACTCGAAGGATGAAAGAACCTCAAGTGTGAGTGATCTGATAGCTGGCTCTTGAATGGATAATAGACGGCCCCAATTACCGATAACGAGCATCTCTTCGATCTCATCTGCGATACTCTGCCCCCCTGTATCTCCCTGACTGTGCTCAAGTCTAAGTAACGTGTCTGTCCAAAGTGAAGTGTCGAGAGTCTCTTGTATCGCTCCCGATGCTCAGGTAACGGGAAATCTACCTCCTCGGGGGGTGGGGTGGGCTCACAGGGGCGTTTCCCTGCTTGTTTCTTGGCCCTAGAAGACATATCTGCAAAGTTGCAAAAGAAAATAGTTAGAAACAGTTCAGGAACACAATCTGCAGAAAATCCACACGGCCGTGTGAAAATTCCATAGGCCCGTGTGGAGCTTCTGGCCGACAGAGCCTCACGGCCGTGGGGCTAAAATTCCAATTTTTACATCAGATTTCGTTCTAATTTCTTTCTAAACATGTTCGCCTATTGTATAATCATTCAGTACAAGCGAAATAACTGAGAAGAACGAATTAAATCAATAATTGAGGAAGAAAAAGGGTTTGAAGTTCTTACCGACCATGTGGATGAGTAGGCTTAGAAATCGGCCGGAAAAACTCATCTAAATTCTCCAAAAACACGATGAGAAGGTCGGGAAAGTAGTAGAGAGGTTCAAAGAGAGTTTGAGAGTGATTAGATGAAGAGGCACAGGTGAAATATAAAAGGAAACACGCGGCTTTTGAAGTTCTGGGGATTCACACGGCCGTGTGGAAGTACCACACGGCAGTGTGCCTCTGAAATTAGGGTTCACAGGGGCCAGCACACGTCCCTGTGTGCACTCTAGTTTCTCTTTGGACTGCCCCACACGGTCATGGGAGACTCCCACACGGCCGTGTGCCTTCACAGGGGAGCTTCACAGGGGCTGGTACATGCCCCTGTGGATTCAAGGGAAACACAGAAGGTCTCTTGAGAAATTTTCACACGGCCGTGTGGAAATTCCACACGGACGTGTGCCCGACCTGGCCAAGAACACAAGGCCAGCCACAGGGGCACCCACACGCCCCTATGGATTCTCTGGATCAACCCAAGAAACTCTAAGTGTTCCACACGGCCGTGTGAAGGATCCACACAGCCGTGTGCCTTTCACAAGCTCTCTACAAGGGCAGTCACATGCCCTTGTGGTTTCTCGGGATGGAAGGGAACTTTTCGCAGGTTTTCACACGGCCGTGTGGAATTTTCACACAGCCGTGTGCCTTAACACATGGGCACCCACATGCCCCTGTGGACTCTTTGGACTGAGAGCTTATGTTCTGCAAGATTCACACGGCCGTGTGCCCCTTTTGAGGTTGTTCACAGGAGCATAAACGCGCCCCTGTGCCCTCTCTGGATGAGCGATAATTGGTAACACACGCCCGTGTGGAAATTCCACACGGCCGTGTGTTTTCTCTGGTATACTTAGAAAATTTCACAGACTTTACAGCAAAATTCAGAAACAAAAATACGATACTTAGAGCCTATGAAAACCATCAAAACATGACCAGATAACATGGAAAACATGCTCAACCGACTCAAACTTCATCAATTATTGTTTAGGCACCCGAAAACATCAACTATCCATAGTAAAATTGCAGCATATGCATTAAAGAATTCAGGACACCAAAACTAAGACTTTTATTCATGCTAACACTAAACTAAGTCCTAGAAAAGCTGTAAAACCTTGGGTTGCCTCCCAAGAAGCGCTTGTTTAACGTCACTTAGCTTGATGTACCTGCCTTATCTTACAGAGGTTTGTGAATAGAGGTTGCCATCTTCCCTACAACCTGAAAGCATGCATTAAATAACCTTTGTAGAGTAGAGGGAGAGTTGTCTAATTTGTTATCACAAAAGAGTGAAACACCCTTACTCCGTGAATGCTCATCCCCCTTTTTGTTGGGGTTCTTCTTGTGGCGTCTTTTCGACCTCTTCATCCTCTGAAGCATCTTCTTCATACGCTCCGTCTCCATCTTGATGTCTGTCTTGACTAGACCAAGCGAAAGTACTTCTTCTTCTTTGATCTCCTCATCTTGGTCCGACCACCCTTTATATGGATCCAAATTTAACATTTCCTGTACATAATCATCAATTAGTTCATCGGTGGTGTCAAGAAAATATAAAGTATCATCAAAGTCGAGAGAGTGTCTCATGGCTTCGGCGAGGCGGTATGTAAGCTTGTCTTCTCCCACTCGCAATGTGAGCTCCCCGCCGTCCATGTCTATCAAAGCCTTGGAAGTACGCAAGAACGGCCTTCCAAGGATCAATGGAACCTTGACATCTTCATCGACATCTAACACCAAGAAGTCAACAGGAAATATGTATTTGTCGACTTTCACCAATACGTCTTCCACAATCCCTCTTGGATGGCTCACCGATTGATCTGCTAGTTGAAGTGTCATTTGAGTGGGTCTAGGCTCACCCAAGCCTAGCTTTTGGAAGAACGTGTTGGGCATGACATTAATGCTTGCCCCCGAGTCGGCCAATGCCATCTCTTCACCCAAGTTGCCAATGTTGCATGGTATTATGAAACTCCCGGGATCTTTTCTCTTGCTCGGCATGTTCTTTTGCAATACGGCTGAGCAATTGGCATCAAGGATCACAGATGCACTCTCCTCCAATTTCCTCTTGTTGGTCAAGAGGTCCTTCAAGAACTTCACGTACTTGGGCATTTGGGCCAATGCTTCCGCGAACGGTATGTTGATGTGCAACTGCTTGAAAATTCCCAGAAATTTCTTATATTGTTCGTTCTCTTGGTCATTCTTTAATCGTGAAGGATAGGGAATCCTCGGCTTGTTTGGTGGGGATGCCACCTCTTTTTCCTTTGTCGTTCCTTCCTCTATGTCCACGACCTCGGGTGTCTCTTGTGTCTTCTCAAGAGGGAGATTCCTCTCGACCTCTTTTCCACTCCTCAAGGTAATTGCCTTCAATTGCTCTCCGTATTACTAGGCAAAATACCTTGAGGTCTTTTCGCCAAAGTCTTCGCAATTTTCCCCACTTGATTCTCCAAGTTGTCTATGGAGGCGGTGTGATTGCGAAGTGTAGCTTCCACCGATTGGAATCTAGCATCCGATGAAGCAATAAACCTCGTGAGGGCTCTCTCAAGGTCGGTCATCTTCCCCTCTAGCCCGGTCACTCGACCTTCTAAGTTCGATGCTTGTTGTCCTTGAAATCCCGGTGGTGTGTTTTTCTTTTGTTGTGACTACCCTTGGTTGCTCCATGAGAAATTTTGGTGGTTCTTCCACCCCGGATTGTAAGTACCACTGTACGGGTTGCCTTGGCCTTGTCTTCTATAAGCATTGCTCACAAAATCAACCTGTTCCACCGTACTAGTGCCTCCAATAGCAATTGGACAATCACTCGAAGCGTGACCTCCTCCACAACCGTTATAAGTAGTAATGGCCGCAACTCTTGGTGAAGTTAGAACATCCAACTTCTTACTCAGTGATTCCACCTGTGCCGCCAATGATGTAACTGCATCAACCTCATGAATTCCGGCCACCTTCTTTCGATCCCTTGTGTTCCATTGATAGCTATTCATAGCCATCTCTTCAATAAGGTGCCGGGCTTCACCGGGAGTCTTGCTTCCTAGAGTTCCTTCTGCCGCTGCGTCTAACAGTTGCTTGGTACTCGAATTCAACCCGTTGTAAAAGGTATGAATGATCATCCACTCGGGGAATCCATGTTGCGGGCCCTTTCGAAGGAGTTCCTTGAACCTATCCCATGTCTCGAATAGAGACTCCAATTCCATTTGCATGAAGGATGAGATCCCATTCCGGAGCCTCGCTGATTTTCCCAGAGGGAAATACCTAGCCAAGAACGCCTCAACCATCTCCTCCCAAGTAGTGATGGATGTTCTCGGTAATGAATGTAGCCAATGCCTTGCTTTTCCCTTCAATGAAAATGGGAAGGCTCTCAACCGAATTGCATCGTCCGTTACTCTATTAATCTTCAACATGTCGCACACTTAAAGGAAGTTCTCTAGATGGTTGTTGGGATCTTCATCGGCCAACCCATTAAATTGTGCGGACTGTTGCAACATTTGAATGAACGACGGCTTCAACTCGAAGTTATTCGCGGTAATTGGGGGCCTCAAAATGTTTGATTGGGTCCCCATCACCGCGGGTCTAGCAAAATCTTGAGTGCCATTTTCTCCTTTGTCTGCCGTTCTAAGGTGTGCACCATTAATATGGTCAACATTCATAAGAACTAAGAACTCCGGCAACTCGACGTTAATCCCTCGCTCATGTAGGTAGGTCAAACCTCAATTTTTTCAGAACGGGCCTAAACAAACAAGGCATGCTCTTCGTGGGCATCAAACATGCCAAAAATCATTAAGTCCTCCATCTTCATATAAAGAAAAATATTGCCATGTCTTTGGATGCATCACAACGTTCTTTGGTGAACGCAAGTGGCTCAACAGTGACCCCAATTGCCTAACCTCCAAAAACTGGTGCAATAGGGCTTTGGTATACTCCGGGAGGCTTTCTTTGACGCCACATGTGGAGCACTTCGATGCTTCTCCTCCTTTTCCTTTTCTGTCTTTATGGATTCATCGTCAAGATCGGCAGCAGTAGGCGGTAGGCCCTGGTGACTATGGTAGCAGGGGCCGATGCTTCGAATATATGGCCAGGCGAGCGAGGGATATTCCACCCTCGCTCGTGTTGATGGCGATAATGGCGACCGGCAACAACGGTAGTGGATTTTTTGAGTCGATGGCCAGGCAAGCGAGGGGTATTCCACCCTCGCTAGCGCTGGCAGTAACAACAGGCAACGACGTTAGTGGCAGCAGCAAACTCGTCTTCTTCGTTAATTTCTCCCGGCCGGCTTTCTCTTTTATTTATTTTTATCTATCTATCTTTTTGCAGGGAAAACAGATCAAGTCCCTCCTTCCTCCGGCTTCTCGTCCTCTCCTCAACGCCTTTTAAAAACCTCTGGACGGTTGCACGAGTGGTGGGCGAACATGGGCGCGTGAGGCCGTTACATTAATCGTGGAGGACCACGATGCTAATTATTTAAAAATATATATATATATATATATATATATATATTTATTTATTTATTTATTTATTTATTATATTTATCGTAATCTATATACATATATATTATATATATTATTATTATATTTATTTCGTTTTATTTTATTTTATATATATATATTTTTTATTATTTGATTTATTTTAATATATTATTTTATTATTATTATTATTATTTTGTCTGATTTGGTTTATATAGATATATATTTAATTTTATTTGATTTTACATTTTTTGATATGTATATCTATATATATTTTTTAATTTGATTTGATTTGATTTATCTTTTTATCTGATTTTATTTTATTATTATTATTATTATTATTATTATTATTTTATATATATATATTTGATTTGATTTGATTATATATATATTTTTTATCTTGTTTGATTTTGATATATTTTGATTTAATTTAATTTAATTTAATTTAACTTCTTTTTTTTTTTGCCTCGTGATTTGTATCCATGTTTGATCTTGGGATTAAAAAAAATTCTCAATCGCCTCGAGATCTGTGCTCTTGGCTGATCTTGATGTTTTGATTTTGTAGATCGCCTCGAGATCTGTGCTCTCGGCTGATCTTGATATTTAGATATTTTAGATCGCCTCGAGATCTGTGCTCTCGGCTGATCTTAAGATTTGAGTATTTTAGATCGCCTCGAGATCTGTGGTCTCGGCTGATCTTGAGATTTGTGTATTTTGGATCGCCTCGAGATCTGTGCTCTCAGCTGATCTTAAGATTTGAGTATTTTAGATCGCCTTGAGATCTGTGCTCTTGGCTGATCTTGAGATTTGTATATTTTGATCGCCTCGAGATCTGTGCTCTTGGCTAATCTTGAGATTTGTGTATTTTAGATTGCATCGAGATCTGTGCTCTCAGCAATCTTAGAATATATCTGAATATTATGAAATTTGTTAATCATATATTATCCTAATTCCATTATAATTTGGTTATATATGATTAAGATAATTATATTTTAAATTTTTTGATTTGATTTGAATTAGAATATGTGAAAATTTTTATATGAACAAATGCCCCCTTCATACTTCTCTCACGAAAATTTTAGTAAGCTTGAGTGAGAGAAGTAGGAATTTCAAATCTTTTGTATTGTCATGGCTGGCAATTCGCCAAACGAGCCTTTTTGGGACCTTGACCAATTTTGCAGTGAACTGCCACATGGTCAAATTTTTGCTAGGCATAATCCTTCTTTTGGAATAGGATCTTAACCAGTTGTTTATTATGAAGGGGAAGAGCATTCAGAGTGGGTAAAGCGCCCTTTGGCTCGTTTAGTCACTGCAAGGCTTACTCTGAACCGCTGGTATGAAGATAGCAAGATTGATGCAATTTACCTAAAGCCTGAAGGGAGTGTACAAGATTCAAATGTTTTCCAATCTCTTGGACATAAGATCATCAATCACCATCCGGGATGGAAAGGTAAAAACCCTATCAGAAATGAATTGATCGATTTTCCTGATTATGCTGATTGGGCCCGGCATATTGTTAGTAATTATTCCAATGAATTATCCCATGTGGAGCTAGTGGGAGGGATTGTATCTTCTGTCGGGCGATATAGTATAGATCCTAATTTCTATAAAGCGTTGATGGAATTGTGGTGTCCAGAGACCAACACTTTTCACTTCCTACATGGAGAGGTAGGAATTTCTTTGTGGGACATCAAGCGACTTGGGGGGTTGCCTATTTGTGGCGACATGTATGATGAATTCGTTCCCACTAATGATGTATTTCGTCAGCGAGGAATTTCTGATTTTTCAATTTTGAGAAGCCTTTTTGATGTCTATCAGTGGCTTGCAAGACAGGATTTTTCTCAACATAACAAAGGTGTGTCCTTTGATCATTGGATAGACTTTTTTAGAAAGAAAGCAAGATTTGATTCAAGGGATGATCCTCCACCAAAACCTTCTCCTGATACTGATTTAGCTGCTTTCGTGGCCCTATGGATTTGCTATTTTATCATGCCAGGAAACTATAATATGATTAGACCAGGAGTTTTTGTGATGGCTTCTGACATTGTGCGTGGAAAGAAAATTGCTTTCGCTCCTGCTGTTTTAGCACGCATATATGTAGGATTGAATGCCATGGTCAATCATAAGAAAGGTTCTGGATTTCCTACGAAAAATTTTCCTTCTCATTTTTTATATGCATGGGCTGGATGTCACTTTCCCATAGTATATCTTAGTAGGAAAATTCATGATGGCACACCTACCATTCCAGGACTTTTGGAGATACCAGAGATGTTGTATTATATGAATGCTTCTCCTACTCCCTTTGATTGTCCTTTGAATGTGAGAAAATTTATTAGACGTGAAAACAATTTCGTATGGCGTCCATTTCCGTTGTTACAACATAACGGTGAGAAAATACGAGATTCTAGATATTCTACTGGACCAGAAGCTTTAGACTCTTATACCACAGAGTACATAATTTGTCTTCGTTGTGGAGTTCTTCCACTACGCTGTGCTTGGGATATTTATGCAGAACCTTACAATCCTCATCGATTTGGGCGTCAATTTGGTTATGACCAATATTTTCCTAAGTATGTTAATATCCCTAGAAAGCCTTCCTCCGTTGGTATTCTCGCGGGCTATTGGGTTCATTTTGCTCGCCAAAACACTTCAAGTTTGTTTTATATTCCTGAGCATGACAGGAGTGGTAACTTCTTATTAATCTATGCACAAAAGTGGTTCAACAATGTCCAGGCTTTTTTCAATCAAAGCATTACATCCTTAATTCAAGGGGAGCCTAGCACAAATAGGGAGCGAGGTCAATCCTCGAGAAGATCCCAATTTATCAACGAAAGTATTTTCATTGGTTCCTCTAGCCCCATCTTCAAACGGGATCACTCTCCTGATCCACCTACTCTTGTAAAACGACAACGAACTCGAGGTACTGTGCATTAATTTCCCCCTTTTTAATATTGCATAATAACCTTATATTTGCTTTGCTTTTGTTATTATTATATATACATATATTATTTTATTATATATATTCACAATCATCAGCACATGAACCTTTGCCTTTTTCTAGTTTTGTTCGCCGGTTTTTTTTATTTATTTATTTATTTTTTTTTTCAACCTCCACTTTTGTCTTTATTATATATATATAAACCATTGCACCTGCACATACTCATTAATTCGCCACTTTTTACACTTGAGCCCCCCTTTTTTTTTTTTAATAACTTTCTCCTTTTCATAAATATATATAAATATATAGATATATCAGCATATGTGTTCTGCACATGCTCATTAATTCACGGCTTTTTTACACTTCAGCCCCTCCCTTTTTTTTAATAACTTTCTCCTTTATATATATATATATATATATTTACTCCATTTTTATATATATATATATATATATATATATATATATATATATATATATATTTTTTTTTTTTTTTTAAAGTAGGTATACAAATTGATGATACGCCATCGGAAAATATCATACCCACCCAAAATGAGGAAATCATCCCTGATCAACCACATGGTATGATCAAATTTTATTTGATTTTAATTTATTTTTTATTTTGTCCTTATTTGCATTTGACCATGTCTTAGGCGATATACCAACTGTCTTAGAGAATGAACCACAACACCATTCACCATTGATCCCAGAAGGTATATATATATTTTTTTATTTATTTGTTCACCTATTCATTCCATATTAACACATCTTTTGAAATTTAGATGTTCAACATGATGAAAGTACGCCATCCTTGGGACAAACTCCTTCTGAAGAGTTTATTAAATATTCTCCTTCCTCCACAAAAGCATTAGAGGATGATGATACAAATGTCGAAGTTACATCAACATTCAAACAGACTGAGGGTAATTTCATTCCACTACCATTTTTTATTTGTATTCATTTATATATATATTTTGTTGACAAAAATTCTTGACATTTGTCCATTCAAGCAAGTGATGACCCCTCATCTTTAAGACAACATATAGAAGAGTTTGAGCATACCAGTGCTAATATTGACACTAATGCAGGCCCATCTTTATCAACCCCACAAGGTAATTTTAAATTTTTTTTTTTTTTTTTTTTTTTTATGATTTCTTATTTCTATAGGTTTGAATAATGCCATATTATTCCTCCGAGATGAGATGGCTGAAAGCATTAAGTCTCTTGATCAATACAACTACCAGACCATTATTGATAAGGTGAAAGCATCAAGTACAATTCTTATGTCCTTTGGCATCAACTTGAACAATCTTGAACATGTTCTGGGGAAGGTATCTCAATGTGCATCCTTTGTTAAAGAGCTTTCAGAAAACCCTAGTATCCAAGCTCATGTACATAAGCAAAAAGCCAAGGATCGTGTACTAAGTACAACATCAGCACTTGAGGATCTTAACAAGGACAAAGTAAATTTGATCAATGACAACAATATGAAAAAGGATAAACTTCAGAAACTTGAAGCAGAACACCACCAACTTCAAAACAGGATTCATGAGATTTCAGGTGAGATAAAGATTTTGCGTGAAGAAGTGACGACTTTAGACCAATCCTTGGAAATTTCTGCTCTCACGCAAACCAACTTGCAAGCTACATTGGATGAAAGTAGAACACAACTTGCTGAGGTACAGGAAGATGATTCAAATGATAGTCATATTGCTCTCTTTACCACATTGATTGATAGATTGGAGAAAGCAAAGGAATCTTGCGTTCAAGTTCTCAAGCATTGAAGAACTCTATTTTTTTTTTATTTAGCTAATTTCGCTTTTAAAACTATTTTTTGAGTATATATTTCCTCTAGTAATTGGTTTGTTGAGACATTTGCTATGAACATAAAATTTTCTTTAAAATGATTTAATTTCTTTCCATTTCATATTATGCCTTGGAGAGTATCCATTCGATGATGGAATCATAGCAATGTGATTACATTAATTTTTTTTTTTTTTATTTTTTATGTTGAATCAAGAAAATTAGTTGAGATTTAATGTCTTGGTTCATAAAATGAAACTTTGAGATAACATGCCATGCACTTCATCGCACATTTGTACATGACCGGTCTACTTCTTTGATTTGTGCATAGGTCATTCTCCATTAGCATCAATGAGTTGGTATGCGCCTCTTTCATAGACGATCTCCACGACACATAAACCTTCTTTATTTGTTTTGAACTTGCCCCCGGACCGCTCGATGGTAACAATAGGTCTTCCAACTTATCTAGGCGGCTTGCCCCCTTTATCTTCTCATTTGGTTGGGAATAAAACCTACCAGTCATAGAAGATGAAACACAGATATTTTTTTTTATTATTATTTTTTATTTTTATCAATATCTTTTTCACACTCATTTTCAAAGATGGGAGGAGAAGTCAGATTGTCCCACCGGGCGTGCCAGAATTTGTGGGCTCCTTTTTTCTCACCCGGCCTTTGATTATGTTTAGACCGGTTGAAAATAATGGATCACAAATCGAATTTTATTTTTATATGACTTCAAGTGATTATGGGTTCATGACTTCCATTAGGGGCAAGCCCTTAATGTTAATTACTCTGGACATCGTCGCAGGAACCTCCGATTAAGATATAAGTGTGAACAAGAAAACAGGTTGTGATAATCAATTTCATTCATTTCAATAAATATGAATTCATACACTCATTGAAAATACATGAATTTGAAATCGTCTTGACTTGTAGACTGGCTTGTGCCTGAACTTGTGTCTTGGATATTTTGCATTTTGGATTTGATTTGCATCTTGAGCTTGATTTAAATTTGAAGTTACGACTTCTCTATGTTGATAAGTCATGAACTTGATTTTGACTTTTCATGAGCTTCGGCTTTTTATGCTTTGTGAAACTTTGTTCAAATCTTGACTTGTAAAACTCTGAGTCTTTAACTTTGATGCTTTGAGACTACTGAGTTTAATTGTCGATTTATATGGATTTCCAAATCTTGACTCTTTCATATCTTTGAATCTTGACTTGACTATTTTGGCCTTGATTACATATATATATTTTGTCACATAATATATGTGTATATTTGAACATAACCACTGCATGTGTCTCATCACCATATTGTATAGCTTGTTGCCATCTTAAAATATATATTTCATTGTTTTGAAATTTAAAATTTTGTTATTGCTTTAAAATGAATATTCTTGCCGGAATGAATATATATATATATTGGGATGTATGCATGTATATTTTAAATATCCTTGCCGTTTATTTTGGGATGAATATAAATGGGAAGTTTATCAACATGTGCATAATGGGGCCCGCCCCTTTAGAAAATTCTCACGTGAGTACACATGCATGCATTTGATCAATTTAATATCATTTTTCATATATATATATATATATATATATATATATATATATATATATATCAAATCATGGAAGTTTATCATTCCTCACATGCTATTTTAAACATCTGTCATGCTATTGCATGCCACCATGCATGGGCACATAACAATGTTTAGAAGCAACATCAATGGTAAGAACACATACCATCTTGTTATCCATGTTGCATATATATATATATGTATATTTATTTTATGCATGTATGCCTGCTTCTCATCATTATCCAGTATGCCTTATTATCGGCGCTGCCTTGAAACAAATTTAGGAGTTACATTAAGATGAGTATTGTTTTTGTTGCTTGGGAGTGAGTGTTTTAACTCTATATAGAAATGTTTCTTCTTTAATGATCTTCATTGCATCAATGGAAGTCCTACTTAAACCTTTCCCTAGTAAAACCCATTGAATACAAATATTGCTAATATGGTAAGTTGATCTTGTAACCAGCACCAAAGTCTTCCCATATATTATCCATGAAATCTACGCCATGTTTCATTCATATTTTTATTATTATTATTATTACAGCCTTGCGCACATATATATAAATTTTTAGTGAATGAAAGGATCAAAGATAGTGGGAAGAAAGAGAGTTCGCATAGATCTTGATGGAGTTCTTTTAATGGTAGTGGTGGTACGTACATGCATGTATGTAATAGATTTTATTTATTTATTTTCCCACTACTATATCAGAGGCATTCCTCCACTTAATTATTGATTCCCTCCTTGCTTTTTTTTTTTTTTTTTTTTTTTTTTTTTAAATCACATCAACACCAAATTTTGAGAAGGTGCTTTCCACTATAAGGTACCAACACAACTTCCATGATTTTTTTTATAATCATCCGATTGTCCATATGTTGGTTTGGAGTATTTTATTTTATTTTATTTTTTAATTAAAACATATATGAACATATAATCATTATTTTGCCTTGTCATGGTTTTACCAAGCATACCAAGAATGTAGATGTTTACAATCTTGTTACTTTTGCACATTTATTTATTTATTTTAATAGAGTCAAATCCCATTTTTTTATTATAATTTTATGTTTGCATAATATGGGTCCCTTGCACATATGCATGGTATATGAGACTATACAATCATTGGTAGCCATTAATACATGTTGATATAAGATATATCCACCAATAGAATCTCTATGTTTTGTTGGTGTTTTCTTTTGCATACTAACATCTTCAAAGGGCTAGGTTGCCAGCAATGATTGAAGTAGTTTGTGAAGGATATAATGTTAAGATTGATAATATTTCTTCTCTGAATCATGAAAAAGCCCTGTTATGTTTGATTGACTATTATTTTAAGATACAGTTGAGTGAGCATCCTCCTTTAAAGGTGACTTTGAATACTTTGCTGAAGATTCTGCTACTTATATAGCTTGTTTATTTCATGCTCAAGTTCAGCAGTGATCTTCTTGTGCTTTGAATTATCCACCCTTCAACATTTCATTTTTAGTTGTTAGCATCCGCTTTCTTTGTTGCAGCTTCTTCTATAGTTCTATCGATATAGACATGCAGACCAATGACTCGTCAATAGGCCTCAATGTTGCAGCCGGCAGGGTCTTTAAACAACGTGAGCAAGTTATCAATATCCGTTAGCTTCATCTCAAAATCAGCATTCTTATCATGATTAGGGCTTTCAAATATGAAGGTAACAGTGTCGCTGCCATCATCGGCCATGAGGTCGACGACATCATCATTGCCGGGACTTCTGAACATCTTGGAAGACATTGTAAAAATTCATGCCCATAGAGAAGTTGTGGTCGTAGAAGCCCTTGGAAACAGAACTGGACAAATTTACGAACGTTTTTTTTTTTTGGAAGCTTCTTTGGGCCAAAACTCAATATTGATAGGCCTCGTCCTCATCTTGAGTGCCATTTTCTCCTTTGTCTGCCGTTCTAAGGTGTGCACCATTAATATGGTCAACATTCATAAGAACTAAGAACTCCGGCAACTCGACGTTAATCCCTCGCTCATGTAGGTAGGTCAAACCTCAATTTTTTCAGAACGGGCCTAAACAAACAAGGCATGCTCTTCGTGGGCATCAAACATGCCAAAAATCATTAAGTCCTCCATCTTCATATAAAGAAAAATATTGCCATGTCTTTGGATGCATCACAACGTTCTTTGGTGAACGCAAGTGGCTCAACAGTGACCCCAATTGCCTAACCTCCAAAAACTGGTGCAATAGGGCTTTGGTATACTCCGGGAGGCTTTCTTTGACGCCACATGTGGAGCACTTCGATGCTTCTCCTCCTTTTCCTTTTCTGTCTTTATGGATTCATCGTCAAGATCGGCAGCAGTAGGCGGTAGGCGCTGGTGACTATGGTAGCAGGGGCCGATGCTTCGAATATATGGCCAGGCGAGCGAGGGATATTCCACCCTCGCTCGTGTTGATGGCGATAATGGCGACCGGCAACAACGGTAGTGGATTTTTTGAGTCGATGGCCAGGCAAGCGAGGGGTATTCCACCCTCGCTAGCGCTGGCAGTAACAACAGGCAACGACGGTAGTGGCAGCAGCAAACTCGTCTTCTTCGTTAATTTCTCCCGGCCGGCTTTCTCTTTTATTTATTTTTATCTATCTATCTTTTTGCAGGGAAAACAGATCAAGTCCCTCCTTCCTCCGGCTTCTCGTCCTCTCCTCAACGCCTTTTAAAAACCTCTGGACGGTTGCACGAGTGGTGGGCGAACATGGGCGCGTGAGGCCGTTACATTAATCGTGGAGGACCACGATGCTAATTATTTAAAATATATATATATATATATATATATATTTATTTATTTATTTATTTATTTATTTATTTATTATATTTATCGTAATCTATATACATATATATTATATATATTATTATTATATTTATTTCGTTTTATTTTATTTTATATATATATATTTTTTATTATTTGATTTATTTTAATATATTATTTTATTATTATTATTATTATTTTGTCTGATTTGGTTTATATAGATATATATTTAATTTTATTTGATTTTACATTTTTTGATATGTATATCTATATATATTTTTTAATTTGATTTGATTTGATTTATCTTTTTATCTGATTTTATTTTATTATTATTATTATTATTATTATTATTATTATTTTATATATATATATTTGATTTGATTTGATTTGATTATATATATATTTTTTATCTTGTTTGATTTTGATATATTTTGATTTAATTTAATTTAATTTAATTTAACTTTTTTTTTTTTGCCTCGTGATTTGTATCCATGTTTGATCTTGGGATTAAAAAAAATTCTCAATCGCCTCGAGATCTGTGCTCTTGGCTGATCTTGATATTTAAATATTTTTGATCGCCTCGAGATCTGTGCTCTTGGCTGATCTTGATGTTTTGATTTTGTAGATCGCCTCGAGATCTGTGCTCTCGGCTGATCTTGATATTTAGATATTTTAGATCGCCTCGAGATCTGTGCTCTCGGCTGATCTTAAGATTTGAGTATTTTAGATCGCCTTGAGATCTGTGGTCTCGGCTGATCTTGAGATTTGTGTATTTTGGATCGCCTCGAGATCTGTGCTCTTGGCTAATCTTGATGTTTTGATCTTGTAGATCGCCTCGAGATCTGTGCTCTCGGCTGATCTTGATATTTAGATATTTTAGATCGTCTCGAGATCTGTGCTCTCAGCTGATCTTAAGATTTGAGTATTTTAGATCGCCTTGAGATCTGTGCTCTTGGCTGATCTTGAGATTTGTATATTTTGATCGCCTCGAGATCTGTGCTTTTGGCTAATCTTGAGATTTGTGTATTTTAGATTGCATCGAGATCTGTGCTCTCAGCAATCTTAGAATATATCTGAATATTATGAAATTTGTTAATCATATATTATCCTAATTCCATTATAATTTGGTTATATATGATTAAGATAATTATATTTTAAATTTTTTGATTTGATTTGAATTAGAATATGTGAAAATTTTTATATGAACAGGAGTGAATTAGAGAAAGACTAGTAATGGATGAAATAGGGTATCCGGACAAGCTACCTCTAGAACTTATGCTTCTAGTGCAAGACTATGCTATTATACTTTCCTAATGATGTTAATTGAGTCGAGGATATCCTTAAACTCACGGTCCCAAACCTAAGGTCAACCGTGACTAACCCCAACACTATGTCCCGGCATTAGGATTCACGTCAACCCTTCACTCTGTCACTCACGCATCTAAGCCCCAGGGGGGTATATCTACCTAAGCCTAACACTACGTGGGATTGCTTTAAGCTCTAGGGATTCCTAGTGATAAAACATGTTCCTATGTGTAGTTCTAACCTTTTGGTCTAGGTGGAAGAACTCTAATCTAAGTTAAGCCCTAGTCCAAGGATTCACTCAACCCTTCGAAAGGGAGTGCATCTCTTAGTACTTGACTCTACTTCGATCGCTAAGAAATCAAGGAAAACGGAGATAGGGAGAAATCACACCGGAGGGGAAAGGGGACGCTTCGCTATACCACGACTCACCCTCTCAACCCTCTTCAATCTTAAGTAGTCTAACCCTATAAGAGTTGTCACACCTCCACAGGGTAACCTAGATTATTCTCAACCCTAGTGTCACGGCTAAGGGAAAACAATTGCAAAAGATAATTAAAATTGAAACTCGATTTTATTCATCAATAATGGAAAAGCATAATAGCTATGTCATAAAAACATAATAATCCTAGGGTTTTACAAGTCCGAATACCCACGAGGGGTTTAGCTCTTCATGGAGCTATACATATTCATCAAAGTATAAAAGAAAGCACAAATTAAAGACATTGATGAAACCCCCTTGCGTATGGTGTGGCCGTGGTCTTGTGCGGCCGTCGAACGTCGATGACGATGCCGATGACGCGCTCCAAACCTCCACGAAGTCCTCTCTGAAACCCTAACCGCACTCTCCAGAAGTTGGGGAGAAAGTTAGGTCAAAAGATATCTCAAAAATCTCCAAAATCGGGCCTTTATCATATTGAGTCGCGGCTTTAAAATTGGACTTATCGGGACTTCACACGGCCGTGTGGAATTTCCACACGCTCGTGTGAAGTTTCTGGTTTGCTGGAAAATTAATTCACACGGCCGTGTGGAATATCCACATGCCTGTGTGAACTTCTCTGAAATCCTGATTTTTGGTAGAAAGTGAGCATTATCTTGCTACAGTGTTTTGCTACAGTACCAAAGCTGCAGTGCTGCTGCAGTACTCGCCAAAACGCTCCCGAATCCGTTGTTCTTCATCGAGGCCATTGATTTGGCACACAATCAATGGTTGATCGTGTCGATTGCTTCAAGTCTCCTTCTTGGTGAAATTCTCCTAAGCAACACGAGTTAGACTTGTTGTGAATGTGACTGCTTTTGTGCCCCTCCAAAGGAGGTTGGCACACACTCACAAGTTTAGGCTCGTGCCTTGTTCCTTGCTTGGTCCGAAACCTTCCCAACAATGGTGAACACGATCTAACTTCATTCTTCTTTTCCAAATTAGCTCCACAAACCTATAATGCATAAGAATACACAAATGCACACCATTTAGTGATAAAATCTGATAAAAGGTATGCTCATTGTAAGATAATAACTCTTTGCATTACTATAACACAAGAACTTATCACAAAGAAAGAAAGAGAGATGAGAGAACAGGTAGACAAGGATTGAGTTTTTAGCAACAAAGAGAAAATTGTCCTGGGACAATTCCCATATGCTTTAGTCTACTGACTTGCTTCTAATAACTATTAGATACATTCTAAGGTTCTTGTGGGTGCTCAACAACAATGTTGCATCTACGACTCTCCAATATATCAAGTTTTGTAAATGTAACTACGCGTTTCATACACGTCAAGTTTTGAAAGTACACAAGGCATCCTAACTATGGTAATTAACACATGTCGAGTTTTATAAATACAACTATGTAATTCAAGCAAGTCAAGTTATACAACACATGAATTAACACAATAACACAATAAAACTTCATAGACATTAAAAACAAGTAAATCAAAGTACACTAAGCAAAATGGTTCAACATCCTGGGGCACCGTGGAACGGTTACCCCCTCATGAATTCACACAACTGAGAGAAAGAATTGAGTACAATAGGGTAAGAAATCATAACTCCCCTTTTCACAAGATCTTATCAATTATGTCTTGAAAGCTTCATGGATGAGACAACTTCACTTCTCAAGTGCATCAAACTCAACCTTGATCTCCCTAGAAAGTGGTGAAGACAGCTCATGACCACCGGCGAAGAGTAAAGTATATCCTTCCAAAGAGTTCCCACCAAAGAGTTGCTTTGTTATCCTAATTCTGGACATAAAAAGGGGTTTTCGAGCTGAACACAGCCTCAATACGGGGATGCTTAGGCCATGATTTCCTTGAGATTCAACAGAACCGAATGAGTAGTAAGCATGGGGAGAGCACGATAGGAGCACCCAGCGAAAGGAGTCGTGTGACCGTGCTTCCATTGAAGAGTAGAAACCTTTTGAATCTAAAGATAATCATGGGCAGAGCACAGTCGTGCTTTCCTGCAGCTCACCCATGAAAGGAGCATGTAGACCATGCTTGTCCTGAAGAGAAAAGAGGCATCCATTCAGAGAATATCATCGGTAGGGAGCACACCCGTGCTTCACCTATGTTTTCCCCTAGAACGCCCCATTGCTTGATTTGTTGCTTAGGCCTCTTAGAGGCAGCAATAATCACTGTTGGGGAGCATGACCGTGCTTGAGACATGCTTGGCTTGAACACTTAGAATATTTTACTTTTGTTTGCCGTATTTCATTTTGATTTCACCTCTTTTGCTCCAAACCCTAATAAACTGCACAATGATGTACAATACCTAGAATAATATTGATAAGTGCTCATGTATAAGTAATATGAAGTATTCTTTTCTTGCATTGAGCATTACTTTTCTTAAGTTTTATCATTAATCCGTGTGTATTTGTGTTCTTTTAAGCATGTAGCGTTGTGGAGAAAAGTTCAAGAGAAAGGAGCAAAATTTGGTCATGTCCGTGTTTATTGAGGAGTTTCTTGAACCAAGCAAGGATCAAGGCATGGGTGATATATTTGTGGGTGTGTGCCAACCTCCAATGTGCTCAAATTATCCTAATTTGGAGGGGCACAAACACAGTCACACTGATAAAGTCTAACTCGTGTATCATTGAAGAGCTTCATCAATGTAGGGAAAAGAAGAAACGACATGATCCACCATGTGGTTGTGTACCCAACCTAGTGGCCTTGATGAAGAAAATGAAGTCGGGAGCAACTTGGGCGCGAGTACCGTAGTAGTTTACTGTAGCAAAAACTATAGCAATTTACTATAGTAGTTACTGTTCACTGCTCGCCGAAAATCAAATTTCCATAAAATCCACACGGGCATGTGGAAATTCCACACGGCCGTGTGGATGCCCAATTTCAACTTCGGAGAAGCTTGCAGTGAGGATTCGGAGAGGATTTTGTGAGGCTTTTGGAGCAAGTCTACGGCATCGACATCGACATCCTTTGGAAGATAGATATTGCTGGAGCTTTCGTCAGCATTGATTTTGCGAGGTGTGCCCTAGTCTTGAAAAGGGATTCATTGGAGAAGACGAAGCGGCTTCACAAGACTATTGATACGGACCATAAGGGGGTTTTATTCATGTTTTCTATGCTTATTGATACAAACACTTATATTGATTTTGTATAGATCCATGGAGAGCTAAACCCCTAGTGGATATTCGGACTTGTAAACCCTAGGATGACATTGTTTCTATGACTTTTATTATGATTTCTTAATTGATGCCTTTAACTGAGTTCCAATCTTGAATGTTAATTGAATTGATTGTCCCTTAGATGTGACACTAGGGTTGAGAGTCATCTAGGTTATCCTTCGAAGGTGTGACAACTTCTATAGGATTAGACTACACAAGATTGGAGAGAGTTGAGAGGGTGAGTTGAGAGGTAGCAGAACGTCCCCTTTCCTTTCCGACGTGATTTATCCTACCTCCACGTTCTAAGAGTTATTTGCGGCCGAAGTAGAGTGAAGTAGTAAGAAATGAACTCCCCTGGGCTTAGTTGCACGAGTAACAAAGTGAAGGGTTATAGTGAATCTTAGTGTTGGGGATTAATTGAGGCTACGGTTCTTTCGCTTGGACCAAACTGTTAGAGCTATACTTAGGAACAGGGTTTATCACTTGGAATCCCTAGAACCCTAAGGAGTCCAACACAGTGTGAGGTGTCAAGAGCATTCTCTTCGCCGCGCATAGTGTAGAGGGCTAGTCACACTTGACCTTAGGTTTGGGACCGTGCACTTTATGATTTCCATGACTAATTAAATATTAATTAGGAAGTATAATACTAGTGTTGCTCTTGAAACAATAGTCCTAGGGCGAGCATTGTCTGGGTGCCCCATTTTACTATTGATTACCTCTCTTATTCGCATTGCTCTTATTGCTTTCTTTTATTTTCTTTTGCATTCATAGATTAATTCCTCTCACCATCAATTTTCTTCAAAGCTAAATAATGATAACTCTTGTCTCTAAATACTATTCGCTGTGGATATGATTACCCAATCACCAGGGTATATTATTACTTCAATACCCGTACACTTGTGGTACACACATACAATTCGAATTCGTGTCAAATATAAAATCACAACAAATACTTTTTATAGTGCAAGAGAAATACACAAAAGAGGTAAAAGAATTGCTATATGAAACACATTCATCAAATACCCCCACACTTGAATCATTGCTTGTCCTCAAGCAATCTCTCTGAGCTCACACAAAGAAGCAGATGAGTGCATGACCTCTGATCTTATAAAAATAGAGAATTCCAAAATCTATAGGGACAAATGGTAGTTAAGGAATAGATCAAGAATTCTCAAATAAAATACTACTCTTACTTCAAAAACTTGTGTGTGTGTGCAAACGCTAATTTGAGAGGCCATGTGCTACATGATTAACTTAGTCAATAGAGACTTTAATTCTGACTAAACTAACTGGGTAGTAGTTTTGTATGTCCTAAAAGTAGTCTTTTCTCCTGGTAGGACATCAAATGTACACTTGTAATACCCAAAATTTGACTACTCAAGAGCAGCTTTCACTCTTTTAGGTAATCAAATGTACACTTGTAATTCTGACCATCTTTTCACACAATACTTACAAGTAACTAGTAGGGCATCCTTAGAGGAATCCGACTTTCCAGTTTTTTTTTGACATAAGTATACTAGGGTCTCTGAATTAAGTTGCACCCCAACACACGTTGCTCCACAATTGGGGATTTGAATTGATCTAGGTTTTCAAAATAAGAGCGAGTTTAAAGTTCAGTTAAAAATAAAGAACCAAACACACACAATTCCCCCTAGACTTAAGAATTTCCATCAATAATAATCGTAGATCTTCCTAAAACATGTAGTCATCACAAAAAGGATAAAGATAAAACCCTTCCCCACACTTAAGTTATACATTGTCCTCAATGTACAATGAATACACAAAATAAAAAGATAAGAGAGGACTAGAAAGAGAGAAGGGTGTCATTGAGCTTCCCTGAACATGGATAGTGATGCCGCTCTCAACGTGTGTTCCAATAACCATTCAACCACACAATCCCTGAGATGAAACAAGATGCACACAAGTGAATCACAAGTCACAAGATAAACAGAAAATAAACTAGAAAGCAAAAGTAAATGCTCAAAGTAAACAAACCAAAATGTCAGTTTTGCAAGGAACTCCCCTTGCTAACTGAACCAAATATAAGTCTAAAACAAAATAAAGAAAATACAAGGCTGAAAAATGAAAAACAGAAAGGTAGCTACCACAAAATCAAAATGGAGCACTCTTGGTGAAGAGGTTAGTGTCAGAAGAAGAAGAAGTAGAATTAGACTCCCCAAGGTCAACTGTGTCAACCTCCACATGGCGAGGAGGTCCGATAAGTGAAATGGGCTCAAGTGATAAACGGGCGCCCAGATGCTTGGCTATCCGGTCTACACTCCTCCATAGCTACCTAAATGCTTATGTGGAACAAGTAACGTGGATAGTGCTACTTGATATGCCCCTTGCATAATCGTAAGTGCACAGGTCGTACAAGTAGTAAAGTGTACCTAAAGAGATTGGGTAGTTGAATCCACAGGGACTAGTAAAAGCTCTCAATACTCATTCATTTCTTAATATCTAGCAGGTTCAAAGATTAGATTTGCGATAATCAAAACTACTTAAGAAGAAAAAAAATGAAGAAAGGAGAAAGAGACAGTGTTTAAGGTTGCAGAGATAGCAGCAATCCCCATATCAAGTTTTGCAACATGCGAACATCAATGGAAATAAACACAAGAAGAGAATCCAAATAAACAAAAGTGAGTTCAGAAGGAAACTCAATAATCAAATAACACAAGTCAATGCATCATAATGTGGGACACCAAAAGATGGTTAGCCCCTCATGGTTCTACAATCAGTCATAGAAAAACAATAAGAGAAACAAAGATGATTCATTAGACTTCCTTCTTACTTCATAATTATATCGAAGAAGGCTTAACGATGATCGTTGTAGGCAATCCTCTTATCCTGCACTTATCTCCACTCCAAATTTGGCCTTGAATGATGTCGATGGCTGCCCTAATCTGTGCCTCCAAAAAGAGAGAAGAGATCCACCACAAATCTTGCTTTAGGCTTAAATAACCCTTTCTCGGTACAAGCACGGTTGTGCTCTTGCCTGTGCTGATGACCATGCTGGGCTCCAGATGCTAAGAAGTAATCTTCAGTGTAAAACCAATAAAATGCAAGGGGCTCAGCATGCTCATGCTTATTGCCCTTGCTTGTTGAGCATGATGGTGCAAGGAGCCCTGTGACCGTGCTTATATTCCCAAGAGTTTTCAAGTAAAACACACGGGCATCAGCACGCCCGTGCTTACTAACCGTGATCCTTTAGCTCGCTAGTATATCGAGAGGTGAAATTGTGCTTCCAAGCCTTGTCTAGACTCCAGTAAAACACATAGGGCTCAACAAGCCCGTACTTCCAATGCTGGTACTAACGGGTGTGCTTTGGACCATGCTTTTTCTAAAAATTGCATTCCAACACTGTATAATGTCAGAATTCATCTCTATTTGTTCTTTTTGGTCTAAAACCCAATTATCTACAACAATTAGCAAACATACCTCAAGTAGTATCAGTTTATATCAAAAACATGCTAAAAGGACAAGTAAATCGCACAATATATATATATATATATATATATAAAATGCACTCATCACTGCTAAAGGAGATTGGTGGTGGTGGAAGGGACATCTAATGGTCGGCATCATCATGAGGTGAGTCAGGGTTGGCAGTAAAGGTGGTTGCCGATGGCCTGCATACACGATACTCTAACCCATGAGATATATGAATGCTCTCAAGCATTCCCATTGACCTCAGGGTTTCAAGGGTCATCAAGATAACACTACTTATAATCCTCATGCGGTAACTTCCCTCTAGAGCATCCATCCACTGGATCATTACGGTGATGCAGGGATTGATGAAAAGAACACTAACTCGGGGATTAGTCCCTTGATAAGCAATGGAAGTGGCTACCTCAAAACCTAGATGAAGGTGGAACCCATCCACCATACTCAGTAGGAAGTCAAAATTTTGACGGCTGATAACACCCATGCTATCCCCCTGACCAGTCAAGGTGTGGTTAAGGAAAAAGTGAATGTACTAGAGAGCTGGGCATAGGAGGTATATGGCAATAGACCGACGAGGGTCATAAGTGGGATTTGTGATAAGCCTCTGCCAATCATCCTCTTGAGACTATCCACCAAGGAAGGCTATCAATAGCAAATCATATGCAGGAGTTCGGGTGAACTCCGCATCATAAAGTCCCTATCGGATAGAGAACTCTGTTAAACTTATCCTGTGTAATACGCCAAACATCCAAAACTGGATAGTGTTTGCACGGTGGAAACTCACAATGGTCCAGGAAAGCTTGAATGTAGCTAACACCACGAGCACCAGCTACTCAAAGGTGTTATCATTGATGAGGAATAGCTGGTGCCAAGCTCCTACTCCAAGCAACTGTTGGACCTCCTACTCGAGTACGACCGTTCTTAGAACATCCTAATCAATCTATCTTGAGTCACCAAAATGTCGATAAGAAAGACGTGCAAATCTCTCTTGATGCAATTGGGTGTGGAACACCGGTGTTAAGCCGGCGTCTTATGTGGTTTCCTTGAGTCTTGGTTTCTTGGAAGAGGGCCCAGCTGCTGTATGCTTCCTTGGCAATGTCTACAAGAGAAAATAACTCAAATCAGTCCAATTTTTGAAATTCAGGGAAAGCATGGTCATGCTAAATCTAAAGCATGGTTGTGTTTATTAGCGGATCAAGGTCGTGCTTGCCCACAGGGGTTCTGAACATGCCACACAAGCATGGTTGTGCTTACGATAAAGCATGATCTTGTTTCAGAGAAGATCATCTTCCCTTAAAACCCTAGGGATCTAACATGATCACAAACCCTATATTTCAATAGCAAAAACTCAAAGATGACCAAATAATATGAATAAAGAAAATCAAACAAAATAGAAAAAGATTCAAGTAAGATAATCAGAGGAAAAACAAATACTCGAGGCTTACCAGAGTTAAGGAAGATGGATGACACGAGCGAGGAAAATATAAATCAAACAGTTAAAAACCACGATGAAAACCCCCAGGAAATTGAGAAAATGAATTAGACTGGAAAGCAACGAAAGTAACCAGGGAGATTGACAGACGGGTTATGGGTGTCTAAATTATGCAAATATATAAGGATGCAAGTATACACTTAATAGTGCAATTGGTCTGTTGTATCGCAAGTGTTCCGGTCATCAAGGAATACCTCGTAAGTGAAAATGAGGGTCGTATTTCCCCAGGAAAGGTGAGAGGCTCCTACTGCTTCCTTTTCACTTAATTAATAGCCTAATCATTTATGCTCTTTCTTTAGTTCTACTTATACAATACTATTAAACAATACAGTTGGAGACGACATTAAGCACAATTAGAAGGAGTTGGGAGTAGACACTAAAGTTATCTTGATTATTAATTATAGTATGCATTAAGTGTCAATCGTGTGCGAGGTTCAAACAGGGGGAATTCAAAAGCCTACTAGCCCCAATAAACCATGGCAACTAGGTCTAAATCACTAGGAACTTAAGATTGAATCTCTTCCACCCCAGCCTCCTATGTTTGCTTTAAGTACGGGAATCCCACGAGAAGAGACCAATCAGACCCTAAGCCTAAGGGACAATCAATTTCTAATCCAGAAACCAAGCTATGCCTAACCTCTTAGAACATGCATAGATCTATCATGGCATGGGCGTCATTAATATGAGGGAATATCCTCCTCATCCACATCAACATGTAGTAATCAATTAAGAACATGCAATGATTATAAAAATTAGAACAATTTATATTAATCAATCAAGATTCATAAATAATAACCGAGGGCCCTAGACATACAATTCCCCTTGAATAATGTTGTTATGGATCATACAAAACAAAGTACCAAAGCACAAGAGAACCACAAGACCAAATAAAGAATAAATAAGCATTTAAAGTATTCCTAGACTAACTCCCTCCAATAGTTCTCCGAAGAAGGGGATTAGAGGATCCCATGATTGTTTGATGATGTGTGTCACTCATGCCCCTCTGATAATGATCTTTGATGATGGTTGTCAAGCGCGATCTTCTCCGATGATGCTCGTTGATGTACTCTTGAGAAATCCACTAGAATGCGTTGGAATATAGAAGAAACTCTATCTCCCGCCACTCAGATCTCTAGAAATCTACCCGTCCTAGCTTCTTTGGCAAAAGAGTCTCCCGAATTTAGAGAATATTTGGGTATTTATAGTAATTGGCTTAATGCCTCATTGCGGGCATTGTGATGCCTTTGTGAGTAAGTTGTTGCTTGGGCTCCAAGTTGTGTCCTGGCATGGTCTTTGGATGTTATGTGTCTTGACAATGACTGTTATGGACTTCACAATAGTTGTTATAAGGCCGTTATGGCTTCTATGTTCCTACCAGTGAGCTCATGCTGCCATGGCTTGATCACGGTAGTGGTAAGTGTAGACAATGGGCGTTTGTGCGTTGCTATAATGCCCGTTGTGAGTCATGGTATAGCCTTGATTCATAAATTTGTTCATTGTGCTTCAAAATGTACTCAAATTCACTTTTTTCTTCCTAAAATAGAAGTAAAGGTCACTGTGAACAAAGGGATGAAATTTTATACTATTGAGATGCTAAAAAAGTACAAATTCATGCTAAATACAGTATAAAGACATAGAAAATATGATTAGTTTACCACTTATCAGGAACTAGATAATGGTGACCGGATTTAAAAGAAAAGGGAGAAGAAGGTGAACTGTCGCGCTTTGGCATGCCCAAAGCAAGGGTGTGCTCAACCCTTGTTGATCAAAAGAGAAACATAACTCAGTGAAAAGCACCGTCATGCTTACCCCGTGTTCCCACACAATGCTTTTCATGGGTTGCAAACCAAGTTTACACAAAAGTACACAACCATGAAAAGTACATGCAACCTGTGCTATTTGGAGAGCACCGGAGTGCTTTGCTCGTATTCAGCCTGAAAGATTTTAGACTAACAAAACTGAGAATATCACGGTGTGAGCACAGGTATGCTCTACCCGTGCTTAGCCTGAAAACACTCCTCACTCTGATTCCCTTGCTTTACGTAATGAGACAACACTCAAGGGAATCACAACTCACACAATTACTAGACACTTAGGGCTCAGATGACCCAAATCACGAGAACAACAAAGCTTGCGATAATGAATCACAGCTTCCAACACCACAGAAGGAAATAAATGTGGCTAACCTAAAGAAAAAAATAAACAAAAACTTAGGTTGCCTCCCAAAAAGCGCTTGTTTAACGTCACTAGCTTAATGTACCTAATCACGCATCCCGGAGGTTCATGAAATCGAGACCTCAGAAGACCACCTGAAAAGCAATTACATGAATATTTTATTAAAGACTCAATTAAACTAATCTCACCAAAACTCCAAGAGTCTAATCATGATGAGGTTGGTAGTGAGATAGGTGGCCTTTTCTACCTAATGGTCACTTGTTTCACCACTAGCTTAGTAGATTCATCATCATCAGCGGAATCCTCTTCTAATAGCTCCTAAAGTTCATCTTTCATGAATGTGTCCTGCACATACTTAGAGATAAAGTTATCAACAACATCCACATAACAGCATGTATCATCAAAGTCCATGGAGTTTCTCATAGAATCCCTAAGTTTGAAAATGATCTCTTTCTCACCCACTCGTAATACCATCCAACCATCTTTAACATCAGTTAGAGCTTTTGAAGTTGCTAAGAATGGTCTTTCAAGGATGAGGGGAACTTCAACCTTTTCATCCATGTTAAGGATCACAAAATCCACCATAAAGATGAACTTGTCCATCTTAACCAAAACATTTTCAATAATACCTCTTGGTTGCCGGATGGGCATATTTGCCAGTTGCAAAGTCATTGTGGTGGGCTTTGGTTCCCGTACCCTGAGTTTCTTAAAAATCCTGTAGGGCATCAAATTAATGCTTGCCCCAAGTGTAGGGGATGATAAATCCCCCAGGATCTTTCTATTTCTTGGGAAGCTTGTTGGTGATTAGTTTCAAGCATTCTTCACTAAGTGTCACAGAAGACACTTCTTCCAGGTTTCTCTTATTGGTGAGCAGTTCCTTCAAAATTTTGCATACTTGGGCATTTGCACAAGAGCCTCAACAAATGGAATGTTTATGTGCAAGGTCTTGAACACATCAAGAAATTTCTTGTACTGCTCTTCTTATTGATCTTTTTCATCTTAACGGGATGAGGAAGTTTGGATTGATGTTGGAGTAGTTTAGTTCTTCCATTTCCCATTTTTCTTTTGGATTATCTTATACTAACTGCCTTGCACTTGACTGAAGTTCAATAGTTTCTATCTTGGGTTCTTTTTCTATAGGAATTGGGAGTTATTCTTCTCAAAGTAATGGATTTCAAGGACTCCTTGGGGTTAACGTCAGTGTTACTTGGGAGGGAACCTAGGAGTTTTTCCTCAATTATCTTTGACATTTGAACCATGTGATGCTCTAAGTTCCTCATAGTGGAATTGGTGTTCCTCATCATCTCTTCCTGCCTTGAAAGATGAGTTTCATTATCCTTTATGTACCATGTCAGAAGAGCTGTAAATTCAATAGTTAGTTCTGTCCGAGGAGAAGGTGGCTGAGCATGATGCTAGGGAGGCCTAGGTTGTTGCTGTACCATTTGACCCTGTCATGGCTTGCTCCAAGAAACATTCGGATGGTTTTTCTACCTCGCACAATAGTTATTTTTGTATTGGCAGTTATGACCAACAAAGTCAACCTGTTCAGTCTGCTTCGACACCCATATAAGATAAAGAACAACTAGGACCTATCTGGGGCCCCCAATTCTCACAATGTGTCACTAGGAGCTTGAGGGGTTGACTACATAGCATCAAGCCTTTTTGTGATCGCCTATACCTGTGTTGCCAAAGTAGTAACAACATCCACTTGATAAATCTCGGTTGCATTGACCGGCTTGTTCCTCTTAGAACATCATTGATAACCATTATTTGTCATTTCATCAATGAAAGTATATGTTGCACTTGGTTGTTTACTACATAAAGATCCTCATGAAGCTGCATCAAGCATCTGTTTAGTGGCATTATTTAGCCCATTATAGAAGATTTGGATTTGCATCCACTCCACAATTTAATGTTGTTGACATTTTTTCAGCATATCCTTGTATCTCTCCCAAGTATCATATAAGGATTCAGACTCCATTTAATGGAAGGAGGAGATATCACTCCTCAACTTGGTGATCTTCTCTAAGAGGAAAATATCTTGTCAGATTAGTCTTGGCCAACTGCTCCCATGTAGTAATAGACCCTTGAGGCAAGGAACTTAGCCACTGTTTGGCCATTTCTTACATAGAGAATGGAAAGAGTCTAAGATGAACAACATCCTTAAACACATTACTCGCCTTAAAAGTATCATAAATTTCTAAGAAACTCTTCAAGTGTTCATACGGCTCCGCATCTTGAAACCCACCAAATTGGCACATCTACTGCACCATCTGGATAAAATTAGGCTTCAATTCAAAATTGTTCGCCACAACAGGAGGGCGAACGATGCTAGACCCTGCTCCTTCCAAGTTTGGCCTGGCATAATTTGAAATACTATGTTGTTAATTCTAGGCCATTTCTTTCTTTTAATTTATCTCTATACAGACTTCCATAGATCCGATTTCTTTGAGATTGACTTGTCTCAATCTTCTTTCAAGAGTTCATTCAATTTTTGGTCGGGGCTTGCCAATGGAGATGAAGAGCTCCCTCTGGTCATACAAATGTTCCTTCACAAGATAAAAAGAAAACAAGATTAAAAATAAGAAATAAAATAAGAGAAGTGGAAAGATAGGTAAGAACGATTGGTAAAAAAAAGAAGGAAGGTATTCACAAGTATGAATAATAAAAACAAAGCTAGATCACTAGAATCCTAATTTCCTAAAAGTTGCCAGTACCCGGTAGTGGCACCAAAAACTTTATATACTCTCCACAAGTGCACGGATCATATGCAAGTAATAAAGTGGTACCCCACAAGGAGTAGGATTGTCGAACCATAGGGACTGGACTCCTAGTACTAATTGATCTTCTAATCTCTAGTTGATCAATAGATGGTTGGATCAAGACTAACTAAGCAAAGAAAGAAAGAGAAAGATGAGAGAACAGACAAACAAGGATTGGTTTTTTAGCAACAAAGGAACAATGGCCCAGGATAATTCTCGTATGTTCTTGTGGGTGCTCAATAGCAATGTTGCATCTACGGCTCTCCAATATGTCAAGTTTTGCAAATATAACTACAGGCTTCATACACGTCAAGTTTTGCAACTTCACAAGGCAATCGCAACTACGGTAATCAATACACGTCAACTTTTACAAATACAACTACGTAATTCAAGCACGCCAAGTTATACAACACATGAATTAACTCAAGAACACAATAAAACTCCATAGACATTAAAAACAAGTAAATCAAAGTACATTAAGTAGCATGGTTCAACATCCTAGGGCACCGTGGATTGGTTACCCCCTCATGAACTCACACAACTGAAAGAAAGAATTGAGTACAATAGGGTGAGAAATCTTGACTCCCCTTTTGACAAGATCTTCTCAATTATGTCTTAAAAGCTTCATGGATGAGACAACCCCACTTCTCAAGTGCATCCAACTCAACCTTGATCTCTCTAGAAAGTGTAGTGAAGATGGCTCATGACCTCCAACAAACAGTAAAGTAGATCCCTCTAAAAGTCACCACCAAAAAGTCCCTTTGTTAACCAAATTATAGACATAAAAAGGGGATTTTGAGCTGAACATGGCCTTAGCACGGGGGTACTCGGGCCGTAATTTCCTTGAGATTCAGCATAACAAAATGAGTGGCCAGCATCTGGAGACCACAATCATGCTTTCCGTGGAGCACACCCATGAAAGTAGTTCTGTGACCGTGCTTCCATTTAAGAGTAGAAACCTTATGAATCTATAGATAAACTGACACAACCCTTGCGTGTGTGTACTGCAAGTGCACGGGTTGTCGAAGTAATAAAGTACCATGGTTAATGGGTAGTCGTATCCACAGGGAATAGTGTTAAAAAACAAGCGTTATCACTATTTAGCTATGAAGGAAATCGATGGTGAGAGAAATCAATATGTATAAATATAAAAGAAAGTAATAGAGTGCAAGAAAAGCAATAAAGGTAGGAGAGGTAATCGATATGAAGATGGAGCACCCGGATAATGCTCGCCCTAGGACTATTGTTTCAAGTGCAAGACTAATATTTTATTCCCTTATTGATGTTTAATGAGTCGTGAAAATCCTTAAGAACATGGTCCCAAACCTAAGGTCAACCGTGATTAGCTCCAATATTATGCCCCGGTGCTAGGATTCACTATAACCCTTTACTCTGTTGATCGCTCAACTAAGCCCCAGGGGAGTCCATCTCCTAAACCTCACACTACGCGGAATTGTTTGGGGTTCTAGGGATTCCAAGTGATAGACCATGTTCCTAAGTATAGTTCTAACTCTTTGGTCAAGGCGAAAGAACCCTAGTCTTAGTTAAGCCCCAGCACTAGGATTCACTACAACCCTTCACCCTGTTGCTCGCGCAACTAAGCCCCAGGGAAGTTCATCTCCTAGCACTTCACTCTACTTCGACCGCAAAAAACTCTTGGAACACGGAGATAGGGAAAATCACGCCGAAGGGGAAAGGGGATGTTTCGCTACCTCTCGACTCAACCATTCGACCCTCTTCAATCTCGGGTAGTCTAATCCTATAGAAGTTGTCATACCTTCAAAGGATAACTTAGATGATTCTCAACCCTAGTGTCATGGCTAAGGGAAAATCAATTACAATTATCATGCAAGATTGGAACTCAATTAAAACATCAATTAAGAAAGCATAATAAAAGTCATAGAAACAATGTCACCCTAGGATTTACAAGTCCGAATACCCACTAGGGCTTTCGCTCTCCATGGAGCAATACAAAATCAATAAAGAGTTTGAGAACATATGCATAATAACCATAAAGAAAACCCCCTTGTAGTCCGTATCGATGGTCTTGTGGAGCCGCCTTAGCTTCTTCAAAAAATCCCTTATTAAGCCTAGTGCACACCTCACCAAATCGACACCGATGAAAGCTCCCCCAATAATTATCTTCCAAAGGATGTCGATGCCGACGCCGTAGAATCACCTCCAAAGACCTCCAAGAACCTCTCCAAACCTAGCCGCAAGCCCCCCAAAAGATAGGCAAGAGATAGTATAGGGGATGCCCGAAAAAGTGATATGCTGCAATAACTGCTACAGTGCTTTGCTACAGTAACTACTACAGCTTACACCAAAATGCTTCCGACTTCATTTTATTCATTTAAGCAGCCGAATTGGGCACACAATCGTGCGGTAGATCACATCGCATCTTCATTTGAACCACATTGACGAAGCTCTTGATAATGTTGTACAAGCGGAACATGTGAGTGTGACTGCTTTTGTACCCCTCCAAATCACATATTCCCTTGAACTCAGTTGGAGGTTGGCACACACTCACATGTCTTTGAACACAACTTGTGCCTTGTTCCTTGCACGGTCCAAGAACTCCCTCAATAATTGTGTTCATGACCTATTCTTGCTTCTTTCCTCCTCAATTCGTCTCCACAACCCTACATATACAAAAAAACACAAATGCACACATATAAGCAATAAAATCTGAATAAAGTGATGCTCAATGTAAGAAAAGTATACTTTGTATAGCTTATACATGAGTACTTATCAATAACCATGGGGTGAGCACAGTCATGCTTTCCTGCAACACGCCCATGAAAGGAGCATACAGACCATCCTTCTTCGAAGGAAAAAAGAGGAAATCATTCAAAGAATATCACGGGGAGGGAACATGCCTGTGCTTTGCCTGTGTTTTCCTTTGGAGCATCCCCTTGCTTGCATTGTCGCTAAGGACTCTTGGAGACAGTAATAATCACGGTTAAGAAGCACGACCATGCTTGGGCTGTGCTTGGCTTGAACAATTAGAATATTTTGATTTCTAATTTGACCTATTTTGCTTCAAACCCTAATAAACTGCACAATGAATGCACAATACCCAGAATAATATCGAATCACAATACATACTTGCTAAAGGACAAGCGAAATGCACAAAAGAGGTAAAAGAATTACAATATAAAATGCACTCATCACTAAGATAAGTTAAATAAACCCAGTAACTAAGAGCTTGATTACTCGATCTTCACCACCTCCATAAAACTCTGATTGCATCACATCATTTATCCCTTGTGGAAGCCTCAACTATGTCCATTGTCTGTAGACAACTCAAACCTATAACAAAAACAGACATAACTATTGGGATTATGCCCTTGGATGCCAATGAGAATACTTGTATTATTGCATTTCATTTGTATTATACATTCTTATTATTATTAATAAGTATTTATTTTGATATTCATATAAATCTTGTAATGATATTTTTAATTAGTTTTGAATAATATAGTCCTCATGTATTAAATTAAACCTTCTACTCTTTATGGGATAAAAAGGAGGGTACTCAAAGCATTTAGTCCTTACACACTTAAATAGTTCACAAACAGAGAATCTTTAATTGGACATTAAATATTCATAAGGATTTGTATGAAATATACTTTAACAACTAATGCTAGTTGAACACTATGAGATAGTGGGAGCATATGTCATAAATATATCAATGGGATTGGTGTATTCAAACATGACTCGCAACAATGTGATCACATGAATTTTACTCTTTCACTATCAACGATTGTGATTGTTTGTTATGATCATATGAGTGGACCTTAGACCTGAGGTATCATGACCATAATGTGCTTATGACATCTAGTCAGTTGCTAGAGTAGTTAGCCTCAGTTCACCCTTTGGTAGTATTGACCTCGAAGGGCGACTATGTTTGGTAAGTAGCAGTTGTGAGTAATCACCAAGAAGGGTTTCATTCTCTTGGAAGTAAACAAGTTAGTATCCTATGTGATCATGAGTAGCTGAGATTAGAAGACCTTGGTCAAGACAGTCAAACTAATTATGTGGGATACAAAGGATAGTTTAGTAATCTTACTCTACTATGATTATTTTTATATGATCAAATATAATATGTTTGACGATTACCATGGTTCTCACTCGTTTGGGATACAAGAATGAAGGGTTTATATAGATATGGTAATCATAATCAGAAAGGTTCATAATAATCAACTCATTCATATTTAATAGGGCTATAAAGTGGGGCCACGAGGCTAGCTAGGTGTCACCCTAAGTCCTTCAGTATCCTCCCATTACCAATCAAAATCGAACCTAGGGAGTCATGCTTAAAGGAATTAAGAATCAGTCTAGTTTTAAGTGTAGGGATAAAATTATAAGTTTACAACTATACTACATGGGATGAGTGAAATTATAAATTGGTCTAGGGTTTTGTCTTAAGTTTAAATTTTAATTAAAGTTTGATGGAGTTGAATATTCTATCAAAATTATAAGGACTTGAAGACAAAATTGGTTTTAGTTGCTTTAGGACTCATATTACTAATAGGACGCCATAGGATATTGTTTATCATGTTTATGAAGGTTCATATTCCTAATAGAACTTTATAATAGGATAGTATTTATCATGTTTTATGAAGTTTCTATAGATATGACTCCTCTTTTGCCGTAGAAAGGTATCAATTGATTCTTTGGTGAGATAAATCCCTAATCTCTCTCTTTTTCTCTAACTCTAACCAGTATTTGGAGAAAAAGAGGAGACTATTTCTGAATTCTGTGCTAGAATATCTACGATAATCTAAGCGACAAATTTGGTACATCAAAGGAAAGAGCTTGGAACATCAAGTAATTTTATAAACTTTTTAATTAAATTAGGGCATTCATCAATTCAGTTAGTTGATATCACAACTTTGTTTTTTGTTTTAGCATGTTTTTGATTGTTTTATACAATTTTTAAATATTTCCTAACAATAACATATAGCATCTCCACTTTTGGAGGGTTGATACGTGCTCCTGATTGCTAGTTGGTTATTTGGGTGTGAGAGTAGGGTTCTTGCATAAATTGAGCTAGCGACTCCTCCAAACTTAGTTGCTCACAATCCTATTCGTGAGATATAGTTGACTACATGAATAAGTCCAAGAAGTATTTTGTACTCAATCCTGCTTCTTCTATAGGGGAAAGATGCTTCTAGATACTCATATCCCATTGCCTTGACTGTGTATAATTTTGATTACTCCCGGTAGAAGCATAGCCAGAGCATAATGTAAATGGTTGCCTAGTGATAGTGTTAAGCCTCTCATTAATGTCTATCAACTGGTATGTTAAAGACTCAACCACTTCTGTTATGATAAAAGAACCTCAATTACGCATGGATCCTTGCACCAAAGGACAAAAACAACATAAGAATTAAGAAAAGAGTAAAGGTGATAGAGAGGCTAAAATAAAGAGAAAATGGAAAAGGTATAATACCCAAATTGGTCCCTCAATTTTTCTCACTCTTCCCTTTTGGTCCCTTTACTCAGAAATGCGCCCGACTAATCCCTCTACTTTTGAAAATGGCCCAACATAGGTCCCTCTACCCTTAATATCTTCCCATCTAGTCCCTTTACTCTTGAAAATACAGCCACTAATTTGCCTATTTTATATTAAAAGGGACTAAATAGAACCATTTTCAAGAGTAAAGGGATTAGTGGGGCAAATTTCTGAGTAGAGGGACCAAAAGGGAAGAGAGAGAAAAGTAGAGGGACCAAGTCGGGTATTAAACCAATGGAAAATGGCTAAAGTAATAGGATTCTCGTGATCCTAATAATCATAAGATCCCCGACAACATTGCCAAAATCTTGATCAGGACTAATATCAATATTGAATGAAAGTGCAAGTGTCAATCAAGTAATATAGTGTGCCTGAAAGCAAGGTTATTGATCCACGAGGAACTAGGAACTATAAGCACTAGTTATCCATCCTATTATCTAACCTGATTAAAGTGATGATGAAACATTAATCTTGAAGGTTTATTTTAAAACAAAACACATTTGTTGATATTGGTAGTCTTAGAAGTTTTTAATTTTATATAAAAATCAAACTCATTTCTAAATGCTTGGATTTCTTAGAATATTAGTAACCGTACTTATTACAACTTTTATAATCAACTATATCACAATATATTATTTCTATTGAGAAGATTTTATTTTATAAAAATGGATAAACTATAATTTATTGAAAAGAAAGCAGTAGGAACAACAACAAAAAGAAAGCAAGCAACAACACCAAAGCAGAGAACATAGTGAGAAGATTTTGGTATTTGAACTTGAACACCAAAATTTAATAAATAAATTTGTATGAAAGATGAGAGTTAATTTGGCTTCTATATGCATTGTAAGTAAATTAGTTTAAAAAAATAAAGAAAGATCTCATGTCTCTAAATTCTTTTAACATTTTTGGCACACCCTTGCAGTGTGCATAGCTCAAGTGTACGGGTCGTCGAAGTAATAAAATACCCTGGTGAGTGGGTAGTCGAATCCATAGGGAATAGTTGTTCAGAAACACAAAGTATTGCTATTTAGCTAGAGTGAAAACCAATTATGAGTAAATTCAAGATATTAATACAAAGAAAAGCAAAAGAGAAAAGAGAAAGCTAAAGGAGTAAAGAGAGGTAATCAATGATAAAATGGGGTACCTAGACAATGCTCACCATAGGACTATTGTTTCAAGTGAAAGACTGATATTATGCCTCCCAATTGAAGTTTAATGAGTCGTGGAAATCAAAAGACAAACAGTCCCAAACCTAAGGTCAATCGTGATTAGCCCTCTACAATATGCCTCGACTGAAAGGGATACTCTCAACACCTCACACTGTGTGGGACTGCTTGAAGCTCTAGGGATTCCAAGTGATACACCATATTCCCTAACTTAGATCTAATCCTTTGGTCCAGGCGAAAGATCCCTAATCACAATTAAGCCCCAGCACTAAGGATTACTGATAAGTTCTTGTGTTATAGTAAAGCGAAGCGTTATTATTTTATAATGAGTATATCTTTTATCAGATTTTATCACTAAATTGTGTGCATTTGTGTGCTTTTATGCATTGTAGGTTTGTGGAGCTAATTTGAAGAAGAAGAACAAAGTTAGATCGTGTTTGCCATTGTTGGGGAATTTTCGGACAAAGTAAGGAACAAGGCACGAGCCTAGACTTGTGAGTGTATACCAACCTCCTTTGGAGGGGCACAAGGGCAGTCACACTCACAATAAATCTAACTCATGTAGCTTAGGAGAACTTCACCAATAAGGATAATTGAAGCAATCGGCACGATCTACCATTGATTGTGTGCCCAATTCAATGGCCTCGATGAAGAACAGTGAATTCAGAAGCGTTTCGGCAAGGTTACCGTAGCAAGTTACTGTTCACTGCATGCAGAAAATCAGCATTTTAGCAACTTCACACGGGCGTGTGGAAATTCCACACGGCCGTTTGAAATCCCGATTCAGCCGATTTAAAGCTGCGACTCAACGTTATAAAAGCCCGTTTAGGGGACTTTTTACACATCTTTTTACCAATCTTTTCTCCCAACTTCTGGAGAGGGCGGCTAGGGTTTTGAAAAGGACTTTGTGGAGGTTCGGAGCTCGTCATCGGCATCGTCATCGACTTTCGGCGGCCACACAAGGCCACGGCCACATCATACGCAAGGGGGTTTTCATCTATGCTTTCAATTTGTGTTCACTTTCATATTTTGATGGATTTGTATAGCTTCATGAGGAGCTAAACCCCTTGTGGGTATTCGGACTTGTAAACCCTAGGATTACTATGTTTCTTTGACATTGTTATTATGCTTTTCCATTATTGATGAATAAATTTGAGTTTCAGTCTTAATTGCTTCTTGTAATTGTTTTCCCTTATCCGTGACACTAGGGTTGAGAACAATCTAGATTATCCTTTGGAGTTGTGACAACTCCTATAGGGTTAGACTACTTAAGATTGAAGAGGGTCGAGAGGGTGAGTCGTGAGGTAGCGAAACGTCCCCTTTCCCCTCCGGTGTGATTCTCTATACCTCCATGTTCCATGATTTCTTAGCGGTCAATATAGAGTGAAGTGCTAGGAGAGGAACTTCCCTGGGGCTTAGTTGTGCGAGTAACAGAGTGAAGGGTTGAAGTGAATCCTGGTGCTGGGGCTTAATTTAGACTAGGGTTCTTCCACCTGGACCAAAGGGTTAGAACTATACATAGGAACAAGGTTTATCACTAGGAATCCCTAGAACTTAAAGCAATCCCACGTAGTATGGGGTTAGGAAGATGGACTCCCATAGGGCTTAGTTGACAGGTCAACGAGAGTCAAGGGTCGTAGTGAAAACCTAATGCCGGGGCATAGTGTCGGGGTTAGTCACGGTTGACCTTAGGTTTGGGACCGTTTGTTTAAGGATATCCTCGACTCATTTAACATCAATAGAAGAGTATAATAGCATTGTCTTGCACTAGAAGCATAAGTCCTAGAGGTAGCTTGTCCGGGTACCCAACTTTACTCATTGATTGTCCTTGTCTATTTACTCCTACTTGCACTCTCTTACATTCCATACTTCTATTTTATTTCTTGTTTCTTTATATTTTCTTTCACACTCACCATACACTGCTTAGCTAAATAGTGAAATCTCATGTCTTAAATCCCTATTCCCTGTGGATACGACTACCCACTCACCAGGGTAAAATTTATTACTTCGACAAGCCCGTGCACTTACGGGATACACGCAAGGGGTCGTGTCAATTCTCCCTACCTCCGTGTTCCAAGAATTCTTAGCGGTCGAGATAGAGCGAAGTGCTATGAGATGAACTCCCCTGGGCTCAGTTGCGCGAGCAACAGAGTGAAGGGTTGAAGTGAATCCTAGTGCTGGGGCTTAATTTAGACTAGGGTTCTTTCACCTGGACCAAGGGTTAGAACTATACATAGGAACAGGGTTTATCACTAGAAATCCCTAGAACTTTAAGCAATTCCACATAGTGTGAGGCTTAGGAAGATGAACTCTCCTAGGGCTTAGTTGACAAGTCAACAAGAGTCAAGGGTCATAGTGAAACTTAACGCCGAGGCATAGTGTTGGGGTTAGTCACGGTTGACCTTAGGTTTAGGGCCGTGTGTTTAAGGATATCATCGACTCCTTTAACATCAATAGGAGAGTATAAAAGCATTGTCTTGCACTAGAAGCATAAATCGTAGGGGTAGCTTGTCCGGGTACCCTACTTTATCCATTGATTGTCCTTCTCTTGTTACTCTTACTTGCATTTTCCTATCTTCCATATTTTTTTTATTTCGTGTTCGTTTAATTGCTTTGCAACCACACATTGATCCTATTCTCACTTTTCCGTATTTCGCATTAGTTAAATAGCAATTACTTGTATCTTTGATCTCTATTCCCTGTGGATTCGACTACTCTCTCACCAGGGTACTATTATTACTTCGACAAGCCCGTGCACTTGAGGTACACACACGCAGGGGGTGTGTCAGTATGCTCACTATAGTGGAATAACTCAGCTATTGTAGGCATTAGTCCCCAACATGAATTCAATAGATAAATAATAAATTAGTTATAATAGACAAGGCAGTTCATAATTAAACTTAACAAAATTAATTCAATTCGGAATTAATTCCTACAACATCTTTTACAACTAAATTAAAATCAGTAGTAATACATCATCTTAAAATCAGTTTTAACACAGCATCCTATATAACTAAGAAACACACTTAATCATAACTAACCTTAGCATGACCAAATTAATTATAAATTAGAATTACATCTCATAGAGCATAAGATATTTCCATCAATCAACTAATAAATCAGAACTAACTGCATTGCATCAATAGAACAACCTAATAGAGCAGAAGTTAAAACCATCATAACTTAATTAGAACAGCGTTGTATCAATAAACAAAACTACTCCATATGGTAGAGTAACCAAAACCTAATAAAGCAGAATTAAGCACCATCAGTCTGGCCTTAAGCAGAATTAAGCACCATCATTCAAAATTAATTATAACAACATTGTATTAATAAACATAACTTAATTATAACCATTTTGTAGAGTAACTAGAACCTAATAAAGCATAATTAAGCACCATCAGTTAAAATTAATTATAACAGTATTGCATTAATAACAGAACTTAGTTATAACCATTTTGTAGAGTAACCAAAAGCTAATAATGAAGAATTAAGCCTCATCAGTCAACTAATTAAGCAGAATTAAGCACCATTAGAACAAATTAATTGTAACAACATTGTATTAACTATAACCATTTTTGTAGAGTAACTAGAACCTAAGAACTATAAGAACTAAAATCTAAATCTGATAAAGCAAACCTTTGCACCATCATTAGTTATTTGCAACCTCACATCCAGCATCATCAAAATTAACTATAAAATCTTGATAAAGGATGACAAAATTAATTATAATAGCTATGCATGATCACAACATTATCTGTATTTTGCAACCTCACACCCAATGCATGCCAATACATAATTAAATACTTGATGAACAAAATTAATTATCTCAAAACTTAAGTAGAACTTAATTAAATATGAAATAGGTTTCTCACCTTTTGCCTACCAGTCATAAAGGCCCAATTATGGTTGTCAATAATCCTCAGATCTTGTGCAAGCACCTGCAAGAACCAGGTCCATTTCTCCTTGTTCTCTTTATTGGCTACAACCCATATAATGGGATAAATACAGTCATTTGCATCTATCCCAACAGCAAACAAGAGTTGTACCCCATAAAGTCCTTTCAAAGAACACCCATCAAGGGACACCAAATGCCTGCAACATGCCAAGAAACCTTCTCTCAATGGAGCAAGGTAGAGATACATACCATGGAAGACCCCTTCATTGGTCTTAATAATAAATGGTGAACATGGGTGGGTCCTCATTATCTCAAGCTTGTAATCATGTAGTTTGGCCATCTATGACCCCTCATCCCCATCTATGATTCTGTTCAATGCACAAGACACACATCAAGTCATCATTGAACTCACCCAAGTAAAATGAACATAACACATTTTATTTGCCTGTGAGCAATACATTTTGGCCTGTGAGCTTTTAATTTGCTGATATCCACTTCTTGATAGGTCTTCACATCTTGTACAATGCAAGATATTTTCCAATTGGGGTTCACCCAAAATTACTCAAGGTAATGTCTAGCTATCCAGTCTGCATTCACATGTCTACTATCGTGATCCCTAGCACATTCATGCTCCAAGACACCTGCCTTTATCTGTATTGTATTTTTGTCATTGACCATAGGTAATGCCCACAAATAAAATGGGTATCCCTTCTTACAAAAGGCCCTGCATCTTATCTTAGTATTGGGCCTAAAATTTATCACATACTTGTTTCTTATGCTGTAATTTTTCACTGCCTCCTTAAACTACTTAAAGTTCCTAAATTTCATCACAATTCTAAACTGTGGGTTCCTCATGTCAACCTCATCATTGAACTCAAAATATCTAGGTCTAGTAGGGGGTCACACCATCTTCATCTGTTGAAGAACATGAATGAAATTCCTCTAAATCAGCATAATCAGGTTCTATAAAGTCATCTTCATCTACTTGTGCAACATCACTGGCATTGTTAGCATTTGGTCTTGATCCAAAAACATTAAACATCTCCTTTTCTTCATACGCATCACAGAAATTATAGTCTGAGTCTACAAAATCACAATCTTTATCTACATTAGGCCTTCTACCATGTCTACTAATTAAAATGTCCTCCAATTTCTCATCATGTACACCATCTTCTTCCTCCTCAACCACATATTTTAAAAGTGGAACCTTACTGCTTTCAACTAGCCCCACACCTTATTAGCCTAATGGTTTTCCACTATTGGAAAGTCTCACATAAACATACATCTCCCTGATAGACCCCACTGAAATGGCCATTTTAAAGGCATCTAGGTCAACTGGTTTTAACCTCCTTGTAACGTCTATCATTCTCGATGTGTCTAACCACCATATAGAACAACCCTCAACCTCCAAATTCAAGTCTTTGGCCATGGCTATGAGTTTTATCTTGGATATCTGGTTAGCACAGTAATAATCAATATATCCTGCCATGCCTTCTATTTCACAACCATGTAATGCATCCTTATAGTAAATAACTCAACATCTGCACTATTTGACAAATGTTTAAAAGTGAAGTGATTGACTGCCTAGGATACACACATGGATAATTTGTAATGCTTGGTATAAAAACATCTCCATCAAGTCAAGTATAAAACAATCTAATAACAACTTCATGATTTATGCACAAAAAAATCCAAAAAAGTTATAGAATCACAAAAAGTAAAGAAAACACCACAAAAAACACATAACTAAGTAGCACAATTGATAATCAAACAACCAAAAAATTAAAGAAGCACTAAAACATTAAAAATTTGCACATAATTAAACAACACAATGGATAATTAAATATGCTTGGTATACAAGCATATCCATCAACTCAAATACTTAAAAATCACATACAAGTTCATGTTTTATACACACAAAAACCAAAACAGTTATACAATCATAAAAGTAAAGAAGACAACACAAAAAAAAAAAAAAACGCATAATTAATCAACACAATGGATAATCAAACGACCAAAAAATTTTTTTAACAGAAAACAAAAACATTAAATTTGCACATAATTAAAAAAACACAATGGATAAATAAATATGCTTTGTATACAAACATCTCCATCAACTCAAGTATTTAAAAATCACAGAACAAGTTCATGCTTTCTACACAAAAAATCCAAAACAGTTATACAATCATAAAAGTAAAGAAGACAACACAAAAAACACAAAAAAACTGAACATTCCAAAATTTGTCAGTTGGTGAATTATAGCTTGAAAAAATGTGCCAGTAGCTTATTCTAATTTTTCTCAGTTCAGAATCAAACATTTTCTTAATGCAACTAATAACCCATACCAAATACCAACTAATAACCCAGCCCCACACCATACAAGATTGTGACTTTTTGCATACAAATAACCACACCTACCTAATGTGACACTTCTATGCTTCTTAAATGTACAAATGCCTAATATAACTACACCTACCTAATATAACCACACCATGCAAGATGATGACCTTTTGCATATATATAACCACATACATGATACACATCACCATCCTTGAATTTTCTTTTTCCACTTTCATTCTAACTGCAAATACCTGAGTGACTTAGAGCAACAAACTTAGCTATAACATATACATTCAAAATTACTTCTAACTATACAAATGCCTTTGTCTACCTCGATAGAAAAATAAATAAACTCCAATTAGCCCATAATTGTTTCATGACAACTACTCATCTTCAAGAGAATCAGACAATTTACGCACAACCACAAATAAGAAACAACAACAATATTTGATTGCATATTATAAATTGTTCAACAACAATGGATAATCAAATAACCAAAAAGAATTAAAGAAACACCAAAACATTAAATTTGCACCTCAATACCATAAAATTAATTCTGCTACGTTGATATATATGCTATCTATATATACACACATATAAATAAACACTAGTTGACCATTCAAATGCCATTTTCTCGGTGGGAGTTTTTGTAAGAAAGCATATTACAGAGGCTTCACAGCACTTACTTTTTGTGAATATAAGCTCATGAGATCATTGTTTTATTATATTTTCATTGATGATTCTCTACTTGTCGTGATGCCTTGTATTGTGACAAGAGTTGAATTATATTTCATCATTTTCATAAGTTGGATCAAGGCATGTTGGTTGCATCATGGTTTAACTAATCATAACATTATTATTTATTTTGTTGTTTTACCTTTAAATATGAAAGTTATTAACATTATAATTCTCTATATATTGTTTGAATGGAGAATTACTCTATATATTATAATTCTCTAAAACGGAAACATTACAATAAATACAACATAGCCAAACTTGGATTTCAACCTCTATTTGAAGTAAATAAACACTAGAACTGAACCATGTCAAAGGGCAACAAGATGGCACTTACAGTACTCGGGCGCTTAATCGCACTCTTGTTGTACCTCCCAGTTTACCACCATCTTCACAAGGAAGATCGTCCTCTCTTTTTTCAACCATGAAGAGCTTCCCTTCAGTCGAGGGACAAGTTTGGGCATAACCAATGAAAACCTCTTCCCTCACACAGAAGTTAGGGAAACACACCACTAAAACCCTCTTCCTTTACACTAGTACCCCATTGAAACACTCTTCTCCTCATGCTAACCCTCCACTGAAACCCTCTTCTACTCGCCCTCTTCGTCCCTATCTCCCTTTCAGACATTGAAAAGAAGGCATGTCTTGGACTCCAATGTCTTGTCTGTGTCTTGCGTTCTCAAGACAAAAGGGGTTTCATTTAAGGTCTAACAACAAAATAAAGCGACAAGAATTCGCTCAAGTAGAACTGATGTCATCTTCTAAAAGCATCACCTACAAAAACCATTTTAAAAAATTACAATTAATAAGATGAATGCAACAATAAAACACTCATCTAAAAAATTAAACTATTTAAAAGATAAAAAAAAAATAATGAGCTTACGCGATGCATTTGGATTTGCTTGATGACTTGATTAGGGAGAATGATTATTTCTGACATGACCCCTTGCGTGTATCACACAAGTGCACGGGCTTGTCGAAGTGATAAATTTACCCTTGTGAGTGGGTAGTCGAATCCACAGGGAATAGGGATTTAAGACACGAGATTTCACTATTTAGCTAAGCGATGTACGGTGAATGTGAAGAAAATCAATGAGTGAGTGTGAAAGCAAATATAAAGGGACAAGAAATAAAATAGAAAGATGGAAGGTAAGAGAGTGCAAGTAGGAGTAAAATAGAGAAGGACTAGCAATGAACGAAATAGGGTACCCGGACAAGCTACCCCTAGGACTTATGCTTCTAGTGCAAGACTATGCTATTATATTTTCCTATTGATGTTAATTGAGTCGAGGATATCCTTAAACACACGGTCCCAAACCTAAGGTCAACCGTGACTAACCCCAATACTATGCCCCGGCATTAGGTTTTTACTATAAACCTTGACTCTCGTTGACCTGTCAACTAAGCCCTAGGGGAGTCCGTCTTCCTAAGCCTCACACTACGTGGGATTGCGTTAAGTTCTAGGGATTCCTACTGATAAATCCTGTTCCTATGTATAGTTCTAACCCTTTGGTCCAGGTGGAAGAACCCTAGTCTAAATTAAGCCCCAGCACTAGGATTCACTTCAACCCTTCACTCTGTTGCTCACGCAACTAAGTCCAAGGGGAGTTCCTCTCCTAGCACTTCACTCTATCTCGACCGCTAAGAAATCATGGAACATGGAGGTAGGAAGAATCACACCAGAGGGGAAAGGGGACGTTCCTCTACCTCACGACTCACCCTCTCAACCCTCTTCAATCTTAAGTAGTCTAACCCTATAGAAGTTGTCACACCTCCAAAGGATAACCTAGATTGTTCTCAACCCTAGTGTCATGGCTAAGGGAAAACAATTACAAGAAACAATTAAGATTGAAACTCGAATTTATTCTTCAATAATGGAAAAACATAATAACAATGCCATAGAAACATAATAATCCTAGGGTTTACAAGTCCGAATACCCACAAGGGGTTTAGCTCCTCATGGAGCTATACAAATCCATCAAAATATAAAAGAAAGCATAAATTGAAGCATCAATGAAAACCCCCTTGCATATGCTGTGGGCGTGGTCTTGTGCGGCCGCCGGATGTCGATGACGATGCCGGTGACACTCTCCAAACCTCCACAAAGTCCTCTCCGAAACCCTAGCCACGCTCTCCAGAAGTTGGGGAGAAAGATTGGGAAAAAGATGTTTCAAAAGTCTCCAAATCGGGCTTTTATAACGTTGAGTCGCGGCTTTAAAATCGGATTTATCAGGATTTCACACGGCCGTGTGGAATTTTCACACGCCCGTGTGAAGTTGCTAAAATGCTGATTTTCGGCCGATAGTGAACAGTAACTTGCTACAGTGGCAAACACGAGATAGACTTATTGTGAATGTGACTGCCTTTGTACCCCTCCAAAGGAGGTTGGCACACACTCACAACTCTAAGCTCGTGCCTTGTTCTTTGCTTGGTCCAAAAAATCCCCAACAATGGCAAACACGATTTAACTTTGTTCTTCTTCTTCAAAATGGCTCTACAAACCTACAATGCATAAAAGCACACAAATACACACAATTTAGTGATAAAATCTGATAAAAGATATGATCATTGTAAGATAATAACGCTTCGCAGTGCTATAACACAAACACTTATCAATTTCCATGCAGCATTTATTGAGCATTAGAAGCATCAGGTACCTACAAATATGTCAAATATAAGTTAAAATTGTCTGCACAACAAAAGAAAGGACTTGCAGGCTAGTAGCAAACTTGTAAAGTTTAAAAATAATGGTAAATATCAAAGACTACTAAAAAATTATCAACAATATATCCATCAAAATCCTACAACAAACCAAAGTAAAATAATTAAATATACAGCCATCAAAACAAACGATGGACAAAGCTCATAGATGCCAATAAAGAAAAATAAGTATATTTAAAAATAAAACCCTTTCAATATAGATTATTGTGTGACTCTGAACCAACAACAAATTTGCTATTCTAATTTATACATAAAGCTAAATATATGTAGTATCACACACCTCACCATTGACCATGCGAGTAACAATGTTTAGGAGCATCTATTGTGCACATACATCTTAAGTGTGAGAAGAAACCTATTTAAATGTAAATTCAAATATAAATATCTATATTAGATATAAAATCCGAATTTAGGTATTGCAAGCTGGTATCCTATTGAAGAATGAACTGATACAGTGAGAACAATGAAAGGATGCAGAAAACAATGTTTTTTGAGTGACATTACTCCTAATTCAGAGCTAATTCGGCACTCTAAATGTTACTCTAAATGAGAAATTATGTGCATCCTATACATCTTGTACATTTTTGGATGCAAAATGGAAGGTATTACTTTGAAAGCATTCGGGCTGAGGTATTGCAATAGTTTCCATAAACTCAACTCATAAACATGTGAATCAGTGGTGCCATTCCATGATACGGAAGACCACCTGTATCAGAATGGTCTCAAAATTTATAAAAGGAGGCTGAGTTCTCAATACCAGATTAATTTACACCTACCTGCATGAATTAGGTCCGGATTAAAGTCATGTCCGAGAGTATGCATCTTTATTAGAGGCGCCATCCCTACCGTATCACCACAGTCATAAGCCTAAACACCTTTAGTGAGTGAAGGGCATGCAACAGGCTCGACAGCTCTTATAACAAGGTTCAGTTTTCCATTCAGTTTTTCAATAATGAATAGGAATGTTAGGCTACGGAAGTTATAGATCCTCCGCCAGTGCATCCAATGATGATATCCATCATCCACTACAAAAAAAAAACCTTTTTGCCACGAAACCATGTTGTCGCAGATAGCCCTATTTTTGTCACTTAAACCAATTAGCGACGAACATATGCGTCGCTCAACTTGGTCGCAATAGGCTCGTCGCTAACCTACATACGGCGATGAACCTTTACGTCGTCGCTAACATTTTGGTAGGGCAACAACCATAATTCGTCGCCATTTTCATTGCTGACTGTTTCATGGCTTCGCGCTCAAACAATTTGGCGCCAATTTTTTCGCTCCAAATTTCATCGCAAAAACTTTCGGCGGTGAAAAATGTCGTCACTGAAGATATCAGGCGTTACAGTAGTTACAATTTCGGCGATGAAAAAGAGGTTCTTTTGTGACGAAATATGTTGTCGCTAAATAAAAATAAAAACCATTTTTTCAAATTTATTTTTTGTTTGCATATATAATTTCATTTCAATTCTGGCCGTATGTTTCTACCATAAATTCAATTTCATAAACAAAATTATATTAAAATTTATAAATGCATCAGTTTTCATTTGCAAAACAACATTTCAAAGTAAGTATTCCAAAATACTTAAATAACAAAATATGTTAGTCTTGATATTCCAATATCTAAGAGGTCCCTATCTATCATCAAGGTCTTCATAATATGTTTAGTCTTGATATCCCAATATCTAATAGGTCCCTATATATCTTGAAGGTCCTCATAAAAATCATCACCTTCATCCCCACCTTCATCACCTTCATCACCATCACCATCATCACTATCATCATCATGATCAGGAGGAGGAAAATTAGCTGCACATCGAGCTGTTATCCTCTTAACAAACCGTAGAAGTTTATTGACCATCGCTTGGAGCTGATTCGCCTGTCCTTGAAGAATATGCACTTTTTCCCCGGATGCACCGACAGATGCAGCATGTGAGGAACTCTCTACATTAAAGGAGTAACCAAGGCCCCCATGTTTCTTCTTCTTATCTATGAAGATACTCATCTGAATTGAAAGAGGAACCTGAATATCTTCTAGTGAAGTCCCTAATGCCTCAGCTAATTTCTGCTTGATCTTTAATAACTCTTCCTTGTAATGTTTCTACAATAATTAAATAAAAAGGATAATTAGTTGCCATAATAATACCAACTGCATATCTTTACAATAGAAAAGAAAATGATTTGTTCATTCATTCACTAAAAGAAAAGAAATAAATAAAATTGGTGCAACTAGATATAGTAACTACAACATGCATATAAAAGGATAGATGCAACCGGTAAAAAAATTGAATCAAGATACCAATTCTCAATGGTAGAAAAGGCTAGTTGCGAATCTAAATGAACAGAGGTGAAAGTGATCATATAAGTTAAGAGAATGCAGTGATTATAAATTTCTAAGTATCCTTTAGTTATCTTCTCTTGCAACTCAAGATAATTCCATGCATCATGAACACACATAATGCCAATCATCAAAACCAAGTAACCAATTCATAATATTTTAACAAAAGTGATTAATTAATGTTTATCTGTAGAAGAAGCCAAAATATAACATGGAACACTAGTAAAGCAAGAGTTTCATTTTGGTGCGAAAAAAGTCAGTATTTAAACTGAAAATACACTAATGGTTACTGTTACTCCCAGCCAACTCAATTGTAAAGATAAAAAGAATAGCTGTGATGAAAAATGGTTCTTGATTAATGCCTATGATAGTATTCCTCCAAAGGAAGAGGAGATGAACAAGTACTAAAACTCTCAACCATATGTATTAGATATTTATTGTATATCATGTAATTATTGATTATGAAGACTCATTTGTCATCGATAAAGTATTACATGAAGACAAAAAAAGACTGGGAAGTCTGAAATCAGAATGAAATGGAAGCACATAGTCCAGTGAAAGCATCCAAAATCTCAATTGGAAAAGGCAAGATGCCCTTAATTAATAGCTCATAAAAATCTAATTTTGTTGAATAGACATTTTTTTTTAGTTATTCAAAAACACTTGGTGCAGGATAAATCCATCTTTGCAATCAATGTACATAGACTCCTATGGTGTGTAAACATGATGTGGTTCCCATTCATAGAACTTTTCTCAATTTGTCGGATTGTTCAAGCATTCTGATCCTTCTATTAGTCAGTATACTCTTGCGGGTGTAGCAGTATTCATATTTATATAAGCCATGGGATTGAGGCAAGTTTTCAAATCCTTTTCAGATCCTATGCTCTCAATCCACATGGCATTTCCCTGCCTAGGTGATGCACAAGATTTGTAAGAGCAAACTCATGGCAACTGCAGACTGCATTCCTCCACAAATATTTCGCCCAACACTAAATGTGATAAACTCGAAATCACGTCTAAACAACTGTTCAGAAATCTCTCTACTTTTTGTGGTCATGAATGTGCTTCCAATTGAGATTTTAGTAATTGATTTTTTACTTAAATTATAAATACTCTCTGCTGAATTTTTATATTTTGACACTTGCGACAAGGACAATGAGCCTCATTCTGGGCATTCAGATGATTTTTGGCAACATTCAAGAATGACTCAATACCAACTGCATACTCTCTACTGAATTTTTTCTTGCTACGAATCCAATTCCTACTCACTATTGTAGTTAATTGAAACAAAACTTATTGCTGTATTGAACAATTAGACAAGTATTTAAGTCAATCATGACTTCAACCACTGAAAACTCTTATGGTTTTATAAGATAAGAGTAAGAAAATTTGAATAAAAAAACTTCAGCCCATTGCTTTTAATTTTACAACATTCCCAAAATTTAGAACTAATTCTGACCTTATTATAGCATTTGAACCTTTATAGATATCTGTTTTCAAAACAAAAAATGCAGTTATTCTCCTAATATTATTCATTCTTAAGTAGGAATGAAACCTTGAGATCAAAGTTTCCAAATAGTTTACTGAACAACAAAGGGTTCAACCTGAATCTCAGTAGATTCCTACAGTTAAAATCTTGGGCTTTTATTTTAACAAGTTCCAAAGCTTGGATTTTATTTTAACAAGTTAAAATCTTGGGGTTAATATTCTTCAGTTGGCTGACTACCAAGTCTTGCTAAATTTGAGGAGTTTTAATGAAGTTCCTCTTTTTTAAGAAAGATTTTAATAAAATATCAGAAAAATGTTTTTATAGATTTAAATAGTCGAATAAACTCCTTGATAGCACCATCTTGATCAATTCTCAATGACATTTCTTCTTTCTTATCAATTCTCAATGATATCATCTATGACAACTCTTATTATTAGATAAACCTTAATGTTCAGAAATGATTTGTGAATACAGTTAGTGGAGTTATATGAATCCAAGATTAGTATATTTGTTACCTATTGCCTTTATTATGATTTTCAACCCAGTTTTGCATATGCGTAAAACAAAGCAGGTCAAATTAGCTCAAATTCAGCTATTTTACAGCTTAGACATGCATGAGTGAAGAAGAGTATAACGTATGAATAACATAGCAGATGACAGCTCTGAAAGTGGCTTACCCTCACACTAGACTCCTGCACGGATTCTAATGTATCTTGAATCTCCACCTGCTTTATGACAGTGGCATGCAGTACCTGAAAGCATAAAAATATGATCTGAATAAGAACAATGAAGAATACCAACCATTGCAGAGCAAGGTTTAAAAATAAAGGCAATAGGTAACAAACTAACTCTGACATCAATTCTACTTAAACCACTAACAAGTTACAAATAATAATATCAAAATTCAAGCAAATTAAGCAATTGAAAAGCCCTCAAACTCAGAACCAAAACTGAAATATCAAAATCAAAACTGAAATTTCATTTAAATTCAAACCAAAACCAAATAATCCCAGTTAGTACTATATCTGCTTTTACATCTAAACCCATGAAAACAAATTATTTTTAAAGAAAACTAAATAAATAAACCACAAATTTGTTATAAAACACACAGATTAGAAAAACAGGAGAGAACCATGAAAACAATCAGAAATCCAATTCCAAATCAACAAATAAAAAAAACGCATCAATAAAACAATCTTCAAGAAATCAAAAGACCGAGAAAGAACAATGATCGACTGAAAAAAAAATCCCAAAATAAGCTCAAAATCATCAGAATAATCCAAAGAAAAGTCATCAGAACTAGATCATTAATTCACAGAAACAAAACCATCAAAGCGGCACAAAAATTATGGAAAAAACCAAGCAAAAATAGAAAAAATTACCAGATTGAAACCTCCATGCTTTGGATTTCACAGATCGTCAAGAAAGCAACACCCTCGCACACCGATCGTAACATCTATATCTCCAAACAACGCACGCATCAACAAAAAACCTCTAAAAACAAAACCCTAATCATCCTAAATTGGACGAACTATATGAAATGAGAAAAAGAATTGAGGATTAATTTCCACGGATCTAAAAAGATCAAAGACGAAAGAGACATTGATTTTCAATTCATTACATGAAGAGAAGAAGGAGAAGCTAGAACTGGACGAAACAAGCGATTACTGGCTGGGATTCGTCGAGGGAGAGGAGATGAGAGCTCGAAGGGGGCGATGAATTTGGGGAGACAGGAAATTTGGGGCGATGAATTTGGGGCGAGGAATGGTTAAATTAGATGTTTTTTTTTAGTATAATAAAGTGTTGTTTACTTACATCATTTTAAACAAAAATTATGAATTAAAAAATTAGTTATTTAAAATTTTAAAGTATTAACAAAATTTATATTCCAAAAAAATTTATTAATAATGAAGTGTTGGGATTTTTTTTACTTACATGATATTTTCTAAAACACTTCAAATATTTTTCAAAAATTATGAAATATGTTTATTAAATTTTATCTCTTAATTTTTTTTAAATGATATTAATATTTTTTAGGATTTAAAATAGTAGATATATATATATATATATATGTGTGTGTGTGTGTGAACTTTAAATTTTTTTAAAATTTAAATTTTAGTTTGTAAATTTGAGCAAAACCAAATAATTTTGGTTAAATTTTAGTATGTAAATTTTGGTGCCACATTTTGGGCGCCCAAAACGTTTGCCACGAAATGAGGATGCAACAACCATGAAATAATTCATCGCTAAGGGTTTAAGGGATCGCACATGATATGCATCTCGATTAGCCACGAATATGTTAGCGACGAAGTAATTTCAGTGGCTAAAATAGTCTTTAGAGACGAAATTATATGTCGTGGCAAATAATTTACATCCTCTGAAATTGCAATTCCTAAGGGCTTGAAACATCGTCGTGCAGAATTTTCTTACCAACGTTTGTGACATTCGATGGTGATGGGTGCACTCTAGCTCCCCATGTTTGCATCATTAGTTTCCGATATGGCTTCTGATCGTATGATGCCCGGGCTTGCCAGATCTGAACACCACACTAATCAATAAACTTAATCAGCTTGCACAACAAATTTCTAAAGTTGAAACTTGAATTACTTACTTCACATTCAAGTCCAAAGAGGCTACATGCAAATACCAAGGAACTCTGCCATTGGCCAACTCCGGTTTCGGTAACAACCTTTTTGATGCCTTGTTGAGCATTATACCAAGCTTGTGGAGCTGCAGTGTTAGGTTTATGTGATCCGGCCGGACTAGTGCCTTCGTATTTGTAGTAGATTCTGGGAGAAGTACCTTAACTTCATTCATACATTCGATGGATGATTCTGGCCAACTCTAAGGAGTTTCTCCAATCTCTTAGCTCTAGTTTGTTAAACCAGAAGCACCTTAACTTCATTCATACATTCGATGGATGATTGAACAAATGATGTTTGATGTTAGAGCAATGTATATCTGATCAATGGAGTCGTACGCCAGAGACCATAAATGTTAATGATTTCATCTGGAATGTCGATATATCTTTCATTGCTAAGTTCTTGCATAATCAACTTATCTGAGAAAATTGCTGAAAGATCTTGAGGTTCAAGAAGCCTATGAGTCTTGGGATGCAAAGCCAGATGTTTTACCGGTAGGTACGCAACAAGATTGTACCATTGTTTTGTGATGTTATCAGCTGTTGAAGCATTAGAGCTTCGTCCAGAATATAATCTGCAACTGAGAAAGAATTTCTGATGCGTTAAAAGACTTTGCCTAAGAGTAGACCCTGTTAAATGAAGCAAAACTAACCAATAATCGAACATGAAGACCATGTTCAACACAAACTAAATGCGAATCTCAAACTTATACATTCATATCCGTATTTACAAACTCGATTGATGTCTGGCCAATTGAATGAGTAAATAGAGACTCATAGATTTCAAAAGAAACAGGGGATCTACAATGTCAAATGTAAACTTAAATTTTGTATCACCAATCAAAATATCAACTAAAATGCACATTTAGGTTCATTGCATGTGTCAAGCATTAATTTATTGGAGTTTTTCTGGTGGGCCGGAAAAACTAAATGGTGATGCTCATAGTTTCTTGGTTCAAAGTTACACTAGAGAAACGAAGGCTAGCGTCAGGTAACAATTCCTAGCAAATTCATCAAACAAAACAATGTCGAGGCCGACATAGAGTTTTGATCACAATAAAATTCATACTGATTTTCACTGTATTAACTTTAACATAATTAAAAATTCATTTGGAGATTATCATGATATATAACACTTACTCCATTGAATTGATATTAAATCCATAATACAACACTATGTAAAAAAACAACAAAGTTGAGATCACCAAAGGCTTATCGTTTCTTGAATCAATGTTCATAAATCCGTATAACAACATTACTCATGAGCAATAATGACTTTGAGAGGAAAGCCTCTCTCTCTATCAAGATCTTCACTCCATTGAAGCCATATAACAACTGATGACTGCATTTTATATCATATTTCTTACCGCCAATTATAGTCTTGTCTTTGTCTTTAAGCATATTTACTGACTGGAATTGGTGCTATTTAAGGTATTTTATTCCTTGTGTAGTAATCTGGGGCCCGAGTTAATTTGGTGTGAAACCGAGGGTGTTTCTCACGTGTGCAGTGACCAATGGTTCAGAACTGGTTGACACGGGCGTGACACGCTCGTGCCCCAAGTGCTGCAAATCCCGGTCTGGAGTGTAGAAGAGTTGAAATCCTGACACGGGAGTGTCCCAGGCAGGACACGGTCACCACACGCCCGTGCCCCAAGTGCTACAAATCTCAGGAGACGCTCCCTCATGAACAACACGGGCACGGTGCCTAGTACACGATCGTGTCCCAGGTGACACGGAGGACACACGCCTGTACCCCAAGTGCTGCAAATCTCAGGAGTTTCACCCCTGGATTCCTATATAGAGTTCACGGTCGGGACACGCCAGTGTCTTGACCGTGTCGGGCCCCAAACCAGCCTTTTTAACTCCAGAAATTTGGGTTATTTCTTATCTTTTGTTCGGGGATTCATCTCTCCACCACGAGGACGTTGATGAGATCGAAGATCAAGCTTCACCAAACCACCTAAGGAGATCAAGGACTAGTAGGAGGCATAGCAAGAGGTGGAGTTGGCGCAAGGACACTACAAGGGAGGTCATCTTGAGTATTAAAGGGGGTTCTTTATCTCTTTCTTTGTTCTATCTTTTGCCTTACCTTGTGTACCTGCCCTCAGGGGCCAACTAGCCATAGTGCCTTGGTTGTGGACAATTGTCAGACTGCAATACTTATACACTCATTGTATTTGGCTATGGAGTTCTAATTGATGCTTGTGTTTAATCTTGTATTGCATAACTGCAGTGTGTTTGGAGTGCATAGTTGTTAGGTTATCCGAGCAAAACTGCGGTGTATCTAAGAACACATAGATGCAATATTGCTATTGAGCACACACAATCGTTATTGGAATGTACCAAGGTAGTCAAGTAGGATGAGATAGTGTGCACGAGTCATTGGAGACTTCCGAAGGGATTTACTCTTGTGTTTGCCGAGTACTTAGTTCTAATCTCCTCCATTATCACCACCGTTACCTTTTATTCATTGATATGTTGATTACACACCTTTTCTAGTTGTTTCACTAGACATCAAAGGATCAACGAGTACTTTAAGTACAGCTCCCTGTGGTTCGACAACCCTACTCTTAATTGAGTACCACTTTATTACTTCTTGCGACCCGTACACTTGCGGAGAGCGCATCAAGTTTTTGGCGCCGTTGCCGGGGAACTAGTCACTTTTAGGAAAATTAGGAATTTGGTGATCTAGTATGTGAATATTTGTTTGCAATTTTTCATTATTAATTCGTATTTTGCTTTTGATTGCCCTGCGAACTCATAACACTCACTTTGTGCGCAGGTACCATTTTATTACCCGTGGGTGTACATCATCCCCACTACTAAACCCTGATCCAGAAATTGAGATAAATTTCAGAAGAGGACTTTGACAAGTGCATTTGAGTGATTCAAGATCAGTTGAAGTTAGTGTGGAAGTCAATCAAGAGCAAGAAATGGCAGAAAATCGACAACAGAGCATTTCAGAGTCTGCCCGGTCGAACTTTGACGGAACAGGGTCAAGCATTGTTCGACCACCTGTCGCGGCCAATAATTTTGAATTGAAGCCGAATTTTATTCAATGGTTGCAACAGGAATGTCAATTTGATGGGTTTCAGGATGAATATCCTTACGAGCATCTTCGAAAATTTTTAGAGATTTGTGACACATGCAAGATGAACAATGTCACCGAGGATGCTATTCGTCTGAGGTTGTTCTCATTCTCCTTGAGAGGAAGAGCTAGGCAATGTGTTAACTCATTACCCGCAGGTTCCCTCAAGGATTGGAAGCAGGTCACGGATAAATTTCTGGCACGATACTTCCCTCCGGCAAAAATCACGAAGTTAAGAAGCGACATCTCCTCTTTTTGCCAATTTGAGTCGGAATCCTTGTATGACGCTTGGGAAAGGTACAAGGAATTGTTGAGAAAATGCTCTCCACATGGAATTGTTGAGTGGATGCAAATTCAAATTTTCTACAATGGGTTGAGCAACGCCACTAAGCAAATGCTCGATGCCGCCGCGGGAGGATCTTTGTGCAATAAACAACCCAGTGCCGCCTTTACTTTGATTGAGGAAATGGCCAACAACGGATACCAATGGAGTGCTGAACTGAGCAAACCGGCAAAATCAGCCGGTAGCTATCAAGTGGATGTCGTTACGATACTTGCGGCCCAAGTCGAGCCTATTGCTAAGCGGCTTGACGCCATGCACATACCTCCCCCGAGCACTGGACCTTCTTGCAGTTCTGGTGGTCCTTCTGATGTTATTCTGTTCCCTCCATCATCCGATTCGGGGTCAGGGCCAGTTGAACAAATCGATTATGTGGAGCAAACTCACAGATTTCAGAACAACCCATACAGTAACATCTACAACCCCAGATGGAGGAATCACCCAAATGTTTCTTGGTAAAATCAGTCTGGGCAAGGGAAGGGGGTACCACAACAGCAACATGCTCTTCCCCCGCCGCATGCACAATCGTCACCTTCCTCTTCATCATCTGAACCAACCCCCGACCTCACTAGTATGATGGCTAAGTTCATCAAGAGTACTGATTCTCATTTTTCTAGCCATGAAGAGATGATTAGGAACACTAATGCAACGGTGTGAAACTTGGAGCACAAGATGGCTCAAATGTCCAAATTGGTGGAGGAAAGGTTGCCGGGATCTCTTCCAAGCAACAGTGGTGAATCCTAGGGAATCCTTGAAGGGTGTATAGTTGCGAAGTGGGAAACAAGTGCAAAACCCTATTGAGCAGCCCCCTACAAAAGAACATGTCAACCCCACTGGGATTGTAGACTTGGAAGCCCCAATTGAGGAGTCGGGTAAGGAAAAGGAGCCAGTTGTGGAGTATCAACCAAAGCTTCCTTACCCGGTGAAGCTGCGAAAGAAAAAACAAGAGGAGCAATTCAAAAAATTCTTGGATGTGTTCAAGACCCTACATATCAATGTTCCCTTTGTTGAGGCTCTTGCACAAATGCCAAAATATGCTAAGTTCCTCAAAGAGTTACTCACGAACAAGAGGAAATTGGAAGAAGTGTCCTCAGTGACACTTAGTGAAGAATGTTCGGCTCTTATTTGTAACAAACTCCCTAAGAAAGAAAAGGACCCAGGTGGATTCATTATCCCATGCAATATCGGGGGACTTGTAGACGAAAAAGCTCTCGCGGATTTGGGGGCAAGTATCAATCCCATGCCCTACAAAATTTTTCAGAAATTGGGCCACGGGGAGCCAAGAGCCACCAACTTGACACTAGAGCTTACCGATAAGTCCGTCCGACAACCGAAAGGGATTATTGAAGATGTGCTAGTCAAAGTTGACAAGTTCATTTTCCCCGTGGATTTTGTGATTCTTGATATCGACGACCGAGTTGAAGTGCCATTGATCTTGGGTCGACCATTTCTTGCAACATCTAAGGCTTTGATCGACGTAAATGATGGCCAGATGACACTTCGTGTGGGGGACAAGGAAGTCGTTGATAAGTGCTTGTGTTGTAGTAACGCGAAGCGTTATTATCTTACAATGAACATACTTTTTATCAGATTTTATCATTAAATAGTGTGCATTTGTGCATTCTTGTGCATTGTAGGTTCATGGAGCTAAGTTGGAAAAGAAGAACGAAGTTAGGTCGTGTTCACCGTTGTTGGGAGGTTTTCGGACCAAGCAAGGAACAAGGCACGAGGTTAGACTTGTGAGTGTGTGCCAACCTCCTTTGGAGGGGCACAAAGGCAGTCACATTCACAACAAGTCCAACTCGTGTAGCTTAGGAGAACTTCACCAAGAAGGGGACTTGAAGCAATAGGCACGATCTACCATTGATTGTGTGCCCAATTCAATGGCCTCGATGAAGAAACAACGTATTCGGGAGCAGTTCAGAGAGTACTGTAGCAGCATTGTAGCTTGTACTGCAGCAAAATCACTGTAGCAAGTTACTGTGCACTTCTGCCGAAAAATCAAGATTCCAGAGAATTCACACGGGCGTGTGGAATTAACACACGGCCGTTTGAAATAATTTTCCAGCAAGCCTGAGACTTCACACGGGCGTGTGGAATTAACACACGGGCGTGTGAATTGATTTCCCAGCAAGCCAGAGACTTCACACGTGCGTGTGGAATTAACACATGGCCGTGTGAAGTAATTTTTCAGGAAAGACAGAAACTTCACACGGGCGTGTGGAAATTCCACACGGCCGTGTGAAGTCCCGATAACTTCAAATTTAAAGCCGCACTCAACCTATTTAAAGCCCGATTTGGAGACTTTTTGAGCATCTTTCAACCTATCTTTTTCCCCAACTTCTGGAGAGTGCGGCTAGGGTTTCGGAGAGGACTTTGTGGAGTATTGGAGCGCGCCATCGCCATCGTCACCGATGTTCGACGGCCGCACAAGACCACGGCCACACCATACGCGAGGGGTTTTCATTGATGTCTTTAGTTTGTGTTTTATTTCATACATTGATGAACATGTATAGCTCCATGAGGAGCTAAACCCCTCGTGGGTATTCGGATTTGTAAAACTCTAGGATAATTATGTTTCTTTGACATTGTTGTTATGTTTTCCATTAATTGATGAATAAATTCGAGTTTCAATTTTAGATTTCTTGTGCTATTGTTTTCTCTTAGCCGTGACACTAAGGATAGAGAACAATCTAGGTTATCCTTTGGAGGTGTGACAACTCCTGTAGGATTAGACTACTTAAAATTGAAGAGGGTTGAGAGGGAGAGTTGTGAGGTAGCACCGTACCCCTTTCCCTTCCGATGTGATTTCTCCCTACCTCCGATTCCTTGATTTATTAGAGGTCAAAATAGAGTGAAGTGCTAGGTAAACAAACTCCCCCAAGGTTTTGGGGTGACGTGAATCCTACGCACTGGGGCTTAATTTAGACTATGGTTCTTCCTCCTGGACCAAAGGGATAGGACTACTACACATAGGAACAGGTTTTATCACTAGGAGTCCTTAGAGCATAAAGCAATCCCACGTAGTGTTAGGTTTAGGTAGAAATACTCCCCTGGGGCTTAGTTGAGCAATCAACAGAGTGAAGGGTTGACGTGAATCCTATTGCCGGGACATAGTGTTGGGGTTAGTCACGGTTGACCTTAGATTTGGGACCGTGTGTCTAAGGATTTTCCTTGACTCAATTGACATCAATAGGAAAGTATAACAACATAGTCTTGCACTAGAAGCATAAGTCCTAGAGGTAACTTGTCCGGATACCCTATTCTCACTTGTTGCTAGTTTCTCTCTTTTTACTCATTGCTTGCACTTTTCTCTCTTTCATCTTTTTATTTACTTTCCTTGCTTCTACTCTAATTCCATAAATTCACTCATCACTCCGATCATTGTTTCTTTTCGTATATCGCACGACTCAATAGCAATTTCTCGTATTTTAAACCCCTATTCCCTGTGGATTCGACTACCCACTCACTGGGGTAACTTTATTACTTCGACAAGACCGTGCCCTTGCGGTACACACGCAAAAGGTCGTGTCAAGTTTTTGGCGCCGCTGCCGGGGAATAGGCGTATTTTTTATACTTGTTTTTGCTATTTTAGTCATTCACTTCGTTGTCTATTTCACACTTTCTTTAACTATCATTGTTCTTATTTTTCTTTTCTTTGTGTTGGCTTCAGGTTATGACCCGCGGGAACCCTTCGATTCTTGTTGAAGGAGACCCTAACATTGGTAGGAGAACGCACTGTAAAGGGAAAGAGCCTGTGGAAGAACAATCCGAGCAAGCCAGCATAGATTCAGAAGGGTCGGAAGTTATGGCAGAACAGAACGAACAACAAAGGACATTGGCCGATTTTGCTAGACCCGCGGTAATGGGGACCCAATCAAGCATTGTGAGGCCCCAAATTACCGCAAATAACTTTGAGTTGAAGCCGTCATTCATTCAAATGTTGCAACAGTCCGCACAGTTTAATGGGTTGGCCGATGAAGATCCCAACAACCATCTAGAGAACTTTCTTGAAGTGTGCGACATGTTGAAGATCAATGGGGTAACGGATGACGCAATCAGGTTGAGAGCCTTCCCATTTTCATTGAAGGGAAAAGCAAGACATTGGTTACATTCATTACCGAGAGCATCTATCACTACATGGGAGGAGATGGCCGAGGCATTCTTGGCTAGGTATTTCCCTCCGGGAAAATCAGCGAGGCTCCGGAATGATATCTCATCCTTCATGCAAGTGGAATTGGAGTCTCTATTCGAGACATGGGATAGGTTCAAGGAGCTCCTCCGGAAGTGCCCGCAACATGGATTCCCCGAGTGGATGATCATTCATACTTTCTACAATGGGTTGAATCCAAGCACGAAGCAACTTTTAGATGCGGCGGCAGGAGGGACTCTGGGAGGCAAGACCCCCGATGAAGCCCGGCACCTTATCGAAGAGATGGCGATGAATAGCTATCAATGGAACACAAGGGACAGAAGGAAGGTAGCCGGAATTCATGATGTTGATGCAGTTACATCTTTGGTGGCACAAGTAGAGTCATTGAGTAAGAAGTTGGACGCTCTAACTTCACCAAGAGTTGCGGCCATCACTACATGTAACGGTTGTGGGGCAGGTCATGCTTCAAGCACCGAATTTAGAAAGCCGAGTGACAGGGATAGAAGGAAAGATGACTGATCTAGAAAGAGCTCTCACACGGTTTGTTTCTTCATCGGATGCTAGATTTCAGTCGGTGGAAGCTACACTTCGCAATCATACCGCCTCCTTACATAATTTGGAGAATCAAATGGGGCAAATTGCGAAGACATTAGCGGAAAGGCCTCAAGGAAGTTTGCCTAGTAATACGGAGACTAATCCGAGGGAACAATTGAAGGCAATCACATTGAGGAATGGGAAAGAGATCGAGAGAAATCTCCCTCTAGAGAAGGCACTAGAGACACCCGAGGTAGTGGAGATAGAGGAAGGAGTAACAAAGGAAAAAGAGGTGGCATCCCCACCCTACAAGCCAAGGATCCCCTATCCTTCACGATTGAAGAATGACCAAGAGAACGAACAATACAAGAAATTTCTGGGAATTTTCAAACAGTTGCACATCAACATACCATTCGCGGAAGCATTAGCCCAAATGCCTAAGTACGCGAAGTTCTTGAAGGACCTCTTGACCAACAAGAGGAAATTAGAGGAGAGTGCGTCTGTGATACTAGATGCCAATTGCTCGGCCGTATTGCAAAAGAACATGCCGAGCAAAAGAAAAGATCCCGGGAGTTTCATAATACCATGTAACATTGGCAACATGGGTAAAGAGATGGCATTGGCCGACTCGGGGGCAAGCATCAATGTCATGCCCTACACGTTCTTCCAAAAGCTAGGCTTGGGCGAGCCAAGACCCACTCAGATGACACTTCAACTCGCGGACCGATCAGTGAGACATCCGAGAGGAATCGTGGAAGATGTGTTGGTGAAAGTCGACAAATATATATTTCCTGTTGACTTCGTAGTGTTGGATGTCGATGAGGATGTCGAGGTTCCATTGATCCTTGGAAGGCCATTCTTGTGCACCTACAAGTCGTTGATTGACATGGACGGCGGGGAGCTCACATTGCGAGTGGGAGAAGACAAACTTACATACCGACTCGCCGAAGCAATGAGACACTCTCTCGATTTTGATGACACTTTATATTTCCTTGACACCACCGATGAACTAATAGATGATTATGTGCAGGAACTGATGAACCCAAATCCATATGAAGGGTGGCCGGACCAAGACTTGGAGACTGAAGAAGAAGTGCTCTCCATTGGTCTAATCAAGGATGACTTCAAGCAAGAAACGGAGCGTATGAAGAAAATGCTTCGGAGGATGAAAAGGTCGAAAAGACGCCACAAGAAGAACCCCAACAACAAGGGGAATGAACATTCAAGGAGTAAGGGTGATTCACCCTTTGGTGGTAACAAATTCGACAACTCCCCCTCTACTCTACAAAGGTTATGTAATGCATGCTTTCAGGTTGTAGGGAAGAGGGCAACCTCCATTCATGAGCCCGCATAAGTTAAGCCAGGTACGTCAAGCTTAGTGACGTTAAACAAGCGCTTCTTGGGAGGCAACCCAAGGTTTTACAGTTTTTCTAGGACCTAGTTAGCTTTAGATCGAATAAAAGTCTTGGTTTTGGTGTCCTGAATTTTTCATGTGCTTACGCTACAATTTTCTTGTGGGTTTTTGATGAATTACGTGTGCCTTAATGATAATTGATGAAGTTTAAGTCGGTTGAGTGTGTTTTCTGTGGTCTCTGGTCGTGTTTTCATGATTTTTACAGGCTCTAAGTGTTATACAAGAGTTTCTGAATTTTTCTGAGAAGTCTGTAAAATTTTCTAAGTGATCCAGAGAAAACACACGGCCGTGTGGAATTAACACACGGCCGTGTGTTATTAAATAGAGCTCAGCCAGAGAAGACACAGGGGCGTAACTTTGCCCCTGTGAAAAAAAAACTTCAGAAGGGGCACACGGCCGTGTGGAATTAACACACGGCCGTGTGAAATTTCGCAGAACTTCAACTCTTTTTCAGAGAATCCACAGGGGCGTGTGGGTGCCCCTGTGAGTACCACTGTGCTAAGGCACACGGCCGTGTGGAATTAACACACGGCCGTATGAAACTCTGCAGAAAACCCCCCTTCGACCCGAGAATACACAGGGGGCGTGTGGGTGCCCCTGTGGGAGAGCTTGTGAAAGGTACACGGCCGTGTGTAACACTTAGTATTTTTCGGGTGAGTCAGAGAGGCCACAGGGGCGTGTGAGGTGCCCCTGTGGCTGGCCTTGTATTCTTGGCCAGGTTGGGCACACGGCCGTGTGGAATTAACACACGGTCGTGTAAAAAAAAATTTCAGAGACCTTCTGTGGTTTCCCGAGAATCCACAGGGGCGTGGACCAGCCCCTGTGGACACCCTTGTGAAGGCACACGGCCGTGTGGAATTTCCACACGGCCGTGTGGGGTAGCCCAGAGAGTGAACAGAATGCACACAGGGGCGTGTGTTGGCCCCTGTGAACCCTAATTTCAGAGGCACACGGCCGTGTGGCATTGCCACACGCCCGTGTGAATTCCCAGAACTCCAAAAGCCGCGCGATTTCTTTTAGTTTTCACTCGTGCCTCTTCCATTTTCATTCTAAACTCTTTTCCTACCCTCTCCACTAATTTCCCGACCGTCTCAGAGCTTTTTGAAGGTTTTTATTGGAGTTTTCCGGCCGATTCTTAGTATTTCTTCATCCACTCCGTTGGTAAGGACTTCAAAGCCTTTTTCTTCGTCAATTCTTAATTTGATTCGATTCTTTGGATGATTTCGCTTGTTTTAAATGCTTATTATATATGCGAACATGCTTAGGGATGAATTAGAACAAATTAGAGTGTAAATTTTGGATTTCTAGACCCACGGCCGTGAGGCTCTGTCCGCCTGATGATCCACACGGGCGTGTGGAATTAACACACGGCTGTGTGGATTTCTGCAGATTGTTCTGTTTTAATGTTTTTTTTTATCGATTCTCTTTTCAATCTCGTAGATATGGCTTCCAGATCTAAGAAGTCGGCTGGGAAGCGACCCCGTGAGCCCACACCCCCTCCAGAGGCGACAGAGTTTCGTATAACTGAGCACCAGACCAGGTTTGATAGATTGTCCACACTCCGTTTTGGACAGTCACGATACCCCAACCTGAGCATTATCAGAGGGATCCAGGGGGTGACAGTATTGCTGAGGAGGTTGAGGAGCTACTCTCGGTGGGTGGCTGGAGGAGACTACTGAGGATCAGAGATCCAGCCATTCGAGGAGTGACACTGGAGTTTCTGGCCTCATTTGAGTTTGACAGATCATACAGGGACTTTTCTACTCTTGATGCGATTCAGTTCAGGGTATTAGGCCAGCATTTCAGCATCAGCTTGACCCAGTTTTCGATCCATATAGAGCTATACGATGAGGCGTATACACAGACCGAGGAGTATAGGGATCTTCCTACAGACTACCCGGGCAGTCTTACTCCGCAGAGGGCTTACAGAGATTTGTGCGGAGAAGGCCAGTATGAGCCAGGGGTCTCGAAGGCCACGTGTTTATCTCGCCCGGCCTACAGATATTTACATGCCATTCTGAGTAGATCAGTGAGTGGCCGGGGTGATAGCACTGGGGTTCTGAGCCGGCAGGAGCTTCTTTATTTATATTCTATGGCTCAGAGGGTACCACTCCACCTAGGGCACATTTTAGCAGAGCATTTGCGCCATCAGGGCCAGTACCCTAGGGTTGGAGTGATCTTCGCGGGACCCTACATTTCGAGACTCCTGATCGGAACGAGTCTCAGAGACGGAGTGCGAGGGGCAGAGAAGACTAGTGTACCGATCCCTCTGGGCGCAGATACACTTAGGAGATGGGGATGATCCGCAGAGCAGGATCAGGGACATATACATGGACCATTCCCCAGACAGAGCAGGGCGAGGGCTCATAGGAAGCATTAGAGCCACCACCAGTGGACACAGAGACAGGGGCAGAGGCCGAGGCACCACCCACAGCACAGGAGCCACCTCCAGTGCGTATCTTTTCTCCATCTCGAGGACAGGACAGGTTCGAGCGCCTCGAGAGTGCTGTGGGCATCATGCAGCAGGAGTTAGCGGAGCTGAGGGTCGCACAGGCAGCAGGGTTTGCCGAGTTGAGGACCACTCAGGCATCACAGCTCGCCACAGTGATCCAGTTGTTTGAGCGATCTGTGGTGCGACCCCGACGGGTCCCCTCACCGACTCCACCTGCATCTCCATCAGCATCAGATCCACCAGCAGCAGCAGCAGCACCAGAGGATACACATCAGGACACCGACGCTGAGGCGTCGTAGATTTTTTTTTCTTTCTTTTGTCGCACTTTTATTTTCTTATTTTGTTGGACTTGTAGTACCCAGAAAGGACTCTCCTTCTGGGCTTGTTTTTATTTTTCCTTTATTTTGTCTCGAGTTGTATCTCATTATCATATCTTTATATACTCGAGCTTTATTTTGGTTTTTCTTGAGTTATACTGAACCCTTGCGTATGTGTGCAGATGGTCTTGGATTTAAGGAAATTGAGGAATTGTCATAGGCACGGTCATGGGACCGTGTGTGCTCCACAAACCATTGAGACTCAACTCTCAATGACCTAGCTCCATCAAACGCAACACTTGGAGTTCAGGGGAGTAATGTTTCAATTGCAACTTCCACACTAATTGTTTTTCACTGTTTTATTGTTTATAGTGCTTGCATGCGTACATTGGGGACAATGTACATCTTAAGTGTGGGGGGGAATTCACATTGCACACACCTTTACTTGTGCGTTCAATTGTTCATGTTCATGTAGCCTATGGTGGTTCACTTGTTCTAGTTCCACTTAAATTTTAGGGGATTTTTGCTCGATTACACCTTATTGCACTACTCACTCTTGAAATCTTTTGGAAACTCAATCTTGAAGTTTTAAGGACTAGTTTAGTATTACTTTAGTAAGTTGTGAAGTTCTATGTAACTAAAAAAAAAAAAACTTCTATTAGCTTGTGAATATTAGTTTAAGCTTTTCATTTGGGGTGGAAAGAGCTACCTCCTATGAACTATGAAGCTACTCTCATAAGTCAGATACAAGTTATGCCCTAATGAGAGAAAGAACTATCTCATGGGAAGCGTGAAAGCTACCACTCCGGTAGAAAGAGCTACCTCCTCGAAAGTGTGAAAGCCACCTTTGGCGGCCGCCTAGGAAAGGGCTACCTTTGAGGTTGAGTGAAGCTACTACTTCCTTACTTAGTGTATATAAATAAGTCCTTGTAACAAGAGTTTGAGGAGTACTCGTTGGTTCTCTTGAGTGGATTCGCACACACTTACACATTTTCGAGTTTTTATCCTTTTTGATTCAAGTTTTTTTTAGATAGAGCATTGGTAACCTTATGCAATGTTTTGAGTTTCCCTTACTTGTAGAATACTTCTTTTGCATGCTTTTGGTGAACCTAAGGCCGAGCACTTTCAATTGTTCTTTCAAGGAACAAGGCACGAGGTTAGACTTGTGAGTGTGTGCCAACCTCCTTTGGAGGGGCACAAAGGCAGTCACATTCACAACAAGTCCAACTCGTGTAGTTTAGGAGAACTTCACCAAGAAGGAGACTTGAAGCAATCAGCACGATCCACCATTGATTGGGTGCCCAATTCAATGGCCTCGATGAAGAAACAACGTATTCGGGAGCAGTTCAGAGAGTACTGTAGCAGCATTGTAGCTTGTTACTGCAGCAAAATCACTGTAGCAAGTTACTGTGCACTTCTGCCGAAAAATCAAGATTCCAGAGAATTCACACGGGCGTGTGGAATTAACACACGGCCGTGTGAATTGATTTCCCAGCAAGCCAGAGACTTCACACGGGCGTGTGGAATTAACACACGGCCGTGTGATGTAATTTTTCAGGAAAGACAGAAACTTCACACGGGCGTGTGGAAATTCCACACGCCCGTGTGAAGTCCCGATAACTTCAAATTTAAAGCCGCACTCAACCTATTTAAAGCCCGATTTGGAGACTTTTTGAGCATCTTTCAACCTATCTTTTTCCCCAACTTCTGCAGAGTGCAGCTAGGGTTTCGGAGAGGACTTTGTGGAGTATTGGAGCGCGCCATCGCCATCGTCACCGACGTTCGACGGCCGCACAAGACCACGGCCACACCATACGCGAGGGGATTTTCATTGATGTCTTTAGTTTGTGTTTTATTTCATACATTGATGAACATGTATAGCTCCATGAGAAGCTAAACCCCTCGTGGGTATTCGGATTTGTAAAACTCTAGGATAATTATGTTTCTTTGACATTGTTATTATGCTTTATATTAATTGATGAATAAATTCGAGTTTCAATTTTAGATTTCTTGTGCTATTGTTTTCTCTTAACCGTGACACTAAGGATAGAGAACAATCTAGGTTATCCTTTGGAGGTGTGACAACTCCTGTAGGATTAGACTACTTAAAATTGAAGAGGGTTGAGAGGGAGAGTTGTGAGGTAGCACCGTACCCCTTTCCCTTCCGATGTGATTTCTCCCTACCTCCGATTCCTTGATTTATTAGAGGTCAAAATAGAGTGAAGTGCTAGGTAGACAAACTCCCCCAAGGTTTTGGGGTGACGTGAATCCTACGCACTGGGGCTTAATTTAGACTATGGTTCTTCCTCCTGGACCAAAGGGGTAGGACTACTACACATAGGAACAGGTTTTATCACTAGGAGTCCCTAGAGCTTAAAGCAATCCCACGTAGTGTTAGGCTTAGGTAGAAATACTCCCCTTGGGCTTAGTTGAGCAATCAAGAGAGTGAAGGGTTGACGTGAATCCTATTGCCGGGACATAGTGTTGGGGTTAGTCACGGTTGACCTTAGATTTGGGACCGTGTGTCTAAGGATTTTCCTCGACTCAATTGACATCAATAGGAAAGTATAACAGCATAGTCTTGCACTAGAAGCATAAGTCCTAGAGGTAACTTGTCCGGATACCCTATTCTCACTTGTTGCTAGTTTCTCTCTTTTTACTCATTGCTTGCACTTTTCTCTCTTTCATCTTTTTATTTACTTGCCTTGCTTCTACTCTAATTCCATAAATTCACTCATCACTCCGATCATTGTTTCTTTTCGTATATCGCACGACTCAATAGCAATTTCTCATATTTTAAACCCCTATTCCCTGTGGATTCGACTACCCACTCACCGGGGTAACTTTATTACTTCGACAAGACCGTGCACTTGCGGTACACACGCAAAAGGTCGTGTCAGTCGTTTTCAAGCTTAAGGAGTCAATGCGACATTCCATGGATTTTGATGATACATGCTACTTTATTGATGTTATTGATGATCTTGTTTCTGATTTTGTGCAGGGCACATTCGTAAGAGATGACTTGGGAGAATTGTTGGGGGAAGAGTCCCCATTTGAGGATAGTGTGAGGGAGGAGTCTCAGTGCGCAATCCTCGCTGCAGTCGAGAGCATATCGCCTTCTGCGCCCCCTTCGAGGAAGCTTTCTTGCGGGAAATCCTGGTGGCGCTTTTCAGCCATAAAAGGGCGGAAAGCCACTTCACCCCCTCCGGGTCCTAGTACGCCAAAGACGATCTGGCCCCCGACTTTTCGGTGAGGGTGAATTAATTGATTCTTTGCATCCATATCTTTGTGGGTTGATTCCAGGAAAATTGCTGAGGCCCGGACTGTTCGAGCCCGCTTGAGACGAGACGTAGACGTCAAGCTAGTGACAGAAAAAGAGCGCTTCTTGGGAAGTAACCCAAGTGTTCGGTGTATAAATTCTTTCTATTTTAAGTATTTTGTTAGTATTTTGTCGAATGATTTTTGTTTTCAATCTTTGCTGCAAAGAATTCGTGGGAAATGCCTGTTATTGTTGTCCTTCAATTTTAAGTAATAGCTGAGGATTGACCGTTATTGTTGAGATTGTTGTTTTAGGGACAAAGTTGTCATTCTGAAGATTGTTTATGCTCGACACGGGCGCGACACCACTGTGTTCAAAACGCTGATCTTTACAGGTTGTGCAGATTTTGTTTTCTCCAAGATGACACGGGCATGACACGGGCGTGTGTGGGCCCTAACACGATGAGCGTACTCGATTCACGTTCGTGTCCCATTTCGGTAAGTCTAAATAGTTTTCCCTGCAATTTGCAGCACTTGAGACACTAGGGCGACACGGGCGTGCCACCTTGGGAACGAGGCTGGCCTCGGAACACGCGTGTCGGGGGCGTGTTAGGTCGCCCCTCTTCAATGACCGGCCGTTACCTTCGAGGTGCCTCTTCAACCTCCACACGACCGTCCATCGCACCGCCATTTCGCTCCCAATCTCCTCCTTAAATCCTCACGAACGAGGTCTTATGCTTCTCACTTTTCCATTGTTGACCCTCCTTCGTTCTGATCCACCGGCGCAGTTCTGATCCACCGGCGACCGCTTCGACCGCAATGCTGTCCTCTGACCCGGGCTCTTCCGCTCGTCACCCGGGCCCGATAACATGTTCATTTGCGGAATTCCGGTGGATGCAGAGGAGTCTCCAGCGTATCGCCGATCATTTGGGAGTCCGTCTGCCGACCCCGCCATGTTCAACGACTCGTTCACCTCCGCGGTCACATGTCGATACAGCTAGCCCTTCGGCCACGCCTACCGATGTTCCTCCTGCCCTGTGCTCTCCGGTTCTGGTTCGGGAAGTGCATCAAAGGATGATGCTTCTAGCGAGGGCGAGGGTTCTGAGGACGACAGTGCCACCCCGTGATCAGCTCCTGCAGCATCTGTTTTTCATTTCCTGTTTTTCTGTTTTGTTGTTTACTATTGTTCGTTAGTTGAACTTTGTACTTTGTTAGTCCAGAAACAAGGATACCCCCCTGCTTAACTAGCAGTTTTGGTTTGTTTACTTTTCATTTGCCATTGCCGTATTTTGTTGCACTATTTCACTTTTTGGCTCCTCATATCTCAGTTGTGTTTTGTTTGCTTGGAGTTAAGTTGGCAATGCGTCGAGAGTAGCCACATCACTCTCCGCAATTTGTTTGTTTAGCACCCAATTGAGAGCGGCATCTTCACTCTCCATATTCAGGGAAGATTTCCACATCCTCGTCCTTTCTTTTTGTCTCCCATGATAATTCTGTGTAATATTTATTTCTACATTGGGGACAATGTAGATTTTAAGTGTGGGGGAGGGTTGCATGTTTGCATGATTGTTTTATGCTTGTATAGATGAGTACCTTGCTAATGACTACCTATGAATTGATTGTTTGACTCGATTTAAACCTAGGCGGACATGAGCATGTTAGGAGCCCTTTGAACTATAGTGTAGACCCTTCTCTACTTGCAAGACAAATATCAGTTCACTTTACCTGGAGTTGTGTGCCACTCATTTTGATTAAGACTTGTGTATTTGGCTTAAAAAAAAAAATTCTGGAAAGTCGGATCAATACTTGATGCCCTACCAGTCGCACTTTTGTGTAAATTATTGAGAAAAGATGGTAGAAAGAGCTATCACCCTAGGTTGAGTGAAAGCCACTCTTGAGTAGTCGAATTTTGGGCATTACACTTGTGCATTTGATGACCTACCGGGAGAAAAAGCTACCTCTATGGTGTATGAAGCTACTACCCATTGTGTTGAGTATAATTAAAGTGGGGTAGTTTCAGTCCTTTCGAGATTGTGGGGTTCATACTCTTGGGTCTTGCACGCACACATGGTCTTGTTAGTAGAGGAGAGTCTTATATGAATTATAGGGTCTCCTAACTCTCACTGTCCCTCTCTTGTTTTAAGCTCTGTCTTTCATGTGAGGTTGGAAGTTTGGCACTCATCTGTACTTCTCTTCATATGTTTGTGTTGTGCTTGAGGACAAGCAAATGTTCAAGTGTGGGGGTATTTGATGAGTGCATTTTATATCATATTTCTTACCCCCTATTATAGACTTGTCTTTGTCTTTAAGCATATTTACTGACTGGAATTGGTGCTATTTAAGGTATTTTATTCCTTGTGTAGGAATTTGGGGCCCGAGTCAATTTGGTGTGAAATCGAGGGTGTTTCTCACGTGTGCAGTGACCAATGGTTCAGAACTGGCTGACACGGGCGTGACACGCTCGTGCCCCAAGTGCTGCAAATCCCGGCCTGGAATGTAGAAGAGTTGAAATCCTGACACGGGAGTGTCCCAGGCAGGACACGGTCACCACACGCTGTGCCCCAAGTGCTGCAAATCTCAGGAGACGTTCCCCCATGAACAACACGGGCACGGTGCCTAGTACACTGTCGTGTCCCAGGTGACACGAGGGACACACGCATGTACCCCAAGTGCTGCAAATCTCAGGAGTTTCACCCCTGGATTCCGATATAGAGTTCACCGTCGTGACACGCCCGTGTCTTGACCGTGTCGGGCCCCGAACCAACCTTTTTAACTCCAGAAATTAGGGTTCTTTCTCATCTTTTGTTCGGGGATTTATCTCTCCACCTGGAGAACGTTAATGAGATCGAAGATCAAGCTTCACCAAACCGCCTAAGAAGATCAAGGACTAGTAGGAGGCATAGCAAGAGGTGGAGTTGGCGCAAGGACACTACAAGAGAGGTCATCTTGAGTATTGAAGGGGGTTCTATCTCTTTTTCTTTGTTCTATCTTTTGCCATACCTTGTGTACCTGTCCTCAGGGGCCAACTGGCCATAGTGCCTTGGTTGTGGACAATTGTCAGACTACATTACTTATACACTCATTGTATTTGGTGATGGAGTTCTAATTGATGCTTGTGTTTAATCTTGTATTGCATAACTGTAGTGTGTTTGGAGTGCATAATTGTTAGGTTATCCTAGCAAAACTGCGGTGTATCTACGAACACATAGATGCAATATTGCTATTGAGCACACAAAATCGTTATTGGAATGTACCGAGGTAATCAAGTAGGATGAGATAGTGTGCACGAGTCATTGGAGACTTCCGAAGGGATTTACTCTTGTGTTTGCCGAGTACTTAGTCCTAATCTCCTCCATTATCACCACTATTACCTTTTATTCATTGATATGTTGATTACACACCTTTTCTACTTGTTTCACTAGACATCAAAGGATCAACGAGTACTTTAAGTACAGTTCCCTGTTGTTCGACAACCCTACTCTTAATTGAGTACCACTTTATTACTTCTTGTGACCCGTACACTTGCGGAGAGCGCATCACCAACAATACTCATGAACAATAAAGTCTGGGGGAAAAAACAAGTAAAATTTTTTTCAACTTACCCTAACCATACCATTTCTTTAATCAAAGCATAAGCTCATTCACATAATCTTTTGGAAACAAAACCAACAACAACAATAGATATATGAACTACCAGGTGATGAGGTACTTTAATGAGTGTTTTTTATTACATAAACTTATTAATTTTTTGTACTGCTAAAAGATAAAAAGATAAGCCCTTTTATAGGGAAAGAAACATTGACATCTCTCATAACATACTGATAAGTGCTTGTGTTATAGTAACGCGAAGCGTTATTATCTTACAATGAACATATCTTTTATCAGATTTTATCACTAAATAGTGTGCATTTGTGTATTCTTGTGCATTGTAGGTTTGTGGAGCCAAGTTGGAAAAGAAGAACAAAGTTAGGTCGTGTTCGCCGTTGTTGGGAGGTTTTCGGACCAAGCAAGGAACAAGGCACGAACTTAGACTTGTGAGTGTGTGCCAACCTCCTTTGGAGGGTCAAAAAGGAAGTCATATTCACAACAAGTCTAACTCGTGTAGCTTAGGAGAACTTCACCAAGAAGGAGACTTGAAGCAATCAGCACGATCTACCATTGATTGTGTGCCCAATTCAATGGCCTCGATGAAGAACAACGTATTCGGGAGTGTTTCGGCGAGTTAATGCAGCAGCACTGTAGCTTTGTTGCTGTAGCAATTCCCTGTAGCAAGTTACTGTGCATTTTTTACGGAAGATCAGGTTTCCAGAGAGTTCACACGGGCGTGTGGAATTAACACACGGCCGTGTGAATTAATTCCCAGCGAGCCAGAGACTTCACACGGGCGTGTGGAAATTCCACACGGCCGTGTGTAGTAATTTTTCCAGGAAGCCAGAAACTTCACACGGGCGTGTGAAAATTCCACACGGCCGTGTGAAGCCCTGATAAGTTCAAATTTAAAGCCGCACTCAGCCTATTTAAAGCCCTATTTGGAGACTTTTTGGGCATCTTTTGACCTATCTTTCTCTCCAACTTCTGGAGAGTGCGGTTAGGGTTTCAGAGAGGACTTTGTGGAGGATTGGAGCGCGCCATCGGCATCGACATCGACGTTCGACGGCCGCACAAGACCACGGCCACACCATACGTGAGGGGATTTTCATTGATGTTTTTAGTTTGTGCTTTATTTTACACTTTGATGAACATGTATAGCTCCATGAGGAGCTAAACCCCTCGTGGGTATTCGGACTTGTAAAACCCTAGGATCATTATGTTTCTATGACATTGTTATTATGCTTTTCCATTATTGATGAATAAATTTGAGTTTCAGTTTTAATTATCTTATGCTATTGTTCTTCCTTAGCCGTGACACTAGGGTTGAGAACAATCTAGGTTATCCTTTGGAGGTGTGACAACTCCTATAGGATTAGACTACTTAAGATTGAAGAGGGTTGAGAGGGAGAGTTGTGAGGTAGCAATGTACCCCTTTCCCTTCCGGTGTGATTTCTCCCTACCTCCTTTCCTTGGTTAATTAGCGGTCGAGATAGAGTTTTAGGGCTCAATCTAGACTAGGGTTCTTCCACCTGGACCAAAGGGTTAGAACTACATAGAGGAACATGTTTTATCACTAGAAATTCCTAGAGCTTAAAGCAATCACACGTAGTGTTAGGGTTAGGAAGATAGACTCCCTTGGGGCTTAGTTGACAGGTCAACGAGAGTCAAGGGTCGTAGTAAATCCTAATACCGGGACATAATATTGGGGTTAGTCACGGTTGACCTTAAGTTTTGGGACCGTGAGTTTAAGCATATCCTCGACTCAATTAACATCAATAGGAAGGTATAATAGCATAGTCTTGCACTAGAAGCATAAGTCCTAGAGGTAGCTTGTCCGGATACCCTATTTCATCCATTGCTAGTCTTCTCTTTTAACTTCTACTTGCTTTTCTCTCGTCTTCCATCTCTCTATTTACTTTCTTATCGTTTATTCTAATTGATTCCATAAATTCATTCATCACTCCGATCATTATTTTTCGTACATCGCATGACTGAATAGCAAATTTTCGTATTTTAAATCCCTATTCCCTGTGGATTCGACTACCCACTCACCAGGGTAATTTTATTACTTTGACAAGCCCGTGCACTTGCGGGATACACGCAAGGGGTCGTGTCACATACACACTGGTTTCAAGGAATCAAATTCTCCAACATAAACATTTTCCCTCAATTTATTTGTAACACTGCAAAGCCAAGTTCAATCTCAAGGCACTCTTAAATAAAAATCTTAAACCAAAAATCAACGAACATGGTGGATAAACAAGAACAGCCTCTGCACCACCTACGCAAAGTAGATCGTCAACAACAAAATTCAACAGATGATAAACATGCTAGATCTATTGAAAAGTATATCCAAAAATCACAAAACCCTTCAAACTACACCAAAGGATCTAATAAAATGCGAAATAAATAAATAAACTATTCATAGATCAAGAAAACCAAATCAATTGTAATGCACAATCAGATTCAGCAAATTCTAGGAGTTTGATAAGTATATAAATTGCATGAAATCCTAATATTACTTTGGTCTTATTTGTAGTTTAATCATGCAATTTTACATGATTTCTATATGGATTTCATTCTCCTTGTTCGGAATACTACTTTCTATTAATTTTCATGTAGATGAGCAGAATTTGACCCAAATGTAAATATATTGGATGAATTTTAGAAGGCAAAACAAAAAGTAAGAGATGGAGGATCATAAAGCGAGAAGGGGATGTAAAGCAAAAAAAAAAAAAGAAGAAAGAAACACAACTAGCCTGTGTCAATTAGCTAGCATGGGTGTGTTTGGTGTTGATGAGGAAGTTCAGAAATCAAAATCAGAAAGATACACTAGCAGCCAATGTTACCCGACACCACCAGTGTTTCGTGACATAAAAAAAAAAACCTAGCCGTATAAAAAAGGGGGAAGAAAAGAAAAGAAAGAGGATAGCTAGGGTGAAAAGATAAGCGATCTCCACAGAAGCAAGAGAAGGCATCAACAATGGCATCAAAGAGCGGAGAAAAGAGAACATCAAGCTTCGCTCCATGTCAATCTGTCAATCATCAAGCAGGGATAAGAAGTTTATTTTCTTTTAAACTTTGAATTTTCTTGTCAAATGTTAAGATCAATGTCTATGGATTGTATCTTGAACATGGAGGGTAAAACCTTTCTTTCTAGGATTGGGACTAGTCCAAGAATTGTAAAAGATATTTTGTTCTGAATTTCTCTTCTCTGTTAATGTTTGATTGATTTTGATTTGGTTTTAAAGCACTTAATGCTTGTGATTTTGAATTCTTTCAATTGCATGAACTTAGGTGTCAAAGGAAACACTAAGAGGTGAACTTTGACACTAGACTTTTAGAACCAAACCTAGAATCTTAAATTAAGGTTTCTTGAGGATCCATTGGATTATCACATAACTCAAAGGGTTAAATTAAGTATTGGGTAATGCTATATAGAGCGAACGGTTTACACGAACCACCCACACGACTGATGTGATTGGTGATATGGCAACCTATTTAAAATTTTTTTAATTAAAAAAATAAAAAAAATAAAAGATGAAGAATGCAATTGTCTATGCCCTAGCTTCTCTTCCAAGCTTGTTCGCCTGGCCGCCGCTCTCTCCTCCTCTCTCGTGCGATAGCTTCCGTCCACCGCTCCCTTCTCTCCTGCACCCCAGCTCCCGGGCGTCGTTTACTGAAACAAGATCTTTATACACTAATTCAATCAAGACCAAGAAGTGAGAGACCACTTCTAAGAAAACTTTATTCCAATCTCTTCAACAATGTGTCCAAAGTTAAAAGCTATGGCATGCATAGTTCACAGTAATATTTGCACAACATTTGATTCAGATATTTCTGTTGGTTCTGAACATACAGCTAGACTACACGACGAGAAGCAAGGATGCAGTTGTAGTACAAGAATGCTATGACAACATCGTCACTGCTATTGATGAGATTTTCGCAAGGATATAGTAGATACAATGTTCACATTCATTTAGAGGCACACCACCATTGCAAAGATCCTCCCATTTAACATTCATTTAGAGGCACCATTGCAAAGATCCTGCCATATTCATTTAGCAGTGGAGAAGAACAGCTCATGCCGGGATCAAGGGCATAGCAGAGAGTGGAGTGGGTGCCGGGGACTCGTGCCGCAAGAAAGAGGGAAACGGCGACTGGGAGCGGGGGTGCAGGAGAGAGGGAAGCTTCGGCCGGGAGCACAAACACTAGAGAGAGAGAGAGAGAGAGAGAGAGAAAGGCAAAAGCATAGAATTCTTCATCTTTTATTTTTTTTAATTTAAAAAAATTTAAAGAAGTTGCCACGTCACCAACCACATGTGGTTGGTTCGTGAAAACCATTCACTCTATATAGCATTACTCTTAAGTATTATAAGATTTTAGTTTATTTGATTCAATTGTTTTTCTCATTTCACATTAGTTTGTTTGTCTAGATAATCTTAATCACAATTATTTGGTAATTTGCAATTTAGTCTCTGTGGGAACGATAATTTTATTACTGCTTGACAACCATGCAATTGCGGATCACACCAGGTTTTAAAGCAACATCTCATCTCAAAATTCAAGAAAAACAAAGCGCAGGGAAAAACCCTAGTTAGAATCCCTCACTTCACGTCAGTCTTTGATGGAACCCAATTTTAACCGAGTGTGAGTAGAGGCAACACCATTGGTCCCCGAATCGGCTGTGGCGTAAGGAGTGGGAGTGGCCACAGACTCAGCCTCGATCTCACTTCACATCTAGATCAATGACGATGTGCGAACATTCCGGGTCAAGTCAACACTGTTTACGATGCACTCAGATAACCTCGGTGAGGTATCATAGAGGAAAAAGGCAGCTTAGGAAGATGTTGGTCAGAGCGGAGATCTTAACTTGATGAGCCTAGTGCTCGATGGTGGCTGCGATCTCGCGAGGTTCATGAGGAGTCCATCGATTAATAACCTAAGACTACTGTCTCTGAAATGAGAAGCAAAGCCCTCTACACAATCCTTGTTGAGATAGAGATCGTCATCAAGATTGGAGGAAGGGATACAGAGGCGAAGCTTGAGGTGGTTGCAAACGGAGGAGATGGGACAAGGTGGATACACGCTACTCATTGCCGGAGGGAATCTAGGCGACTGAGGAGGCCATGATCGGTGGAGATGTAGAAGAGAAATGGAAGGAGGGTTTAAATTGGGGATTCATGGGAAAGGGAAACAAAAAAGTGAAAAATAGAGAAGTGTTTCTCCAAATATGAGAAAGATGAGTGGAACGTGAAGGCGTGAAAATTGGAAGGGAGTTATGAGAGTTGAACACGTGTCCCTTACGCCGGCTGCAAACGACGAGGGTGAAGAGACAGCGAGGAAAAGTGGATGAAGGGTGTGAAGAGGCTTTTTTTATGTTTAAACTTTTTTATATATTATTTATATTTTATATAGTTTTAAGTTTTATAAATTTCTCTTATTCATTAATTATTTATTATTTAATTTAAATATTAGAAAATTAACAAATTTAATTTAACATAAAAATTAATTTTCTATTTTTATATAAAATACATAGAATTACATTAATTTATATAATGGACATTATGAGTTATTATAGAAGAGAAAGTAATACAATTATTCATTAGTTATTTATTACTTAAATTCAAATATTAGAAAACTAACAATAAACCAATTTATTTTAACATAAAGTTAATTTCTATTTTTTTATGAAATATTTATAATTTCATTAATTTATATAATGAAAATTATCTTTTGATACAATACATTTTTTAAAATATAGTTATATCAAATATATTATAATCTACTATTAAAAATAAATTAAAAAATAATTAAAATCAAATATTTATTTAAAAAAATAAACATTTCTTTTTTAGCGGTGCTAGTAGTGAATGTTAATTTTTTAAATATTTATTTTAATAATTGTTTATCTTAAATCAAATAATCAAATAAAAAATGATATGTTACAAATTAATTTATATGAAATAATAAGTTAAGTAATTTCTCTAAATATGTAAATTGATTGATTAATTTATATATCCAATTGATCTTCATTAGCATCTTATTTTTAAGGATGTACTTATAATATATAGAATAAATTATCATGACATTATTATTTTATATTATGTTATAATGTTGATTTTTTAAAATTAATTATTATTTTTAATATAAATCTTGAATTTAATTTTGATATATTATTATAGTTAAGTCATGCTTTACTAAACATAAATATAAAAATTAAATAAAATTCAAAATAATATATTGTTTTACCAACGAAACAATATTCGTTAGTATATGCCTGATCTATTTTAACACTTTTAAAAGTTCATTGGTATAGATAATTTATAGCTACTGTATCTGACCATTGCTATTGATAAGTATCAGTATAGAGTAGTAGTTTTACCAATAGAACATTATCTGTAAGTAAATATCATATTTATTCTAATAAATTTAATATACCCTTGGTATAAATAGTCTATAGCTACAAATTTGACCGTCACTATAAATAAATGTCAGTATACAATAATATCTATACCAACAGAACAAAATCTATCAATAAATATCTTATATATTCTAATAGCTTTAAGGTATCATCTGTAAAAACAATCTGTAGCTAGGGAATTTAGCCGTTACTATAGAAAAGCGTCACTATATAGCAATTTTTTTATAGTGTAGCGGAAACCCATTTTCGTACTACCAAACAAAAGGAACTGTTGAAGTTACATTTTTGAGATTCTCTTCATCTAAACATAGTAAGTGGTTGGAGATGTAACATTTCACTCTATAACTAATTGTACACACAGAATTAAGGTTTTACCACCGTTTTTGCCGAAATGAAAGTAAATTTGAACTTTTGCAGCATTTTTTCCAAAATTGCCGCTTCATTATTAGTCTTTCGTAGCGTATTTCATAAACGTAGCTATATTTTTAAATTGAAATTCAAAAAGTTACAAGCTAGCGGCTTATTTAAATAAAACAGTACTAATGTTTTTTTTCCCTTTTGCGGCATTTATCAATACAAGCGCATATAAATTATAGATTTTTTTCATTTAAAATTTATAAAAAAAAATTTTAGTGTCGTTTTTTTAAAAAAATCAGCTAAATTATTAATTCAACATTTATAAAATTAAAAATTTAGCAACGCTTATTCACATAAACGGCGCTAAATTATATTTAATTAAAACTTGTAAAATTAAAAATTTAGTAGTGTTTTTCAAAATAAACGCTACTAAATTATAGATTTTCCTAATTTAAAATTTTTTAAATAAAAATTTAGCGCTGTTTATAAAAAATCTCAGATAAATTATAGATTTTTTAATTTAAATTTTATAAAATTAAAAATTTAGTGCCGTTTGTTCACATAAACGGCGCTAAATTATAGTGGCATTTTTAGCGAATTTTGAAAATTCAAAATTAGATGGATGAAATGTTAAGAAGAGGAAGAGACGAGAAGAAAAGGAAGGATGGAAGAAGAAGAAGAAGAATATCTAAAGAAAATTTAGAAAATGAACAGGAAGAAGAAAAAGAAAATAATTAAAAATAAAAAAATCTAAAGAAGAGAACAAGAAAAAAGAGAAAATTAATAACAACAAAAATTAGAGGAGCTAATTTAATTTTTTTAAAGAAATCCGGTTAAATTAGAGGTATTTTTTAAAAAATAATTAAAAAAAAGAGCTAAAAGTCATAAAAAAAAATGCCGCTAAATTTATTAATTTTTTTAATTAATAAATACCGCTAAAAGTTATAGAAAAGGCGTTAAAATAGCGGCGTTTGTAGATAAACACCACTAAATTCACGGCGTTTTTCAGAAAATGACTAGAACATCCTCGACAAGATCTTCGGTGGTGTTTATGCTGGTGTTTTTTGAAAATGCCGTTTCCATATTTGGCGGCATTTTAAAATGCCGCTAAAGACTAAAATAAATGATGCTAAAGATCTATTTTGTTGTTGTGAATATTGTATTAATACGATTCACACACTGTTCACAGGGTCGCTTCTGGGAAGAGTTGTATTCTTCACCTCGTTAGGGTTGTAAGGCAAGGGAAATTTACCATTATGGGGTTGTCGTCATTGAGATTTCATCTTGGACTCATGTGACAAACCCTAATTGCCCCGTGTGTTAGCCAGTCCCAGATTGTAAATCCTTAGGGGGTTGTTCAGCCACCGCAATTGGTGCACCACCATACATGTCTATCCTTTTGACGCCCTCTTGTGGGATGGCGCTTGTCGCCTTCATAAAAACAAAAAAGGATAGTTTATTAAAAAAAATTAGACAGTATCTTGTTTTTGTTGCAAGTTATTTCAAATTCAAATTTAAGTTCTCAACTAGTTAATGATAAGTGTAGTGATTAGAAAAATCTTAGTGCCCAAGCAACATGAAACATCTAATAATTATATTATTAATATGACTACTTGGATAGAATTGAAGGTACAACTGCAAAAGAAAAAAAAAACAATTAACAAAAAATTACAAGATCATATAAATAAAAGAGAAACAACATTGAAGAGATGTATTGCTAAAAATTATTGCTATTGTGTAAACTCAAGTAAACAATAACTTGCCATTCCAAGAGTCAAACGAAAAATTTATGAGAATAGCAATGGAAATTGTTTTATTCTTATTGAAATATATATAGTATTTTATCCAATGATTCAATAGTATTTTAGATATGGTCAAGTTAATGATCATTATTTTGGTCTTAAAGTATAAATGAATTGATTGATTTTTATTAAATGAAAATAAAACTAGAATTGTGAATAAAATTTAACAAGCAAATTGTGAATAAAATTTAACAAGCAAAATACTTTTTTAATTATACTTAATTGTACTTCTATTGTAAATCATCAAGAACAGTTATCTCTCATATTAAAATGCATAGATGTTTCATCGCTTCCAATAAAATAGAAAAATATTTTATAGGATTTTAAAAATGGATGATACATCAAGGAAAAGAATCTCTAAGGAGCTCATGAATATAGTGAAAAAACTTGTTCTTATTATTGATGACGTAAGAAGATAAGGATATGGCAGTGGGTCTAACATAATAGGAAAACATCAAGGTGTACAAAAACGATTGCTTGATATCAGTTGTAAAGCCTTTTATATATCATGTGGTTGTCATTAACTTAGTTACTTATTTTCGTATTTGACTAGTTGTTGTCCTAAAAGTGTTATATTTTTTAGAATGTTGTAATGTATTTATTCCCTTTTCCTCTTCCATAAAAATAGAAAATTTTAAAAGGAAATTTTCCTAGTTTAATTGTTAAGTCACTAACGCAAACTCATTGGGAAACCCGTATTGAATGTGTTAAAGTAATTAGGTTTCAAGCTGATAAAATAAAGAGATGTTTTTTTTTTTTTTTTTTTTTTTTTTGAGTTAGCAAAAGCCAGCGATGACCCTAAAACAAATAGTAAAACTAATTGTTTGGTTCTGTATGAGCTCGAAAATTTTGAATTTTTGGTGGACATGATTATTGTATGATTTGTTATTCATTGTTAACATTGTTAGTAAAGCTTTGAAAGTTAAAGATATGCAAATTGATATTGTTATTGATCATTTAAAAGCTCTTCTTGCATTTCTTAAAAGTTATAGAGAAAATGGATTTGTAGTAGCATTAATTTTTGCTAAGGACATAGCTATTCAAATGTATAACTAACATATTGTTTTTGTGAAGAAAGAATAATTCATAGTTATAAAAAATTCAAGGAAAATGATACTAGTGAGGTAATACATTTATTAAAAGAAGATCTCAGGATAAAGTATTTTACTTGGGTAGCTAATCAAGCCATTTTTTTTTTTTTGAGAATAGATTTGAGCAATTCAAAACAAATGAAATTTTTTTTCTACATGATTTAGAAAATTTGAAGTTTTTAAATGATAATTAATTGAAAATTTGTTGAATTAATCCTGAATTTTTTTAAATAAAACACATTTGTTGATATTGATGGTTTTGGATTTATTTTCTGAGTTAAAAGTTTTAAAAGAAGTTTTTTCAAAAATTTTAAAAAATGCATAACTAAAAGTCTTTAATCTTATATGAAAATCAAACTCATTTCTAAATGCTTGGATTTCTTAGAGTATTATTAACCATACGTATTACAGCTTTTATGATAGACTATATATATCACAAAAAAAATATTTTAGATGAATTGCTTATTATTTCTATTGAGAAAATTTTGATATTTCATTGAATACCAAAATTTAATAAATAAATTTTTATAACAAAAAACGAGAAAAATGAGTATTAATTGATTTTTATATGCAATGGATGTAAATTAGTTTAAAAAAATTAAAGAAAGGTCTCAAATCTCTAAATTCTTTTAACATTTTGTTTATTATACTTAAATCTAAATTATCAACTCATGTGATTACATAAATTTTGTAAATCAAAACATTTAAACTCCAAAACCTTTTATATATGATTCTATGGGACAAAATATTTCATGTTATTGAAAAAAATGTGTTTATATTAAAATATATACTCAAAAAAAGCTTCAATAAATAATCAGTGCGCTATCTTCAATGAAAATCATTTTTTATTACTTTGTTATTATATGCAAAAAAATTTATTTTTTTATAAATTCTATGTCTTACTGAGCTTGTAGATGTCCTTCACATCTGTGCACATCTCTAACTTTCTTTAGATGTCGTGCTTATCCTCTATTTGTAAAAAAAAAAAAAATTCATTGAAGTGCGCCACGCCATTGTTCAACAGTTCCTCGTAATGGTTTGAATTCTCATTCCATTAACAATTCAAAAATAAAAGCAAAATTAACTCACCCAACCTTACCCAAAAGATTGAGTCACAACTTCCATGAACTCCTCATCTTTAACAAGAGAGGCAAACACTTGGGATGAGAGACAGATCTCCAAGGCCATTCCTCCACCTTCGGGGCTTGGGTAAACAATGACCTTTCCATCTCTTTTGTTTCCAAGCCCACTTCGAACAGTAATTGGAGGTCCCCGCCCGAAGTCATTCCTATACACATTAAGGGGCTATTTGTTTGCAAGGTTGGAATTGGGAACGGACTAGGAATGGGCCCAATGCATAGTTTGGTTGGCAGGCATGGGAATGTGGGAGGTTTCTTTGGGGAATACGATGAGGGGAGAACCCTGATTAAGATTCAGCCAAATTTTTTGAGGAATGCTCAATCTGGACCTTAAAATGTCCATTTTACCCCTGATTTTAAATGTTTTTCCCATCTAGGTTTTATCCTTCTCCGTTGGTCTGTGAGAGAAACCACCGCCATCTTCCTATCTTCTTCACTTGATCTGTGAGAGAAAATTATCTACCGTCCGTCATCCATCGTCCACGCCCCATCACGGTTTTGATCGAATCCCCGATCCTCGGGTGCAGGCGGTGGGCTCGGGTTCTGTACCGAATTCTTAGGGTTTGAGAGCCTCGACGAGTGAATCGGTAGTGGTGGCAACGGCGAGATTGGAGTGGAGAAGGTTGAGAGGAGCGTAGGGGAAAGGTCAAGGCTTAGGATGGTGGCAGGAAGACTGTGTTTTTGTGGTCGTTGGCATCACTGTTCAGGAAGGATGGGAGGTAGAGCTCGTTCTTGAAGGCGGTGAGGATGGATAGTAGGATTTTGTTGATTGAGGTGACGATAGAATGACCGGAGCTCTGGCGCACCTCCCGTGGCGATGGATGGCTGAGATTGCATCTAGTAGGAGAATATGATCATAAGGAGGAAACTGTGGTTGGGAGTGGGCGAGAGTGAGGAGGAGAAAACAATTTCTTAAATTTTTAATAGTAATAATAATAAATATTTTTTGGTAACAATTTTAAAAATTTTAAATTTAATTATAAAAATAAAAAAGATTTAAATTATAACAATAATGATAAGATATTATAAATAAAATAATACTATTATCTAATACATTTGTTTATTTAATATTTACTGTATAAGGGAGTAAAAGCCATTTCCCACATATTTTTTCTTTTTACTTCTCCCATTCCCAATGAATTACTCTCTCATACCCTCCAACCAAATACAGTTTTCCTTTCATTCCTAATCCATTCCCCCTTATTCTCATTCCTATCTCATTCTTCCTTAGTTCTATTCCTTGCAAACAAGCAGCCCCTAAATCTTGGTGAGCTTCCCGTACCTGAATTAGTCTATTTAGATTCATCCATGTATGGAAATGATGGCTCAATAGTCCCTTCAGCAAGCATTTGGCGTACCTCCGCCTCACTCTGAGAAACTACTGCTTTATTGAGCAATGCTACAATCCAACCAAGCCCACGCTCTATAATATCCCCTACAGTTGCAAATTTTTAAGATGACATTTGTAGAGAGTAAAATAATAATAATAATAATAATAGCCCCAATCTCTTAGCTATTATATATCCATGATTCAAACAAAGATCTTATGGGAAGACCAAACTTGTGCCAAGTTTGGAAAGAAGATCTGGAGATCTTTGGAAACATCTTTTGTGAAATGGTTGTTCACACTTTAGTGGGTGCGACCCTCGAGAAAGGGAATTTGCTAAAATGATGTAATGAAGGAAGCAGTTGCAAGCAGGAGGAGCTCAGGATGAGTCAATTGCTATGTAGCTGACTGAAAGAACCATGAGGGTTAAAGGTGTCGCAACTTTGGTTCCAACTGGGCCAAAAATCATTCTGTTCAGCAAGGTGGGCAGTGTTGCAACAGCTAACTTTGGAAGGTGTCCAAATTAGGAAGCCACGGAGAAATCTAAATGATGAGAATCTATTGGGACGCTGTTGAGTCTATATAAAATACCCTGCTTGAAGATTAAGGATGAGCCACACGAGAAAGATCCTTGGGTGAGGGCTAAGGAGAATGGACATCGGGCAATCTTAAGAGGGTGTTCTTTGTATTGAGTGAGTGAAAAAGTATGTTTGTACTCTTCATTCTTAACCATTGCCCCCAAGATGTAAGCAACAATTTGCAGAATTGGGTGGCCATATCGTGTATCTCTTTCTTGCTTACTTGATTGAATGTATGTGATTTCATTACTAGTAAATTCAGCGAAAATGTAATACAATCCTACCCCTCCGGAACTAACATGTCTTTCGAGACAATGAGACTATCAAAGCTTACTCACATGGAAACTTTACATGTTCATTAATTATATGGTTTGAAGGCATTAACTCAATTGTGATAGATGATACAATAATGCATCTAGCTAGAAAATCAATTATGCTATGCGCATATAGAGAGAGAGACATGACATGCTAGGGTAAAACCTAAATTTCCTTATTAGTATTAATGAATGTATTATCTAAAAAAATAATAGAATTAACTTTCTTGAAAATGCCATATTCATTAATAACTTTTAAACCAAAATTGGTTATAGTAATAACTTTGCATAGCTCTTAAAATTGAAGCCAGTAATATGTTTTCTAATGTCTAATTTTTATCTATTAAATATGTGTCAATATATGCTTATGCATTACTACTTTTTTATTTATGCAAATATTGAAAGTAATACAAATTTTTGAGTTTGTAGAAAAACATATGAAATTAATTATAATTTTTCCACGGTAAATATTTTGAAAGCCATTTCTTTGAAATGACTTGTAGATAATCTTTTCATAGCTTTAATATCACAAAATGGAAATGTATTATTTCATTAGTAATATCAAAAGTTCAAAAATCATAAACTAGGGATTAATTTGAGCTTATGTACCATGATTATTAATATTTTTAGTATGCTTACCTATGTGGGTTCTCAAATGACATGTACAAGATTTTTTTTTTCATTATTTTGTGCAAATTGCTATAGGAATTTATTTGGAATTTCAATAATTTTGGTAAAATTCCAAACTTTTAAAAAATGGTTTGGTTTATTCTCAATCAGGTCCCTGTAAGTAGTTGAAGTTGCCCTTTAGTCCCTCTATTCTAATTTGACCCGAGAAAGTCCCTCTATTTCCTCAATTGAGAAATTTTAGTCCTAACCCTAACAGACGTTGGTTTCTCCGTCTATAGTTGCTGAGATGGCTTTTGCCCCGATTAAAATATTATTAAAAAATAAAAAAATATCATGATGTTTAATTAAGACACTAACACACATATAGCTTTTTGGATCTGGATCTAAATTGGATCCGAAAAGTTAAATCCCTAAACTCCTTCACCTTTCTCCTCCTTCACCCCTTTCCCTCACCCCTCTACCCGATTCTTCATCTTCCTCCAGTGGTTAATCGCCTCCGAGAGCCAGAATCCTCGTTGTGCATCATGGTAGACCTGAACATTGCTTGCTTTTAGGTTCAGCACTGCTCAACGTCGAGCTTCACCACCGCATTTGAGAGAATGGCATCCTTCACGTTGAGCTCCTCCTCAACCTTTCTCCCACATGTCAATGATAGCCCCATATGTCCTAACTGAAGGCTTTCTGACCATCTGAGAACCCAACAACAAGAGAAAACTTTTTGGAAGGCATTTACAACCTCTACCAGTCATTCTGCAACCTTAATCGGCCTAACCAATCTCCCTTGTCAAAAGGGTAGGCAAGCATTGATTATTTGTCTTTATGTTGGTCTTTGATTGAGGTGTGATGTTTGGAATGTAATGTAGACTTCTATGCTACAACTGTACTTGTAGATAATCTATTATTATTTGCAATACAATTGTCTAAATTGACATGTGGATTTCATGCTTTTTGTCTCATACATGACAATAATATGATGAACGATGAACATATATATATATATATATATATATATATATATATATATATAGAGAGAGAGAGAGAGAGAGAGAGAGAGAATCATACACTACAAACCCTTACAGCATATACATTGCAAATTATAATAAATATTGAAGAATATGGGGTTGAAATGCTAGGATTGTTGTTTTGATTCTATTTGAAATAGCTTTAATCCAATTAGAGACCATGACATGAACTAATGGGGAAAAAATCTCAAATGTGATTAATATAATAAACATAGCATTTAGAGCCATTATACAAATATACATGTTTTCTAACATGTGTCACAGTTTGGTCTGGGTGGGAGGACACCATATATATATCCACACACAACATAAATTTTATGTTTGTTTAAGATTTGCTAATTAACATTTAGCAGTGTCTCATGGCTTTCTTGACCCGCTACATGGCCCTACATAACAATGCAGGGTCCTTAAAAAAATTGAAGAGCATTTAAGAGAGTGAGTATGACCTACATTATTTATTGTTGCCTTTTATAGAGTATTGGGAGCCAAAAAAAAAACAAAGGGTGTCATGTAGGTACAAAAATGGAGTTGAATAAATAATTCTTATAGACTAAGGGGTATTGAAAATTTTTGTAGAAGGTAATGTGCTTAGATTCACCTTTAATGAGTGATTAGAATGGTGTGTAGTTTTGTGTTATTAAAAACTTTGTACATTACAAAATAATATGCTTTCTAGACTACAATTGTTTAGATGAATTGATCAGTAGTAAAATTGCACTTGGATACTGGTTTTTATTATGATAAAGCTTGTTTCTTCCTCAAAGCTTCTATTCCTATTGAATAGTTTTCATTCATTTTCATTAAGAAACTCAACTAATGTCTTAATTAGATGATGGATGGCATAGTAAATCATTAATAGGACAAACTGATTGTGTTTTCTGGTAAGGACATGTGTTGTTTGTGTATGTTTGCCAAAGGTTGTAAACCTTGCTTTAATTGGTCAGTATAGACAATTAATTTTTGTAGTGAACTTTTTCCTTCATTCTCCTTAAGGAACTCAATTTATGTCTTAGATGATGGATGGCACATTAAATCATTACTAGGAGAAATTGGATAGTTGTTTTCCTGTAAGGACATGTGTTGTTTGTATTTTTATTAGACTGAATTAATTACTATAGCCAAATAGTTGTTGCTAGGGAACTAGGATTATGTTGGTAAAAAGCCATGAAATAGGATTGAAGGTCATACAGATTATACAATCTTCCTTGGTTAGAGCACCAGGTTAGTTCATAAGAACCATGTGCCAAGTGATGGTTATTGCAGAAAAAATAAATGGATGGTTTTTCTTATAAAAGCAAGTGTTGCTTGTATTATTTTTTAGCAGTTGTGTACCTTACCTGAATGAATTACTATAATTAATTACTAGTTGCATTGAATTGAGGAATTAACTTAAATTTATTTACTATGCAGCATAGCATGGCTAGGTGTGAGGTGCACACTGTAAAGTACCACCATGAAGGATCTTTAGTAAGAGAAGGGAGAGTAAATTATGATGGTGGGAAGGTAGATGAGTTTGCTGTTGACCCCGATAAAATATGCCACTGGAATTTGCAGGGAATATCAAAGAATTGGGCTATGATATTGAGAAGAATGTGGAATCTTTTTATGTGGATGACGGGGGAGTACTAATAACTATCACTGATGATGTGGGTATTCTAGGGTTGGCTGAGCTGATAAGAAAACATGGCACAACAAATGTTTATGTGTAGTCAAAGGGTGCCAATCATGATAAATCATTACCATAATGTTTATTATCAGATTCTGCCAGAACTGTGGTTGGAGCTGTGGGTAAAGATGTGGAAAAAGCTATGGATTTAGATGCGGTCGAGGACAATGAGAGTGTTAGTGCTAGTGAATCAAGCAATGATGATAAGGACAGGCTAGTAAATGTCCCATTCATGGAGTACAACTCAGATGTTGATGAAGAAATAAAGGAGGCTAGGGATAAGGTTCAAAAATATATTCAGCTAAAGAAGACAATACAAAAGAAAGATGCTGAAAATGTTGTTGTAAATGTTGATGTAAATCAGGAAAGAGATGGAAATGGTGGATGCCTTAACAATACTGATGATGGAGATGATATAATCACCAGGAAAGTTTCCACTGACATTGGTAAGGTAATTGGATATGAAAGTTAATACTTAGAGTCATCAGACCCTGGTATTTATGATGATACCAATGAGGATTCAATAGCTGATGATGCAAAAAAGGCACAGGTCCAACAAGAAAGTTTATGATCCTAATGTTCCTTTGGAAGATTTTTCCTTGGATCTTAGGTTTAAGGATTTGAAAACTTTTAAGAGTGAACTTGTTGAATTCTAGACAAGGAAGGGGTTTGAGTTTAAATACATAAAAAATGATGCATTAAGAGTTAGGGCAGGATGTTCAGTAAAAGGATGCAATTGGCTAATCCTATGCTCATGGTGCAGTGGAAAGAAAATGTTTGTAGTGAAACATTATGTCTCAAGCCACTCATGCCTCCTTGGAGCTTCAAAGAATAGAAGGGTGACGACCCCTGTTATTGCTAGAAGATTTGGTGAAATAATTACTGCCTTGCCTTTCATAAGGCCAAGGCATTTGAAGGCAATGGTTAGGAAGGAATTTTGGGTTTTTATCACTAACAAGGTGTGCAGAAATGTGCGGTGGTTGGTCATAAAAAAGATTGAAGAACAATTCATGGAGGATTTCAAGGACATACATAGTTATGCCTTAGAATTGAAAGCAACAAATCCAGGAAACACTATAGTTGTCATGTCTGAAAGGCTGAACCATAATGATTTACCTGTTTTTCAGAAGATATACATTTGCTTGACAGCTATTAGGGAAGGATTTATTGGAGGTTGTAGGAAGATCATTGGGTTAGATGGTTGTTTCTTAAAAGGTTTGTTAAAGGGACAACTTTTGGTGGCTGTAGGCAGAGATGGGAACAATCAGATGTTCCCAATTGCACTGACAGTTGTACAAAAGGAAACTAGTGAGACCTGGACATGGTTTATCGACCAACTAAAATATGATCTTGGCATTGCGGATGGCCTTGGATGGGCACTTATCAGTGACATGCAAAAGGTATATATAGAACATCCAAATTTAATTTTTTTATCATTTAGCAAGAAATCATTCTAATTGTCTTCATTATAGGGCATAATCCATGCAGTCAATGAACTTTTGCCATTATTTGAGCACAGGATGTGTGCAAGGCATATTTATGCCAGATGGGGGAAGAAACACCAGGGTAAGGAGCATCAAATTCAATTTTGTAATGTGGCTAAGAGTACTAACCAACCTGAGATGCAAAACTAGCTAAACCAGATGAAAAAACTACAAGGAGGAGAACATGCTGTGGACGAATTGCTTGAGAAATGGCCAATTACAGGTTGGTGTCAAGCTTTTTTTTAATGATGTAGTCAAATGTGAAGTAATAGATAATAATATGTGTGAAACCTTTAATGGAGTAATTCTTGATGCTAGAAGTAAGCCAATTATTAGCATGTTGGAGGATATTAGGCAATATGTCATGACTAGAATAGCTATCAAGAGAGACTACATTAGAAAGTGGAGGTGTGATTGTGGGTCTAATATACTTGTCAAAATTGAAAAAGAAAGAAAGAAAAGTGCCAAATGGCAGGTTGAATGGAATGGGGGTGCAATTTATGAGGTGTATTGGGATAACTTACTGTTACATGTAAGAGAAGCCTATGTTATTTTGCTAGCAGACCATATGTGTTCCTGTGGGAAATGGAAAAAGACTGGAATTCCTTGCCAACATGCCATGGCTGCAATAGCTTTTGCTAGATCAGATCCCCTGCACTATGTGTCTAATTGGTTCAAGAAAGACACATACTTAAAGGCATATCAATTTGTCGTCAATCCAGTGAAAGGTAGGTTGTTCTGGCCAACAAGTGAAGAGGGTCCTCTATTGCCTCTAATGGTTAAAAGGATGCCTGGTCGACCTACCAAAAAAAGGAAAAGGGAGTTTTTGGAAAGCAAAAAAAAGAGCAGCACAAGACTATCTAGGGAAGGCAGGTCATTCAAGTGCAGCATCTGTCATGTCGAAGGCCACAATAGGATGAGCTGTTCAGAAAGAGCTAATAAATCTGTGAGTTTTCTTTTTGATGCTTGTGATATTATTATTTCTTGATACCCATGCTAATTTTTCTTGGTTATCATATATAAAATTGTGCTTGTGTTGGTTATTGATGTCCCTTGCTAATATTAGCTCTGGTGGACAGGGATCTTCCCAAGAAGAAAATGTTGTCATAGGAGCAACAAAGGAGAAGAGCAAGGGGAAAAAAGATATGGTTGCTACATCCAAAAGGAAAAAGAAGCCACCTGCGACCAATCATGGTTCATTCAAAATCTTGAGGGTAAGAAATAATTCAAGCAATATTAGCCCACTTCTGAATTAATTATCTTTTGAATAAATTTGATTCATTGTATTGGTCACAGAAGATGAGGTTTATTTTTTATGTGTTATAGGGTGCTCATACTGAAGGAATAATTGTTGGGAGGGAAGTTCACCATTCTACTTCATTCATAACTGCCAATCAACTAATTATGAGAATTCTTCTAAGTTTGATCCTAGCTAATTAGTAATGGTTGTATTTTTTTACGCGCTTTCTTTGGTGTATATAATGGATAGGCAAAAAGGGATAGTAGGGCTAATCAAGAGAAAAATTAGAAACAAAGTGAAGAAACAAGTCAGCAGACTACTGCAATAGGAGATGGTGCAGAATTCTCAACTCAGAAAAGCATTACACATGTTGCATATAAAGAAATTTCTGAACTCTGAATCAATGGAACAATTGTCTAGGACTTTTTTTTTTTTATAGCATGGTTCACTTTTAGTTTCAAACTTCCTAAATACTTTTAGCATGTTCACAAGTTGTTATTTTGTTTAATATATATGTAAAACTTATTGCAAAAGACAAAACACTGATTTTGTAAATTTTAGGTCATCAATGAAATTGGAACTTATTGCTTCAATTTATGATTTTCACTACATAGTATACTCAATGGAATGCAATTATTAGTACATGTACAATGTGAATGTTTTCATGGAATTGTTTTGCTGATGATTGTTATAAATATGATGGGTTGAATATGTACTTTAACATGATTGTTTTAACTCTAAACCCTTAAATATACTAGCACCCGAGATTTGTTTTGTTGTACATTGTTTCATTTAGCTAAAAATTAAGTAATTTTCATTTGTTCATATTTAAGCTGCTAAATGGTTTGTTGTTTAGATGCTTGAATTATCCATATCAAATGAAATGTATGTATGTATAATAGCACCCATCTAACCTGTAAAAGGAAAATTATCCATTTTTATTAGGGTATTAAATTTTTCATACAATGCATATTCTTTAGATTACAACAGTCGTGATTTTGCTATTGATCAACTCAACCATCCATAATACAAACTTTAATTGGTAAAATAAATAAATAAATACGTAAAAAACAATAACATGAGCACAGGTCCTGCTTCTTTGGCTGATTGGCTTGAGTTCATGAGTCTTGTTGAGATAAGCACAAGTCTGGCAATTTTCTTTAACATCCATTTTGTCAATAGATCCGGCCATGTTTCTTCACATGCATTCTGACTATACTCTGACCATCCTATTTAGATGGTGTTGTAACTGAGGTTGAATAGGGATGAAAGGAGGATATGGGTGAATATGGGAATTAAGTGGACACAGGGGAGGAGATGGATGGCAATTGAGGTAGCAACGACAGTGCCACTTCCAAAACCTTGTCATTCTGCTTGCTATAGATGGGCTTGCATATCTCACTATATTTCTATTCCATTTCCAAAACCTTGTCACTTGCTTCCTCGGAAATCTATCAAACAAATACAAGCATACACAAGGAAACATAATTAATTACTACTTAAACACAACCATAACAAACTATTCTCTACTGTTAGAAAAACTAACTCAGCTACAATGTTAGAAGTCTTCAATGCTAGGATGCTTTTTGGTAAACTGTTCTGCTTTCTAATTTATGTGTGTCAGCAAATTTCGGCCAACCAGAGCTTAGTTCTCATGCCCAAAACATTATAACACAAAAAACATTTCGACAAACATTACAACATTAGAACCCTAAAAATTTGAAAACAATTATCAATTCAACAATACAATGCAGAATCTATAACAATCACCAACAATTCATGAAAACCGAAAAAAAAAAATCTAACAACAAACAGCATTGACCACAAATTTAATTCCACCAAATCAACACCAACAATCAACAATTCACAACATCCACAAAACCTCCAACAAAATCTTGACCATTTATCAAATTCAACCCAAACACCAAACTTACCAACGAAATCACATGAATTCACAATAGCGTCATCACCAACAACCTAAATTAAAACAAGAAGCACAAGGGTGAAGAAGGCAGACCAAGGAAAACAAGATGAGTACCTTCTCGATCTATTCCTGGACCTCTTGCAGCTTCTCAATAGGTAGCACCAACTCCTCATCAACTGGATCTGAGGATTCCACACCGTCCTCCACCTTCGACCTTTTTCCCTTGTCTGCCGCCACCACCATCGTTGCCAAGATCCAATACCCGCACCCAAAACCCTAACCCTAGATCGTCCCTACAGCTAAAACGATGGAAGGGTTTTAGTGTCAAGGACGTCGATTATGTATCCATTGGGCTTTTGGGTGGCCAGATGAGATCCGGTCACCTCTAGTGCTAAACCGAAAAGCAAGCAATGTTCAAGTCTACCATGATGCACAACGACATGTTCCGGCTCTCGAAGACGACTGACCACTGGATGAAGATGAAGAATCTGGTAGAGGGGTGAGGAAAAGGGGTGAAGGAGGAGAAAGGTGAAGGAGTTTAGGGATTTAACTTTTCGGATCCAATTTGGATCCGGATTCGAAAAGCTATATGTGTGTTAGTGTGTTAATTAACACATCATGGATATTTTTTTATTTTTAATAATATTTTTAATTGGGGCAAAAGCCATGTCAGCAACTATAGACGGAAAAACCAACGTCTGTTAGGGTTAGGACTGAAATTTCTCAATTGACGAAATAGAGGGACTTCCTCGGGTCAAATTAGAATAGAGGGACTAAAAGGGCAACCTCACCTACTTACAGGGGCCAGATTGAGAATTACCACTATAGGAGGATTAAGTTGATGGTCCGTTGGCATCACTGCTATATTCAAGATTTAGGGAAAAAAAAAAAGGGTGTACTTCTAAAAGAAAAATTGTTATAAGGAAAATTAGAAAAGTTGCAAAAACCAACTTGGGGCCTTTGTGTTTTTTTTACTTTTTTTTTTTAGGTTACCCACACAATTATTTTATAGACATATAGCCTAGGGCCTCTATATTCACATGGAGACATGGGCTGAATGAAAACAAAAATCCTTTTTTTGTAATTTAACTTTTCATGGCTATTTGCTAAATGGGTGAACAGTAATATTTGGTGCGAAGTGGGACGCCTCAATAAGGTAATTTCCAAGGGTTTAATAACCGGACCGGTGGGTGAACCGGTTGGCCAATCGGTTCGTGGTTCAACCAATCCAACATATTCAGCGGGCTGATTCAATAATTTACATTTTTTTTAATTTTTTTAAATAAATAAATTTTCATAAAATTATAAAAAGATCCAAAAAAATTAGGGGAAAATGGGGAAAAATAAAATTTTAATAAATATAACTATAAAATTAAAATTTAGTTGAAATCAAAATAATATTCAATTCCAATCTAAGCAAATTACAACAAGGTTTTTATATATACTAAAAAGTTTTTTCTTTAAAAAAACAAAAGGAACTAGAAAATCTTTCTATATGCTACCATTACACAAAATAAAAAATCAATGACTTTTATATATAAACCATAGCTTTAAAAATTTTAAAATGATTACACAAATAAAAAGATAATAATGAAACAAAATTTCGTTATTCACCGGAAGAGTAGGATGAAAAAAAATCAAAATAACGCTTATCAAATAATAGATTTTCAAATTTAGTTTATAAATTAGAGATATAAATCTGAATTAGAGAAATAAAGAAAAAAGAGAGAAGTACCGCCATGACGGGATCTCAACGATGAACTCAGTATGATAAAAGACAAAAAGCATCGCCAAGATCCCAAGAACAACAAAGGAGAGAACCACGACGCGGCCAGCCTCAGTCTTTGATTCTTGGCCGGTGAACTCGAAGATCCCGACGCCGATCACGGCTCCGATCCTAAACCAGATGAGATCCCAGCATGAGAGGTTCCTCTTCATCTCGTGTCCGCTTTGTGCTCGCACCTCAATGAGATTTCTTTAAAATCCGGCCTGTCCGATTGAACCGGTTCACAACCGGTTCAATTAAGACCCAGTTTAAGCCACATGAATGAACCGGACTGACGGTCGGTTCCCGGTTGAACCGACCAGTCCGGTTTTTAAAACCTTGGTAATTTCCCCTCCCCACTAGGGGTGTAAATGATACACCTCTACTCACAAGCAACTCGGGCTCGACTCGGTGATAACTCGAACTTGACTCGGTCAAAGTCGAGCCGAGCTCGAGCTCGAGTAGCTCTAGTAGTCGAGCGAGCCGAGTTCGAGTATTTAGATACTTTGCTCGAGTGCTCGCAAGCCTAATATATATATATATATATATATATATATATATAAAATATAATATAATATAATATAATATAATATTTATTATATAATTACCATTATATCTTTTTAAAATTAAAATATTAATATTTTTTAACAAAAAAACTCTCTCATTCTCACGATTGAGAAAGAGAACTGAGCCGCTGCAGCCGCCACTTAACCCTAGCCCGATTCATCCCCATCCTTCATCCTTCAACCCTAGACTGAATCTTTGATGCTCGATAAACACTGTCGGAGACGCCGGCGCCGGCCCTGACGAGTCTCCTCCTCACTTCGACGTCGAGCTCGGCGGCAACCTTTCCGCTGTCCACCACCTTTTACTCTCACCTTCATTGATCTCTCCTACAGCGTCAAAGTTCGGAAACCCTTCTGGTCTTTGACTTTTCACCGGAAAAATAGGCTAGCCACTGACGTCGCTGGAGAAGTTCAGCCTAACCTTAACTCCGGCAGAACAAAAACTCTTCTTGACTCCATCTCCGGTGTGGCTAAAGAAAGCGAGATACTCTCCGTTCTTGGTGCTAGTGGCTTCGGTAAGTCCACTCTCATCGACGCTCTCGCCAACCGTATCTCCCGTGAAAGCTTGAAAGACAGCGTCACTCTCAACGGAGAACCACTCGATGGTCGTCTTCTCAAAGTCATCTCCGCCTATGTCATGCAAGATGACCTTCTCTATCCAATGTCTTCTCTTAATGCTCATCAACTGAGGACATGAGGTATATATTATTTACTGAATTTTTTTTTCAATTTTGATTTTTTTTCATACAATACATCATCATCAAGCTCAGGAAAAGTACCTGAAAGATGGATAGAATGTAGATAGCACAAGCCACTCACATCAAGAATTTTTCCTCATAAACAAGTGCATCAAATATTTTTAGAAGCCATTATCTCAAATAGCTAAGTTTATTGTATTGAATCATATTATTTATACTATGTTTAGTTTTAGACTTTGAGTTGCAGAGGGACGCAAAATTTAGTAATTTTGCTTCAATATCAAATGAACAAATGAGACAATGTTTGTTTTCTTAGATGTTTATTAATTAGTATTGCAAATTTTGGTGATTGTTTCTATGGATGTTTATTTACTAGTTAAAAAGTTTTGCTAATTTCAGTCAACTATATCTTCTACAGAAATTATTAATTAATATTTGGCAATCTAATAATAATAACCATGCTGGCTAATTATATTCTATAGAATTGTCTTATTAATTTCGATCACATAGTGATGCATTATTTAGTACCTGTGCCTCTACATTAAATTAACAGAACAACATAATGGCTATTTGTTTGGATGTTTCTTTACTAGTTTGACACTATTGGTGATTTTAATTGCCATTGTTTATCACTGAAGTTGTTAGTTGAATTTCAGCTATGTTTGGTAGTCATTCTTGTTTATTTATTAGTGACAACCATGTGTCTTGATTGCAACAAGTGAAATCATTTTATTTATACTATAAAATTTTTAGTGCTTTAGTCAACATTGTTTAGTATGAAATTGTTGGTTGTAATCCAGCAATGTTGTCTTTAATTCTTTCAGTTGAGTTTTAAGAATGTATATAATAATTAGTTTCTTGTTATTAATGTAGAGTCGTAGACTTTCTTGTTAATGCCTTGTTTTTAAATAGTTTTGTGAAAGTGAGATAATTAATGCCTTGTTATTAATGAAGACTTTCATGTGTTTATCAAAAAGGCACATGGTGATGGAATTCTGATTATTTTAATAGGCACATAAACAAGTGAATAAAACATATATAATATGCATTGTTGGAATTCTAATTATTTTACCAAGTTATGAGAAGTCTATTAAAATAAATACATGAGAGTTTTTTTCAAGTTATTAGAAGTCTATTAAAATAATTGTTATGTTATATATAATCAAACTAACCAACTTTGTTATTCTTTTTATTTATTGATTTATTTTACATTTATTTGTTTTATGTCATCCTAGTTCATGATTTATTTATTTATTTATTTTGCATTTATTTGATTCAAACCATTTGCTTGTTTTTTAAAAAAATTTAAGGTAGTGATTTCATCCTTTGTGGTGGTGCTTTCATGTGCACAAACAAGTGAAGATTTGCAAAAAGGTTGTTGACTTGTTGAGCTTGCCTAAAACAATAGGAGATTTGCACAAAAAGGTTGTACATATTAACCATGGTTATTTTACTATTACATATCTAATACAAAAAAGGTTGATTTATTTATTTATTTGGTTGTTTATTGTGATAGGCAATATGTCATCAAACACACCAAATTTCTCATCTACACCATTTCAGCCCGGAACGAATTCATCAACTAGTCGGGTTGTTTTGGAAGGTGATTTTTCAATGAGCAAAAGTTTTGATGGTGATGATGATGGGAATGCAAATAAAAGCACGAATCTAACTGAAAAGGATTGTGATGTTGTTGACCTTGGTGAGGGGGAAGAAGAGGAAGGTAATGAGAAAAAAAGGGCCAAAACTTCAAGTGTATGGTTGGAGTTTAAAGAAATTGATCTTCCTGATGGTTCTAAAAAAGGAGAATGCATTCATTGCAAGAGGAAGTTGGCTATAACTGCTAGCAAGGGTACAACTAAATTTAAAAGGCACTTGTCAACTTGCTTGAAGAGAAAAATTTATCAAAATCAACAACAAAGGATTTCTTTCCAACCTGTATAAGGAGGTAATGGTGATGTTGAAATGCAACCAACTCTCACAAATGGCAAGTTTGACATGGCAAAAATGAGAGAAGCATCGGCACATTGGATATTGATGCATGAGCATCCTTTTTCAGTAATGGAAGAAGAAGGTTTTAATATGATGCAAAGATGTGGAATGCCTGAATGGGAAAATGTGTCTCGGGTAACTATCAAGAAAGATTGTATGAAAGTTTATGAAGCCGAAAAAAAATTGAAAACATTGCTCAAGAATGTTAGCAAGATAAGCTTGAGAACAGATTTATGGAAGTCTAGCAATCAAAAGATCGAGTACATGGTCTTAACAGCTCATTTTATTGATCATAATTGGAGATTGCAAAAACGTGTTATCAATTTTGTTCATCTTCCTTCTCCTCGTCGTGGTGTTGAGATTGCAGATTGTATCTTTAAATGTTTGAAAGAGTGGGGAATTGAGAACAAGGTTTTTACTATCTCTGTTGATAGTGCTTCAAGCAATGATGTGGCAATTAGGATTCTCAAAGACACATTTTCAAGAACCAAAAAGTTGCTTTGTGGAGGAAAGTTATTTCATGTTCGTTGTTGTGCACACATTCTTAATCTCATGGTGCAAGATGGCATTTCTGAAATTGAAGATATAATTGAAGATATACATGAAAGTGTGAAGTTTATTAATCAAAGTGAAGCAAGATTGAAGTCATTTTCTGATATTGTGCATCAACTACAATTGCCGGAGAGAAAACTTATTCTTGATTGCAAGACACATTGGAATTCAACATTTGAAATGCTATCAGTTGCAATGAAATTTAAAGATGTTTTTCCAATGTTCAAAGATCGGGAAATCCTTTATCAATGTTGCCCATGCCCTGAAGATTGGGAAAAGGTGGAGAAAATATGTGAGAATTTAGAAGTGTTCATGCCATCACAAAAATTATTTCCAGTAGTGATTATCCAACTTCCAACTTGTTTCTCAATGAAGTCTATCTTGTGAAAATGTTGCTAGACAAAAGGGTGAATGGTGAAGAGGAGTTTATTCGAGCAATGATTAGCAAAATGAAGGCTAAGTTTGATAAATATTGGGGGGAAGGCTAAGATGTAAAATGAGGGTTGTTGATTTCACTTTTTCAAGAATGTATTCCGATAGAGAAGCAAGAGAAAATATTGCTAAAGTTCGAGAAGCTCTACATGAGATTTATGAAGAATATGTTCATGAATATCAACATGGCAATGAGCATAGTGGTGAAACTCCAATACATAATAATGACGATGTTGGTAATAAAGGCAAAGGCCCGTTACTGTCGTCAGGTTGGTCCGAATTTTCAAGTTATGTGAAATCTATTGAAAAAGCCTCACCACAGCAGTCAGATTTGGATGCATACTTAGCTGAAGGTTGTTTTATTTTTGAAGGAGATCCTAATCAATTTAATGCTTTAGAATGGTGGAAGGGAAGTACTTTAAAATATCGCATCTTGTCTAGAATGGCTCGTGACATACTTGCTATTCCTATCACTACAGTGGCTTTAGAGGCTACTTTTAGTGCAGGCGGTAGAGTGATTGGCACTTATCGTTCTTCATTGGCTCCCGAGATAGTGCAAGCATTGCTTTGTGGAGGAGATTGGTGTCGAAATCTTCATTGAGTGAAAAAGAAAAACAAAGTGAGTTTATAATTGTTCTTGCTTTAATATAGTTTTTTTATTTATCATGGTTTTTCTTGCTTTAATGTAATTTTTGACTATTCTTTGTTCACTTTGTATATATTAGAAAGAGAAGAAACCAATTGAGATTTCACTTGAAATTCTTTTGAAGCTCAAGTTTAAAATAGTATGAAGAATTATGTTTGCATGAAAGTAACATTTAAGTTTGTTCATCCTTATTTTTTTTTTATAATCAATGATTATGATGATTTGTTTTCTAATTACTCATTTGTAATTTTGTATAGGTTTGATGGAAACATTGGGTCAAACCCTCACATTCAAGAAAATATATTCTTGAGATGGTGGATGTTGATGGTGGATTGATTGTTTTCTTATTATCTATGGACTTATTTGTTTGTTGTCAATGAATTGTATTAGCACTTGTTTATTTTCTATTTGTTATACTTGGGCTTATTAACTATGGACTTGCTTGTTTTATAATTGTTCTATTTGTTGTATTTGTTTAAGTATGAGTTCTATTTTTTGTTTTTTGACAATATTTTGGAATGTTGTTGTTTTAGTTGATGTTGTATTTGGTCAAATATGAATGTATTTGTTTATCTTTGAAAATTATAGAATGTTATTATTCTAGTTCTTGTATTTGGTCAAGTTTGAATTGTTTTTGTTGTCTTTAAAAAATTTTAGAATGTGGTTATTTTAGAATGGATGAAAAAATAGAATTTTCTTTTTTGATGAAAATCAAGGGAAAAAATTTTCGAGCTCGAGTATGATGTTTATGATTATTTTCAACATTTTCGAGCTTAATCGAGCGAGCTCGAGCAGCTCGAATTGTATATCGAGTCGAGCTCGAGCTACAAAATAGATACTCGGTCGAGTTCGAGCCGAGTATCGAGTACCGAATTTTCAGTCGAGCTCGAGCTCGAGCTCACTACTACTCGGCTCGAACTCGATCGATTACACCCCTACTCCCCACACACCAAAGATAAGGGCCAATGAGTAATCTCATTTGGAAAAGGATAAATTTGCCTTTAGTGTGCGTTTGATTGGTAGTAATGATTTCCCTCTCGGGGAAATCATTGCTTACACGTTCCTGTATCCATATTTGATTGGGTTTTTCGGGAAGTAATTATTATCCTGGGGATCACCATTAACCCACATTTCAAATAATAGTTATTTTAAATTAATTTTCAATTAAACATCAATAAATAATAATAATAATAAAATAAATATTTAGGTTTTCTTTTTTATATAAATGATAATTATTTGAAATAAATATAACTTGAAAATAATTAAAAAATTTTAAGTACAGAATGAAATTAATAGTTATTTAAAATTAATTTTTAATTAAACATTAATCAATAATAATAAAATAAATATTCATGTTTTAATAATTTTATAAATAATAATTATTTTAAATAAATATCATTTGAAATTAATTAAAAAAAATTTAAGTACGGAATGAAATTAATAGTTATTTGAAATTAATTAAAAAATTATTTAAAATTAATTTTTAATTAAACATTAATCAATAATAATAAAAATAAATATTTATATTTTAATTATTTTATGAATAATAATTATTGAAATAAATATCGTTTTCAATTAATTAAAAAATCTTAAGTATAGAATGAAATAAATAGTTATTTGAAATTAATTTCTAATTAAACATTAATCAATAATAATAAAATAAATATTTATTTTTTAATTGTTTTATAAATAATAATTATTTGAAATAAATATCATTTTTTTTATGTGAGGGGTAAAATGTTAATCTTAGCATACCTCAATTTTTTTTTACTTTTTCCATTCCTGATGAATTACCCCTCCAACCAGACATTTTTTTCATTGCCGTCTCCTTCCCATTCTTTTGGCATCTCTTCATTACCTTATTCCCCCTCATTCCATTACGATAATCCAAATCTAACTTGTTTTTCTTCCTTTTATCTATTAACTTCTTAACATCCCTTGATGTTCTCCATAAATCTGGTGACATTTTCTTGAAGCTACAGTTGGATTACAACATGATCTGTCTAAACCTAGAGTTTTTCCTTTATCTTATTGTCCCCCTGAAGTTTTGGGTGACATTTTCTTGAAGCTACCATTGGATTGCGACCTGATCTATCCGAGCCTGGTGTTTTTCTTCTATCTTATTGTTCCATGGAAGCTAGCCTTTCCTTAAAGCCCAATCTGTTTCACTTGCTGGAAAAGGAGGCAATAAAGGTTTGTTTGGATAACCTTTCATCTATTCTTTGTAATTTTTGAATTTGATATGGATAACTATCTTCTTTGGATGTATTATTATCTTTTTTATTTTGTGCTCCTTTTATGAAATTTCAGATATTGCTGAATTTTTTTTTTTTTTGGTTTTTTTCTCCCTATTAGCATGAACTCGTTAAATTTCTATTTGTTTTCAGAATATTTATCAATGAAAACAGGAATATGTTTGATATCTTTCTAATTTTTACTAGTGATCCACATGCTCTTTGTGTTGTATAATTTGCCAATTGCTCATAAGAGGCCACTCAACATTTTCCCCAAATAGCAAATGACACATTTCATGGTTTACTGAATGATGGTTCACACAATCCTAAATAGAGAGATTCTCTAATTGGATGCTCATATTTGTGAAAGTAGGCTTCAACGCAATTGGCATATCAAAAAACCAAGGGTCATCCCAAAAATCAGTTTAACTGGGGTTGCAATCCTAATCCAACAGTTCGACTTCATTTTCGAATTAACAGAATGAAGCATTCTAAGAAGCATTTTTAGCAACTTTGATTTTCCAGCAGTGAAAATTCCCATATTTTAATTTAAAAAGCTGAACCAAAATTTTTTCTTCAGAGTTTAAAACCATAAAAACATTTTTAGACATTAAAGCAATTCTAGCATTTCTAAGATTTCTGATACCTAGTACCCCATCATTTTTTGCTAGAGTAGTAGTGCTCCAACCTATAGTGTGAAAGCCACTTCGATTACAACTCCCACCTCAAAGGAAATTCCTAGATATTTTGGAAATTTGAGCAATGATTGAATCCAGGATATTAACACAAGACAGTTGCTAAGAAGTGATAGGCATCAAGACACTATTGATCAAAATAGCCCGATCTGCTAAGGAAATAAAATTATGGTTCTAGGACTTGACACATGCTTGAGCTTTACTAACCAAAGGTTAAAAAGAATTTTTACTAATTCTCTAAGGCCCAATTGAGCGCCCAAGATACTTGAAGGGAAAAGAGCCAAGTTTTTGCGTGGCCATCTAACTTTAGTCTTGTTTCAAATCGGTCACTAAATTTCAATTTGAATCTATTTCATCACCTTTCTTTAATTTAGCTACACTGGCAAGTCACTATCCAATTTCCCGATACCCTTTTCTTATTTGGCAGTCAGATAAGCCCATTCATCCTGTCATTGCCTGCTCAATATGCTCAGTTGGTGCCTCCACGTCAATAGTGGGTGGACATGTCAACAACTAATGCCACATCACTTTAAATGGCCGGCCACATTAGCTTCATCTTCTTCCCCATTTCTCCTTTTCTTTTCTCCATTTACCTTTTTTCTAGAATTTTGCTTCCTTTCTTTTCTCTATTAATTGATCAGCCACTATTGTTGCTCTTCCTATGCGGGAATGAAGTTTGGGGAGGCATTCTCAGACATCTTTAGAAGGACGGTGAAAGGTTCCTCAATAAATGTTATCATGTGAGTATAAGTGGCACAACAGTAGCACGGGGAGGACAACGAAGAGAAAGAGGAGGAGATTGGCAAGAATGGGCTTTTCGATCTTTGCTCTATTGAATTTGAGTCTTGTTCATGTATTCTTTCAAGCTCTTATTTCCTTGCTTTTCTTTTGTGATCAATTATTCAAATCTTTAGATTTAATTCCCTATATTTTTTTTGGAGAATTTTGAGTTTGATTGGATAAAATAATGCTAGCTAGTTTGAGGAAGATTGGGTAATGAAGTTTTTGGAGGCATTGGTGAGCCAATGTTCAAATTCTATAGGAGCAATTCGAGCATGGGCATTGACCAACATAGCACAGGTGATTGGTATGTTCTCCATGGATGCCAATAATCTTAATAGATTGAAGTAAGTGGTGGTTTTCTAGAATTCAGGTTTTGTAGAGTTTCTTAGGAGGACGTGCGTCGATGAGAAAGCTACTATGAGGAAGGCTGCATTGCTTTTGATAACAAAGTCTACTACTTTGATGACCAAGCCAGTTGATGATGTAATTCTTAGGAAAATGGGGATAGCCTGTTCTAATCCTCTTGTGAGCATTTGCAAAGCTATTGTCTTAGCTTTCTCTGAGGTAACTATTTCTAGTATGTTTAACCACTAGACTCTCATTTGCATGGTATAATCTTTAGTGTTCATTATTCCTTCTTGTTGGCTTTTTTAAGTTCTGGACATGTAGGTTCTCAACATATCGTCCTATTTCCTAGATGCGCCATGGTTATCACTCAAGGTGTGTGGCAAAATCGGGTAGAAGATGAAGCTAATGTAGTCGGCCATTTAAAGTGATGTGGCATTAGTTGTTGGCATGTCCACCCAATGTTTACGTGGAGGCGCCAACTGAGCATATTGAGCTAGCAGTGAGAGGATGAATGGACTTCTCCAACTTCCACAAAAGCAAAAGGGATCGAGAAATTGCCTAGTGACTTACTGTTGTAATTAAATTAAAAGAAAGTGACTATACTGATTCAAATTGAAATTCGGTGATTGATTTGAGATAATACTAAAGTGTGACCACACAAAAAATTTACCTGAAAAGAGCCCATCTTCATACCCAAGATACCCACAATGGCTCTACACACCTTTTTATTGGCCCAACTAGGAAAATGGATAGTGGACTTGCTCACATTAAGCGTCTACCTTGTTAATTCCTTATATATTTTCAAACAAGTCTTGCAAGCCTTAGCCAAAGCCCTCGATGTCCTTGACACTATAATCAAATCATCAGCAAACATAAGATAATTAAAATTCCTAGAAAGCCTATCATCAAAGCCAAGAATCCAATTCTGTTTTAAAGCATGGATAGAAAAAGATTTTGAGAGACCAGTAGGAAGAGGTAAGGGGAGATGGAATCTCCTTGTCTTAAACTCCTCCCACTAGAAAACCATCTCGTTAGATGCCCGTTTATCAAGATAGCAAAAGTTGCACTAGAAATGCAAGCCCTTATCCAATTAACCCAAATATCTGAGAAATTCATATGCAAAGAGTTATAAGAGTAGCTTCCCACTTAACCATGTTGTAAGCTTTGGCTATATCTACTTTTAATAACATCCTAGGGGGACTTCTTGTATCTGACTCTAAGGAATGCACTAACTCTTGCACAATAACAATGTTGTCAAACCTGGATTTCCCAGCTAAGAAAGCACATTGCTCTTGCCCAACTAACTTATCCATGACATGCTTCAAACGGTTAGTTAAAATTTTAGATATGATTTTGTAAGAAACATTGCATAAACAGATAGGCCTGAAATCCATAACATTTCTTGGGTTGTTAGATTTTGGGATAAGCATGATATAGGTTTTGCCCCAAGAGTTGGGAAGGTTTGTAGTTTGAAAGAAATGGGAAATGGCCCGAAAGAGAGGCTCTTTGATGATATCCCAATATAAAAGGTAGAACTCTATATTCAAGCCATATGGCCCTGGGCATTTACCCTTAGCCATCGATTTGATAGTAGATAAGATCTCTCTATATGTGATAGGTTTAGTCAGGAAAAATGCTATCTTCAATAGAAATGGCTTAGTGATCAAGAGGAAGAGCTTTTCCAAGGTTCTCAACAAACCAATGACACATAGAAGCCCAAAGATCTTGAAAGAAATTGGAGAAGAAATTTTCAATATCTTCTTGGCCAAAAAGGAAGCTGCCAAGATTATCAACAATGGTGAAAAATTCTTTTCTTATGACTACGGACATGACCCATGTTATGAAAGAATTTAGAGTTAAGGTCCCCTTCTTAAGCCATAACATGGGAACTCTTTGAGCCCAACGAATATTATTTTTCTTAAGAAAAGTTAAGTGTCTGTTGTTTAAAGCTTTAAGGTTTCTATCATCTAAGGAGTTTGAAGTCGTAAAGCTCACAAGATTTTCTAAACACATGATATCCCTCTTAGTTTTTTAAATAACCACTTCAAGGGGAGAAATGCCCGAAGCTCTCCAAGAAATAAGCTGGTTTTTTTTTAAGAGATAAGGTGACAAAAGGCATGGAGCGGAAGCCAAGATTTTTCCACATAATCATGACAACGCTTGTAATCCAACCAAAAGTTTTCAAAGTGAAAAATTTTGTTTTTAAAACCAGATTGAAGGCAAGTTTTAAGAAGAATTAGAGCATGATCTGAAGAAATATGATGGAGATGTAAAACAGAATAAGAGATTAGGAGTGCATTTTATATCATATTTTATCTACCTCAAAATTAAATTTTCGCTTGTCTTTTAGCATTCTTTATTTATATTTGATGTATTCTGGGTATATTTTGTTATTGTGTAGAATTATAGGGTTCAAAGCAACATAAGTGAAATCGGAAGAAAAATCAGTAAAAGAACAATATTTTCTAAGTGTTCAAGCTGAGCACGGCCTAAACATGATCGTGCTTCTTTGTCATGCTCATTGCTGATTTTAGGAGAACTGAGTAACAAGGCAAGCATGGGTGTGCTCTAAGGCAAGCACGGGCGTGCTTCCTCCCCTTGCATTTCTCTTGATTTCTAAAGTTTTCTCCATTTAGTGAAGCACAAGTTCTCTACCCCTTTCACAGTCATGCTTAGGCTGAACATGGGCAGAGCACGACTATGCTCTCCTCGTGTATTCCTCTGCCTAGACACTTAGCTGATTCTCACCAAAGTCTCAAAAAGGGCACTGCTTAAGCATGCTCATGCTTAGGGCATGTTGGGCCCAAAAAGTTCATTTTATTGCCCAAATCTATGTTTTTCATAAGGGAGCTTGGCCATGGTTTCCACATCCATCTTTGGACAATCGTCAGAGGTCAATACAAGACTTCACCATACCTTTAAGGAAGACCAAGATAGCGTTGGAGGCACATCTGAGGAGTGAAGCTAGCCAACACAAAGAGTCTCTTAAGCTAAATTGAGAGGAGAGAGTCATGATTTCTCTTTATGTTGTATTCCTTTCTCTTTCTCAATTGTATGAACTCATGAGGGGCTAACCGTTCCACAGTGCCCCAGGCTATGAAACTTGTTGCTTAGTGTACTTTGATTTGCTTAATTTTTCAATGATTATGGAGTTTTATTACATTCTTATATTAAACCTGTGTTGTATAACTTGATGTGCTTGAATTGTGTAGTTGCAATTCTGAAACTCAACATATGTTGATTGTCGTAGTTGCATTTGTGTTATTGCAAAACTTGACGTGTGAGAGACCCATAGTCATAATTGCAAAACTCAACGTATTGGAAAGCCATAGATACAACATTGATAGTGAGCACACATAAGAACCATGGAATGTACTTGATAATCATTGGAAGCAAGTCAGTACACTAATGCACTAGGGAATTAGTCTGGGGCATTACTTCTCGTTGATTGCAAACTCTATATGTCTTCACACGGCTTTTCATCCTTCTCGATTTATTCACTTTAGTTAATTCACAACCAACCCATTATTAATTGATTAAAGATTAGAGGATGGATTAATACTAGAAGTCCCAGTCCCTGTGGTTCGACAACCCTATCCCTCAAGATGAACCACGCTATTACTTGATACGATCCACGCACTTGTGAAAAGTATACATCAAAAGACAAAAGACTCTAACCAATTCAGATTGGCTAAGAATCTGTCAACCCGAAGCTCGAAAGCTTTGAAAGTTCTTTCTAGACTTGAAGTTGAACCTAAACTACATGGGGATTATACACAATAGATAAAATCCAACCATCCATAAGGTTAGAAGAAATTACCAAGTGTATGATGTTATGCGACAATGCTAGAGGGGGTGACCATGCCAATTTTTTTTTCCCAAAATGCCTGAGTCTACGAGACATTCCCCCAGAGGAAAGCGTGCCTAGTCCAAATTTCTAGCCATCCTCTTGTAGAAACAGTGTCACCTATCTTTGTTGGCCCTAGTATCCACAAGACACTAGATATGTTGGTTATGTTATTGATAAGTGCTAGAACGTTCATATTTTCTACATCATTTATACTCCATTTAGCATGGAGTTTGACATGTTTAGCACCAAATTAGAATGAAATTTCATTCTTTTGTTCATCATGACCTTTATTTCTAATTTAGTGAAAAAGAAGTAAGGGGGTGTTTTAAAGCAAAAGATGCCAAGTTGCTGAATCAGAGCTTAACCACAACTCGCAACGGTGTGGTGACATCTCACCACAGCCGTTGCACAACCTTATCACTGTCGTTATTAAGTCTTGGCAGCGTGGAACCACTGGAAGCAACACAAAAGCCACTATGACCATTGTGGAAACACGTTATGCCTGTGATCTAGCCACACAACACCTAGAGAGCCATATCAGGACGTGACTTCAAGCCCAAGTAAAAATTTACTCATCATGGGCATCATAACGCCCGTGGTGAGGCCATGGCAAACTCAATCCTATAAATACTCTAGGTTTCTCTAAATTTGAGGGGATTCTTTTGCCGAATAAGGTAGGGCGGCTGGAGTTCTAGAGATTTGAGTGGGTGGAGACAACTTTCAAGCATATTTCAGTAGATTCTGGTGAGTTTCTCAAGAGTAATTCAATGATCATCGTTAGAGGAGGACCCGCGAAAGTGTTTGACATCATCTTGTCAATCTTGGGATCCTCCCACCCTCAACCTTGGCAGACCTATTAGAGAGAGTTAGTTTAGGAATTCTTTAAATGCTTATCTATTCTTTGGTCTTATGACTCTCTCTTTCTTTAATGCTTTATTTTATGATCCATAAGAACCCAATTCGAGGGGAATTGTATGTTTAGATCCCTCTATTATTGTTTATGAATCTTTATTGATAATTCAATAAATCTTTCTAGATTTTTATGAATCATTACAAGTTTGCTTGAATGGTATTCTTGGTAATGTGGTTGAGGAAGATATGCCCCCACATTAGAAGACCCATGCTCTGCTAGATCTATGCATGCTTTAAGAGTTTAGGTATTGCTTGATCTCTAGATTTAGGTTTGATTAAATTTCTGGATTAAGATTTGATTAGCCATTCTAGTGGAGTTATTAAACTTAAGCCAAACACAGGAGGCTGGGGTGAAAGAGATTCCATTTTAATTTCCTAGTGTTTAGACCTGGCTGCCAAGAAATTAGGACCAGTAAGCCTTTGAATTCCCTCGATCCAATACTAGAATATGATTATCATACTCAACTCCTATAATAAGTAATAATCAAGATAATTGTCATGCAACCACCCAACTCATTCCAATTGTATAGTGTAATAAATTATAGAAGTGGATTAAGAAAAAAGGAAGTAATAAGAGCCTCTCATCGTTTCTGGGTAAATACAACCCTTATTCTCACCCACGACTTGATGACCCAAACACTTGCAGTATTAATGGACTTATTGTAATATTATTTGCGCATTTTCATAGTTATTCTAACACACCTCATAAGTTGTCCGTTATTTATTCAACAAATCCCTAATACGTTTTTGCATGTTTCGATTCGAGACCCCCTGCAATTCCAACATAAGACATTAGATATTACAATGGCATTCGTAATAAAACTATGACAAAAAAAAAAAAGAGAAAAAAAACATGGAGGAAAAAATGCCTGACAAAAAACACATAAAGGTTTAGTAAGGGATATTCCGCCCTTTTTTTCAATCATAAGGCTTCTTTGGTCGCTTCCTTTCTCGCCAATGCCTCAGCTTTAGCTTCCTTCTAGTACTGAACAAGTGTCGTCTCCTTCTCTAAGTCCATCTTGTCACTCAATCCCTCGGAATCGCCAACCTCACCATCCGAGGAGGTTTTCTGAAGGGCATCCATGATACGATCCACCATATTGTTATGGAAGTCACTAATCCTTTGTCCATGATGCTATTTTCCTTCTCTACATCCCTTCTAATCTGAGTCTCTTCAATATCTTCTTGGAAACAAATCCCTTGCCCCCTTTCTCCATCAAACGGCAGTTTAGGCGGTATGACGGAAGCTCCATCAAATCTCGAGGAAAGTTTCCCCTCCCCCCTCATTAAAGCTCCCAAAAGATCATGATCTCTCTTACTGTTTCAAGAAAAATCAACAGTTAGATTTAGGTCATCATGTTGATTCTTCGCAACATCTCAAGGTGATGAGGCATGACCTCCACGCAATAATCTCCAATTTCCCCAAGAATTAATAAGGTCAATTGCATGTGACACATGTTGGTCAGACGACGCATCCGTGTGCCACATGTCATCTTCACTCCCAGTGTTGTTCCATGGTCCCAGCACATGTCCTCGGCCACGCCCTTGACCCCGGCAATGCTGCACTACCAGCCACATGCCATATTGGCTATTGGTTTCCTAGTCCTGATCTGCTCCCACATCGCCACCTAGGCTGTCGCTGGAAAAGGGTTCAGCGCTCTCCTCGCTGCCTCCAATGTCCATTTTCATGACATGCTAACTGGGTTAATGCTCAACGACCATCCATCCACACCAGCCTTACCACCAGCCCGCTCATTGGATGCTGGAGAACAACCCACCTTCTCCATAACCTACCAACCCGCATTTAAAACAGAACACCGGAAGCCTCTTATAGAACACCGCTACCATACTCCAGTTATCTTCATCCCCAATCTAGAACCGCCTCTTGATAGGCTTAGACAAGTATATTTCCACACACATTCGAGCATACCTTGCTCAAGAGAGCTTCTCAATATGATCATCAACTTTCAAGAGTCTACCAAATTGTTCTCTACTCAGTTCCATAACCTCCCCACTCTAGAACTCGATCGATAAATGGTGTAGTTGCACCCACACCACCGCCCAGTGAAGTTTTGTGAACGCCTGATGGAAGTGATCCTTCCATGGTGTCAATTGGAGCATCATTCCATTTATCATCCATGGGACCTCCCAGAGAACCGCCTCCACCACTTCTTGCTTCTCGCAGCAAATAAGGTAGAAGCCATTCGGCATGTCGGACACTAAGAATGGTCCAAGCCCTCGCCACATCTCCATCAAGGAAGAGCGAACCACTTCCAGCGGTGGTTCCTTCCCTAATAATTTGTCAAACAAGCTGTTATTCATTTGATTTAAAGCTCTATCTTTCATTTCCCTATCCAGTAACACCACATCATTAACCATCTTCTTTAGTTTCTTCATATTCTCCTTCTGGTTGATAGAAGCAGTTTGTTCCGTCAGGGCTTGGTCCTTCGGCTTTACCACATTTGCCCAGTTGTTGGTAACCTGCCACCCAGTGTTCCTCCAGCCCCTCTCACCATCGCAAGCAGGGGTTGAAGCAAACTTTGAGAATATGGCAAGCTTCCTCTCGTTTCAAAGATGAAGCTCAAGGATGGATGCTCAGTGTTTTAGTATATCTCTTCTTTTGTGCATATTGAAGACCTTATCACTATACTAAACGAGTCCCTGTCCCTGTTGTTAGAGATTTTCCTGATAAATTTTATTTAGTTTCTTTCTTCAACTCACCATTCAAAGTGTAGTTTTCAAATATTTGATACACCACAAGTATACATATACATGCCAATATAATTAGCACAGAGATAGTAGTTTTATTTATCGTAAAACAATATAGATCAAAATAATCAATTCTTCACTTTTTTTTCCTGGCAATTAGCTACAAATCTACTTTAATATCTTTTTATAGCATCATCTTGTATTAATTAACTTTTGAAAATCTACTTACAGACAAGAGTTTTATAACAACTAGGTATATCAATTACAAAATAATTAAATGTCATTCATTATCATTTTCTTTCATTATCAGAAGAAAAAATACTTTTATCAATAGAAAAGTTAGTCACTAATAATAGAATATATGGGCTTGTGAGGGATTAAAATCATTCACCAAAGACCATGTGGCTCAAGCTTGCCATTTCTATATAAATCTATCAGTAATTAGATACCAAACTCAATTATTTGCTAATATCATCACTGAATTATTATCTCAGCCATACAAAAACTTCTATAGCTAAGGCCAACGTTAGCGTCCATCACGAATATTATCGCTAAAGCCATCTAATTAAACCACTACTCCATCACTAATGTCATTATAAGATGACAACCTATCATTACAACCTTTGCTAAATCCATCACGAGTAATATTATATCTAAATCCATTTCTAATTTCATCATTGATGAGGTACTTTGAAGCTACTAATCCATTACTAATTCATTTTCAACTAGATTACATATGATAAAATACAAATTAAATCAAAATGACTATGCTATAATCCAAATTCATCATATTAACATAAAATAACTCATATAATGTGTAACTAAAATTAATTCAAATTTAAAATGCGCCATTAAAGTTTAACATGTGAAAAATAAATTTAAATTATGGAAATGCAATATAAAAGTACACAAGCGATAATAATTATTTATATCATGATAGATTGTGAAGATGGACCAAAATGAGCAAAGGTTGAAAGAAGAAAATACGCCATAGATTTTGAAGGCCCAAAACCACCATAGCTGAAGACTTCAATCCATTAACTCATATTAGAGGTGCATATGATATTAAATTCAAATAGAATAACTTTAATGAACATATTAAAAATTAAATTAACTTATATCTACAAACTGAGATTTTCCATCATTGAAGACATCATTAGTGCCATTTTGGCCAGTTTAAGTAGCTTAAAACCACTCAAAATTATTCAATAGTGACATATACTTTGTAGTCTATAATATATGAATAACATATTATATAACAATCAAAATGCACAATTATAAGCGGGAAAAAATGAATTTGAAAAATTTTACTAATCAATCCCCCATGAAATTCAAATTTTATAGAACCACCAATATGCTTAGTTTTTTTTTTTTTTTTGGTGGAAGAGCTACCAGAGTAGCTAGCTATTATTAAAAATCATAAAAAAGAGTGAAACAGATGCACATCAACAACAGGAAGACCCAAAACAAAATACACAGACTCTAAAGAACAAACACAACCAACAGACTCAAAGGAAAACCCAGAAATTAACAATGAAACCCGGCTTGAGAGATCATCTTCATAAGCCATTTAGGTTTTTCCATGCCCATGTGAAATAAGGAGAGCTGCGTCGATCAAATACCATAACCAGCAAGAGCCCCAGCAATTCTATTCCATTGAGAAGGGATGAGCTCAATGCTAGGATGGTTCAGTAATTCTAAAAATTCCTTCAATGAATTCAAGTGCTCCAAGTGGCGCCAGCTGATCAGATTCACACTTTGATTGATTGTTTTCCATAAGTCATCCGAGCTAATATAGATGTTGGAGCATTTCTCTCTCGCCTGAGAACAAAGTCGAAGAGCTAGACACATGGCATGAAGTCCATCAACCACTGAGCTGATATGCGAACACGGTCCCAATCTTGCAGAAACAACTAGCCCGTTAGTGTCAATCTTGATGAAACCAAGACCAGCCTTACCAGTAGCTTCAGACCAAGTAGCGGCAACGAAAATACCCAAGTAACCAGGAGAAGGTCTGTTCTGCATATAATAAGTTAGCATTTTAAAATTGTTGGATCTGATGGAAAATTCCTTCACATGCAGCATTGCCAGATTGGCACATTTAGCAATATCAAGGGGGACCTGATTGAACACACAGTTACATCTGCATTTCCAAATCTGCCAAAGAGTTGCAGCAATAAGGGATGCAACATGTATAGAGTGACCATGGTAAAACGACTCCAACCAAAGTCCATTAGAGAGAAGATATAAAAGATCAAGATTGATGTTTGATAAAGATTCTACCATCCTCCAAACTCTAGCACTGATATGACACTGAAAAAATAGATGGTAAGCATATTCCACATCTAAACCATAGAACACACACATATCCGGGGGACCCAGATTCATACGGTATAAAAAGTCAAAGGTTTTGATTTTACCATGCAACAGCATCCAGATGAAGGTCTTGGCCTTAGGTGCAATATGGAGTTTCCAAATAATGGCCCAATTCAAATCTGAAACAACAGCATTACTGTTATTTAAAAAGTTGTAAACATTAGAAGAAATTTTATTACCCTTTGAAGCCGGAAACCAAACCCAGTTGTTAGGATCATCCGCATTGATCTTCCCATGGGAGATGATGGGAGAATCCCATATAGTACCAAATAAGAGATTAAGAGCAATCAAACTCCACGAAGAACTACTAAGCAAATCAGGAATAGTGAGATTCTCCAAGTTTAAGTCCATGTTAAGATATACAGGTTTGAAAGCAATGGGAATGTCAAACATCCATGGATGATAAAGCAAAGTGGTATGATTTGGATTCACAGAATTAATCCACAAAAAAGGCTTGAGGACATTAGCATTGATGCACAGACCTTTGAAAAAAAAAAAAGAGCAATTGGACGGAGCCTTCATAGTCCAAAAATTGTGGTCACCGTATTTCAACAAGAGAATATCCACCCAAATGGAATCATGCCTATTAAGAAAATTCAGAAGATTCTTAGCCATAAGAGAATACTTAACCTTGAGCAGGTTACGAGTGCCTAAACCCCCCTCAGTTTTATCTAAAATAATGGTATCCCAATTAATTGTAGCCATACCAGTGCCATGATCATGATTGGCCCAAAAACAATTTCTAGCAATTTTGGACAAGTTAGAAAGCACCGAATCAGGAATAGGGTAAACTAATAAATAGTAAGTGGGTGTAGCCATCAAAATGCTATTGATGAGAACATATTTACCAGCTTTAGACATGTTAGCCTTGCCCCAATTAGCAACCGCAGCATTCATTCTATTGATCATGGAATCGAAATGGGAATTGGCCAAGCGCTTGGGGGATATGAGAATACCCAAATAGGTGAAACGAATTTTCCCAGGCTTAACTTGCAAAATACTGCAGATTCTAGCAGAAACTTTTCTATTGAACCAGTTAGGGAAGTAAACTTCAGATTTGTTTTGATTGGGGTATTGACCAGAGATGTGGGCATAAAGCTTTAAACAAAAACAAATATTTCTAGCAGATTTCCTAGTAGCAGCTGTGACCAGAATCAAATCATCTGCATACATAAGGTGGTTGAAGTTGTGTTTCAAACTGGTGGAGAAACCAGGAATAAGCCCAAGAAACATGGCTTTATTAAGAATAGCAGTTAAGTTTTGAGCCACTAAGATGAAGATGTAGGGAGATAAAGGGTCCCCTTGTCTAACACCACTAGAAGGACAAAACTAGGCTGAAGGTTTCCCATTAACAATGATAGAAAAGGAGGAGGCTTCTAGACAGGCTTTCACATACTTAACCCAAATGCTAGGAAAGTTCATATTAATGAGAGTGGCAAGAATAGCATTCCAAGCAAGGGTATCATAGGCTTTTTCGATATCCACTTTAAGTAACATCCTAGGGGGGATGGTCTTCTCCTGATTGATAGAATGAATCATCTCCTGGACCGAGATAATATTGTCAACAGGAGAACGACCAGGCACATAACTGCACTGCTCTTTACCAACCAAATGGGCAATCACACCTTTAATACGATTAGCAAGAATCTTAGTAATAATCTTATAGGCAACATTGCACAAGGAGATCGGCCTAAAATCATAAGGAAATTTAGGGTGATCTTTCTTTGGAATTAAAGTGATGTAGGTTCTGCCCCAAGCTCTAGGCATCACAGTTTTTTCAAAAAAGTAAGTAATGGCAGGCACTAAGTGAATTTCAATATCGTTCCAGAAAAATTTGTAAAATTCAACATTCATGCCATCAGGGTCAGGAGATTTCCCATCAGACAGGGAAAGAAGAGTAAGATAAATCTCCTCCCTAGAGACAGGCCGGATCAAAGAGGTTTGTTGATCAATAGAGAGATTAGGCAAATCAGAAGGAAGAGCATTAATAAACCAGTCAAGAGGCCTAGACTCAATGTTGTTCCAGAGAGCAGTAAAGTGATCATTAAGAACATGCTCAATTTGATTAGAATCAGTAAAGCACCTGCCATTGTTATCATGAATAGAAGAAATTAAATTATGGTGTCTACGAATTCTAACACTTCTGTGGAGGAAGGAAGAGTTCATATCCCCACACATAATCCAATTTAATCTAGACTTCTGAGACCACCTACTGTGATGCTGTCTCAACAAAGCTCCATATCTATTATGAAGGGTCCTGAAAGAATCCATGGAAACCGAAGAGCTAAGCCTATCATCAACATCTAGAGCTTGGAGCTGAACCTCTAAACATTTAATTTCTCTATCCAGATCACCCAAACCATATTGTCTAATGGAACAGACCCCTCTTCTAATACGAGCCAAAACATGATAGAAGGCATGCATTGGATTGGAACGAGCAGAACCAAGAATAGCTTTTCGGATTTCAAAAATAAAATTAGCATACTCCAACCAGTAGTTTTCAAAACGAAAAATGCCACGACTAGAGGGATGAACTTTAGCAATATTAATGAGAATAGGCGAATGATCAGAGAAAATTTTGGGCAAATATTTAGTATTAATAGAATTGGATGAAGCTAACCACATATCGTTAACCAGACGTCTATCCAGCTGAGCCCAGCGATGAGCAAGTCCATTATGACCATTGCACCATGAGAAAGTGGCTCCCGAATAGCTAGCATCCACAAGAGCATTGTTAGTAATGAATTTGGAGGAAAAAAATGCTTTCCGAGCATAATAATGAAAGCTACTGCCCTTGTGTTCAGAAGATGAGGTGATCGCATTGAAATTGCCTAACACAATCCAAGGCAGATTCAGCTTAGTGATCGAAGATGGTTCCTTCCAAAGTTTCTTTTGAAGTTTGAAATGATAAGCGTTGTAGACCACCGAAATAATCCAGGGATGATCTGCAGAAGAAGAGAATATAAGATGAAGTGCTCTGCGAGAATGAACTATAGGAGAAATTTTTCCTAATTGCTTGCGCCAAAGAATTATAATCCCACCAGAGTAGTCATTCGCAGGAATGGCTACCCAATTTCAGGTATTAGAGAAACGGTTGCAGAAACGAAGCACCCTATCATCATTGGCTTTGGTCTCAACCAGTGCAAGGATATCAGTGCAATTTTCCAGAACAATCCTACGAATCCGGTTAATATTATCTTTGCCAGTGGTGCCTCTATAGTTCCATCCAAGAATATTTAGTTTTCTTGTCATCAAAACCAGTCAAGATTAAAGATCCAATTCTAAGCAAAAAGGTTAAACAACCAAAAATAAGAGGAAGAAGAAGACAGATTAAGTCGTGGGTGACTGTGGCAGGGAGATCCGGATGGGATCTCCATCATCACTGTCCCCTAACCTCCCTTTCTTCTGGGAGATCTTCTATAATGAACCCCCTTTCCAAGCTAGAGTTTCCTTATGTAGCCCTTCTTGGAAACTGCTCAGAGTGGTTGAGTCTTCAACTTCATCGATGAGGTCCATGTCTTGATCCGAGTCATCTGAACCAACATCCGAACCCTCAGAGTTCTCTTAGTCCTCCTCGTCTTCGGAAAAGATTGTTTCAAGGTTGTCCACCATCCGTTGATGAATATCAAGGGCCATGTCGGAGTTAGTTTGCGGTTCCTCAATGCTCATGAGAAGCTTGGGTGGGGATGAAGAGTCATCAAGAGAAGATGACCCCGAAGCACTCTCCTTTTTCCTTTGCGAGCCTGAAAAGATTAATTGACCAGACACGGATCCAGAGGCCTCAATTAGAATTTTTTTGCCCTTATTGGCTGGTTGCAAAGGGTCAGGGTTGCCACTGTTCCACAACAGTGGAGATACCTTGGAACCCTGCACAACAGTTGTCTCGTTATTTTCAAGAACAGATATTGCATTATGGGAAAGTGGGGCAACAGTTGAACATTCAGAGCTTAGTGAGGCGTGAGGCTCAAGATCAGCAACATTTTCATTAGGAAGGGGAGAAGGAGTAGAACGGTCAGCCATGTGATGTGAGAGGCCACCACGCCGACCACTACGGGCACGATACCCACCACGCACAGAACCACCACGGCTTCTCCCATCCACGTGTCTCCCCTCGAACGCATCAGGGGCATTGGAAACATCATGAAACCCACCATCATCCCTGCCCTGTTGACTCACGTGGGAACCACGTGTCGAAGAGAAGCTCACACCGCCAAGGGCCCGACCCCTGCTTCTCTAATGAGTAGCAAACATCCAGGAACCAAACTCCATTTCACCATCACTACCAGCAATGACAGAATCAGGAGACGGCCTGGTTGCTACCACCCTGACCTGTGATCCATCCGGCTCTGACCGAGGAATGATAGGATGGTTGCCACCTTCCATGGCATCCTCCATCACCTGGTCCGCCGGTTGGGTTCCAGGTCGGCGGCTGCAACCAGTGGAACCATGGCCAACCATACCACATAAATAACAAAAAGTGGGCAGCCTCTCATACAGGATAACCACAAAAACTTTAGACTCCCCATCCTCTAACCAGAATCCCCTCTTCAATGGCTGAGCAAGATCAATTTCAAGACATACTCTAGCATACCTAGCTCGAGGAAGAGATAGGGTTAAATCATCAACTTTGAGTAATTTACCAATAGACTCAGTGATAGTCTCCAGCGATTCACCGTCCCAGAGTTCGACTGGCAGATTATGAAGTTGAAGCCACACCATAGCTCTGGTGAGCTTCGTGTGAGCAGGTTCAAAGTACGACTGCCAAGGAACCAACTGCAAGGTAAGGCCGTTTACAGTCCAGGGACCACCAAAGAGCAATTTCTGTTTGGTCACCTCTGTATCACAGCGAATTAGTAGATATCCATTCGACATATCCGAAATTTGAACAATCCCAAAAGGTTTCCAGAGCCCCATAAGAATGGATTTAACAGTCTCAAAGGGAGGGGACCTGCCAAATAGTTTACCATAGAGTGCTAGTTGAAACCGTCGGTGGGCCTTCTGTTTGGTCTCTCCATCCACATGAACCGTGTCAAAGATCAAAGCTTTTAGCCGGGCTAGCGTCGCCGTATCAAGGGGGGCCGACGTCGCCGGGCGTTTGTGGACAGCACTTACAATGTCAGCACAGGAGGGGGGAGGAGGAGGTTCACCAGAGGAAGCCATTAGTTCAACACCGTTTGCATTGAGATTATTGTTGTGTTGAGCTGAGAATGATGATTTATTTTTCATCAATATGCTTAGTTAGTGAATCAAACTTTTCTTTCATTGAATTTGATCAAGCAGACGATGACTTTGGCTATTCAATAGTACACCAATAAGCAATAAGTTCATTCCATACAAAAACACAAATGGTAGGAAAAAATTAAATTTGAAAAATGTCACTAATCTACTCTCATGAAATTTAAATTTTATAGAACCACCAGCATGTTTAGTTATCGAATCAAACTTCTTTGTCAGTGAATTTGATCGAGCAAACTATGACATTTTGGTTATTCTGAGATACACCAATAAGCAACTACTTCATTCCATACATCTCCTTTCATCAAATCCGCAAGTCCACTACAACACTCTTGCTAAGCTTCTTCTAATATATCAGTCCCAACTCTGCAAAGAATTGTGGAAGCAATTTTTTTTTTATTATTAATTTTTTGTGTTTTTTTTAAGAAAAGAGCTACTTAGAAGTACAAAGGGATTGGAAAAGTTGGAAAATAGAGAAACTTAGAAGCTAAAACCGATACTCCGGACATTTTTCATAAGCCATCTAGGTAGATCCAATCTTTGATGGAAGAGAGAGATCTGATGGTTATAACTTTCTTGATTAGCGAGTCTATCAGCCAAAGCAATCCATTCAAGAAGAATAACCTCAATATTGCTGCATCTCAAATCAAAGTTCTACCAAAGAGCAACTATCCTTTGGTTCATTCTCCAGGTGCTATCATTCTCCCCACATTCCAGAACTTTCTTGAGCTTCAAATAATTTGTAAAATTGGTTGTGATACTAATACCCCAATCAAAAGAAATATTGAGAACGAGCTCCGCCGCTTGAAGTTCAGCATCCAGAGTTGAGCTTGTGACAGGAGCCCGAAAGTATACGGGTTGTCACAGTAATAAAGTACCCCGGTGAGAGGGTAGTCGAATCCACAGGGAATAGAGATTGTAGACAAGGGAATTTGCTAGTTAGCTAGTGCGAGAATACGATGGTAACAAGAATCAATATGTTTGTGCAAGAGTAATTAAAAAAAATAAGAAAATGAAAGATAAGTATAGAAGACAGGAGAGTGCAAGTAAAAGTGAAGAGAGGAACAATCAAGTGTAAAATAGGGTACCCTGACAAGCTCCCCCTAGGACTAATGTTCTAGTGCAAGACAATGTATTATACTCTCCTATTGATGTTTAATAAGTCATGGACATCCTAAAGCACAAGGTCCCAAACCTAAGGTCAACCGTGACTAATCCCAACACTATGCCCGGCATTATGTTTCACTACGACCCTTAACTCTTGTTGACCTGTCAACTAAGCCCCATGGAGTCCATTTTCCTAAGCCTCACACTACGTGGGATTGCTTTACGTTCTAGGGATTCCAAGTGATAAACCATGTTCCTAAGTATAGTCCTAACCTTTTGGTCCAGGTGAAAGAACCCCAGTCTCAATTAAGCCCCGGCACTAGGATTCACTACAGCCCTTCACTCTGTCGCTTGTGCAACTAAGCCTTAGGGGAGTTCATCTCCTAGCACTTCGCTCTACTTCGACTGCTAAGAACTCTTGGAACACGGAGGTAGGGAAAGTCACACCGGAGGGGAAAGGGGACGTTTCGCTACCTTACAACTCACTCTCTCGACCCTCTCCAATCTTGAGTAGTCTAATCCTATAAGAGTTGTCACACCTCCAAAGAACAACCTAGATGATTCTCAACCCTAGTGTCAAGGCTAAGGAAAAATCAATACGACAAGCAATCAAGATTGGAACTCAATTAAATGCATCAATTAAGAAAGCATAATAACATGTTATAGAAACAATATCATCCTAGGGTTTACAAGTCCGAATACCCACAAGGGGTTTAGATCTCCATGGAGCTATATAAATCCATCAATGTGTATGAATAAACAAGAAAGATAAACATAGATGAAAACCCCCCTTGTGATGCGTGGCTATGGTCTTGTGCGGCCGCTACGTCTCTTCACCAAACCCTTTGTCAAGCCTAGGACACACCTCGTCGGATCGGTGCCGATGAAAGCTCCCCCAATAGCTATCTTCCAACGGGCTTCGATGTCGATGCCGTAGACGCGCTCTAATGCTCCACAAAGTCCTCTCCAAACCCTAGCCACGACCCTCTAGAAGATAGGCAAAAAGATCCTCAGAAAGTCCCCCAAAAGTCCTTTAAATAGTACAGAGTCACAGCTGAAAATTGGTTGAAATCGGGCATCCACACGCCCGTGTGGATTTTCAGGAACTGGTTTTTCTGGCGCAGTGAACAGTAAACTGCTACAGTGGCTGCTACAGTGAATCATTACAGTAGATCATCGAGGTCGTTGAATTGGGCACACAATCAATGGTAGATCATATCGATTGCTTCATTCTCCTCATTGGCAAAGTTCTCCAATGCTACACGGGTTAGACTTTTGTGAATGTGACTGCCTTTGTGCCTCTCCCAAAGAGGTTGGCACACACCCACAAGCCTATACTCGTGCCTTATTCCTTGCTTGGTCCAAGAACTCCCCAACAACGGCGAACATGATCTAACTTTGCTCTTCCTTCACTAAGTTTACTCCACAACCCTACAATGCACAAAAGAATACAAATGCACACCAATTAATGATTAAATCTGAGAAAATTAATGCTCAATGTAAGATAATAACACTTCATATTACTATAACACGAGCACTTATCTGCTTGCATCTACTTTATTCGCACCTGCAACCACAATTCTTATATAAGAATTAACTATGACAAACCTACACCACCACAGTTACTATCAAGTATCCAAGATGCATCAGTAAGCATATAATATTAAAGGAAGCTGCATTAAAATAATTAAGGAAAAAAAAATCTCCCTCCAAAGTTAGGGTCCCTGGAAAATCCTTGACATGATCTATAGAAATGGTAGCTATCCAAAATGGATCCAACTGAAGGCCTTAGAAAATATTGAGGCATCTAGCTTTCCAAATATTCCAAGTAGTGGCCAAAATGATTGAAGCAATATCCATATCGATTTAGCCATGCATGCCTTCTCCAGCCAAATGCCACCCAAGATGCTCTTGCTTAAATTAAAATGACCATGTGTAATATCCTCAATAGTTTTCCAAATTATCAGAGCCTTGGAACATTGGTTAAATAGATGATTGATGTCCTCCCATTGAGAGCCACATAAAACATAACAAGGGTTTGGAACCATTTTGAAAATGAAAAAGAAAGCTGCGTGTTTTCATTGGACCATGTAACATAAGCCACCCAAAGAACTTGACTTTAGGAGCTATGTCCAATCTCTAGAGATTCCTCGGGCATTTCCACTAGTAATCATTGGAATTAGCAGAATTTAGGGAGGAGCAAACATCTGTGACTACAATGATACTATTAGAACCAGGCAACCAAACCCAAAAATTATCTATTTTATCAAAAAATGTATCAGGAATTTCATAAACAGTTAAGGTACAGGAAGGAATGGACATGAGCACACTTTTTATGAGAACCACACTACCAGCATGTGAGATATGGAAGTGTTTCCAAAGAGAAATGATGATTTGAACTTTCGATACCATAGATCGAAAGTTTTGAATGGACAAATTGCAACGAGAGATAGTAATGCCTAAATAAGTAAACATGAAGGATGACAACGCCCCGAAAGTGCACGGGTTTGTCGAAGTAATAAAATTTACCCCGGTGAGTGGGTAATCGAATCCACAGGGAATAGAGAGTTAAAATATGAGATTTCACTATTTAAGCTATGTGGAGTATGGAAAAATAAGAATTGAATCGATGAGTGAATATGGAAGCAAATACAATAAAAGACAAGAAATCAAATAGAAAGATAGAAGATAAGAAAGTGCAAGTAAAAGAGAATAGAGAGAAACTGGCAATGGATGAAATAGGGTATCCGGACAAGCTACCTCTAGGATCTATTCTTCTAGTGCAAGACGATGCTATTATACTTTCCTATTGATGTCAATTAAGTCGAGGAATCAAGGATCTATGCTTCTAGTGCGTAGGATTCACTTCAACCCTTCACTCTGTTACTTGCGTAACTAAGCCCCAGGGGAGTTTATCTACCTATCACCTCACTCTATCTCGACCACTAAGAAATCAAGGAAACAAAGGTAGGGAGAAACCACATCGGAAGGGAAAGGGGACGCTTCTCTACCTCACGACTCACCCTCTCAACCCTCTTCAATCTTAAATAGTCTAATCCTAGAGGAGTTGTCACACCTCCAAAGGACAACCTAGATTGTTCTCAACCCTAGTGTCACGTCTAAAGGAAAACATTAACAAGATGAAATTAAGATCGAAACTCAATTTTTATTCATCAATAATGGAAAAGCATAATAACAATGTCCAAGAAACATAATAACCCTAGAGTTTACAAGTCCGAATACCCACAAGGGGTTTAGCTCCTCATGGAGCTATACATGTTCATCAAAATATAAAAGAAAGCACAAGGTAAAGGCATCGATGAAAACCCCCTTGCGTATTGTGTGGTTGTGGTCTTGTACGGCCGCCGGACGTCGGTGACGATGCCGATGACGCACTCTAAACCTCCACGAAGTCCTCTCAAAAACCCTAGCCGCACTCTCCAGAAGTTGGGGAGAAAGATAGGTCAAAAGATATTTTAAAAGTCTCCAAAATCGCTCTTTATATTGTTGAGTGCGGCTTTAAAAATCGGACTTATCAGGACTTCACACGGCCGTGTGGAATTTCCACACAGGCGTGTGAAGTTTCTGGCTTGCTGGAAAATTAATTCACACGGCCGTGTGGAATTTCCACACGCCCGTGTGAATTCTCTGGAATTCTGAATTTCGGCCGAAGATGAACAGTAGCTTGCTACAGCGACTTGCTACAACTCCCGAATTCGTCGTTCTTCATTGAGACCGTTGAATTGGGCACACAATCAATGGTAGATCGTGCTGATTGCTTCAAATCTCCTAATTGGTGAAGTTCTCCTTGTTAGCATGAGTTAGACTTATTGTGAATGTGACTGCCTTTGTGCCCCTCCAAAGGAGGTTGGCACACACTCACAAATCTCTACTCATGCCGTGCTCCTTGCTTAGTCCAAGAATCTTTCCAACAATGGCGAACACGATCTAACTTCGTTCCTTTCCTTCACTTTATCTTCACAACCCTACAATGCACAAAAGTAAACAAATGCACACTTTTTAGTGATAAAATCTGATTAAATTAATGCTCATTGCAAGATAATAACGCTTTGCATTACTATAACACGAGCACTTATCAAAGGAACAAACATTGAAGCTCAAGACATTGCTAATCCCCATAACAATCCTCTTATTGAGCCAACTAGGAAAATAGACTGGGGATTTAGAAGAGTTAGGATTCTGACCTGTCAACTTAGAATACATTGAAAGAAAAAAATTTAATATTCCTAACAACAAATCTAGAAGCCTTAGTAATAAGTATTAAATCATCCTCATACATCAAATGATTGAAATTATTAACGAGTCTAGAGTCAACTTGGGATCATCCTAATGCCAAGCGCGTGATTCAAAATAGCTGTCAGGTTTTGGGAAACAAGGATAAAATATGTAAGAAGACAAAGGATCTCCTTGTCTAATACCCTAGAAGAATTGATGTATCTAGTGGTTTGACAATTAGTAAGGAAGGCAGAACTAGGAGTTGAGAGACAAGCATTGATCCAAGGCAGCCATATAGTGAGAAACCACATTTTAGACAGGGCAGCAAGAATAACTTTCCAACTAATGGTATCATAAGCTTTCTCAATGTATATATATATTGGCAATCATCCTAACAGGGTAGCTAAAGTCCTAATCTAAATAATGGGCAACTTTTTGAACAGTGATAATATTGTCAATAGGAGACATGCCCTGTATAAAACCGATTTGTTCCCTACCTATAAGCTTGGGAATAAGCAATTTCAATCTATTAGCAAGGATTTTGGCAATGATTTTATAACAGATATTGCACAAAGAAAACAAGCTATAATCAAAGACTCTTTTGGGGATTTCCATTTAAGGAATAAGAGTAATGAAAGTTAAACACCCCAAGAATTAGGCATGTGAGTAGTAAGAAAAAAAATGGTTAACAATATCAAATAAATTATCTTGATTATCATGCCAGAAAAATTTATAACATAAGCATTAAACCCATTTGAGCCCGGTCTCTTACCAGAAGGAAAGGACATAAGAGTTTTGAAAATCTCATTCTTAGTAACTCACCTAGTGAGGGAGTCATAATCTCTGGAGGTAATGGTCGGAAGATCCTGGGGAAGGGCTTGGACGAGTTCATAAAAAGGAAGATGAGAGTCCTCAAACCAAAGCTATGAAAAGTGGCTAATAAAAATATTTTTAATGTTACACCTTTCCACTTGAATGTTGTCATTATGGTCCAAGATATGGAAGATAGAATTATTCTGCTTGTTAATGCGAGCACTAGTGTGAAAGTAGAGTTTATATCCCCATTATGCACCCTCATTAATCTTGGCCTTTGTGCCCATTTCAGAGAGTTTTTCCTAAGAAGGGAATTGAATTTTCTATAGAGAGTTCTAAGAGTGGTGTAGTTGGAGGATGTAGCATCAACATTAGAAAGCCCAAACCCCTGAATTTGACATTCTATGTGACTGATATGAGATTCAATATTTTTAAGCTCAACATCCAAAAGGTTCAAACCTTGTCTTTTCCACATGATAAGAATATGTCTAGTTCCGCTAAGGAGGTTATTAAAAGCATTCAACGGGGAAAAGTGAGGTTCAAAATTCCAAGCTGCCCTAACAGCATTATGACACCCTATGTATTCTAGCCACAAGTTTTCAAAATCGAAAATCTTCCTATTAGCAAGAGACCAAGTCTAAGCAATTAGAAAAATCAAATGATGATCAAAGGAAATTCTAGGCAGGGGCGGCTTAAGGCAACTTGAGGCTTAAGCAGAATTTTAAAATAAGCCCTCTAATTTGTTTAATAAAAAATAATTTTTATTTAAAATTGATTTTAATAAATACCTATTTGAGATGTTTGTTTGTCTTTTTTACATGTTACTAAATTCATGATTAAAGGATATATTTAAAATTTGTGAACAAAACTCAACAAAGTAAAAATATAAAAAAATAATAACAATATAAAAGCTGCAAAAGCTCATGTTTACAATTAAAAGAAATAAATATTATATTACTTTGAGAGAAACAAATGCATGGAAAAACCATTTCAAAGGATAAGAGTAGAATTTTGTATAGTTAGTTACAGAGGATATGAGATTGATTAAGCATTAAAATTAAAATATTTAATATCTTAATGTATTATTTTAAATTTTAAAAATTAGCTAAGATTATATAACATTAACTAAATACTAGATTAAAATATTTCTATATTACAATAATTATTGAGAGTCCATCATAATTTTAAATTTTTAAATTATAATTAAAAAATCTAAAGATGAGGCCTTAAAAATATTGGGGGCCTAAAGCAATTGCTTCATTAGCTTTACCTTGAGCCATCTCTAATTCTAGGAAGATGATTAACAAAATTTAAAGTAAAACAAGCTGCCTAGTTTAGGTTCTATCGAGTCTGGCCCACCTACGGGCTGTACCAGAGCAATTGTATGCCAAGTAAACTTAGAACCGGTAAACTTAACATGCAATAAAGCATTTTTTACAATGAACTCATTAAAAATAGTAGCTTTTCAGGCATAATAATCAAAGTTTCCACCCTTATGATAAGAACGAAAACGAATTGCAATGAAATCCCCTATAATAAGCTAAGAAGAATGTAAAACAGAGATATGATTGAGTTTTTACGTAGCGGATATGTAGTTCTAATCCAAGAACACACACTCAAAATAGAGTAAATAAGAACATAAATTTCAATAGATCCATTTCCTTTCACAAACCCTAAAACAAGTATTTATAGAGACCTAAACTAAGGACAAAATAGTAAATAAATCTAAAATAGTTAAAAAAAAATACTAGATAAATAAACTAACTAATAAATATAAGATAATAATAAATTACTAAATAAAAACTACTTTGAAGTTTTAAATTTAAAATCCTAAAATCAGTTGGCACCATGTTGTGTCATTAACCTTCACTCGCGAGAAACTCGACCTCTAGTTTTAATCTAAGCAAGTACACTTGTGATTGAATATTTTATCAAACCATCACCATTCCAAAATTTGAATTCCTTGATCTTGAAATCTTCCCATTTAGTAGCTTTCTTCCACTTCTTCTTCTAAAACAACCGCACCCTTAGTTTAGATTCTTTGTGAAACTTAAGGAAATCCTTGTCATTATTCTTCTTTCTTTCATCAACACTCTTCCAATCAAGATTTTTATCTTTTTCCTCAGTTGTACAATCTTTTTTAATTATATTTTCACAACTTCCATCATCTGTAATAGTATTGAACACCTTATTTTTAAGCAACTAATAGCTTTGAATCCGCTCTTCATGTTTGGGAGTTGACATTATCCACCTTACAACATAAACATGTCTCTCATCCGCTTCATATTCTTCTTCCTCATCACCATCTCTTCATTCTTCTCTATAATGTTTGCGGTCTTCCTCAAGGGACATTAGTTTTACTTGTGCCCCGAATGATTACATTTGAAACACTTCCTCACAATAGGTTTAGCATATGGATTTTCTATTATCCTTACTTCGTTATCCTTCACTTCTTTATCTTTTTCTATCGTCTCTATTGTCTTGTTTCTTCTATATCGGTTGTTGTTCTTGTTGCTACAATCTTCATACTCTTCTGTAGAGTCAACATAATTATTATCATCATAGTTCCTCCAACTTCACTCCTATTGCATTCGCTTTTCCTTTAAAGCCATGTTCTTTGCCTCATATAAGGTTCGGATAACTTGCACCCCAATTTTGTCTCTGAGTGCTAACATCAATCCATCCAATACCTCGCAACTTGCTATCCTTATGACTCAAGAAGATTATTTCTCTCAGCCAATCTCATGAATTCTGAAGTATATTCGTACACTGACCAACTACCCTATTAACAATGCTAATACTGCTAAAAAAAGATCTGCTCATAATCTGGGGGTAGAAACTCCCTCTTCAATAAATATTTTATCATATACCAAGTTTGTAGAAGACCTTTATCTTCTCGTTATCTTCTTAACTAAATTCATTCCCACCATGTAGATGATACCCCTTTCAAACAACATGCTATCAACTGAACCCGCTTCTCTGGAGGGGTCTCCATGTAGCCTCACATTCCCTTTACATGTGTATACTGCAAGTGCATGGATCATCAAGTAATACCTCATGCGTGAGCACAAAAGTTATATTCCTCAGGGAACGGTGAGAGGCTCCTATTACTTCCTTTTCAGTTAATCAATAGCCTAACGTCTAATTTGGTTCTTAAGTCTACTTCTACACACTAAGTACTAAGATACTATTGAGGACTGTGAGGTGCAATTGAAATTAGTGGGTACCCGTATGGGGATCCCTTAACAATTGCTTATGATGTAAATTAAAATATGGAGTTATGGACCAAGGAAATTCAAAGGCCTACTAGTACCAATCTCTTGCCAACCAGGACTGAAGCATTAAGAACTTAAAATAGAATCTCTTCTACCCCAGCCTCCTATGTCTGCCTTAAGATCAAGAATTCCACTAAAAGGATAATTGAATCCTAATCCAAAAACCTAGCAATACCTAATCTCCTAGCGCATGCATAGATCTAACAAAGCATGGATATTCTCATGAGTGGGAGTCTCTTCCTCACAACATCAACACATTAATTAATAAACAGACATGTAATGAATCATAATCAACTAGAACAAAATATATTACCAATGGAAATCAATGCTCACAAGTAAAATCTTAGGAACAATGACATACAATTCCCCTCGAATTGGATCCTCTTATAGATAAAGAATAAAGATTAAAGAATGAAGCATCCATAAGAAACGTATAAAGAATCATAAAACTAACTCCCTCCAATAGTTAAGAAGATCCTAAGAATGTCAAGACGGTGTTGAATCCCTCCTGAGAAATTCATCGGAACCCGCTGAAATCAAGTTGATCATTCTCTCCAGCTGTACTACTGTTCAAAAATCGAGCAGCCTCTGACCAATTTCGGTAAAATAATCCTCCTCAATTAATAAAACCTATGGCTATTTATAGTCTGACTCTGCCACGAGGTCACAATGGCCATTGTGAAGGCCTTTGTGATCAAACTTTATTTCTTGGGCCATAAGTCGCCTCATGTCAAGGTCTACTTTTGGGCATTATGTGCTTTACCACGGACGTTATGTATACAATATCTGTTGTGAAGCCGTTGTGACATCTGTGATGTCCTCTCATGGATTTTCACACTGGCACGATCAAACCACAGCCATGATGAAGCCGTAGTGTTGTTCCGTTTATTGTATTTTTGTTCAATTTGCCTCAAATCACCTCCATATTTGCTTCTTTGGTGCTGAAATGCAATTAGATCCCATGGTTAATAAAAGAATGTAATTCTATACTAGTTTGGTACTAAACATATGAATTTTCATGCTAGATGTAGTGCAAATGATATGTAAAATATGCATATTCAAACACTTATCATAGTCAAAGAACCTATCAATTTCTGTAATCTAATCCAAAAATTCTTCTATGCCCAGGCTTCCGTTGAAAGACAGGAGGATATCCATCCTTAACCGAAAATCTCCAGCAACCCTTTCAACAAGTCTGTTTACATAAAAAATTGCATGTCCTAATTTAAATCAAATAAATTTTTTAAATCACGTATAAGAAAACATATAAATACCTAGATCAGCCGAGAGCACAGATCTCGAGGCGATGTAAAATATTTAAATTTCAAGATTAGCTGAGAACACAGATCTCGAAGCGATCAAAATATTCAAATCACAAGATCAGCCGAGAGCACAGATCTCGAGGTGATCTAAAATGTTCAAATCTCAAGATCAGCCAAGAGCACAGATCTCGAGGCGATCTAAAATATTTAAAACTCAAGATTAGCTGAGAGCACAAATCTCGAAGCGATCAAAATATTTAAATCACAAGATCAACCGAGAGCATAGATCTCGAGTCGATCTAAAATATTCAAATCTCAAGATTAGCCGACAGCACAGATCTCGAGGCGATCTAAACATTTAAATCTCAAGATCAGCTGAGAGCACAGATCTCGAAGCGATCTAAAATATTCAAATCCCAAGATCAGCTGAGAGCACAGATCTCGAGGCGATCTAAATATCCAAATCCCAAAATCAGCCAAGATAAATTACAAAATTGTCCCCGAGAACATATCTCGAGGCAAAATGCAAATCTCAAAATTACCCTTGAGCACAGATCTCGAGGCGATCCAAAAATTTCATATAGCCTGAGAACATATCTCGAGGCAACTTGAGAAAATGCAAATCTCGAGACACCCAAGTACATATCCCCAGGCAAATTGAATTTTAAATTTTGAAAATTTTAAATTTTAAATTAAAACTTATCCTTGTTTTATCCTATCCTCGTTTAATTAAAAGAAATTAATTTAAAAAAAATTAAATTAAAAAAAATTAATTAGAATTCAAATTTTGAATTTTGATTAATCCTATCTTCTTTGTTGATTTGGTCTTGAAGAGGTTGTGATTCAACAGAGGGGGGTTTTGGATTGAGGGGAGCGGGGAAAATTTCCTCCCCGCCTAGCGGGGCGGGGAATGCTCTCCCCGCCCCGCGGGGATCCCCGCCCCGCTCCCCGCGGGGAATCCCCGCGGGGCACGGGGAATCCCCGTGCCCCGCGGGGATTCCCCAACAAAAAAATATAAATATATAATATATATAATGTATTTATTAAAAATTATTTCAAAATTAATATAATATTATATATATAAATAATAATTTTTTTAGTTATTAATATATATATATATATATATATATATATATATATATATATATATATATTTGATAATGTTTTTTAGTTATTACTTATTAATAAGTTTTAGTAATATTTTTTAAAATTAATTTTTTAGTTATTAAGATAATATTTTTTAGTTATTAATAAGTTTATATTATTTATTTAGTGATAAATATTATTTTTTCAATCCATTAAACATTTAAACTCTTGCTCATTAATTTGTCTTTATATTATAAAATAGGACTCACAAGTCACAATTATTTCATGCAACTTATTGACTATTATAAAATATGAGCAACGGAATAGTTGTAAAATTAATATTTTCCTAAGAATTCTTCATTTTACTCAATTATTTACATTTAATTATTGTTACTATAGATTTATAATACATCAATTTATCGAAAAAATTATAAAATATTTTAATTTTCATCTATAAATTATTAATTTATTTTTTATAATTATAAAAAAATATAATATGAATGCAATATATAGTGTTAATTTAAAACCTCCTATATTTATTATAATTATATATTTATATTAGATTTTTAATAAAGGATTAAATTATAACAACCCATTAAAAAATCAAAATTGAAAAAAAAAACTAAGCCCTATTCATATCCAATTATTTGGTGGAGTTAAGTGAATTGGAATTGTTTGTTGTCCAAATCCCGTATCACCGAGTGAGGAAGCTCGGACTGGATGATAATTTCTCAACCCATAAGCACGCCCCTGATATATATATATATCCAATAAAGATATTGCAATAATTATATTAAATAAAGAATAAAAATAGATAAAAGAAAAAAAGAAAAAAAGCTTGAATTTTTAAAAAGTGTGTTGGAAGTAAGGATGATACATGATAACTTATTAACTTTTCTTAATTTAAGTGATTAATGATTTTATGTGTGACTTATTGGTTTAGAAAACAATTCCCAAGCAACCCCCAAACCGGACCCTAACCTCTGCCTCATCTTCACCCAAACCCTAACCTCTGCCTCATCTTCGCCGATGTCCTCATCGCCGATTCTTGATCCTTTCCTCAAAGCTCACAGCATCATCGTCCGGCCCCGTGAGCCCGACGCCATCACTCCGCCGACGTCCTCATCGCCGGTCTTTGATCCTTTCCTCAAAGCTCACAGCATCATCGTTCGGCCCCGTGAGCCCGACGCCATCACTCTGCCGACGTCCTCATCACCGGTCCTTGATCCTTTCCTCAAAGCTCACAGCATCGTCATCCGGCCCCGAGCCCAATGCCATTAAATCTATCGATTTCCAGCTTCTACATCTGGTTATCTAGAAATTGCTCAAATTTTATTTTGACTTTTTGCTTCATTGCTGAGTTTGATGTGTAGCCTTGCTTAGTATCTTACAATTTACAAGTATCATGTTGCTTGATTGTAGTTAATTTTTGCAATAATACTCTAGTAAAGTTCTGTTTAATATTATAAAGTTGTCACGGTTGCTCTTTTTATATCGCATGATTATGTTTTGGAATTAACAGGCCTGCTTGCTTAAATTAATGTGTGGCAAAGGGTAGGACTACTTCATTGTTTGAGTCAATCTCAAAGCTAAAAATTTGTGTTTATGTTGTCTTGCTTGAGTCCTATGTGCAAGTCTGGTGAGAAAATTATCAAATAATATATAGGTTATGCATTTATAATTGATACTAGAGTGAATTAAAGGAACCGTTGCATTCAAATTTATGAACCAATTAGTGGTTTAAGCATGGTTGTAGCTTGTAAAGCAAAGTTTATCCTGACTAATATATGCTGCCATCTTGTCTTTATCCAATCACATTGAATGCTATTTTTTAATTTTATATATATATATACTAGAGTTCTTGTTTATTTTTCCTGTAATTTTTTTGGCTTTGTTAATTTAGTTGATTGATTTTCCTGTAATTTTTTTTTGTGAAAACATCTAATGCATGGGAGAAATGAGATTTATTTGAATTAATATGTTATTTATTTGAATTGATAGGTAAAAAATGGCCGATAATGCTACTCATTCTATGCAAAATAATGACTCGCCAATGCATAGTGCTACACAATCTACATCAAGAGAAGAAAATGACTCGACTACAATTGGATCAATACCTTCTACATGCCAAACAACCCAAAATGAAGAATTAATTTTGAGTGGCAAACGAGGATTAAAATCACTAGTATGGAATCACTACAAGAGACAAAAGATTGATGACAAGTGGAAGGCGATATGCAATTATTGTGGGAAAAAACTTGGAGGAGATACAAAAAATGGGACAAAACATTTGCATGATCACTACGCTATATGCCCACGAAGGAAAGGACAAGATATAAGACAATCATTGTTGAAATCTAATGTCGAGGTTGGCGGCAAGCGGTCACTTGGAACTTACGTTTATGATCAAGAACTTGCAAGGAAGAAGATGGCTATAATGATCATCATGCATGAGTATCCTCTAAACATGGTGGAGCATGATGGATTTCGGGATTTTGTAAGTTCTGTTCAACCACTATTCAAGCCCATTTCGAGAACTACATTAAGAAGTGATATAATGAAGATTTTTGAGCATGAGAAATTAAGAACAATGAAGTTTTTTGATCAAAGTCGGAGTAGATTTGCAATAACTACAGATATGTGGACTTCCAATCAAAGGCGTGGATTCATGGCTGTCACCGCACATTACATAGACGATGAGTGGATTTTGAGAAGCCGAATTATAAGGTAATAATCATTGTCATTTATAATTTCAAAAATAATATGTTAATTGTTTATTGCATTCTTTAATTTTCTTTAAATGTTTTTCATAAATAGGTTCATTTATGTGCCATGTCCACATACTTCTTCAGTTTTGTGTGAAGTACTTATGAATTGTTTGATGGATTGGAATCTAGATAACAAGTTATCTACATTGACTTTGGATAATTGTTCTACAAATGATTTGCTTGTGAGCTTGATTGTGAATAAATTGTCAAGTAGCAATCTTTGGATTGATGGAAAATTCTTGCATATGCGTTGTTGTGCACACATCTTGAATTTGATTGTTAAAGATGGGTTAGATGTGATTAATGATGCAATTGAAAATATTCGTGATAGTGTTGCATTTTGGGTTGCTACACCCAAAAGAATTGAGAAGTTTGAAGAAATTGTGCGCCAATTGAAAATGAATTTCACTAAAAAATTGGTCTTAGATTGTAAGACAAGGTGGAATTCAACTTTTTTGATGCTTAATGTTGCCATTGGCTATAAAGATGCTTTCAAACGCTTGAAACAACGAGAATCTCTCTATACATGTTGTCCATCAGATGAAGAATGGGAAAAGGCTAAGGAGATTTGTGAAAGATTGAAGATATTTCATAGTGTGACCGAGCTGTTTTCAGGAACCAAGTATCCTACAGCAAACCTATATTTTCCTAAGATTTGTCAAATTTGCATTGCTTTGGAAAAATGGGTTAGTTGTGGGATTGACTATATTGAATTAATGGCATTGAGAATGAAGTCAAAATTTGAAAAGTATTGGAACAAAATTCATGGTATTATGGGTGTGGCAATTGTTTTGGACCCCAGATACAAGTTGATGTTGTTGGAAATGTATTTTCCCATTATATATGGTGAGAATAAAGCAAAAGATGAAATTCAAAAAATTCGAACTCTTTGTCATGATTTGGTGGGAGAATATTCTTCTAAAGCAAATTTGAATGAAGCTAGTGGGTTTGTGGATAATTCTTCACAACTATTGGTCAATGATGATGATGATGATGCGGAATTTATCAATAATTATCAATTGTTTGTTGCTTCTCGTGGGTGTCAAATGGAGAATGTGAAGTCAAAGTTGGACAATTATTTGGAAGAGTCTATATTGCCAATGAAAACCGATTTTGATATTTTGAGTTGGTGGAAAAATGCATTGAAGTATCCTACTTTACAATTAATTGCAAGAGATGTTTTGGCAATTCCTGTGTCTACCGTCGCTTCGGAATCGGCTTTTAGTACGAATGGGAGATTCATAAACCCACATCGTAGTAGACTTCACCCAAACACAATAGAAGCGTTGATGTGCACACAAGATTGGTTGAAAGGTATTATTAATATTATTACTTGAATTTATTTCTATTAAGTTAATGTTATTTGTGAAAAAATTGCTTGTTTATTTATGTATTTATTTATTTTTGAAGATTCAAGTTTATGGTCAACAATTCAAGCTATTTGTTCTACATTTGATGAAGAGGATGAGAATGATGAGGTAAATATGATTTTTTTATAAAATTTTATCTTTAATCTTGATATTATTTACAATATTATTATCTATTTACAATTTTGTTTATTATTGAAGGAGGAGTTATCATGTCAAGATGCTAGTGGTAGTGGAATCGGATTCTCGATATAAATGATTTGGAGAAAGAAGAAACAATTTGATGGAAGCATGAAATTATTGTGCTAGTTTTGCATTATGAATTTTAGTTAATGGATTTGTAATTTTAATTTGGTTTTAAACTTTATGTTATTTGTATTACTTAATTTGTACCTTAATGTTGTTGTTTCATCGTACATTATATTATGACTTGTTAGGATAAATATTTTGTGTGAATTTTTATTTTATATATGATGTGTATGTTGTAAAAAATCCTTTGGTTGATAATTTTTATTTTATTTCATCATACATTATATTTTTTATTTTCAATTGTATATAGCATCTTTAGCATATGTGCAATATAAATGCATTAGAAATATTATAGTTATTTACAAGAAATTCTTTTATGCATTTTTTTAGTTTAGTGTTTAAGTATAGCCCAAATAATAATTTTTGATGGTTTTTAATTGCAATTTTTGGATAATTGGATTAATGTTTTGGGCGGGGTGGGGATTCCCCGACCCCGCGGGGATCCCCGCGGGGGAGTGAGTGGGGGGAACTTCTCCCCCGCGGGGAATTTTGAGGTGGGGAATCCCCGCCCCGTGGAGAGCGGGGATGGGGACGGGGATCCCATTCCCCGCCCCGCCCCGCCCCACTTCCATTCCTAGAACTCCTCCAGGGAGTAAAAAGGAAAAAAATTGAGTGATATAAATATAAATATTATATGTTAATACATATTCTATAATATATATATAAATATAATTTTAAAAAAAATAATTAAAAAAAAAAGAAGAAAATAAACCCCATCTGCCTGTCGTCCGCGAGGCCTCGCCTTCTCCTCTACCGCCGCCTCTCCACCGGTTCCAGCCGCTCTCCGACCTCAACCTCAACCTCGACATCGTCACCTTCGTCAAGCACGAACCGAAGGAGGAGCCTTTGGAGGATCTCCCGATCGCCACCGCCTCAATCGTCGCCATTGCTACACTGTGCCTTTTGTATCTAAAGCTATTGGTCACCTCTTAGCGAAATATGCTTCACCGATCATGGACCTCGGGCGAGACCAGGTCCACTCGATGGACAATTATCATGAGCTAGAGTTTGGCCAGGAGTAAGCGCCCGAGGCGTTCCTGCGTTGTAGTTGCTGATCTCTTCCAAGACTTTGCCGGCGGAAAGGAGCTGTCTTCGTTCCCATGGCTATGCACGCTTCCGGAAGCTTTCCTGCCGTGCCAAGAAGAGTTCTGGTGTCAAGGACCTTGATGTCTGCAACGCAATCTGCGATGGGATCGAGCAGTTGAAACAGTGGCGTAAGCACCTCAATATTGTTATCCTCGCATTTGATCCTACCCAGAAGATCATTGGTGAGGTCCAGGTCTGCCGTGCTAGGAAAGCCCTCGTGTATCTCGCATGCTTGATGAAAAGGAAAGTGCTTGCTCAACGCAATCGCTCATCTTCTCTTCCCTGCGAACTGATGATTGGGACCCCATTAGCCCTTTCTATGTATGCTTTAATTCTGATGGAGGCTCCTGCAATCTCAAGCTTGGTTGTGAGAGATGGTTAGGAAAGCAGCGGGGATCCAGAGAAGCCTCACAAAAATGGTTGGCCAAGCACACACAAGAAGGCTTGTTAGTTTCAGCGAAGGAATAAAAATGCTCTTAATTCCGCATGAAGTTTGCATCACCGAAGACAATGCTTCTAAACATATGTCCTATATCAAGATAAGCAAGAAGCAGCTCCAGCTTGTCAAAATTTGAAGCAAAATGGTGAGAGAATTTCCCTGAGGTCTCTGCATCGTGTACTGGGTGACATTAAAGATTTTGTTGTGGAGTCATGTGAAATGTATGAAGCCGCATGATCTCTGGTCAAGATTGACTAATAAAGATATCTCAGAAGCTTTGATGAACGGGAAGATAGGAAACCACAAGAAATCACCAAGGAGGAGTATGGTGCATTCTACTAGAGTTTCACCGATGACTGGAAGAAGCACCTTACAGTGAAGCACTTCTCTGTGGAGGGCCAGCTTGAGTTCAAGGCTGTCCTATTTGTCCCCAAAAGGGCGCCACTTGATCTGCTTGATACAAGGAAGAAGCCCAACAATATCAAGCTCTATGTGTGACGGGTTTTCGTCATGGATAATTCTGAGGAACTGATGCTGCCCCGGGAGATAAAGCCCAATGCAGTTACTATACTTAGCTTGCTCTTCGGAATTGCATTGCTTGCATGGATTCACAATACGATTGGAATGGAGACGGATATCATCATAGCCAATTCTTTGATGAATGTGTATGCGAAATTGGGAAGAATATAGCTTGCTCGCAAGTTGTTAGATTCAATGCTTCTGAAGGATATTGTGTCATGGAACTCTTTGATTACTGGCTACTCGCAGTACAGCAGCAATGGCTCTAGAGAATGCGCGTTCTTGTTCGATAGAATGAGACTTGAGGGAATAGAACTGAATCATCAAACATATATTTCTATGGTGTCCTCTGTTACAAACAGTGGAGATGCATTTGTTCAAGTAGGAGAGGCATTCCCGCTGTTCGATCGAGTTTCTGACAAGGATGTCTTTGCGCGGACGACCATGATGTCAAGTTTAACTCAAAATGATGGAGTAAATAAAGTACTGATTGTTTTCCATAAGTTGGTAAAGTCCAATGTGATGCCAGCGACAACAACCATTGCTTGTGTCTTGGCAGCTTGTTCACAGCTTGGGTTGCTCAATATAGGCATGGTTTTATAATAAGACATTATTTGACATTGGATGTACATGCATGGAACTGCCACAAAACAGTTTTTTTTTTTATGTTTAACAGTGAATATTACAAGCTCCCAAAGGAGGCTCTTTGAAGAAGTTGATTCTGAAGATTGTTCAAGAGGGAGATTATAATTCTCATGATAATATTGATGATGTGACTCATGTTGCAGCTAATGAAGCTATGACTATGATAATCACGTTGAAAATTGGGCTAAAGAAAAGCATGAGAAATTGGAGAATTATATTAACATGGATATTTCACTCCATTAATTGTAGATTCAGACGATGGTGTTTGTTGCCATGTCTTACTTTGAATATTGATTGATATATATATATATATATATATGCTTGCATGGCTTAAAAAAATAAAAACGTGCATTGATATTAAGGAAAGTACGTGACATCTGGTTTGAATATCAATGTATATCTAATCATGTATGTGGCTCCTCTGTGCTTGCAATCACATAGGATTAGTTGAGGAAAGCTGGCATGTCTTCAGATTGATGCAAGATGAGTATTGCTTAGAGGTAAGGGTGGAGCACTGTGCTTGTATGGTGGATATACTCAACAGGGCTGGACTAATAGAGAATGTGAAAGAGTTCATAGCATTAGTTCTAATTAATCACGGCACGAACCTGTGGTGTATCTTCCTTGGGCCCTGCTGTTTTGATATCAGAGCTTATGCTGGAAAAAGGCTGGGGGAACTTGGCCCACATCTTGCTTTCAAATATATATGCAACTCGCAATAGGGGGGATGCTATGGAGAAAAAGTGAGGAGAAAATAAGGGAGAGAGGAGTGAACAAGGACCTTGGTTGCAATTGGATTGAGTTCAAGAATGGAATTCATGTATTCAGAGAGTTTCTGCATCCATAGATCAAAGGGATATAAAAAAAAAACAAGTGAACAATCCATTGAGGAAGAAGAGTTTGTTTAATTAATTGAATCCTGTTTCCTGATTGAAGTATACATTATAGTTCAAAAATTCAGATGTTTGTGGATTGTGCTGTGTCATTGTACTTATATAATGCCAATCATTTCAATTATCAAAGAGAGTATCAAGCTAAAAAAATTATGTTCAAAAAACAAAAAGGGGGGAAAACCAATAGTGGAAGTTATTTGGTGGAAATTAAATATCGCCTTGGATTTAATTACATTCGGGGCGTGATAATCACTACATAGATTCTAGATATGGAGAGGAACAACTTTGGTATTCATAACAAAGCTTAAAACTCAATCAATATTACTGGAAAATTCATGCAAGATGAGAATTTTTCATGAAGACAGCTCTTTTAACTCAATCTGTCAAAGTTAAGTAACCAAACTGAAACGGGTGCGCTGAGTCATGTGCAAAGTGACTGGACCACTTAATCTCCTTGCCTCGAACTTAAACATAATTCTTTGATGATCAAATCCTGGCCACACATTAGAATCCAAATCTTGAGGTTGCCTCGAACTTTAACATAACTCTTTGATGATCAGATCCTGGCCACACATTAGAATCCAAATCTTGAGGTTGCCTCGGACTTAAACACAACTCTTTGATGATCAGATCTTGGCCGTCCATTAAAATCCAAATGTTATGGTTGCCTCGAACTTAAACCCCCTTCTTTGATGATCAGATCTTGGTCGTCCATCAGAACACTAATCTTGGAGCTGCCTAGAACTTAAACATATTTCTTTGATGGATGAGATCTCAGCCGCTCATCTTTCTCCACTCATTCTCTTGCTTCGAACTAATGCCAAGTTCCTTGATGATGAAATCCTGGCCCTCCATCAGAATGCTAATCTTGGAGCTACCTAAAACTTAAACACATCTTTTTGATGGATGAGATCTCAGCCGCTCATCTTTCTCCTCTCAAATTCCAAATTCTGGAAAAGACCTAAATGCCCTCTAATCAAATTTAGACCTTTCATCCCACTTTGCCTCGAACTTAGGTTATTTTTGCTTGATGATGGAATCAAGGCCTTCCAATCCAATTAACACTTACCCTTTGATGATCAAATTTGAATCATTCATTATCAATAATGTTTATCTCGAGATTACTTCTGAGATCCTTCCATGAGAAAATTCATCCCGAAGCAAAATGACAAAAATGCCTATCTCAAGGCAATGGCAAAAAATTTGTTCTGAAAATTGCAAAGTGTTTCAAGGTGGCAAACAAAGAATACAAATTTTAAAGGTGGCATGAATTTTGGAGCGGTGGTAAGATATTCAATCTCAAAGCGGCAATGAGGCATGGGACGGCGGCTAAGCGTGTTTCCCAAGGCGGATGACGGCGTCATTAAAAATGATAATAAATAATAATAATAAATAAATAAATAAAATATGTATGCCTATATATATGGTGATATTCATATGTAATGATCACAATGTTTTGATAATAAATTTATTATTTTTCATTGTCTTTCTATTTGTACTTTTGCTCTTAATCGGAGGTTCCCAAAACACTGTCTGGGGTAATTAATAATAGAGGCTTGCCTCTATTAGGAATGAAAAACCCACAAAACAAATATGATATTTGTGCTTCGATGTGCCGTTTGGTGTCTTCTTCACAGACACGATGCCAGACGCGTATTTTCGATCCCACAAAGTCCATAATTATTTCTAGCCCTCTAGCCTTCATATGGTTGATGCCATCCAAACAGATTTGGTTCAAAATCATCTTCATTCTATGAATCTTCATCACAGATAAATTATCTACGAATATGACTAGGAACACATCTATCAATAGGGTCACAACCAGAAAACCACACCCTTGGTCTTCTATTGTAATTTTGTCTCATGTGTGCATCATTTTGTTGAGCATCAAGATGATCTACAATTTCTTCAAAGTGCTCACAAAATATCAGAATCTGTTGCTCTAGACGTCGCTCCAATCATTGTAATGTTTCGTCCCCCAAAAGGGCTCTAGCCTTTTGATCACCATCACGAAGACCATCACCTTCGCCACTAGTTGGCATCCTATCTCTAATACCACCTGACGCAGTGGATACACAGTTCTAATCCAAGAACTTACACTCAAAATAGAGTAAACAAGAACATAAATTTCAATATATCCATTCCCTTTCACAAACCCTAAAACAAGTATTTATAGAGACCTAAGGGAAGAACAAAATAGTAAATAAAAATAAAATAATTACAAAATATTTGATTAATAAAATGACTAATAAATATAAGATAATAATAAAATACTAAATAAAAACTACTTTGAAGATTTAAATCTAAAATCCTAAAATCATTAGGGGTCATGTTAAGTCAAATTCTCTCCACAATATCTTCTGTGCCTCAATCGACTATCCATTGTAAGCCATGGACATGATCTAGGCAATAGGGAGTTAGGAAGATATTACCATATGGAGACATCTATTGGATATGGCTAGTAGAGTAATTATACTGAGTGATCTGCACTTTAAGACAATGATGCCTCCCAAATATCCAAGTAAGGGAATCGCCGCCCATTCCCAAACACGTTTAAAGCTGGACACAAACTGAAGAACTTTATTTTCATTAAGTCTAGTTTCAACAAGACACACGAAGGAAAGTTTATGCATTTTAATTATCTCAAGAATTCAATTAAAGGTATTCCTCATTGTAAGACCCCTGCAATTCCAACAAATAATTTTGAGCATTGTCATGATAATAATAATAAGAACCATAAGGAACTGAAAGGAAAGGTTTAAAGAAAAAGCATAAAAAAAAAAAAAAAAATTTAATCCCCATTCTCAGTGGGTTCTGTTCTCCATTTCTTATGGGAGCCTTCTTGGATTGGTTCCTCTCCTAGCTAAAAAGGCTTTACGAATTCCACTCTGAACTTGGTCAAGGGTCATCTCCTAGCTAGGTCACTTGTTTCTCCTCATCTTCAATTTCCATACCCTCATCAAATAACAACCCCATCTCTGAATCACTCCCCACATGCTCAAATTGAGAAGCGTGTATAGCTTCAAAAACTCTCCGAGCCAATGTGGACTACAGAGAGGCAGTATCTCTACTAAGGCCTTCAAGATTAGGGTTAGATGAAGATAGGAGGAGAACTTCATTTCTCTTGCAAGGTTGTCCTTGTATTGCTCTTCCATCATGATCGCCACGCCTTTTGACATGGTTGTCATGGGAAAAAGAATTCGTTGGGGAGATGGATCAAGCTAGATGAGAACCATAGGTCTATGAGACCATTTCTCTCCTCCATTTTAAATATGCGACGAAGGCATAATTGCTAAGATATCCATGTGGCTATTCTTACCTTGAGGAGGCCTCACTATGTCTATGATGTGAATTTCAAATTGACTACCCAGGCCATTATCTCCGTCCCTCTATTGAACTGGCTCCCTATAAGACATTGGTAGTTGAGAAACTCTGCCTCATCCCCCACGTCCTCCTAATTCTTGTCCTCCACATGTCGAGTGAGCAGGTTGCATGGGGGCAACGTGTCTAGCTATAAGGACCAGCTATGAGTTATTTCTAGGTTCCCAAACGCCAGCTACGGAAGATGATGGCACGCATCACATGGAAAGACCCCACTGCTCCGCTTAGTCCTTGATCTCTCTAGCAACGAGAAACAACCATCCATGGACTGAAATTTGTGTCTTGGTATCCAGCAAAGTCCAAAACATGTCCCCGAACGTCATCCATCCTCTTAAGAAATCGAAGGGGCTTCCATCCTGCCTGTTGGTACCAATGTTGTTTGAGCTCCAATTATGAAGCTTCCAAGCCTCAAGACAGACGACAAGATGGATGCCTGCTGCTAAGAACAAGTTGCTTCATCATGCCTTACCAAGCCTCACCTATAGCAAAAGGTGGGCAAACGCTCGTATTGCATGACCATAAAGACCCGTTGCTCATCATTGCCAACCCAAAAGTCCTTGTTTGAGAGGTTGTTTGAGATCAAGCTCTACACAAACACACACAAATTTGGTTCAACTCAGATTGGTAATTTTGTCATCCATTTTTAGCAATTTTCTAAAGTTGCTAACTATATTATGAAGAATATCTCCATCCCAAAGTTTAACAGGGAGATGGTGAAGCTGCATCAAAATGGCTGCAGAGAATAGCCAGGAAAAAACTAGCTAAAAGAAAGGATGCCATGGAGCAAGCTAAGGTATAATACCATTAACAATCTAGGGGCCCTTAAATAAAACATTTTCCATTTCTGAGAGTCACAGTGTTACGTGTATGGAGAAATAGCCATTCGGACGGTCAAATATGGAAATTTCCTCCCCATTCCTTCCACCTATCTAGAAAGACATTCTTTACGATCTCTAAAAGGGAAGCCCTACCGAAGAACTTTCCAAATAATGCATTCATAAAGAGTGCCTCAGCTTTTCCAAAGTAGGTCCATGAACTACAAGAGAGTCTTCCACTTTTAATCTCAAGTTTCCAACCACAAACACCCGACATCGTCCAGTGTGCACACCAAAGAAATCGCCTCGCTTTTAATCTTTTCCGACTTTAGCATAAGCATTAGTGACTTGCAGCTTTTCAAGCTCATGGCAAACATGACAACCTTAAAAAATTTTATATAAGAAGATATGGAATATAAAATTATAAATTTCATGAGTATAATAACTTAAAATATATTGAAAATATAACTCATGTAAAAAATAATATGCTATATATATACAACATGTATATTTCAATCTAAATCCAACACAGTTCTATCCATATACTAGACATTTGACAATAACTAAAACACAAACTTTAGAAATAAAAAAATCAAGCATGTAAAATACACATTTTGTAGGAAAATTTTGGTAAAGTTCCATCTATATTTTTTATAATTGATAATAACTAACACACAACATGTAGCAAAAATCAAAATAGTTCTATCTATATTTTAGATATTTGACAATAATTACGAAGAAAGGGCATAATTCCATCCATATTTTTAATACTTGATGTTTGATAATATCAAAAATGCATCCTATTCCAATTTGTATTAAACAACAATAATTACATAATTTGCACACCAACCTCAAACAATACAAATTATGGAAAAAAAATCTCTATAAAGTAAATTTTCTTTTATTATGATCATGGAAGCAACTCAATATTTGTACAAAACTAGCTTCATGCACTTGATATTTTTAAATATTAAATAAAAAAGGACAAAACTAAAGCGAGTGATAATACACAAAATTAAAGATAACATTCTCAATCTATCCCGATATTTCACCAAAAAAAAATTATATAAATAAACATGATCTTCACTTAAAAAAGCTTGAACAACTATCATTAGTCTTCTTGTGCACTTCTACTAAAATTTTCATTGGTGTGTAAAGTTCTCCATAATGTCATTTGGTATGGAATGAAAGATAGAAAATTCCAAAAAGTCGCACAAATAAAATTCTTTTTCATATTACACCTTCATTTGTTTTTAAACAAGAATAAACTTTTTTAATATTGAAATCAATTTTCAATAATACTCACACAAGGCCATAAACCGTATCTCTTGTTTGTTGGATGAGTGTAAGGGAATAGACTCTCCCAAACTTGGACCTCTTATCTGTGATGACGATGATGATGGCGAATGTGAAGTACTCCGAAGTGATGGCCTTTGGTCCTCCACAAAATGTATTGGATTAGATGATGCTATATTTTTTAGGAACTGTCTTCCTCGGTTATACAAATCTACTTTATTGCTCCCTTTCTCTACATCTCACTCTTCATTCTTGTCTCCCAATCCTTGACCAACATGCTTAACCTTGCACTTTCCTCTGGTCACATTCCTGGTTTCAATATTAATTCTAATTCTAGATTCAATCACATAATGTATGCGGATGATCTGGTCATTATTTCTCGTGCCTCTCGTGCTGCTGCTCGTTATATTATCCAATGTCTTGAGGCTTATGGCTGCTTATCTGGCCAGCATCTCAACACATCCAAATCCACAGTTTATTTCCCTAGTTGGTTTAATATTAGAGTTCAGAAAAGCATATGTTCCATCTTAAAGATTAATGCTGGCTCTTTCCCTTTTAAGTATCTAGGAATCTTAATCTCCCCCAAAAAGCTAGTTGTTTCTGTTTTTGATTGAATGATTGATAGAATTAAGCAGACTTGTGCTAGATGGAAGCATTCCAAACTTTCCATGGCTGCTAAATCTATCTTAATCAATTCCACCCTCCTGTCCATCCCAATTTATTATCTGTCTGTTTATCCTATTCCCGATTCTGTCCTCCGTGAAATCAATAAAATTATTAGGGATTTCCTCTGGCATAAGGGTGGCAATGGAAAGGGCATCCATGCTGTTGGTTGGAGTTGCCTAACTGAGGCCAAAGCTGAGGGGGGGTTAGCAATTCGGAATCTCTCTATTGCTAGGCATTCTCTTCTTGCAAAGCAGTTTTTTAAGTATTTAAACCATGATAATGTTTTGTGGGTTGACATTGTGATATCGAAATATGGTCGTATTAATTTTTGGCAGCACACCATCCCTTCCAATTGCTCTACATTTTTCAGAGGCTTGTGTGTTACTGCTAATATTTTAAAACCTCACTGTTTGATCAATTCAATCAATCCTAACTCAACATCCCTTCTTTATGATCCTTGGTGCTTCGAGATCCCACTTGCTTACAAGCCAACTTTTATTAATATTGATCTTGATCTTGATCTTCATAATATGTCTTTTACTGATCTTATCCTGAACAATTGTTGGGATGCTCTTAAATTGCAATTACTTTTTGGCAGTTGCCTCCAATTTCTTATTAACAGACTGGGACACATTGACCCCATTAACTCTTGTAATTGGGTCTGGTTTCCCAAGTCTCACACTATCAAGGTTGCTCCAAGTGTTTATCATTTTCTAAACCGTAGGAATATGGATTCTGATATTTGGCCGGGTTGGAAACTTCTTTGGAAAATTAAATTTGCCCCTCGGGTTAAACACTTTCTCTGGTTAATGTTTCGTGGCAGACTTCCTACCTGCGACAGGCTTCATGAGATTAATTTGGGACCCTTAAATCCTTGTGTTTTCTGTGGCTTATCTCCGGAATTCCCTGAACATTTATTTTTTCTTTGTCACAAAGCTCAGGCTATCTGGCATCATATAAACTCTCTTTTAAACAATTCCATTGTTATTCCTGATGGTTTCACTAATGGTTCTTAGGTTACTTGCTCTTCTAATTCACCTTTTCTCAAAGCTGTTTGTGCTGCTGTTGCTTGGCATATCTGGAAAACTCGCTGTGATATTATTTTTAGATCTGTTTCTTTAAATACTTTTGTGATCCCTCTCAAAGCCCTCTGTTTTGCTAAAGATAATTTCTGTTCAGGCTATAATCTTACAGGGAAACAGCTCCTTAATAATTTCACACACTCCGGTGGTTCCTTTCTTTTTTCTGCTGTGAATTGGAATGATGTGACCAAGGTGAGCTCTGCTGGTTATTTTTTTTGCAAACCTTGATTATTCGATCAATATTGCAGGTTGCAGCCCTCTGGTGAGTGACTCTTTGATTGCTGCTGAGCTTCAAGCCCTTATTTTTGCACTCCGGATCAGCATTCAACATCACATTCTGGTCCAGCATATTTTTATCTCTTGTTCTGACCTCTTGGATCTTATTCATTCATATAACACTCCGTATGGTTGGTGCTTCACTGGCTGGATCAATTCTCTTCGTTATTTGTTGAATATCTCACATTGGCCTCGTCTACACATACTGCCCTGGTCTTGGCTGGATCCCACGCCCAAGCTTGCTGTTCTTGCTGCCAATTTACACTCTGTCTCTCTTTCCCATCATGGCAGAGAGCTTCCTCGATGGATCATGCGACGAGTCCTAGCTTCAGGCTTTTCCTTCTGTTAGATTGCTGTCTTGTTTAGCTTTTGTCTTTTATTTTTTCTTTGTCATTTCAGTCTCTTCCTTGTTTTCTTTTTTGATTTCTCTTGTAATCTCTTTCTTAGTCTGTTTGTAAACTCTTTATTTTTCTTTCAATAAAATCAGCCTCTGGCTCCTTTAACCAAAAAAAAAATGACGATGTCCTACAAACACGCACTTAATTTAGATGCTCACAAGTGCATCAATCAAACAAGAAATAAGAAGTAACAAGAGTATCATTCCTAACAATAATTAAGAATATCTAAAAGCAAAGAAATACTACTTTTCAAATTATTTGAGAAACCAATTCGGTGATCGTTGGAAGAAAAGAAAATTTTTGGAAAATTAAAAAATAAAATGAAGCAAAAATGAGTCTAGATATCATAAAACTGTTTTATATGCAATTGAATCATTATGGTTTGATTTACTTCTAGTGCTTTGAATGGTTGGATCTTTAATGTTGGACATTTTTTAATTAGCTAGATTGTCAAAAGAATCTCAATTAAACTAAAGATATCATCTCTAGCATCAAAAGTTCAAATTGAAAGAAATAATTTCAAATAAAATTTACATTAAGTTATGTAGTTCACTAAAGATCCATCGATTGGCAAAAAAGCCAGGGATCATCATAGGCTCTCCTATCTCTTTCAATGGACCAATAAATAGGGGATCATACCGAGTGAACTAGGTTTTTTTATTCTTTCTTAATCTTCTATTTCTTCAGTTAAGGGAGATTCAGGAAAAGATGGAATAGGAAGACAGGGCGCGAGACAACTCTCTCTAAGGAACTCGGCAAAATAGCCCCGGCGAAGTAGCCAATAGCAGTCTTGCCTATCGATAGTTAACAGGTTGCTTCCTGGTTTAGACCAAAAATCTCATGATTGGGCATCCCAAAATTGAATTAATTAAAAGAGAGAAATACTAAAACTTAAACCCTAGATTGCCATATTTAGTTATCTAACAATCCATAAACCTTAACTCAAAAGTTTAGATCTCACATCTAGACATCCAAGTCTTGAAGTGTTATACAATTAATGACCGACTCTTACCTCATAATTCCATATAAAAGCATCCTAGGCTAGAGAAGCTAAACCTATATATGTTGTTGATTTGAGAAGTGTAATCATTCATCTAGTTCAATTTCCTAAAATCCCATATCTAGGCATCCTAGAATATTCCATTAGTTGAATTAGAAGAATTATGATCCCATATGTGGACAACTTAACCTTAATATACTACGGAAATGATCAAAGTTTGCTAAAATGAACAACTTAAAATATCAAAAATTCTAAATTAAAACCTTAGAATCCCATAATAAGATATCTTGGGTATTATCAAAATTTAGTTCAAGATTTAAATTTTTATATCCAAGTAATGTAGCCTTGCATATTAATGGGACTAATCTCAATACAGAATAGAAGAATAAGATCAAATTAAACATATTCATTAGTTATAGAAATACAAGAAATAGATCAAGATTAATCCATTCTCAAATATAGACTTCTCATCATACACTCAATCAATTGTAAAAACTCATTAAAGAATAGGGCCGACTCAAGGGTAAGGCAAATGAAACAATTGCTTTAGGTCCCCAATACTTTTAAGGCCTCATTTTTAGATTTTTTTAATTATAATTTTAAATTTTTAAAATTTTGAAGGACTCTCAATAATTATTGTAATATAAAAATAGTTTAATCTAATATTTAGTTAATGTTATATAATCTTAGCTAATTTTAAAATTTTAAAATAATATAGTTAGATATTAAATATTTTAATTTTCATGCTTAATCAATCTCATATCCTCTCTAACTAACCATACAAAATTCTACTCTTATCCTCTAAAATAGTTTTTTCATGCATTTGTTTCTCCCAAAATAATATAATATTTATTTCTTTTAATTGTAAACAGGAGCTTTTGCAGTTTTTATATTGTTATTAATTTTTTTTATATTTTTACTTTGTTGAGTTTTGTTCACAAATTTTAAATATATCCCTTCATCATGAGTTTAGTAGCATGTAAAAAATATAAACAAACATCTCAAATAGGTATTTATTAAAATCAATTATAAATAAAAATTATTTTTTATTAAACAAATTAAAGGGCTTATTTTAAAATTTTGCTTAAGGCCTCTAGTTACCTTAAGCCGGCCTTGTTAAACAAGATAAATATGAAGATCCACATAGAATTAAGCACTAGAGTTCATTCTACCATACTACATAGTATCTTTTGGAGCCCAAGATCAACAAAAACTCAAAGTATAACAAGAGAAAATTTCACCATCATTCAAGGTTTAGAAATGCAACTCAAATGGATCATTTGTTCTTCAAACTCTAATATTCCCTTGATTTTCTCCTCCCTAAATTGGCTCCTAGTTGGTAATAAAATGAATAGCCTACAAAGGTTTTCCCAAAGATCTCCAAATTATAAAGTCTCTCACTCTCTCCTTTTATATCTTGATCCCCTTCTAGAAGATTCTCAAATTTGAATTTCCTGCTTTCTCTTACTAATAGTAATAGAAGCTTTTTTCCCCAGAATTAACCATAAAAACAACATATTAATTAGTTCCCTAACAACTCTGGACTCAAGCTTGAACAGTTAAACATGAAAAGATACACTATTGTATATTTTTTGGATTTTTACTTAATTAAGCTCTGTGGTTCCGAGAAAATATTGAATACTAAACTTATAGAGGTTAAAGTCAGCTTTTGAATGTTTCTAGTTACACTTAATTAGGTAAAAGATGAGAAATATATGGCTGATTAGCAAAACTCCACATAAACATCTAGTTTGACTTCAAGACATAGCAGTGCCTAGGCTATAATATTCCCTTAGGGTCTGCTTCAATGGAGGTTTTGGGAGGTAATGTAAAGTAAGGTTTTGGGAATAACCTTGCTTGGGTGAGGGAGTAAGGATGGAGGGAGGTAAGGGTTAAAACCTCCATCTAACCCCCATTTTCCAATCCTCCAAATTGGAGGGTTGGGTTGGTTTTGGATGGAAATTAATTTTTTGTTGCCCAAAATGCCCTTGGTCATTTACAAGAATTCCAACATATTTAATTAAAAAAAAAATAAACATATCAGTCTTGCTTGAGATTTTATATCTCTTCTCTGGCCCCCTCTTCGTTTTGCTTGTTTGACTCTTCTTAGTGGATTCCGCCTAATGTTTTGGGTTCTTTTCTCCTTGTGATCTGACTGTTTTGACTTTGATTTTTTTTTTCGGGGGGGTGGGGGGATAAAGTTTTGTTTTTTAATGCGATTTTTTTTTTGTTTCATTTTTTTCTTTGGGTAATCGATGGTGGTTCTAAACTTTGGTTCTGTTTAATAATTTGCACAATTTTCGTGCTATTTCTTGCAGTTAGGTGATGTTGTTACATTTTTTTTTTTTTGGTTCTTTTAAAGTATATTTAGTTTGGTTTCAACGCGATCTCATGTTGTTATCTTGAATTTTTTTGCTATGATTTTTCTCGGGATTGTGAACTTCCTAGGCTTGAAATTTGTTAGCAAATGCAAAGCTGAAAGTAGTGAGTTTTTGCTAATCATTATTTCCTTTTCAAGATTGCAGTGTTGGGAATGCAAAGGATTGATTTCTTAATGTTTTTTTTTTTTGTGCTTCTGTATGTACATGATCAAGATTCATTGCATTGGCTCTAAATACTTGATTTTGCTCTTTTTTTTATTCTATTTGATATATTTTTTACTCGCATTTATTGGTCTTCTATGATGGTATGAATGTGTCTTTATGATATCTAACATTTGGTCATGCCAATTATATAAGAATATACAATCATGAACTTTGACATTATGTTCTTAAATTTTGTGGATTCAATAAATGCATTTTGATTTGGACTTGGAAGAACACATTGATGTCTTGCTTTTTGTAAATGATTGTCAATGCGACAGGGTTGAATTTCCTTCATATCTTAATACAGGGTTGGAATGATAGAAATGCAGTATGGCCAATCTTAGCAATGCATGTAAGGTCCTGGTTAACATATTGATGCGAGGATATGATAAGTTTGCTAACTTTAAATGGTTAATTACCAATGATCTCACAGATAAGATATGCAACTCTTAAGACACGCTCTTTAGCTCACACACACACACACATATATATCTTGGAGAAAAATAGAATGGATATGATTTCCTTTTGCATCCTTTGAAATGCTACAGCTTGAAACAAAGAATTTCTGCACCACCATATTAGGTATAGGTGAAGATTGTTACTTGTATTTGGTATTTGGTTGCTGTAGTTTTGTTGAAGAGCATGTTAATCCCTAATCGCATCCATCTGCTCCCTGTTACTTGCATTTGTTATTTGGTTGTTGTGTTTTTATTTTCTTTGGAATTGTGAATTTTTTTTTTATTTAAGGAATCTATTTTCTAGTTAGATTGGAGGTGTAAGGAATTGAAGGTCTTCTCTAAAGTTATTTACAGCTAAAGATTTTTTTTTCTTTTGATTTGTTTGATATTGATTAGTTCTGTAAAGATTTTGGATGGTTTAAATTAACCTTTTTTTCCTTTAATCAATCAGTGGTGTAAATTAGTTTTCGCATGCTGAAAAGATCATAGTATTAGATAAAGGAGTTCGAGACTTGGAAATAAATTATTATAATCTGCAAGCACAAAGGCTGGAATGGAAGGGCTCACAAAGGTTGAATTCAATGTTTGCTGGAGAAATATCAAACTCACAAATACTTATATGTTTTTTGTTGTATTGAAGAACATCACCACTAAGATTTAGGCAATATAAATTTCTATGATGATTTATATTGAATTTCTGTGTTACTTTATGTTGAATTTTATGCAGAAAAAAAATTTTTGATTCTCATTTTGATCAGTGAATTTGTTATGTTTAGATGGATGATGAAAAACAAATGTTGGCCTTTTATGTTACTGTATCATCTAACGGTAACTTTTTATTTAATGTATGGTCTTTTACGTACCCATACTTATGATATCATTTTATTCCCAATGCATGACCTTTTATGTTAAAATGTATCGCTTCCATGTTTTTCTCTTATTTTTTAACTCCTACTTATGGGTTATATGTGTATATATATATATATGGATATACATATTGTCATTGTTAATCTTCTTTTTTATGTTTTTGTTGTATTTAAGGTATGCCAAGGAGAAAGACTAACACAAATGCTACTGATGGAAATGCCATGTGTCTATGGAATTTTAATATGGATGATGCTTTAGTTGATGAATATTTGCATCAACAAACAATGGGGAATAGAATTGGTGGCACCTTCATGACACATGCATTAGAAAACATTGTTAATGAATTGAAGGAAAATTTTCCGGATAAACCAATAGATAAGGAAATGGCTCAAAAGCCATGAAAAATATGAAAAGTTCATTTACCAAATGCTATGATGTATTCAAGAATGGGATGAGTAGATTCGCTTAGAATCCAACAAAGGAGATGTGGGAAGCTGAGCCTGAAGTATGGCAACACTTAATTGAAGTGAGTTTTTGTTTTTATTTAATTTTTTAGTACAAGTAATGCAAGCTAGTATTCATATTATAAGACGTAATCTTCTTACCATTACTCTATTTATAAGCCAAACTAGAAGCTGCTGAGTGGATGAATAAAAGCATCAAAAATTATGACAAGTTAGATAAAATGTTTGGGATGATGATGATGATGATTCATGTGTTTATTGGAACTTCTTTGATTATTGTTTTTTAAGTTTGTTTCTTGTTGTTGTTAATGTTATTGTATGTTTTGGTATTTTGTTTTTTGTTTGATGAAAACAGGAAGGGTTTGGGATGGAGAATGAGATATTAAGAATATTTATAATATTGAGATTTTTCCTCAATGCCATTTATTTGAGTAAATATATTTTCATAGTCATGTTGAATGAGATATTAAGAATTTTTATTTTTTTATTTTTTTTATAATCATGGAGAATGAGATGTTTGTTTCTCTTTTACTTTTTGTCATGTAGTGTTGTAAAATTTTTGTTATAAATGAAACATTAAAATTTTTTTTGGTATATATGACACACCTTTTAATAGTGAAGCATTCATGGACACCGTATAATTGTGAAGAGCCTCTACCAATGTTAATTAATTTTAAACTATAAAGGAATATTAATTAATATAATAATATTAATTAATATAACAATAATCAAGGGAGATGTTTATGTAAACAAGGAGAGAATCATGTAAGTTTCATGTAATTGTAAATAAAGTTACAACTTTTGTCTTTCAACATAGGGGTAATTTGGTAATATTACTATAAAACCTTACCTCCAATTACCTTCAAACCAAACACAACAAGGTTTCAAAACCTCTATTTACCTTACTTTGCCCCAAGCAAGGAAGGGTTTAAAAACTTCCTTTTACCTCCCATTACTTTACTTTATCTTACTTTACAAAACCTCTCAAAACCTTTATCCAAACAAACCCTTAGATCTAGCACTAGCTGTCTTGCGTTAGTTCTCTTAGGCTTCATTCAATTGCCTAATTCATCCTCCAACTTTCGTCATTGAATTCGTCTCTATTTTACCTTAAAAAACATATAAATATCATTATAAATCATAGCTTCGCAGATAATATTAAAATTGGCAAAACATGGAAATTAGTTTCTTGAATAGGCTGAAATTTCATCAAAATTATTCATAAAATACTACAAAATCCACACTCATCAACTATTCCAAACATTAGGGGGTAAATTTTTTGAAAGATCACCCAGCTTCAATTTGAAGCAATTTGGTCACTCACTTTCGATTTGATATCACCGGCAGGTCACCAAATCATTTCCCGAGCCCTCTTGCTTACGTGGTTGCCGGAGGGAGTGAGTCAGGGCTCCCTTGACACGTTGGATGGCTTACTTGGACACGCCACGTCAGGTGAAGCCCTCCAGCTCAAGCAAGATAGGCCACGTCACGTGGGCAGCTTCTTCTTCTTCTTCTCCAAGAGGATTTTGTTTTCTTAAATGGTGAACCAGTGAGAACGGGAAGACGAGGGTTAATGTACAAGCTAGAGGGTGATATTTCAGAGTAGATCAAGCTTCGAAGTAGGAGTGGATCTTCAAACATCTTTTGTTTTTTTTTTTTTATGCCCTAGTTGTGAAGTTTAGATTCCAGTGTGTCAATGTAAATAATTAGAAAGAATGATAGATTCTACATAATCCTTGTTAAAACTCTAGCTGGGATGTTTAGTTTTTGTGCAATCATTTTTAAAACCCTAGCTGCGTTACAGTGATGAGTTCTTCATCTAGATGAGCAAGATTGAATTATAGTTGTAATTGTCTATCTATTTCTTAATTGTTGTGTTTATATATTTAATCCCAGTGAGACAATTGAACATCTAACAATGTTTTGTCTATCTTTTATGTTATTAGAGATTAAAATGTGGGAAATTATCTGAGTATTTGTAAGAAAATGAACACAGAAGAGCCTATTTGGTTGTAGGTGCGAAGGCTGCTGCATGATTTACAGAGGTGCAGCTATCTCCCAAAGTGAAACTAACAACAAAAGTATAATGAATACAATCAAATACAATTAGTGGTATTGAATACAATTAAATACAGAATTAATAATTGAATCAATGAATTACTGACCATTCTCCAAATTGTGCAAGTTGATATTAATAATAGTCTAATCAGGTTTCTGGCAAACAATCAATAAGAAGATGAATTACTGAAGTAATACCACTGATCTTCCTTACTGAATTTCTAGCAAATTGAATTAATACCACCATTATGAGCAAAACACTGTTATATGAAATGGAAAAAGAAGCAAATAAAAGAATTCCAACAGGTCAAAACATATGCATTCATTGAAACTAGAGGAATTTGTTTGGATACAACCCCATTTAAGGACAGAAATGGGGAACTCATTCCAACAGGAAATTACTGACAATTTTTTGTGTTCTTGTACACAAACAGACAGTTTGTTGTCATTGAACAAAATTATACAGAAAATACTCAAGGCAACCATGCCCTTTTTCTTCTTTACAGGCTCTTCTTCCTTATGCTTTTGTTCAACTTCTTTTTCTTTCAGTTGGGGCTTCAGAGGATTGATCTGTTTTGCAGCAGTAGAAAAATTTCTTTTGCCATGTTGCTGTGCCTTCAAAGTTGAGCAACCTTTGCCCCCTACCATTGTCAATTTTTGCTTCCTTACTATAGCCTCAGCTGTAGGTTTTGTCTCAATGGGGTGGGTCTTCACTGATGTGTTAATTACCTAGGACAAAGATTAATGTATTTGGTAAGCGTGTACCATTTTAAAAAAATTGTGTTTATACTAACCTATGAGATGGGTCTCTCATATCCTGCTGCTAATGTACGAGTGGGGGGCTAATTCATGCTGGGTGCTTCTGCCTATAGATGAAACCTTTTAAGCAAACATGACAAAAAAAAAAAAAATTAGCTATCATGGGAGGGGAAAAAATTAGGCCATTCCTATTACAGAATGTGAAGTAAACATTACAACAGTGTGAATCAGAAAAAATGATTTTCCAATACTTGTGGATCAATGTGGTTCACGTGATTTTCCTGGCTTGGCTCACCAGCCTGTGACTGATGCTGCTTCATTCCCTGCCAAACAGAATGTGAAGTAAGTATAATTAAGAACATGGCAACTGATACAATGGAATCAGAAAATTTATTTGAGATGCTATCTCTAACAAATAAATACACACATCATACAAAATTGAGTAATAATTTCAAAGCAACAAACACAACAACATGAGAGGAATAACCTACCTAGAACTTCTCTCTGTCTGGGACCACAATAAAAGGCCACAGTATTCTTGTTGGCATATGGAGATAGGACCACATTATCTCTAACAAATAAATTATGCCATAGTACCTAACCCTATAATTATCTCCTTAACCTTAAATTCCTCAATGACAAAATCTACCCAATAATATAAAATCAAACCGTGTTTATATGCCCCAAAAACTAATGTTATGCAAATCAGGGTAATCTAAATTCAAATTTAACAAAAACAATTGATATGGTTTGAAGGACTGGACTTACAATACTCTGGCGCCTCAACACCTGCTGGCCTTCTTTCCCAGTTCACTGTCATTGCTGCGAAGCAAACTTCACTCGATCACACCTTCTTGTGGTTGCAATGTTGTGCCGCTGCTCAACGTTGGGATAGTGGTTTAGAAAGCCCTAAACCTAAGGATAAGGAGAAGAAGCCACCTGTTTGCTAACGTCTTGTCCGATGTCCATCACTCGAGAAGAAGAAGAAGCTGCCCGCGTGAAATGGCCTGTCTTGCTCGAGCTGGCGGGCTTCACCTGACGTGACGTGTCCAGGTAAGCCATCCAGCGTGTCAAGGGAGCCCTGACTCACTTCCTCCGGCAGCCATGTGAGCAAGAGGGCTTGGGAAATGATTGGGTGACCTGCCGGTGATATCAAATCGAAAGTGAGTGACCAAATTGCTTCAAATTGAAGCTTGGTGATCGATTTGAAAAAAAAATTAAAGCTGGGTGACCTTTCAAAAAATTTACCCAAACTTTAGGCTTTTGTTTATCCTCGAGTAAAATGAACTCACTCAATCCTAAATGAACCATTATAATGTTCAAACTTGTAGCAACTCTAAGATGTTATATGCAATTTATAACATTTCCTGAACATAAAAAAAAAAAAAAAAAAAAAAAAAAAAAAAAAGAAGTTAAACATAAAAAGCTTTCAAAGATGATATTAATGCCTAACAACCTCGAGTTCGAGTTTTATTACCAACTATTAACATTAATCATCATGAAGTCAAAGATTAAAAATCTTTTTTCCCTATTCTTCACTTTTTTCAAATATAATCCCTTCTTTCTATATTTTTTTTTTATCATTTTTCCAATTGCCTTTTTAACACTTGGAATGCCACCTAGAGATGTCCAAATGGATTAATGAACAGGGTTCAAGTTGGGTCAAGTTTTGACATGATCCAGTTATTCTCCACCAGAACCCCTGACCCATTTAATAAATCGGTCATATGATTGGGCCCGTTCATTAAATTGGTCCACCAAACCCAAACCCATCGACCCATTTATAAACTATATTATCAAAACAATTTTAACTTTATTAACTAATTTTATACAGTCAACATATAACATATTGAATGTATTGAAGTCTGTATATGCATGCACACATTAATAAAAACCTAAAATACCACTTTTATAAAACTTTCCTTCTGCATAGAAAATGGATTAATTGATATATATAAAATAAAATCTATTTATTTATTTTCTACATATTTTATTTTTATATTTTAGTTTTTAATCATTTATAAAATTAATTTATATTTTTAATATATATATTATACTATAAATAAATATTTTAAAAAATAGTGCTCAAAATATTTAAGAGGTAGAAAAAATAAACTTTTAATAAATTAATTTAATAATTAACTGATGGTTAATTATAAATAAATATTTATAAAAGTCTCCATGTTTCAAGAAAAAAATATGTGGCTATATTTATAATATTTGGTGAAAATCTATGAATTATTGAGTAAAAAAATAATTTTTATAATATTAATAGGTTAATGTTTTCGTTATATTCATATTAAAACATAATTATTGTAAATCTAAAAAATTATTTTTTTTATAAATTAAATTAAAAATTTAATATAATAATCTTATATAGGCTAGAGGTCATTAAATGGGTTTGCGGGTTACCCTCGGCCGATCCAATTATATTTCGGGTCAATAAATGGGTCAACTTAATTGGACTCAAACCTATTTAGGCCCACTACCCGAAGTTAAGTCTGGTTCACATATTGGGTTACATCTTAACACCTCTAATACCAAACCTCTTGTCTAGTAATTGAAGTATTGTAAGATTGGCTTTCTACTTGTGTTTAAAGTGTCTACCCTTGGTTTTTATATCACTATAAAAATTATGTTTGCTTATAAACCCTAAATAAACTTTATTTATTTATTTTTATGATCAAAAATCAATCTCTACAAAAATGATTGTGTATATATGCATTGGTAGTTACCCATTTTTACCTCTAGGTTGGTTCCGGGGGTTTTGAAATAATTTCACCTTTTGTTTAATGGAAGAGTGAGTAATATATTTTTTATTTAATTAAAAAAAATTATGATGTACATTGACCAATTTACCCTTTAATATAAAATGAACTATGATTCTTTTCACATTTTTATTTTTATTTTTATATTATTTTGTACAATAATAATAATATAAAATGAATTATTATTATTATTATTATTATTAATATTATTATTATTATTATTATTAAGTTTTTACATGATTGCTCATTTTTTATATTTTTATATTTTTATATTTTTGCATAAATTTTTTACTATTAATAATTTTAAACCAATATATAGAAAAAACTAAAATTAAAAGAATACAAAGTAAATATTTGAATTAAAATTAATTTTATATTACAAATAAAAAATTAAATTAAATTAAAAAGATAATTTGGTCAAAACCTTATTCTACAACAGGCATTTTTGTTAAAAAAAAAAATCCACTCCAAAAATATTCTAATTTGAAGTACAATATGAGGGGTTATTTTTTTTTTGTAAAAGGAACAGACAACCGTAGGCCCTGCTAGACTACCAGGGGTTTAGAGGGGGTATTGCACACTCTAAACTCCTACTTCTAACTCATCCTCTGCACCTTCAAAAACACCGATCCAAAAAAGGGGTGGGGTATACAGAAGCAACTTCACTTTTAAAAAAAAAATTCAGACTTTGCCAGAAGCACTACTGTAACAACATTAACAGATGGTAACAGAAACAGGCAGTCATCATCAAACATCAAGCAATTAAATGGCTCTACCACAATAACCTAACAAGAAACATTGCATTCACATTTTGTGACATCAGTTTGTACAACAGAAAAGCATCCACTATCACCACAACAGTCTAACAAGAAACATTGCATTCACATTTTGTAACATTAGTTTGTACAACAGAAAAGCACCATCCACTATCACCACAACAGTCTAACAAGAAACATTGCATTCACATTTTGTAACATTAGTTTGTACAACAGAAAAGCACCATCCACTATCACCACAACAGTCTAACAAGAAACATTGCATTCACATTTTGTAACATTAGTTTGTACAACAGAAAAGCATCCACTATCAAAATGCTGCAGAATTTTGAAAACATTTTACAGATCAAAGAATATCTAAAGGCAAATAAAATGGCTCCAATTTCCTTTTTTTTAAAAATAAACTAAGGGTTCACAAAAATAAGCATGAGAACTTAGACAAAGAAAGGACAATCAGAGGTTAGCTTGATCTGTTAGGCGAGTTTTTTGGCACGCCCACTGGATGGGAAACTTTCATCCTTCTTACCACTGGATGATTCAGGTTTCCTAGCCCAAGCAGGAGCTCGATCTGGCTCATAGCGATAGTCATAGAACAGCTCCTCTCCAGCGCTTATCCGCTCTTTGGCAAATATACCTACCCTATGATCACCTCCTACCATAATAACTTTCGCATAACAATTTGGATCAGGAGAATGGTTTGCAAACTTCAGTTTATCGCCCTTCCGGTAAGCATCAAGAACAAACTGCAAGACACACTCATCAGAAACTAAAATGTCCATCAACGTAATGGAAGCAGTTGCGGTTTGGTAGCAGTTATGTACCTGATCATTCAGGTTAAAGAGAAATGATGAATTTTCACGGTCATAAATCTTTCCACGCTTATCTGCTTCTCGATGAGAGATTAGTTCTCCAGTATACTCACCAAGGTATTCATGTTTACCAACACTATTCTGAAATGGATTAAAGGTTCATTCAGTAATGTGCAATAAGCAAAGACTAAGTACTGAGAGCTGCAACTTTACCTTAAGAAAAGCCCCCCAGCCAGAAACATCAGATCTTCCCAGTAGGACCTGCAGAAGTGCATTTATCACAGAAATTTTTAAGCACCAAAATAGTAGATAGACTCTTCATACATATGTAACTTCCATTAATGGCAGGATAGCCCATACAAGCCCCTAATGAATGAGGCCTATGAATAATCAGACTGGAATATTACTTGAAAAATATATAAAATTGATTCAAAACAATCTGGGAAATCAAAAGAACCGTGATGATACTCGAAAGTAATAGTAACTAGAGACTACCAACAAGAAAAAAAAGGAATTTGCACATGAAAAACTGCAAATCCATGGTCAAAATCGTTTTTGCACATTGAGAAGGATGGTAGTAGCATCTTGAGATTCATATGTAACGACATCTAAAGAATACCTTCTGAAACAAAATTCGAAGAGTAATTCCAGAATATGGGTGTTAGCATAGTTATGTCCTTCAGAACAGGCCAGTGAGAAATAGATCAGAACTGACAACTAATAACTAGCATTCTCACAGTGAAAGATTCAAAAAAAACTCTTTATGTATATGTATTGCTTCAGACAGTGAATTGTAAATTGAGCTAATATCCAATACTTCAAAGAACACTTAAATAGAAAGTTATCTCGATTGAAAAGAAGAGGCAATCTTTATTTACCCTCTGTTGTTGTTTGAGTAGAAGCTTCATATTTCTGCATTCATAATTATCTCCTCTTTGAGTGGGACCTCCTAATGAACCATCACCGCAACTGCATTAAACCAGTTGCATAACAAATATGGCAAGTAATGAGTAAGACTTAAAAGAACATGGAAACAAGGTATCATGAATATCACTAAAGTTTAGCAAGGGTGGCAAATGTACGCAAGAAAACTATGCAGCAAAATAAATACAAATCTCTTGGACGAAAACAAAAAAAATCTGTTATAAACACATACCCAACCCAGCAGTTTCTACAAACATCAGGATCACATTCCCTGTCTGCAGCAAAACATGGGCATTGACGACTACGACATTGACTTTTGGCACAGTGGCAACCTCTGAAATGGTTCTTGCACATCTTAGGACAACTAAAACATAGAACATAAGTCAATAAGCAAAAGCCAGATGATAGATTAAAAAAAAACTTAGAGTAAAATCTTCATAAGAAACTCAAATGTAAATTTCATCCAGTTGAAAAATTTATAATTTAAACTAATTACATGTATTAAGGAATAATAAGAAAATATAAAGGTAGGCTACTATAAATTTATAACATTAAAAAACAAGATCGATAGATATCAATCAGGACATCTACATAAAAAATGGCTACAACAAATCAAAGCATAGTTTGTATCAATCTGACCTCAAATTGTATTGTCACTCTTCACAGAAAAGGAAAATAAGTTCTCACATCTGTTCTTTTTACGTCCAATTTTGTGAACCAGATTCTTCCAAAACCTTTAATGAGCACATAGGAAAGTTGCAAATCAATATCAGATCATCCTAAAACATCTCTGTTGAGTCTGTTCTCCTAACGATCTCATGAGAATGAATACTTACATCATAATTCTGAGGGAGAACGGGGCATGATATTCGGTCTTATTACAGAAGCCCTTCTGGCATCAACTTATTGGGATGTAGGCGAACTTATAAGCAAAGAGAGCACTCAAATACTGCTTACAAGGGCTTCAATAAGATTATGTAATTTTCAAATCATTTGAAGCAAGAAAGCCTCAATAATCCAAAAAAAAAAAATAAAGGCAAGAAAAAGAGATGCTAATAGAGCTCCAACTAAAAAGGAAAGACAATCTATTTTAGCTTAATCACTTTCCAAAATCTTTACCGGCCGGCATATTTTCAGAAACAAGGCTTTACTACCTAGAGTATCTCTCAAAAGTGCTCAAGAAGAGAGCACACATTCTTCACCTTAAGTTATGCTTATCCCGGTTGGATAGGTTTATTCTCAAGGGATGCTCCATGTTCCATCTTAGCAACCTTGAAAGTTTTTGGCTCTCCTATAACCAATAAAATTATGCTTAACTCATATGATCATAATTTCATCATCCACACACATAACTAGATTTTCCTTATATACACAAACTAATTGCTGCTCATACATAAATCTCACCTTAACACAAATTTCTACTCCCTTCATTCATCTTACTCATTCCAAAACAATCTCAATTACCACTAACCACATTTGCTGATATTGATAAAAATAGGATCCCGGCAGTAAATTTTGTTCTGATACAACCAAACAAAAGCAACATGTAAACTTGCAATTAGAATTACATATAGAAGTATGAAAAAATAAAAAGTAGAAGTTCTTCAAACCCCCAGCTTCAATAGTTATCATATATATCAGGTTCATAATCTATTTCAAAGGAGAAATAATTTCAGTTGAGCATTCATATGATATTTCTAATTGTTCAAATGGGCCAAAAAGCTCGCTAGCAAAGCTATTGCTAAATGTTGTGCATAAAAGGTTAGTAGCTGGTATACAATTAAAGAAGCCAAATTTAGGCTTTGTCAATAGCAATGAAAGGGCATTGAAGATAAAGATGTTAAAAGTCTTGCCAAGATAGGTTTTTCTACTATATTCAGGATATGCATTCAAAGAAATCAGCAGTCTTAGGTTTTAGATTCATCAACTGAAGCATACATAATTTAGGCCTTGCTAGTCTACTGATTGGATTGACAGAATACAAAACATCAAAAGAAAAGCAAAAAAACTAAATCAATAAAGTCTGATATTTAAAGCATTGATCAGTGATAACATTTTGTGCAGATCAAATTATATTCTCTTTAATGGCTAGTATCATAGAACAGAAAGCAGATTAGAAAGCTGTGATGTGATGCCATGTTAAGTCGGAGTAGGGAGATCTCACCCACAGTACTTCTCACAACAGGTCCCACTTAAAATGCAAGGACACTGCTTTCCACAGGCAGATTGACAGCCACAAGGATTATACTGCCGACATGGTTGATCCTCTCTCTCAGTAATTCTTTTCCTGATGGAATGGTAACCAGCAGACTTCCAAGTATACTTCAATCTGCGAACTCTACCTCGCCTCCTAACAAACCTTGATCTTGTCCGTAATTCATTACCCTGGAAACCACCATAAAAATTATAAGATTATTTCTAAACCAGAATATATCATGATGAGATAGAGGATTTTCGTTGTAGTCAACCTTGCCATGGCCTTCTACCAAAGAATTAGTACCATTGCCTCTGGCAAATGTTCCTTTGTTTTCAATGAAGCTCATGTATTGAAAGACTTCTGTACATGTTCTCATTCCATTCAAAAGATTTCTAGAAATCAGACAGCTGCAATGCAGAAAGGATACAGATTAAACAGAAAAGTTTATTTCAGAATACTGCAGTGTTTCTCAGTAACAAAAAGAGTTAATGAAGCACAGCTAGCTATAAGTGTCACTTCACTACAATGTTGTTTCACAAGAACCTTATGCAAAATTAATATGAGAAAACAAATCACACAAACATGAAGCAGCACTTTCTCGAGGTTTATGCTTAGAAGAGATGGAAAGGAGTTACCATATTTCACTAGAACAACCAGCAAATCTGGGAATTCAGAGCTCATGCCCTAATATTTATGACATACTAACACAATAATTGGAAAATAAGCCAACAAAACAAAATACATGTAGGCTATCACAATCATCAAGAAAAGCCTACATTAAATGAATATCCTAAAGGGATCCTACAACAGAAAAGTCAGATATGGAAGAAAAAGGAAACGAGAAGAGAAATTTTATGCATTGAGCATAATAAACAAGCACAACTCATCTATGCAATCATACTACTTTAGATACAGGGAAAGCTCTCACACATCAAAAGCCTCATCTATGTAAATTATTGTTTTTATTATTCAAAAAGTAAGGATCAAGAAGTAAGACATGTTTATCATTAGTAATGCTCAACATTAGTGCTTACTCTAAGGAAAAGAAGATCTGCAAATACTATTAATAGTAAATTTAATAGGTGGGATAAGAAAAAGATAGATTAGACAGTTCTTTGTGTGGAGACTCTAACTTCATTATAAGCAATTAAAAAGAATGCATACCAAAGTCAATCTTACCTTCTTCTCAAGATATTCAGAAACTGTTTTAACAGTGAATGACTGCATAAAACAATTATTTGCTAATATCATGTGAATGTGAATCAACTTAAAGCCACTCTAACCGATAACTGATATATCAAGAGCAAACTGTTCAGACATAACTTTCATCATGTCAAGCAATCCATTTGCTTTTAAATGCTCTAGCATATAAATGTCATGCAAATAAGATCATGTTAAATCCTGAGCATACAGGCATATAAGTCATGCCTCTAAAAAGATCAACTTTGATAATAAAGGTCAAGCCATAAGAATTTCAGATCGAGAAAACCAGTCTAGTTCTAAGGTATGTGTTAAATTAGAACAAGCAGCACTTGTTGAATTTTGAAAACCTATCTAAACAAAACTTTAATGATGCAAAATATTTCCTTGGCTTCCTAATCAAGAAACGTTGTATTTAAATCAGATATGAAGCGAGATGATAGCAGGTTATGAATCATTATTACAACAAAAAATGCACATAGGATTTTTATTTTCTGCAAATATTTGGACAAGAAAACCTCCCCATATGGAGAAAGAATATCAAGCAACCACATCACAGAGAGGAAAACAAATTATTTTAAACAAGAAAAACTAACTGACCTATTCCTTCCAAAGATCTCCAATCCTTTTGCAAAAAGCCCTTTCTCAATGGCCTTCCAAGACATGACACCAATGAATTCATGCTTCTCATCAACCAAATCGTCTTTTCTTGAATTCTCATCACCGGCGGTTGCTGTGGATTCCTTGACCATCTCAGCAGCACACTGACTAGGAAAAACAAATGAAGTGTCCACATTATCCAGTGATGGGGATACTTTTTTCCGACATTTTCTAACAATTGAAGAGCTTAGTTTTCTGTTATGTGAAGAAAATTTGATATCTTTGTTTCCCTTGCGAGTGTTTGACCTAAGCTTCATATCATGTAACCAAATGGATCCATTAGCAACAGGCTCAGAGCCAGATGGCAACATTTGCTTTTGCCTTTTTCTTATGCAGATAAGTACTCTTTCAGCAGCTCTTTTATTGTTTCTCTTTCGGATACCGCATTTTCCATTCAGCTTGACTTTTAAAGGTGAAGAAGAAATATGGGTGGATATCCCATCACGCCGAGGACGTACTTCAGATTCACTGCTCTCAGATACAAATCTTGCATTTGACGAACTTTCACTTTGGTTAGACTTTGATCTCCGCCCAACAGAAGAACCATGCATTTTCTTTCTAGGAGAATTTTGTGGTGCAGTACTGTCAGATGAGTGAGTTAATTCTTCAAAATTTTGGGAATTCAACGAAGTAACAACTTCAGAGTTGGAGGCCTGAAAAAAGAGGAAGTACTGATAAAAATATTGAGGCCATTTAATACATATAAAACTAATTAATAATTGGTTCTTTGGTTTCATAATTCATACCAATTTGTAGCAATGATTGCTACATGGTATGCCATCATCAGAATTGCTCCATGGGTATGGTTTCTCTGCCTGGAATAAAGATGAAACTTCTCAGCTACTACACAAAACAAAGTATCTAGCCTATTCAGTTTATCAACTTACAGGAAACACTAAATCCTGAGAACAACCATGTAGTCTACAATCAAAAACCTGCCGGTTATCAAGAAGCAAATGGAATATTATTAGCAAAATAATTTAGTCAAAGCATTAAGCTCTCAAAACAAAGCAACTGAACAGCCACATTAGTCAGATATATCCAAGTGCTTACAAGACATCGTCGGCAAAAAAGGTTATCAAAAGAATCCAATGCAGCATCAAGATCTTTTTCAAAAATCGCATCTTCAACTTTTTCCCCTGAACCATTTTCACCATTTTGAACACATTTTTTGGTTTTCTCTCTCTTTAGCAAATGCTCATATCTTGCCTGTAAATATAAGATGGACATAGTTTCATAAATCTCAAAATGTTAGCAAAAGTGAATTGGAAGCTGCCAAACCCAGGTTTGGATTGTAGATCAATTCTCATCACTCAGGGAAGAGAGAGACCACAATCATAGCAGCTTAAAAGTCAAAATTAGTGGTTATATGCAGGCCAAGTTGCTAATGGATGTGTACGCATGTTACATACCATTATTTCACAAGGCTTTCTATCCAAATGCTGAGCCAATGAATCCATCACAATATCTGAGGCACCAACGTCTTTTATGGTCATCCTACAATGCTTAAGTAAATACTCATTAGTAGACAAGATAAGATGAAAGGAAATAGAGACTGAAATAAATAATAAAAAGAAGATGAATATAATTTAATTTAAAAAAAGCCCAAGATGATGATTCCGAGGTTTAGAAAAATATAATTATAAACTTTATTAAAGCAAAGTGATGCAAAACATCAGATGCTATTATTATTTAGCATGGTTTAGGTTTAGAAGCTGTTTAAGAATTAAGATCATGTGTTTAGGTGTTAGGGATAGTTTGGAAATTTCGGTTTTTGGCCTATATAAATAAGACAAATCTAATGGCTTTGTTTTGAATTTTATCATAAGTGGAGTTCATCAATAAGTCCAGACAAGTTCTAGCTTAATAAATAATTGTCATATTTTCAATCAAAATTTGCTAAGAGAAGATATTTAATCTCTACAAAATGACAATAAATCTTTTTGGAAATCAATGGATTATTCTGAGTTTTCTTAGCTTAATGCTATTTTTGAGTTGTAATTTCCCTTTTTTTTTTCTTGCAAGTGTGATTGCCTAGAATCTCTAGGTGTGATTGGCTAGAAACCTAGGTGTAATTGCCTGGATTGTATTACAAGGGCAAAAAATCAGTTTTTAGTTGCCAGCATATGTATATTCTAGAATCTGAAGGCATAACAGAAAGGACAGTGGCAGAGGAAATAAAAGTGATGTGATACATAGTTCATATCAGATCTCATGCAAGAAAGACCTTACAAGTCATAAAATTGTACCAACTAGGTTTATTGGTGCTGTAGACTGAAATCATGCCATTATACACCAGAAGGTAAGGTGAAGTGAACAAGGGTTATTAAGATGCAGACCAGATGGACTTCTGAAGTAAATTACAAATGTCATGGTCAACATAGAATAAGACTCTAGAGAGGACTTGAATTTAGTAAAGCTCACTTCTAAGTTTCAGAAGTGATCAAAGATCTAACAAAATGTGGTTAAAAATTTTAACTTCTATTTTGAGGAATATATTGTTCCCAATTTCTTTTTTCAATTTACATTTATCAAACAAACTAATGTTCCACCAAAGTTTAAGGAAAATAATCTTTACTGGAGCTCCAAAGCCAAGCATAGAATTAAAAACCCACATCTTCAAGTAAGGAAAGCCAGGTGAATTTCTTAAGATTAAAACCAAAAGATTTAGTCACTTGTCATTGTAATATTTAACAACAAGATTTTGCAAGCTTCCATATTGAGGTCAACGAACGAATTCCATTCAAGTCTCCCGTTTGTCCCAATAACTATAACCTACCCTTCACATTTAATTTAACCAAATTAATCAGCTTATAATAAACCATTCAATTATGCCTGCAACAGCAAATAGCGTTCCCTTTCAATTAATAATTTCCAGTAAAAATTAGAACATGAGCAAGAGAACAGATCCACCTAAGTGAAAAGATAAGGTAAAAGGCCAAAAGAAAAGGATATTGAAGATTTTCAATCCAGAAGAATGAGTACTAACCGAAGAATGTAGTCCTCGACATTTCCAAATTCTTTCTTTTCCTCTTCATCTTCAATATTATCTTCCTCACTATCACTGCAAATTAAAGCTTCACCACAACTCTGATCATAATATATTCTTCTTCTACCAACAACAGATTGATCCTCAGTCATTCTTTGGTTTCTGCATATACATACACACACACACACACACATAAAAAAATGAGTATGCAACACTTCAAAGCAAAACAAAACATTGAATGATTATAGCAGTAGTAAAACTTATACAGAACTGCACTAAGATATTCAAAGGATGCAAATGAAAATAAGCTTCCAAATTGATCTGGTAACATATTGCAAGTGATGTAAACCACTAATAAATTAATAGCTAATTATTAGGCAATGAGGAAACCACGTTTGGAAATAAGAATGCTGATGTGTTATATAATAATATGAGTGCAATAATGATAGCCATTCACAACAAGGAATAATCTTAGTTAGAATTATTTACATCTACACTAGATCCTAACGGATAAGTAGTTTGAGCAAAGATTTTGTCAAATCATGAAAAGGTTCCAAGCAATAGCAAATGGCGCATAAAAGAGAATCCTATTCTTCTGTGGGCAGAGAAAAATTATAGTAACAACATAAATCATCAGTGAATATATTGTGTATATTGATGGCATTAATAATGAACGCAGAAACATGATTTGAAGTGAAATTGGAAAGGTTTCAACACCAAAGTACAACATATTCTTCCGAAATATGGAGAATGTGAAAGAATGAAATATTTACTTAGACCAATGTTGTTAAGAGCGCAAGGCGCACCCGAGGCGCTAGGACCCTTATATCGCCCGAGGCGCAAGGCGCAAAAAAAGCGCGCGCCTGATTGAAGTAAGGCGCACGCACATAAAGAATATATATATATATGCAATATGATAGACAAATAGAAAGCTTAAAGGCTTAAACTCTAATATTAACAAACTTGTCTTATCTTAAAGTCAAAATTCTATTCCTAAAATCATAAGACATAAGCAACTAATAATCATCATCATTAATGTCAAACTCTAAATTCATGTTTTCATCTTCTAATTTGAAGTGTAGTGGTTGTTGCTTAGTTGCTCTCCCTCTTCAAACCAAGAAGAGTACTAGACTTCTAATTTTAATATATTTATTGCTTAGTTATTATATTCTATTTTTTTAATAGACTTAGAGACTTTTCAAATACCAATGCCTAGTAAATTGTGGCTCTTTTAAACAATAGAAGACCAACAGTTTTTTCAATAAGGCGCGCCTTTTTTGCGCCTTGGGCTTCAAAAAAAGGGCAAAAAAGCCCAAAAAGCCCTCGCCTGATTAAAAGCGCCTTGCCTTAGACCCTTGGAGGCGCTAAGGAGGTTTAGCGCTACGCCTTGGGGCCTAGGCGCGCACCTTAACAACACTGACTTAGACCTCTCAAGAAAAAGCATTGGTATAAAAATGGCAGCCAAAACTCTTGCACTTCTATCACAAAAAAAAAATCCACTAGTTCTGCCAATGGCCATTACCTAGTACTAACACTAAAAGAAGTAAAATTGTAGTTTTGAGAGGTATAATCATCTAATCCCTATGATCGAGTTCAGAATAACACGATATCTTATCCTAATAAACAACCTTACTTAACTTGAAAATAATAGCAATTGCATTAAGAAATTTCTCTCTATGGTAACCATGTTGATGAAATATTCCTTGAATATCCCTTCCATTTGATATTGGGTATTCATGTACAATTGCACTTAATGATCCACTATACTGCAGCAAGTACAGCTGGATCTTCTGCAGACATAAACAAGCAAATAAAAACAAAGAAAAGAACCTACAAATAAATGAATGAAGTAGCAAAAATAATTTAATCCACATTTCATAGCATTCCACAAACGCCACTAGTTGGGCTCTATCTAAATTTGGCTGCATATACCACCAGAATAAAATTAAAGCTTGTTATCAGCATTCTATCACAAAACTAAACTGACCATCACACCTAACCTCTAGCAATGTCACAGGCCAAATTCACCGTATATTCATCTTTAGCTCAATTCAGCCCACCACTATCATCTTTTGTAAATTGGCATAAAAACATCATTATTTTGCAGAGAGTTTGGCATTATACTTGTAGGAACCTGTGAATTATCCTCACTCCAGTTCTTAGTTTCCTTTTTTCTTCATGCACTCCCTAGTTCCACAAGACACCTATCATCCCTATGCAAGGCAACATTTATATAAAAGTCGAAAAGCACTCCTGCGCTTACTTGCCTATATTAGTCTACCATTCATCACCCTCTCACAAAATTATGGAGTTGCACTGCTTTAATTGCTTATGAATTAGGATCATCATTTTGATAACAGAATCAATCCATAAATCATGCATTCCACAATACTTAGTGTTCACTAAGTCAGCAAAAAGTTCATTTCTAGGACTTTTAAGAGCACCCCAATATAGAATATCAAATCTGCATGCATTGACAGAAAGAACTGAATTCCATATGCAAATGACAGGTTGTTGTATATTTTATCTAAATCCAGGCACAAACTTAAATGCACAGCACAGGTCACAAAAAATGGCATGTAAAATGCAAAAAAAAAAAAAAATGCAACCACAACGAGTAGTGCTGATGAATCACCTGTCTAGAAAAACCCAAGTGGTATAAGGTGGTAGTTTTGGTACTTCTGGTAGTTTGATAGTTCGAATTGCACACTTGCCAACATGGTTGTTCCCAAAAAGAAGAACAGAGGAACCATACGAACTTTCATCTTGAAAACCATTACCATACTTTTCTCCACCAGATAATTCAAGATTATTTATTGTACCAACAGCATCTTTGCACCTTCTTGTTAGCAAATCTGACTCCATATCAGCAGCATCTGCCGTAGCATTTCTTCTCAGTTTTGCCAAATTATAAACATGATTAGTTATGCCACTAATTTTCAGCTTGTTATCTTCCATCTTTTTCTGAATAAAAGTCAAAAAATTAAAGTTGAATGGTACCACAATCATCATAAGTTAAAAAATTTTAAGAACAAGATAAATTGTCATAAACCACTAGAAAGTAATCTAGAATAAAATCACATGTAACTAATCAATAACTTGCACAAGGCAGTAAGCACCTTAATGTAATCACCACGATCAACAATAACTTGTCCCTTGAAAGAATTGATAATTGATAAAACATCCTGAGACGTGTGGTTTTCATCCTTTCCAGGGGTCTGCATTACACAAGAAGCAGTTAAAAATCATCCAAAAACCAAAGCACATAGATAGCTAAGCTCATGACCATATATGCTCATGGCACAAGTACATCTACACTATGGCCTATATAATACAAGAAGCTGTGGATCATTCTAGATATTCCTCATGAATCAAAACAAATCCTCTCAATATAACCAACATGTACATGATATGGTTGTAGCCCTTACAAAGAGATCAATGATGTATAGAGGTACTGGATAAAAATGAAGGACTTTATCTTAAATCAGGAACATAGAAAACAAAATTACTGTCTGCACTTTCTTTATAATATGAAACATAATCAAAAAATGGCTTGTAGTCATAATGAAGAGACCAAGAGCCAAGGAGTATGAAGCACGACAAAAACATGATGCAAGCCTTGTCCAGCAATAGTTGTAACGTTTGCATGAGTTTGTAAACACATATATCTATTGCAATGCATGAGTCACAGGTTGAAGTGCTTTGTAGCTAACTTGGTCGTGTAAATCTTTGACATCAGTCATCACTCATCAGTAATTCATATGACATTCAGCACAGGCACAGAAGAGCATGCAACAACAGAAGTCTATAACCAACAAACTGATAGCATGTATTCTTACTGTATTTTGTTGATAAAGCCAATGGTCATGTTTGTTATAGGGATAACTTGGAATAAACAACCAAACAAAATAAGGTGGAGTAGAAATAAAACCATAATAATTCTTCTTTCTTTTACAATATGATTAATTAAACAAATATGACTACTAACTGACTTAACCATGTCTGCAACCATTATATTAATACAACTCGAATTGAAAAGCCACCCTTTTAATTAGTATTAATCACACCAAACCTCATTATAACCAGGAAGTAGGAAATAACTTTGAATAAAATTTTTGCTTCAACTATTCCACACAAATTCAAATTCTGTGAAAAATCAAGTATGGTTGATCTCTTTTCCAATTTAGAAATAAGTACCATAAGATATAAATTTCAAACTCTTTTTTTTTTTTCTAAACTTAGAGACTATCCACATCAATGAATAAGTACTTAGAATAAGATTCATTTAAATATCTCATGTTTCAAAATTTTGATTTCAGGTTGTTACATCAGGGTTTAGAAAAAAAACATAACAAATAGTTTGGTCAGGTTTTGTTTGGGTCTTTTATTTAAAAAGCCAAAACCAAGCCAAAGCATTGTTGGTTATAAAATGAATGTCTGGAAGGACCGGAACTGAACTGAGCACATCAAAATACCTATACCAAAAGGGCCAGTTCAGTTTGGATTGTCATGTTACTCAGGTTGGATGCACATCCCTACTATTACTTCTGGATGGCAATGCCAAAGGAAATACCCACAGGTCCTATGCTCAAATCCCACATGTGGTTCTGCGCTTCTAAGTAAAGGCATTGGATGTTGAGCAGTAGCCTGCCTGAAAAGAAAGATCCAGGCCAACACCAGGAACTCCTATTAGGATGCTAATAATGAGATGGCAAATAAAACTCAAGTGCTTATACCTTTTATGAAACCTCATATCAGCTTAAATTTAAATTACACTCGATTATCAGAATAACGTGAAATAAGAAAAGAGTGAACAGGACACATCTATATATTTGAGGAACTCAAGGGTTGAAAAAACAGTCAGTTGTTAGGTCCAATAATTCTAATTCATTTCTTACACCCATAAACTGGACATGGCCCAACAAATCTTTCAGCAAGAGGTGATATAAATACTTATCCCTAATTCATAGCAAACATTTCCAAAAATCAACTCCAATGTAAACAACTAAAGCGCAATCAGATGCAAAACATCACACATTGAAATAGCAAGCCATAAGCATGACAAATTTAAACCAAAGAATAAAAACGAGAAGAAGAAGAAGGAAAAAAAACCACCATCAAACTTCCCAAAATCAAAGCACTAATTATAACAAGAAAAACACCACAAGAATCACACAATTCAAGCTGCATTGCTCTAAAACACAGATTCTCAGCAAAAAATAGAATCAAAAAAGCCTAAAAGAGAACCGAATAGAGAAAAGGGGCAAAACCTGAGGGTCATCAGGGGGCTCCAATCCGCCGGCAGAGCCCGACGACGAGGCTTTGGAAGGCATGGCGAATGGGTGAGGCCCGTGAGGGCTTGAGCGCGATCTCCTCGCCAGCGCCGCCCCTGCTGCGCTCCTCCTCTCGGAACCCTAAATCGAAGGGAGACGGAGAGGATGAGGAAAAAATTGAGAGAGGGATGTTAAAATGGGGGGAAGCAACAGGCCATTCTTTGCTTTTGAAATGGTGTGTACACTCACAAGGAATGTGTACTTATATGGCTACGTCATACACTGTGCTTGGGCTTCCCCTTCGTTACTTCACAGTCACTTGGAGAAAGAAGGGTTTTTCCTTTTTTTTAAATTTATTTATTTTTATTTTTATTTATGAGGAGAAAGAGCTGGTTTGATGGTGTCTGAGAGTAGTTTATGAGGAGAGAGGCTTTTTCCATGTGAGTTCTTGGATGATTTGAAACGGGTTGAAGAAAAGGACAAGTTTCGTAGGTGGTAGATTTTATTTTTAAATAATAATTGCGAATATATGTGGATAGGCTTTAAAAAAAAGGACAAGTTTAGTAGGTGTTAGATTTTTTATTTTTAAATAATAATTGCAAATATTTGTGAAGATGGAGGATTTTGTTGGAGACAAAACCCTGATTTATTTTATAATTAATATTGTTAATTTGAAAAAGATTCAAGGGTTGTTTAGATGCAAAACAAAAATTATGTAGGAATTTATTATTATTTTTTTTTAATAGTAAGGGGATACACTGCTTATGGATTGTGTTGTTTTTTTTATATGAAATGGATGTAATTTGTTTCTATAATTATTAGGATTAAAATTTTGGTGTTGGTTCTGTCTGAAATATAAAAAAAAATGTATTTTAAATGAGCTTATGGATTATACATTTTAAATATGCTCTCAAAACTAGTGTTCTAACAATTTAATAGTTTTTAGTAGTTTTGAAATTTTTTATGTTTCAAAGAAAATATTTTTTAGAATAATTTTTTTCAATTATATTTATAAAATGTGATTTAATTTTAGAAAATTAATAAGTGTGTGTGTGTGTATAATATTTTAACAATTTTTTTATAAAATTTTAACAAATATAATTTTTAAAATAAAAGTATTTAAAAAATGGTTTTGAATAGATTATTATTATCGATATTATTGTTATTATCATTATTATTTTAATGTCACATGGTATGTTACCCACCCAAAAAAAAATGGAGAAACACTGTGAGTTACACATGTAATAATGATCTATATATTGACTTCTTTTATGTGTGTGTGTGTGTATATATTTCCTATAGATCCCACCCGAATTACTTCTCATAGAAAATATTAAACACCTCTAAACGAAAATTTTCCTACTCAGGTTGCTTTTTTATCTCTCTATTATGAAATCGTCTAATTGAAGCCCTTTATTAATTTGATTAAGAAAATTTGGTCCAACTGTTAATGCATGTTGATTGATTTTGTGGCAAGTCAAATGCACGTCAGTGTTGATGTGATGATTATGTGGTAAATTAAATAATTAACAAAAAAATTAAAATATTAATAAAAAAGAAAAAAAAAATGTCATGTCATTTGCGGATCCAGCTTTTATAGCCCGAAAACCCATAAAGCCTAAACTATTTTTCTCTTCTTCCTCTTCTCTAGCCCGCAAACCTCAAGCCCTAATGTCCACCGCACGGGGTGAATTTTTTCAATGTCGATCATCATTGCTTTATTCGTTTAACTTTTGGCATCATTGAAGATAACACTACAACCCATTTCGTTTTCCACACACAAATCATCTCCCTAGGTGCTACGCTTAACTTTAGATTTGCTTCTGTTTATATGGGCTAGGTTAGGGTTAGTGCCAGTGTGCTATATGTTTTGTCCTAGAAGGCTACCTTGTGTTTAGGTTTTTTATGGGTTTTATGCTTAGACATTAATAGATTTAGTGGCCTTCACATTTGTTATCCAAAAAATTTGGCAACTAATTTTTTATTGGAGTGGGAGACCAAATAAGAAGACCATGAAGGGGATTATTAAAAGTTGCACTGCAACATTTTTCTGCATTAATTAAATTTTACAGTACTTGTATTTCTATGTGTAGATGGGTGAATTTTGTAAGGACTTAATTGCCTAAACTTTGTGATTTAAATGTTGTTGCCTTTAAATAACAAATCACAGTTTGCACTTACTAATATTAGCATGTTGTTCTATTTAATAGTCCTTTGCATGAAGGTGATATCTCCTTGAATTGAGGCAAGCTTAAGCTATGAAAATTGATATTGCTTAATTGTGCTGCTCAAAAGCGTCTAATTAGGTAATGTAATGAAACCTTTTTATATAGTGCTGAGTTATTTATTTTTATGACAGTGGGTTCATGGTTAAGCTTGACCCAATTTTCAATAGTTCTACTGAGTCCACTTGGCTGAGTTAAAGTTTAGTTGTTTTATTTGTTTGAGAATTTTTGTTGTTATGTTTATTTATTTATTTATTGAACCAGTAGGAAATACATTTCATCAAGAGATCTAAAAGGATATGATTAAGTTATGATATTCTGAAATTCTTTTGATAATGGATATATATAGGGGTGGCAAAAATCCGGGTCCGGACAACTACTACTATAAATAAATAACTTGTTGTCCGGACCCGGCCCGGTTTTAAATCCGGACAAAGCTACCTTGTCCGGACCCGGTTTGTTTTAAAACCTGGTTGTCCGGATGTCTGAATTTTGTCCGAATCTTATAAATAATTTAATTCACATTATATGAAAAAAAAGTCCAACAATCCAGAACTCAAATCAAGTCATACAAAATTCCAAGTCTTAATAAAAAAAAATCCATATAAGTTGGAAGTTTTTGAAAAAAATGGGGCATAAAACTATTGGGCTTGTGTTTTGGGCTTTTAAAATATTAGAGGTACAAAAACCCGGTTGTCCGAATTTCTTTGTCCGGACCCGGCCCGGATTTAAATTCAGACAATCAACATTGCCCAAACCCGGTCCGGATTAATACAACTTTTGTCCAAACCCTTTTTATTCCGAGCCGGACAAAACCGGGCCGTCGGGCCTGGACAAAATATTGCCACCCCTAGATATATACTAAGATATCTTGATAGAAGACTGCTAATAAATTCTTAATCATAATATCCGAGCTTAACATCTTTGCATTCCCTCAAATTGATCCTTACAATGCCTTAATCTTCCTATTTCATTAAATTGTATCCCATCTGGGAATTAAGTCATTTATTTCTACTGAGCTACTACCTATTCTCCTTTTCCAAGTGGCAAGTTTCTTTCAAACTTTTCAATATGAGGTTGCATATCCTTTTGCTAAGTTGAATGTTTTAGAGACCACCTCTAACATATAGTTAATTATATATATGGCTTTAGCTACTTAAAAATTTGGGATTTGATTATAGTATACATATATGCATGTACATTGTTTTTGTATGTTCACAACAATAAGGGTTTCCTTTCCTTTGATGATAACTATTGAAGTTGTTTTTCCTAGTTCATTAGTGTTTTTCACTTTATACCTTAATAATTAGGGTTTGTGTGATGTGGTGATTGCCATATGTTGAATAGCCAAGGTATCTAATTCCTATATCACAAGTGTTGTTTAATTTGTAGCTTAAAAAGCATGGTTTGATGTGGTCATTGTCTTTTGTTGACAACTATTAATTAATTTTTATGCCAATTTGCATAGTTTAAAAATTATTTTAGTGCAAATAGGTATAATACTTTAAAAATTAGCCTTATTTTTGGCAATCAATGCCTAATTCTGTCAATAATGACATTAGGAAAAAAAGTTGAATGAATTTTTTACAACAACCCTCAACATCCAAATTCTTGTTCCTTCACAGAACAATATGACTTCTTGGTTTGAGTTCATAATCAAGTATCATCACACAAGGGAATTAGTGAGGCAAAGAGATTTTGAATATTTGAATGGATCAAGGACTGAGCTCTTTTTTTATCTTTTCAAGCTTTAAAATTGGGATATGCTAGGAAATGTCAAAGAGCTAGGGTATGATATCAAAAAATGTTGTGGAGTTTGTCTTATGTGGATGATGACAGAACAATAAAAAATATTTACAATGACTAGGGCATGTAGGTTTAGTTAACCAACTAAGGAAGCACAAGATAGTTGATGTCTATGTGGAGATTTTAAATGTTAGACCTGGCATGATCTTACCAAAACATTATTATTTGGTTTAAAAAATATTGAGTTGGAAGTGGGATAGGACAACCAGATTGGCAATGACAATGAAGCTAGTAAGGATGATTGATCAGTGCTTGTGTATAAGTATTACGAAGTATACTTTCTTACATTGAGCATCACTTTTATTAGATTTTATGGCTCATTCGTGTGTATTTGTGTTCTTTTGTGCATTTAGGGCTGTGAAAATGAGTTTGGAAGAAAGGAAGCAAAAATAGATCATGGACACAATTGTTAAGGAAACTCTTGGACCAAACAAGGATCAAGGCACAAGTTGTGCTCATAGACATGTGAGTGTGTGCCAACCTACAAAATGCTCAAGTGAATATACAAATTGGAGAGGCATAAAGGCAGTCACACTCATATGTTCCGACTTGTTCAACATTATTAAGAGCGTCGTCAATGTTGTTTAATTGAAGATGTGGCGTGATCTACCGCATGGTTGTGTGCCCAACTTAGCGGCCTCAATGAAGAAAATGAAGTTAGAATCATTGTAGAAAAGGACTATTCATGATTACTGTAGCAGTACCATTCACAACGTGCAGGAAAACAGAACCTGAAAATCTACACGGGCGTGTGGAAATTCACACGGCCGTGTGAATGCCTGATTTCAGCCCTATAAATACCACGTTTTGAGTCTTATTGAAGGATCTTTATCCTATCTTTCGCCTATCTTTTAGGGAGAGCGTGGCTAGGGTTTGGAGCGGTTCTACGGCATTCGACATCGATTTCCTTCGAAAGAGAGTTATTGGGTTAGCTTTCGACGACATTGATTCGACGAGGTGTACCCTAGGCTTGACGGAGGAGTCTTTGGAGAAGACAAGGTGGCTCTTGAAGACCATCGATACGGACAACAAAAGGGTTATCTCTATAGATTGCTTGCACTTATTTTCGATTTCATCTTTGAATTTGTATTGCTCAATGGAGAGCTAAACCCCTAGTGGGTGCTTGGACTTGTAAACCCTGGGATGATTTTGTTTCATTGACTTTTATTATGTTTCCTTCAATTGATATTTTAATTGAGTTTCAATCTTGTGTGCTTATTGATTTGATTTTCCCTTAGAGTGATACTAGGGTTGAGAATTTATCTAGGTAATCTTTTTGAATGAGTGACACTTCATTAGGGTTAGACTTAACATGGTTGAAGAGGGTTGAGAGGGTTAGTCGAGAGGTAGTGGAAGGTCTCCTTTCCCCTCTTATGTGATTTATCCTACCTCCATGTTTCAAGAGTTCTTTGCGGTCATAATAGAGTGAAGTGCTAAGAGACAAACTCCATTGGGGCTTAGTTGCGCGAGCAACAAAGTGAAGTGTTGAGTAATCTTCAGTGTTAGGGCTTAATTGTGACTAGGGATCTTTCGCTTGGACCAAAGGATTAGATCTAAATCAGGGAATAGGGTTTATCACTTGGAATCCCTAGAGCTTCAAGCAGTCCCACACAGTGTGAGGTGTTGAGAGTATCTTTTTCCACAGGGGCATATTGTAGAGGGATAGTCACGGTTGACATTAGGTTTGGGACCATGTGTCTTTGGATTTCCACGACTCATTAAACTTCAATTGGGAGACATAATATTAGTCTTGCACTTAAAACAATAGTCCTAGGGTGAGCATTGTCCGGTTACCCAATTTTATCATTCATTACTTCTCTTTACTCTTTTTGCTCTCTCTTTCCTCTTTTACTTTTCTTTACATTGATATTTTGAATCAAATCACAACTTGGTTTTCACCTTAGCTAAACAGCAATACTTCTTGTTTTTGAGCATCTATTCCCTGTGGATTCGACTACCCACTCACACAAGGGGTGTGTCAAAGTTTTTAGCGCCGTTGCCGGGGAATAGGCATTTTGGAAGCATTTGCACTTTGCTATTTTTGCTATTCATCACTTATTCTATTTCACACTTTCTTATTCCTCCATCATTCTAAATGATATACTGTTTGTTAACATTTGCAGAGAAAATGTTCAACACAACTGAAATATTTGATACAATCACGGGAATGGTAAAAAACATAGAACAGAAGATGCAGCTGCTTGCAACACAGTCAACATCAAGCTTTTTCATGCATGAGCAATCCAAGACTAGCTATTGTGTAGAAGAATTGGTTATTGATCGTGTCGATGATATTCAAGACCCGAATTGTGAACTATCCAGTGTGTTAAATAAGTTTAAAAAGTCAGCATTGTCATCTACGAACTATGATCCAAAAGAAAGCTTTAAGAGGGTTCTTGCTCAGTTTGACTTGTTTTATCAAGAACAAAGGCATGAAATCTTCTCATTGGGGGTTGTAAGTGCGATAGGTGAAACTTGTGAGGTAGGAAATGCAGAAATTGTTGAAGATCATTCAGACCAACAAGCACTAGAAAACAGTTTAAAAAATGCTTTTGAACAAGAATCAACACAATTCGTGAGAATTGATAGGCTAAAAGAGAGCAGATTGGGACCATCCATCGAGGAACCGCCGGATTTGGAGCTCAAAACTTTGCCTGCACATTTGGAGTATGCTTTTTTGGTGGAAGGGTCGAAACTCCCTGTTATGGTAGCATCAAACCTTTCTATCGATTAGAAAGACAAGCTTGTGGACATGTTAAAGGGACACAAATCTGCCATTGCTTGGAAGATTTCCGATATAAAGGGCATCAATCCCTCATTTTGCACTCATAAAATCCTAATGGAGGACAATTTCAAGTCTGTGATTCAGCCTCAAAAAAGATTGAACCCGAGTAAGAAGGAAGTTGTCAAGGCAGAGGTGGTAAAACTGTTGGATACAAGAATTATTTACCCTATCTCTGATAGTGCCTGGGTGAGCCCGACTCAAGCAGTTCCGAAGAAAAAGGGATGACAGTGGTGAAAAATGAAAAAAATGGACTAATTCCTATCAGAACAGTTACAGGTTGGTGTGTTTGCATTGATTACAGGAGGTTAAACGATGCAACTCGAAGGGATCATTTTCTGCTTCTGTTTATTGATCAGATGTTAGAGCGATTGTCTAGTATAAGTTTTATTGCTTCCTTGATGGTATGTCAGGATATTTTCATATCCCTATCACCCCAGAAGATCAAGAGAAGACAATATTTACTTGCCCCTACGAGACTTTTGCTTATGGAAGAATGCCCTTCGGATTGTGCAATGCCTCGGCGACATTCCAACGTTGCATGCCTGCTATTTTTTATGACATTTTAGAGGATATCATGGAAGTATTCATGGATGATTTTTTAGTAATTGGTGATTCTTTTGATATGTGCTTAAGAAATTTGGAGAGAGTATTGGTGGGATGTGAAAAGACAAATCTTGTTCTTAAATGGGAAAAATGTCATTTTATGGTCCAAGAAAGCATTGTCCTTGGTCACAAGATTTCCCAAATGGGGATGGAAGAAGACAAGGCAAAGATCGAAGTCATAGATAAACTTCCTCCACCAAAAAATATGAAAGGAGTTCGTAGTTTCTTGGGGATGCAGGTTTCTACAGGCTGTTTATCAAGGATTTTTCAAAGATCACTCAGCCATTAACGAAACTCCTCGAAAAGGATGCTCCTTTTGATTTCGGGAATGATTGTTTGGTTGCTTTTAAGTTGTTGAAAGAGAAATTATTTCAAGCACCAATCTTCATCACACCGGATTGGAATTAACCATTTAAGCTTATGTGTAATGTGAGTGATTATGCTATTGGAGCAATTTTGGGACAGAGGAAGGATAAACAGTTCCAACCAGTATATTATGCTAGTAAAACTCTCATAAGTGCTCAAGAGAATTACACTACCACAAAGAAAGAGTTGCTAGCAGTCGTGTTTGCCTTTGACAAGTTCAGACCGTACCTCATCTTGTCTAGGGTCATCGTGTTTACAGATCACTCAGCACTTCGTTATCTCATGAACAAGGCTGATACTAAACCAAGGTTGATCGGATGGATTTTGCTTTTGAAGAGTTTGATATGGAGATAAAAGACATGAAAGGTACTGAAAATGTGGTTGCAGACCATTTGTCTCGTTTAGAGGGTTGTGAAGGGCAAGAGCCATCAAACAGAGAAATTAATAATTTTTTCCCAGAGGAGCATTTATATTCATTCCAGAGCACGGCATCAAGTGACACTCCATGGTTCACGGATTTTGCCAATTATTTGTGGGGGAAGTTCTTAAGCAAGGACTCACATTCCAACAAAAGAAAAAGCTCTTCAGTGAGCTAAAGAATTATTTTTGGGATGATCCATTTCTGATCCATTTCTGTTTCGCATCTATGCAGATCATAATACTATTGTACATAATACTGACATAAGGAAAGTAATTGGCTATGATAGCGATTATATTGAATCATCTGATCCCGGGATCTATAATGATACAACTGATGGATCCATTGCAGATGATGCAAGGAGGCACAGGTCCAGTAGGAAGCATAACAACCCCAATGTCCTTTTGTAGGATTTCTACCTATCTTTAGGTTTCCAGATTTGAAACATTTCAAGAAGGAACTTGTCCAATTTTAAACAAGAAAAGGGTTTGAATTCAACTATATTAAGAATGATGCAACTAGGGTGAAGGCTCAATGTAGTGAGAAAAATTATAGTTGGCTAATTTTGTGCTCCTAATGCTTTGGTAAGAAATTGTTTGTTGTCAAACACTATATGGCAAATCACTCGTCTTTTAGGGGCCACTAGGAATAAAAGAGTATCAACCCATGTTGTGGTCAACATGTTTGGTGAGGCCATAAGTTCTGTCCCTTTCATCAGACCTTGACACTTCAAGATAATGGTCAAGAAGGATTTGGGACTATTCATCAGCAACAAAGGTGTGTAGAAATGCTAAGGGCCTGGTTTTGAAAAAGATTAAAGAGCAGTTTCAGCAGGATTTTATGGTATTAAATAATTATGCTTTGGAATTAAAATCAACAAACTGTGGCAACAGTGTAGTTATTGTCTTTGAAAGCCAAAACCTAAGTGAACCAGCAATGTTTAAGAGGATGTACATCTGTTTGGTAGCAATCAGGGTTTGTTAGTGGTTGCAGGGAACCTTATTGACCTTGATAGATGTTTTCTGAAGGGAGTGGTTAAAGGGCAGATTTTGGTGGTTGCTGGGAAAGATGACAACAATCAGATGTATCCTATAGCTTGGGCAATTGTGGATAAGGAGATAACAGAAACTTGGTCCTGGTTTTTTGAGCAACTAAATGTTGATCTTAACATTGGGTGTTTATATATAAATAATATAACATATGTCCTAATAGAACCCAAATCCCAATCTAATTAAAATTCAAATATATCTTAATTGTGGATACATTTGAAATTAAAATTTAAACGTCCTAATCTTAATTGATTTTGGATTTTCCCTTTTAAAATAAATTATTTGGTTGTTTTGGACTAGAATACAAATTTTGAGAAAAAAAGTGCAAATTACAAAATTGCCCTGAGAGCATATCATGAGACAAAATGATGAATTACAAAATTGTCCCCGAGAACACATATCTTAAGGCAATCTCAAATCTTAGGATGGCCCAAATACACAACCCGAGGCGATCCTAAATTTCATATAGCCTGAGAACAGATCTCGAGGTAACTTGAAAAAGTGCAAATCTCGAGGCACCCAAATACATATCCTGAGGCAAATTGGATTAATTGAATTTCAAAAATTTATTTAAAATTTAAAATTTGATCCTATCCTCTTTTGATTTGATCCATTGTGATTCTACCCCGGGGGAGGGGGGGTTGGATTAAAGATAAGAACGATGCAAGTCTTTAAAAAGGAGGTGGGATTTTTTCTCTTCTCTTCGGAACCGAACAAAAGAAAGAAAAAAAAACAAAAATATCACCGGTGATCTTGATTGTTTAAATCAGAAGGTAATCTTTTTTATTATTATGATAAATATGTAATAGAAAGCGTTAGAACCCCTCCCTTTTATTTATTTTATTGTTTTATTCATCTTGAAGCTTCAAAGAGGACATAAGTAATTCTAGTTTTGAGGTAGTGTGAGGATGGGAGTTATAAGCAGTAAAATAAAAACATAAATGAGTGATATAAATATTATATGTTAATACAAAAAAAAAAAGGAGAGGAAAAAAACGAATTAGCCGCCTCCTTCCCAACTTCTCCTCTTCCACACCAAAAATCCCTTCTTGGATCCTTCTCCTCATTTCCCCCTTTGATTTCTCCCCAGTTAGGGCTCCAATTCCTTCTATTTCAACCTAGATTTGGGGTTCTGACTCGTCTTATCAGGGGTTTTCTCTCTTTAATCCGTTTGTGCTTGATTTTGTGGTTGTCGGGCATGGATCAGAGCCGAAGAGCTGTGGAGGCTTATTGGAGGTCTCGGATGGTCGATGGTATGACCGTGGATGAGGACAAGATCGCTCTGGTTTATAAGCTTGAGGAGATATGTGAGCTCCTCAGGACTTCTCCAACTGGCATTGTTAAGGAGGTCTTAGAGTATATTCTTAAGCATCTTGATCACAAGAGTCTGATCGTCAAGCAGAAGGCTCTAAGGCTTGTGAAATATGTGATGGGGAAGTCCGATGTGGAGTTTAGAAGGGAAATGTAAAGGCATTCAGGAGTTATGCGGTAACTAGTTCAATACAAGGGCCAATAGGATCCTCTGAAGGGTGATGCTCTTAATAAGGCTGTTCGGGAAACTGCTCAGGAGGCTATCTCTGTTATGTTTGCTTCCGAGGATAATAAAGTGGTCGCACTTGCGGATAATTTAAACAAGCGCATCCAAGATTTTGGTAATACAAACTATGAGATGCCAAGTGAGGAGAAGAAATATTTCCTGAGTAAAGTAGTGGGTCTTGGTAGTGCTTCTATTATACAGGGATTAACCAACATTGCTTCGGCTCATTCGGTAAAGAAAAGTGATGTTGGGAGCTATGAAAGCCCAACTTTGAGTAGGTCTCTAACAAATGAGATTGATAGTCATGAAAAGTATGTTGTGAATGAACACCATGGAGAGATTTGAACCTCTTCTGTGGTTTCAAAAAATGCAGGTTCTGGAACTTGGTCGTAGGATTCAAGAGCAAATATGGCTAGTTCGGTAGCATATGAAGATTCTAGTTCAAGCCAGAAAGGAGTCAAGAGTCATGAGGATAGGCTTTTGGAAACCATTGTAACTTCTGGGGGTGTTCGTCTTCAACCAACAAGTGATGCTCTTCAAGCCTTTCTTGTAGAGGCTACGAAATTGAATGCATTAGCTATGAGTCATGCTATTGAATCTAAACTTCAATCTCATTTGTGGCAGGTTCAAATGAAGGCAATCTGTGTCTTGGAAGCAATACTGAGAAAGAATGACAATGATCTTTTTTTTTTTTTTTTGTGTGATAGAATCCTATTTTATAGAGAATAGAGATCTTGTGGTTAAATGTTTTGAGTTACCACAATCCTTTTTGAGAGAAAAGGCAAACAAGATGCAATGTATATAGATTTATAACTAGTGCTGCAAGGAACAATTGGGCTAGGATTGATTTGACTAATCCAATTTGGTCGTCATCAAAAGCTATTTTTGTTGGTGTTATTTCTTCTGGATGGGTATAATGCTTACGAAGTGGGATACACAAGAGAGTCTTCTGAAGCAAAAACTGCACCAGTTCTAGTTCATATCCTAGATCTGATCGACACAGGTGATCTGAATGATTAGGAGTCTGAATCTTCTAACCAGCATTAGGTTAATCAAGAAATTGGAGATCTTACATCTGGTTCTATACTTGATGACCTCTTTGGTGTTGCTTCCATTGCTGATCAAAGCAGCCTTTCACAAGTAAACAACAATAATCCATTTGCAGATGTGTCATTCCATGCAATAGAAGACAAGGAATCTGATTTATTTTCTGTTCTAACAGTTGAAGATAAGAAGTTGAATCATGGCTTAGATAATCCTATAAGTAGTTCCTTCCCATTTCTTGATATTTTCATTGATGAGAATAATGTAGACAACCTATCAAGCTCCAGTGTTATCTGATGCTGTGAGATGCTGCATGATTGTCGATTTTATGTTAGAATCTATCTAATGAATTATCGGAAAAGGATGCTTAGGGGTTGTATCATATCTGTAACAATGAACCATGTGGCAAAAAAAATCAAATCTGTTTGTTAATTTTCTTCCAAATAAAGGTTGTGTCAAGTATTTTGGAGCTGTTTGTTTTGTGATGTATTTTTGGTTGACATTGTTGTACATTGAAAGAGATGAATAGATGCTATATTTGTAGTTCTAAAAAAAAACCAATTATGGAGGTTATTTTGGAAAGCTGAAGCCAGGCTACAACTTATGCTCACATTTCCTCTCAACTAAATGTTAATTAAACAGGAATATTACTAGTTATAATGGTAAATAAAAAATAATAATATTAAAAGAAGCATAACCTGCGTGCATGCATGCACGTACCGCTAGATAATTAGTATAGAAGGGGAAGAGATAGAAAGCTTTGTATCACTTATAGTTTATATTTATAAATCTTTTAAGCTTTTATCCAAGGAAAAGAAAGGGACTTACGCTTAGGGATTAGACTTTCGATACAGTATTTGTTTGATCTTGCCGGTAAACATTCTTATATACTTATCCTGAAGCAACGATAAAAGATGCTTATCTAGAGGCAGTGGTAACCCAACAAACATTGCCAACCCTATTATAGATGTGAGTGTTCATATAAATATCAAAGCTGTTGGTGGAAGGTTTATTCTTTTTCAAACCCCTTATGTGAAAGATTCCCATGGGAAAAGCTTAGCTTTCATGTGACCGTGAGCATTGTCTTGATGCATACAATGTGAATAATATTCAATTGATTTGCTGTCAAGTTGATGCCGGTACATTGTGGCTGGTTCCTCCTCTGGTTAAGAGTAGGTTTATCAAATCACTTGACAGTGGCATGGTTATTTACCAGGGAAAGGCCAAAAGGGAAGGAAATTATGAAATATGAGCCCAATATATCTACAATTAAACACGTATTTCATGGCCCTGCCTGTTTAAAAAGGAAGGAAGGGTCGGTGATAGAAAAGGAAATAGAGAGAACTGGGCTCTATAGCTCAAATATTGCAATCAAAGAGGAAAATTTGAATGACACAATATTTTAAGGCTACGATGAACGCATGTTTCGAGACAGTCGGTAGAATTCCAAATCCTTAAATTACACACTTCTCAATGCCATGTTGGAACATGCATCTCGAGACAGTTGATGAAATCCAAATCTCGAAGGGACACAAATTTTAAGGCAATGCTCAATATGCATCTTGAGGCGATCAATGAAATACGAGATGATGGAGGGATACAAATAACAGAGTGGCAACGAGGCATGTATTTAAGGTGGTTGATGAAACGGCGGCGAAGCATATTCCCCAAAGAGGATGACAACGTCATAATAATAATAATAATAATAAATAAAATAAAATAAAATAAATAAAATATGTACGCCTATATATATATAAGGCGATATTCATATGTAATAGATCACTATGTTTTGGCAATAAATTTATTATTTTTCATTGCCTTTTTATTTGTACTTTTGCCCTTAATCAGAGGTTTCTAAGATACTGTCTGGGGTAATTAATAATAGAGGTTTGCCTCTATTAGGAATGGAAGAACCCACGAAACAAATATGATATTTGTGCTTCGATGTGCCATCTAGTGTCTCTTCACAGACACGATGCCAGATACGTATTTTCGATCCCACATTGGGGATGGACTAGGATGGTCTCTTATAAGTGACATGCAAAAGGTTTTTATAAAACTAATATAAATATTTTTCCTTTGAGTACAACTTGCTTGTAATTTTATGAATGTCTTTATTGTAGGGCCTAATACATATAATGAATGAATTATTACCACACATTTAGCATAGGATGTAAGCAAGACACTTCTATGCAAGATGGGAAAAAAGCTATCCAGGGAAGGATTTGCATATTCATTTTTGGAGTGTTGCAAGGTCTACAAGTGAACCTTAAATGAAGAAACAAATTGAGAAAATGAAACATATGAAGGGAGGGGCTAAAGCTATGGAGTAATTATTGGATGGATGACCAATTTTAGGTTGGTGCAAATCATTCTTTACTGATTTAATCAAGTGTGATGCCATTGATAATAACATGTGTAAAACATTCAACGGAGTAATCTTAGAATCTAGAACCAAGCTAATAATCACAATGCTTGAAGATATTAGGCAGTATGTAATGACCAAAATTGTTGTAAAAAAATAATAAGCATTGTAGTGGAGAAATTCTTGTGAGCCTAATATTATTATTATGATTGAGAAGAATGGAAAAATAGTTCCAAGTGGTATGTAGAATGGAATGTGGGTGCAAGCCATGAGCTCTTTATAGCATGTAAGGGATGGATATGTAGTATTGCTAGCATGCCAAAAGTTGCTCTTGTGGGCAATAGAATAAAAGTGGAATTCCTCGTGAACATGCATTGGTTGTTATTTCATTTAATGGGGTAGATCCAGAAGATTTTGAAACTGAATGGTTTAAAAGAGACACATTCTTAAAGGCATACAATTCTACTGTTAATCTAGTAAAGGTCAGAGAATTTTTGCCAGTTAGTGATGAAAGGCTACTGAAGCCACTTGTAGTGAAGAAGATGCTTGGAAGACCTATCAAGAAGAGGAGGGGCTAGCCATTGGAGGGGAAATGGCAATAAAATAAAGATTTCTTGGCATGGTAGAGTGTTCAAGTGTACAATTTGCCATGAAGAAGGGCATAACAAATTAAGATGTCCAAAAAGAGAAAACACTGTAAGTTTTTAATTATTGATATTATCAAAAGTCTTTCTTCAATTTTCTTGTTGCTCATTATGTAATGTTTCTCCAGGTCCCAAGTGATAGCCCCCAAGTTGAGGCAACTCCAATACCATATGAGAACAATATTAGATCAAGCAGAGCAGGCAAATAAGAATGGCAAGTGCTATACAAGCATCAAAAGGGAGGAAAAAAAGGTTCCTGCTAGTGCTTAAGGTTCTTTAACTATCATCAAGGTAAGGATCAAGCACCATAAATCTTTACATTTAAATTAGTGTTAGTTGGTGTTAATTAGGAAAGAAATGACATAGTGTCTGATAATTAAAGGGTGCTCACCATGGTGAAGTAATTGTTAGGAGGGACAATCCACAATTTGCTTCATTCATCACTGCTAGACAATTAAATGTATTAGTTATTCTCAATTTAAACATAAATTTCCATTGCATTTTCCTTTTCCTTTATATTAATATATAAGATCTTTGTTGTTGATAGTTAAGGCACTAAAAAGTAGGAAACCTCCTGCAAACCAAACCATTGATGGAGAATAGAGTGAGTAGACCTTTACAACATTTGAAGATGCAACCTTCCCAACAAAGAATAGCACCACATCTCCTACAACTCAAGAAAAGCCCTGATCTTGAAGCAAATGCCCAATTTTTGAGAGTTGATGCTCTCTATTAGTGAATAGGGAAAATGAATATTTTGTAATGTATCTAGCACTGGAATATTTTATAAGAAAATGGTTTGTAATGTATATATCCAGCACTGGAATATTTTGTATAAATTACATCTTATTGTGGAACAAATTTTGGGTCTTTGTTTTTTTGTTTGTGAAGCATTATGGACAAAAAAGTATCATTTTTGACATTTCATTTGATCAATGAAATTTGGATTTACTTAATAATATGTTACTTTCCATGCTTGTTTTATAACTCAGTAGAAATTATAGTAATTGGAATCATGTTGGAAACAATTCATTCATGAAATCTGTACGTGCAAAATTTGCAACCAAATTTCTATTGGTACAATGCATAATCACATATTCAATCCACAATCATTTCTATTACTGTAATTTCTGATCATACAATGCATATATTACATATTTATTGATCAAGCCACATAATTATAGATTCAAGCCACATAGTTAAGGATCATTTATAATACAATCAAAGTTTTCACCAACCTAGTACAAAATATAGCAACAGACAAGTCCAAGTAAACAATTATAATAGCCAATTAGACTGATTTGGTGGTCCTAGAGTTGTCGACTGTTCGGCAATGGCTAGAGTGCAGTAGTGGCTGAATGATAGGGTGTCTTGGAGAAAAGAAGAAAAATGGAAGATAAAGGTCGAGCTTGGAATCGACGGCCGAAGGAGAAAAGTAATGTGAAAACGCTTAAGAAGCAACACTAGCAAAGGCTCAAGAGATGAACGGTGGCCAGAATTGAGAAGATTTACCGGTGAAGTGGATGTTTGGGCTGGCGGTTCGTTGGCGAGAGAAAAGGGGAAAGGGAAAGATAGTTTAGGGTTTGTGGGTTTTCAGATTCCCAGGCTTTGAAACCTGGATCCAAAAAATGAGGTGCCATTTTTTCTTTTTTTATTAATATTTTAATTTTTTAGTAATATTTTATTATTTAACTTGCCACATAATCACCACGCCAGCATCTGGCTTTTGGACTAAAATTTTCCAATCAAATTAATAAATAGATTCAATTGGGATATTTCATAATAGAAGGACCAGAAAAAGGCAACTTGAGTAAAATACATGGTCTAATTAGGGAATTATACCTAAAATAAATAATTATTTGGTGAAGTTCATTTAAACATTATCTATAATTTTTTATGAATATTATTTTTTTTATTTTATTTGTCAAACAATTAGTTCTAGGGCAATTTTACCCAAATTAAAAAAGGCCATTGAGAACAAACAATGTACTTTTGTTTTAAAAATGAAGCAGAATTATGAAACACTAGTTTCATGCATATCCTGAGTATGTTACTAATCATTTTTCATACGGAAGGGTATCATTTTTTTTTTCTTGGGTTTTTTTGTTTTTGTCCTAAATGCCTTTCACATCTTATTTATATTTTACATTAAAAATATTATAAGATTTTGAAATTGTCTGTGTCAGACTTAAAATTCAAGTTACTCTTGAGTGAAAAAATTGGGGGACTCTTTTGTGAAAATGTCAAATTTTCGGATATATATATATATATATATATATATATATATATATATATATATATATATATATATATATATAACTTTGATTTTTATTATAAATTTGCATGTAAATAACTAAATACCTAATTTGATATGATAACAAAAGGTGAGATTTGATTTAAATATTTATATTTTAGGGGAAATTTTGGAATGTTATTTTTGAAAAAATTTCTTTTATTTGGAAATTAGGAATAAATTCAAATTTTAAGTAGTGAAATTGTTGGAAAATAATAGTTTATTTACTTAATACTATTTAGAGCAAATATTTCTAATTCAATTCATATTGTGAAATCTACTGTTTACAAACAAATATGTACAAGATGTAAGAAAATATAAATCAAACACTTTTTTTTTAAAGATTTCAAATTTTCATCCGAAATAATTTACAAAATCAATATAGAAGAATATATATATAAAAAGGAATTCTTTTGTTGCCTAATAAGCCACTTCACTAGCAGAGGATTCCTCCTTTTTGTTTTGGAGCCTATGGGGCAGAAGTTTTTTCCTTTTTGTTATTTGTAATAAATTAAATCAACTAAATCACCCAGAGTAAAGATCCACTTTCATAGAAAGCTGTTAAATAGCTTTTCAAACTAGAAAAGAGCAATCCATTCCTCTCAAATCAATAATTATCCTAATCCAATTTCACATGAAACTCTAAAAGAACATTCAAGCAAAACAAGAATAATTTATTCCTCTCAAATTAACAGACACCCACTAAGGGTTCATTACTTAACAGAGAATAAAAGTAAGCTATAAACTCAAAATATACCAATAATAGAGTCATAGATCAATAGATCCATCTCTAAGCTATTGAAAAATAGTAAAATAAGAAATGGGCTCACTGCCCTCCTGTTCTGGTTGCCGGCAGAGTTCACCGAAGCTCAGTTGCTTCCTAAATCCATGCCCTTTCACCATTCTTCTTAGTTGTCCCATTCTTTTTCCCTTTCTCTCCTTGTGTTTGCTTTCTACATTGGCATAGCCAACTTCTTATTGCGCGCACCCAGCTTCCATCACCCATTTCCCACACTGGCATCCATAATGAACCCATCCAACCTTGAATTTAATCATCATTCTCTTTTACTTTTTCTCCACGTCTGCATTGTTCCAGCCCAATCGCCATTATGGAGAAATGCACCTTCTATACAAATTAATGAACCTTCTAAACAAATTAATGAAGATTTACACATTTAATTCAAGAAGTAATAATTAATTTATATAAATGCCTCTAAACATAGAAATTATGCATATTAGTTAAACACTAAGACTTAATACTCTAAGAAGTGAACATTAATTGTCCAGCAAGGTTTCAATATTTTGATAGTTTTGTATGATATAATTTCATGAGTACCTAAAGGAGAAAATGTATAGTATAGAAACAAATGTTATATGGTAAGAACTTGCTAACTTCTTTCTAAATTATTAAGTTACATAGCTACCACCTTTCTTTATAGGGTAGAACTTACATGAAGTGCTTTATGTGCATTTCATGTAGTTCCCAATTATATACTGACACATGTCCCATGCGTAGCTCATTTGCTTTTTCTTTTTTCTCCCGTTAACTCAAGCTAGCCTTTGCTAACTTTGAAGAAAAAGTAATATATTATATTATAAAGCTGCTCAAATTATATTGTGATAGACACTGAAGAAATAGACATTCAGTTGTGACAAATATATAACTAAAATTAGGCTAAACTGAATAGTTTGGACAATTAACTAGAATTACAACCACAAAGATCTTCCATGATGTCCAGTAGTTCCAAAACAAGAAATAAAAGATTTGTTCATCACAATCCTATCACTCCCAACCATTACATCGTAACAATAAACTAAATCATGAGATAACAAGCAAAACTCAATATATATTTCATGACAATATCATTCATTTCTGTTTTTTCTTAACACATCTAATCTTTAGTTAACTCCATCTCATCTTCTATAATTATTCTCTTTGAAGCAGAATTGCTTGATGTAGGTATGACAACTTCCATATTGGATATTTGGATATGTTGGGTAGCTGGTTTTATCAACTGAGAGGTCACACATTAAGATGACACCTAAAACAAAAATAAGAAAAAAAAAAGTTTAGCATATCCTATTTGTTTGGAAAATTAGAAACAATATTGGCCATAAACTTGTAGGTAATTTATTTTGATATCATAGGATGATGTAAGTGTGTATCACAGGATGATGTAAGTACAAAAAAAAAAACTACAGGTTCACCCCTACATTCTACTGCAGTGAAGATAATCAAAACTAACTAATTCATCAAATAACTAAAGCAAATTATATATGAAAGCAAGGTTGCCCTTGGTCAGGATCATAAGTCAACCAAGAACTGAAATTGAGATCTTACTTCAGATAAAGCCTAACTCTCTGTACATTAATATTTTTCTCAGAGAATTATATTTATAACCTACAGAAACAACAAAAAAATCCAACACCACAAAACCGTTGTACAGTTTTTAACACCTTAATCATTCCCCTTATTATTCCCAATCTACTTTTTATTGTTTACACAACCAACAAAAATGCATCTGATGAGATTCTAAACCATAATCTTTGTAAGAAGTTCCAGCTTATAAGAACAAACATTGGGATTTATTCATCAAACTCAAGTTATAATTCATGCTTTATCAAAGGGCCACCATGTAGAGAAAAAGCAAGAAGGGACATATCATTATAATGCCTTGTGATCATTATAAAGCACAATTAAATTCTTTAGCAAAATTAACAGAAAAGCTAAAAATGACGTAAAAGAATTATTACCTCCAAGGTGCTCACGGAAGCAATAATTGGAATGCTATCTCTAGATAATGGAATAGTTGGTGAAGCACTCCTTGCTACAGATGCTTGGTTTTTTTCTTTTTTTTTTCCTTTTTCAAAGAAACTTTTTTTTCTTCGACCTTTGATAGAAGCTACAGTAAGATTTCTCTTGATACATTTTGTCTTACAAGCATCTAAAACACCTTTTGAGATCTCATTTTGCTCACTTGTAAAAGCATCATTATTGTCAACACTTTGAGAAGAATTCATAGCTATAGAGTTGAAATATCCATCATCTACATTTTTATCAGCTTTAGTGAAAAATTTCTCCATTTCAAGGCTAAACCCAACCATCTTTCTTGCAAAAAAGATAGATGCATCCTCAGATTCAGCTGCTCTACTTGCCACTGTAACTGCGTTGCAACTTAAATCCTTGGATCGGTTTGAAACAACATGTTTAGGATCTTCTTTCACAATTCTCTCTTTATAGTCCACCACACACCCTTCACGTGCATGCTTTGTCCATCTATTTAACATATATTGTGAAGGGACTATCTTTATATTCCAAATATCAAGAACTTTTACAGCATGACTGCACAAATATTCAACAAACTCAAAAGACATGCAACAACAACCAATTCTTTTACTTTTTGAATCAAAATTAGCCTTATGTTCTCTTTGTAGCTCATACACACAAACCTTGTATTCATACAAAGGTGGACTTTCAATGCATGTTTTAACTACTATCCCTAAGGACTTCTCATATTCTTGCTGAAATAAATCAAAGATTTTGGATGTATATATATCTCTAGCATTCCTCAAGATAGGAACATTCATCTTCAATGTTGGTTTAAGCTGGCTCATCTCATAATTAGATTCCAACTCTTGGTATCTCACATCATCTAATAATTTTTCAAACCTTGTAAAGAATTCCAACACATTGAATCTAGGCTTCACATAACATTTCATGCGACTGTTGAAACTTTCACATAACTTAGTGCTTCTAATACATGCTGAAAAAGTGTGCCTACCATAAACCATTGCCCATTTCCTTCTTTCTTGAGATGTATCCAAACACCATTTGTTATCTTGGAGCTTGTGTTTTTCAAGTAAAGAGTTCCACGAATGAATAAAATTTTCCTCGTACTCAAAATCATGCTCCTCGTACTCAAAATCATGCATGCAACTTTTAAACTCTACACCAAACTTATTTGACCCTTTAAAATTATGCACAAGATGTTTGAGAGAATTTTGGAATAAATGCCATGAACATATTCGATGATAAGTTTCAGGAAATACCTTAGCTATTGCCTTAGCCATGGTTGCATCTTGATTTGTGAATATGGTTATTGGTTTCTTTCCTTTCATAACCTCAAGAAAAGTTGTGAATAACCATTCAAAAGAAGCTGTCGTTTCATCATAAAGCAATGCCACAACAAAAACAACAGTTTCCTTGTGATGATTAACCCCGATTATTGGAGCACAAGGATGATTAACATTGTTGATTCTATAAGTGGTGTAAAAACAAACTACATCACCAAACAATGCATAGTCTATCACCATCTTTGGATTAGTCCAAAAAATATTAGCAAGCAATCTGGCCTTCAGCATCATATTGCAATAAGTAGAAAAATGATGGATTGTCTGATTTTTTCTTCTCAAGATAATAAGTGTGTATGCTTAATGGTTGCTAATGGTTGCTAATATCCTTGATTGCTTCTTCTCGCATCTATCTCATTCTCTTTGATTGCAAATGGTTGCTAATATCCTCGAGTGTGAAACCTAGATTCTCCCTGCCTCCAACTCGCTCACTCATAAAATCAAAAATCAACTTTTGCCGAATCCAGGAATTCTTTGCAATTTCTGCTTCAGCTGCATGGGCAATGGTTATCTTCCTTTGTGATGGTAATTTGTGTCCGTTGTGAGGGGTCACAACTTGATGATTATGTTGTTCTTCAAAAAATGTAACATAATATTTTCCATTTTCTTGACGTCCAATAATCATCTGAGCATTGCAACCAACTCTCAAATCCTTTCGAATTTTTTTCCTTCATATTCAACTTGCTTCTTAAAACCTTCCTTGAAACAACAAAACTTTTGAGATAGAATTGTTGTGCCATCAACTTTACTTTTATTTGCCCAACTTTTTCGAATGCTAAATCCAATATAACTAGCATACATTTTATAGTACATGTATGTCGCTTCCTCTGTTTCAAACTCCATGCCCACATATGGCGTTAAATTTTTTTCCATCTCTGTTATAGCACTCTACAATTTACAAAGATACCATTGCTCCAATCAATCAAGTTTTTAGAAACTGTAGGAAATTAATTTGAGGACACAAAATAATTAACAAGAAAGGACTCCCAAGATGCATCATTTTCCATTTCGAAAAATAAAAAATTCAACAGAACACACAGGAACAAGAACTTGAATAGAAAAGATTATCAAATTTTGATGCAAATCAAGAATGAATTGAAATTATTGAAATCTCATAACAAACTTGTGAAACAAGAAGTTGTAGCAAAAAACACATCAAGCAAAGAAAAATATCCAGTTATTACAACCAAAAACAAGAATAGAAATAAAACCAAATAATTATGAGAAGAATGAAGAAATCCATCACATAAGAAAAACCAATAAAAAAAATAAGATAATAAAACAAAAGAAAGGGAGTTTCCAATACCTTGATATCAACTGCCAATGTCCCCAAAACCCAAGCTTTACTTCTTCAATTGATATGAAATCCCTTTCTTTTTATTTATCCACTGATTGGAAAAAGCTTTGAATAGTCCGAAAGATGACACCTTTTACAAAAACCTCATTAGCCAAATAAGGAAAAAAAATTGTGAAGGAGAAGAAGATGAGCACCTAAAAACAAAGATGGAACAATGGTTAGAGAGAGTAGCTCCAGCGACACATGGCAGTCCGGCGACAGGTGGCTGTCTGATCAGAGTAGCTCAAGCTTGGAGAAGAAGCTTCATAATATAATATATTACTTTTTCTTCAAAGTTAACGGAGTCTAGCTTGAGTTAACGAGAGAAAAAAGAAAAAGCAAATGAGCTACACATGGGACATGTGTCAATATATAATTGGGAACTACATGAAATGCACATAAAGCACTTCATGTAAGTTCTACCCTGCTTTATATGAGTTGCATCCCACATTATAAGACGATCCGGTTCTTTTCCCATTTCAATTTCCTATAAAACAATCAAAACTTTAACCATTTCATTCCAAACATCAATTGTAAAAGAAATAACTTACCATTTCATTCCTAATTCATGCAAAAGTTTTTTCGACCACATGTATGTGCATTGTTTTGTTTTTTGCATTTCTTTTATTTATTTTAGCAAATTCCTATATAATAAAATCATATTTCATTTACAAAAGATAAAATATATTCAAATATAAATAATAATTTAAGTAAAACTTATGACTATTATCCCATTCCTTCGATTATACCATATACAAATAAGGTCAGGCCATTGTTCTTCAATGGCAATTGAAGCTGGCTCTGCTAAAACTCGTTCTTTAGCCTCAGAGTATAAAATTCTACCTTCAAGTCACCTTTCCAATATCTCCTTCTCTTGTTTAGATTTTGCAAAATCCATGTTACAGTCGCTTGTGTATGAGGAAAATCAAACTTTGTCTATCATCAAACATTAGTTTAATAATACCAAACCACCTTAACCATGAGTATGTGAAAAAAAGAAAAAAAAAAACATCAAAAATATTGAAAAAAATTACCCATAGGAGTTTGACATTTTGCTTTGTAAGGAGTAAAATCTTTATGTCTCCAACTAGGAATGTTAATTGGAGCATAAGCACCATTCTTTGCAAGCACACTAAGGAAAGAACTTAGCATGGCAATATCTTTTGTCCATGGGACTCCATATTTATCTACCTTTATTACAATTTTTTCAATTGATGTTCAAACATTTGCTATTGTTGTTTTTCCTTGACGTCAGGACCATTTTTGTTGTGTATTATCACTGTTTTGTAGCCTAATTGATCCTTAAAAACTCATGGTACTCGAAGCAGTATGAGCTTCTAGTAGCTCCCTATTCTTCAAGCCTCTTGATCCTCTAACCTTAATTTTTGTTACACAAGTTTATATATTATTATTGGATTGCAGATATTTCTATATAAAGAGATATTCAAAATATAAACATAAAAAAATATAATGTGAATTATAGTTAACATACCTTAAAATTTAGAAGTTATATATTAAAATAAACATAAGAAAATACTAGTTAAGGATTAAAAAAAATGCAAAAGAAAAGTTTAATCGAATATCATTACATGAAAGATGGACCAACTCATTAGTTCATATAAACTGTCAACTACAAAGGTTCATCACTCAAAAGTACAAAGCCAGTACTAACATCTTCTCCAATGGGCTATACACACATATCAAAGAAATCCATAGGCCTAGTCTTAATAACTGTAGATCACTTCTCATTCTTTGGATCTTGCACATAGAACACTTGTTCAACTTGAGACGAGAACGCATAGGGATCATGCTCTAATTTTTCATTGGTATGTATAGGCAGGAAAAGTTTACAAGAGTGAATCCAAACTCATCTTGCCTAATACTTATATTATGGTGTGCATCAATCCAATCACACTTGAACAACACAACCTTGAAATTATCATAGTAATCTAATTCAATAATATCTTTTAATCTACTATACTATTTTACACTTCCAACTTCTGATGTGTTAACTACACCACTATTTTGAGCCATTCCATTCTCTTCATGAGATTTGGTGTGAAATATGAATCCATTAATAATGAATCCAAAGTATCTCTTTGCTATTTCGGTGGGTCTCATACCAAGAGCTACAATTTCTTCTTGAATATCCAGATAATACTTTCCAAAATCTACATAGCAAAAGTTATTATCAAAAAACATTTCAAACTTTATAAAGCAAACTAGAAAACAATAATACAACAAGATTACCTTGCTTTGAAACCACGCATGAAAATGTTTATTCAGTAACTTCTCTAAATCAACTTCAGTAAGATGAGAATGTCAATGCCACTTTCTTTTTCCCATTTCAATGAATTCTCAACATGAATATATATCACATACTAGTTTGAGAGAAAACATAATTTTACAAACTTTTTATTTTCCATTAAGTCATAAAAAAGCACTTACTTATTAAACTTCTCAATTTTAATACAATGACAAAGAAATTTCATTTGAAACAACTTAATAATAGAATATCCGCAAATAATTCAACAAAATACCGGCAAATAAACAAGTAGTTCTCAAATAAATAAATAGATCTCATAAACATAACGTCTATATAAAAGATTCAAGTCATTGTGACAATAATAAACATCCTCAAACATAAATTGCATGTAACTGAATAGAAAAAAAACATAGCACATAACATTGTTTTTAATCAATCATTTGTCGAAGCCATGACACAATCCAATCTTCCTTGAGACTCAAGAAGATTTCACTATTACCCTTATCTTTAAACAATGTTATAGTTTTAACCAAGTCTTCATCTCAAATAAATCACACACCACATTAAATGCTGCCATGCATTCTCCTATGGTATACTTCTCCTCTACTTGGTTCATTTTCATAGCATTAATATATCGATTAGTCTCATATCGAAGCAAATCTATATATTGTTCTAAGAATACCTCTTGAACATTTTTTCTCTTTCGATCCTTTTTCCTTCTTTGCATATCATCATCTCCTAACCTTTGCCATCTTTCACTACACGAATTTTGGGGTTGTGAAATATATAGTTGACTTCATGGAGGTTCCACTTGTGCAAAATCAGAATCCTCTATCTCTATTTCAGGTGTAGATAATGATTGAATGGGATTATTTGGAGCCGGAATACTTGGAGATGGAGTGTTCATTGGCACATTTGCATAATAATCTACATCACGAGAGCAAGAGCATCCTCCTTCTACATATCTCCCTGTATAATAAATGTACAAATGATTATAAAATTTATTACAAATCTTTAAAGCAAACATTACTAAACAACACATTTTTACCTTCATAAATCTCCTACAATGTTGTGAAATATGGAAAGGGTCTTTGATGCCATCTTCTTGCTTCTTTATTTCTCTGCATATTTTGATGAAAATGTTTAAAAAAATTATTGCATAAAGTTTGTTGGTTATGTGATAAATATATACCTTAAGTAGTGGTGCACAAACTTCATCAGTGGCTGATGTCATTTTTTTTTTCAAAATCCCATCCAAAGCCACTTAATTCGGTAAAACCTTTCAGAAACTTGTAATTTTTTTTTTATCTCTTGCTCTAATGCTTTTACTTGTACAACAACGCAGTTTATATTAGAGAATTTCGTTACCATGTCACGCAATATTCTATTACATTACTCTTTAGTCCATCCATTTTGTGAGCGGTATATTGGAACATTATAATCACCTAACAATTTCATTAGACAAGTCTTATGATTTTCATTCCATTTGGCCCTTGTGTCGGTCTTCTCTTGATTTGCCATCTATACAAAGCAAAAAATATATCAGGGAGACTAAAATCTCTTGGCCTCTACAAATGGATTTCATTTTTCTTGTCAGATACTTTAAGCATCCAATGGCAAAATGCAAAACATAATTCTAGCTAAAGCATGAAATTTTCACTAATCAATAATAAGCTTAGGCCATTAGCCTCTTAATAACAAAGATAACCCAAAAGCAATTAGGCTATAAATGTTGGGCAAGGACAGCTTGTCTTGATATAGATACATTCTAGGCACAAGATGCTGTCCATTGCACATTTTTCATAGTCTATGATTGGCTATATGTACAAAGCTTTGAATTGTAAAATCTCACAAGTTTAATCATACAATGATTTGAGTGTGTCCACTTGCATAATTTCTCACTTTCAATCCTTTATACACACACACATACACGAGCAATACCTTGCACATCCAATATAGACATAGAGACATATTTCAAACTCTAAAGTAAGTAGGTGTGAGAACATAATTAAACAATTCAAGCACTACCATGACTTGATAAATCAACAAAAATTAGGAACTCAGGCAACAACAACCTTGTTTAACATCTCTCATATAATTCTACAAAATCAAACATCACCATGATAATAATCAATCAAAAGGGAAGTGTTGCACCTATAAAAATAAAATCAAATAGTTGTCAAGAGAAGAACATCAGAAAGGAAAAGCAATTCAATCATTCTCCCTGAGGTTCTTTACAACAAAAATTACATAACTCATTATCAACCATCTTCTGTGATCATGTAAATGTACACTAAAATGAAGTACTCATTCTACAGTGCATAGAGCACACACCATCGAAAAGAAGTATAGCACAATAATTGAATTGCTTAAAAATATATGCCACGTTGCCAAATTTCTTCATTTCAATGTGAAAACCTGATGCGCTCTCCGCAAGTGTACGGGTCGCAAGAAATAATAAAGTGGTACTCAATTAAGAGTAGGGTTGTCGAACCACAGGGAACTATACTTAAAGTACTCGTTGATCCTTTGATGTCTAGTGAAACAAGTAGAAAAGGTGTGTGCTCAACATATCAATGAATAAAAGGTAACGGTGGTAATAATGGAGAAGATTAGGACTAAGTACTCGGCAAACACAAGAGTAAATCCCTTCGGAAGTCTCCAATGACTCGTGCACACTATCTCATCCTACTTGACTACCTCGGTACATTCCAATAACGATTGTGTGTGCTCAATAGCAATATTGCATCTATGTGTTCGTAGATACACCGCAGTTTTGCTAGGATAACCTAACAACTATGCACTCCAAACACACTACAGTTATGCAATACAAGATTAAACACAAGCATCAATTAGAACTCCATAGCCAAATACAATGAGTGTATAAGTAATGCAGTCTGATAATTGTCCACAACCAAGGCACTATGGCTAGTTGGCCCCTGAGGGCAGGTACACAAGGTAAGGCAAAAGATAGAACAAAGAAAGAGAGAAAGAACCCCCTTCAATACTCAAGATGACCTCCTTTGTAGTGTCCTTGCGCCAACTCCACCTCTTGCTATGCCTCCACTAGTCCTTGATTTCCTTAGGCAGTTTGGTGAAGCTTGATCTTCGATCTCATTAACGTCCTCTTGGTGGAGAGATGAATCCCCGAACAAAAGATGAGAAAGAACCCTAATTTCTGGAGTTAAAAAGGCTGGTTCGGGGCCCGACAGGGTCAAGACACGGGCGTGTCCCGACCGTGAACTCTATATGAATCCAGGGGTGAAACTCCTGAGATTTGCAACACTTGGGGTACAGGCGTGTGTCCCTTGTGTCACCTGGGACACGACCGTGTACTAGGCACCGTGCCCGTGTTGTTCATGAGGGAACGTTTCCTGAGATTTGCAGCACTTGGGGCACGGGCGTGTGGTGACCGTGTCCTGCCTGGGACACTCCTGTGTTAGGATTTCAACTCTTATACACTCCATGCCGGGATTTGCAGCACTTGGGGCACGAGCGTGTCACGCCCGTGTTAGCCAGTTCTGAACCATTGGTCACTGCACACGTGAGAAACACCCTCGGTTTCACACCAAATTGACTCGGGCCCCAGATTCCTACACAAGGAATAAAATACCTTAAATAGCACCAATTCCAGTCAGTAAATATGTTTAAAGACAAAGATAAGACTATAATAGGGGGTAAGAAATATGATATAAAATGCACTCATCAAAACCCCTCCAAGCGAAAACAAAAATGACTCAAATTGTGATACCAACGCCTAGCAACAATATAACTAGAGAATCAAACATCCTCCCATCCATCAATCCTCAAAAATTAGGAAAAAAAAACCACAATGCAATCACACAAAATCCAAAACAAACAAAAGCCTGATCAAAGTCAAAGCCAACAAATAAGATCTACCAAGTTCCCATGAATCTCATCTAAATCCCAGCCCCACAACACACAAAAATCCCAACCAAAGAAAAACCAAGTACCTACAGGAACTCCAGAGGCACCAGCTTTCTTCAACCCCTTCTTCTTCACAATGAAAACTAGCGCTAATGAAGAAGCTGGACGACAGAGCTTGAACCAACCAATTTAAGAAAAATGTTGGCCTCCTTCTCCAACGGTCGTAGTATGTCCTCGTTAGGATCCAAACAAGGGAGAAGTGAGGAGAGGAAGGGATAGAGATCGGTGAATAGACGGAGGCGAAGGCGTAGCTGCCAGTCCCAAACGCCCTACCCCTTTCCCTTCTCCGATCGCCCCAAAAGCCCAATCGGAGCGCCTAGCCTGAAAAATAAAGGGAAAAATATTTTAGTTCCTATCTTTTTATAAAATTTCTAAGGAATCATACGATTCTATAGTAATTTTATACTGTAAAAAGAATGCCCAAACAACCCTTATTATAATTTCTTATGTACTATTAATTTCTATAGGAACTACCACCATACCTATGGAATTTAGTGGTACCCAAACAAGCCCTAATTGAAGTATAGTAATGAAAAAAGGCAAAGTAAGAAGCACCAACCTTGCTTTTTTGAGTGGCTGACCTTGAACTAAAAAAGAATTGACAAACAAAAAGGAAGAGAACCTCTCACCTTTTGTTGAATCTCTCACTATTATTGAACGGCTGGAGCTAAGCAGTACACTGTTGGATGATTGGAGCTGAGAAGAAGAAGAAGTAGTAATAGCCACCAATTAACAAAAAAAAAAAAAAAAAACCACACACACACACAAAATTAACAAGCAAGGTGAAAAAGAAGAGAACCTTTCATCCTCCACTGGATTTCTTACCCTTGAACGAAGAACACTACTAGATTTGCTAGATGATTGGGGTTGCGAAGAAGCACATGCTAGATCTAGTGGATGCCTAGAGTTGATCTCTCACTTCTTGATGTTGAATCCTTAAATTCCTCATATTAGTTAGTGATAATGATTAGATCAAAGATTTATGCATAAAGTAGGTATCTTTCAAATTAAACTTATTATAAGTATAAATATACCAAGATCTTGTCAAAATCAATGGTTTTGATAAACAATTGAACTATGATTCTTGTATAATAGGATCATATATATATATATATATATATATAATACACAAACCTTTATGTAATTTTCTAACATGTTCATCGTAAGCTTTAGCACTATATTAAAGTCTTGTGCTACCTCTTGAATTCATGAACAACTTATAAAAGTTTTTAACACAAACTTTTGATAGAAGCGGCACCACTTTTAATATTCAAATAGATGAAATACCTTAAAGTTTTTTTTTTCAAATTAAGTTTTTTTGTTCTTAAACCGAACATAAACTTCATTAAGAATAATAAATATTCAACCTTGTTTTCACAAGTAATATATAACCCGTAATGTCGAATGTTTGTTAATTATTTTGAACAATAGCTTCTTATTACCTCTTAAACCTTTAGAATTACAAAGTATCCAGAAAGATGACGTTTCTATACTTAATGCACATGTAAATTTATAAATTAGCAAATATTTATTATTTGACTTAACATGCGTTTGTTCCATGACCAACTCAAAGTACTTTATATTAATTATTTACATTTATTTTTTGATAAATTATTACAAGACCATGTATAAAAAAAATCTACATATATTATTTTTAGAAAATAAACTACTAATAAATCTACGTGTAAGTTAATTATTAATTTCTTAAAAATTTAAAATAAAAATTAAATTTTATCTTACACATGGTATATTAAAATACTTTTTTGTGAAAAAGGGTACATCTCCCTTTCTACGTACTATATACACATATTACATATATACTAAATATTAATATCCTAGTCCAATAATTTGAGGGACTAATAATAGCATATACACAATTTAATCTCAACAAAACATAAGTTTTTTTTTATTTTTATTATTTATTTATTTATTTATTTTTATCGTCTCTATCTTTGCCTTTCTTCTTCTCCCTCCCAAAACGATATCATGAGTTCACAACAAACCTCACCATGAATCCCACCACCAACACCACCATCCTCCAACCTACCAATCCTTCTCCTTTCTTCCTCCCTCTCCTCCCCTCCCATCTCCGCCTCCCTCTCTCCCCTCCCTCCCTCTCCTTACCCCAATCCCGAATCCCCAATCCCAAATGCTTCGTCTCCGATTTCAGCTCCACCTTCAATCCCACGCCCGACCGTGCCGCCGCCACCGCCGACGTCGACATGGTCCGCGGCCGCGATGGTGTCTGGTCCGCCCGCCAGCAAAAGGTCGTCGTCCTCTGGGACCTCGACAACAAACCTCCCCGTGGACCTCCTTACGAAGCCGCCGTCGCTCTCCGCCGTGTCGCGGGTTTCTTCGGCCACGTCGTCGACGTCTCCGCCTACGCCAACCGCCATGCCTTCGATCACCTTCCCCAGTGGATTCTCGATCAGCGGCGCGAGCGCCGCCGCATGGATATCCTCGAGCGCAAGGGTCTCTCCGTCCCTTCTGATCCCTACGTGTGCGGCGTTTGCGGCCGTAAGTGTCGCACTAATCTCGAGCTCAAGCGCCATTTCAAGCAGCTCCATGAGCGGGAGCGGCAGAAGAAGCTCGCGCGAATGCGGTCGCTGAAGGGGAAGAAGAAGCAGAAGTATAAGGAGAGGTTTTTGAGTGGGAATCATAAGTATGAGGAGGCTGCGAGGGAGTTGTTGACTCCGAAGACTGGGTATGGGTTGGCGTCGGAGCTCCGGCGAGCAGGGGTTTTTGTGAGGACTGTGGCAGATAAACCGCAGGCTGCTGATGCTGCACTCAAGCGGCAAATGCAGCATTCGATGGCCCGGGGAATGGATTGGATGGTATTGGTGTCTGATGATTCGGATTTCACTGATATGGTGAGGAGGGTAAAGGAGGCTGATCTCCGGACTGTGGTTGTTGGAGATGGACGGCGATCGTTAGGCCGGCATGCTGATTTTTGGGTCCCTTGGATGAGGGTGGAGAATGGGCAGGTGGATGAAGAGACTGTGTTTTCTGGGAGAAATGCAGGGCTTACTGATACGATGGATGTCGATGAAGAGGATGAGGAATTAGAAGAAGGAGAGTTCTTTGTGCATGATTCTTCAAATTGGTATTATCAGAGTGGGGATGAAGACAGCACTCTTTTGGATAATGTTGTTGATGAGCTTTTTGGTCAGAATTCAGGGATTGGTGGTGTTAAAATCTCAGCTTTTTCAGAGGAGGAGATTGTGGATGATGCTGGTGATGCTTCTTTAAGGATTGCATATGACAGTGAGGAAGAGGAAGATGATTTCGTTTGATGCAGGAAAAGGTAAATAATTTTCTAAGGAATGAGCACATCTAACATTTTTCTTTCAACTATTGGTATATTAATTCATGACTCTGATCTGGCTTGAGATTAATTGTGCAGATTTGCATACTACTGATCTAGGGGATTCAATGGGCAATTTGCAAACCTGAAATTCATGATGCAGTACATCCTTATTTGTGACCTTTTGTATGTTTATTGAATTACACAATGTGTTAACTGTATATGACTTGCCTGATATTTATAGCTTTAGCTATCATCGTTCTAAATCTTGTGCCCCCCATCCAATTCATGTTTATTGCAGCAAGCTTTGAAAGTAACCTTGCAGAACAGTCACTGTTTGTACTCATCCATTGATTAGTTTATAGTCTTGAACTAGATATTTTACACAATCGAATTACATCAGAAAACCATTTTATATTATGAATTACTTGCCATGAAGCAGTGTTGATTGACATTAGATGGGGTGATTTGAAGTAGAGAAATGACATTGATTCACCTGCTGAACACACTATATTAATTATTACACATGGAACATACGTGATATTGATCAGACATACAGTTCATGGTCTAAATTGTGACTATTAGTTGTTTTCAGCTGATTTCCTAGTTAAGACCTCTATCAATTTCATTCACCGCTTGAGTTAAGGCTCTCAATTATTAATAATTGTGTGAGCTGACATATCTGGCATTTGAATTTTCATTCTTTGGAACCATTAAGTTAATAAGCATGGTTATATAGAACCTATAATCCTGAAAGTTCATATTTGATGTGTTTTGTCCTAAGCATTCAACTAGCTGGTTGTTTTTTATTATTCAGAGTTACAGTTACCAAGTTCAAACATTTATTTGTTATCACTAATGACTCATTCGGCTGAGTCTACTTTGCAGTGATGTAGTAGTGTTTTTCTATGTCTCATTGTAATTATGGATCTCCTTAATTAGCTCATACTCCATATGCATATAATTTAAGTGTATATGTTATACATTTTGTAGAATGCATAGATATGGGCTGTTTGTCAACTCTGTGTAGTGCTACCTCTATGTCTATTTCAGACATGTTTGGATTTGCCAAAACTCCACATAAGCAAGGTGTAACGTTTAGTAAAAGTTCAGTGCTTGCTTTTTGTTCAAAAAATTAAATTTGTTAGCAAACAGTAAGCAAATAAGATGATCAAATTACAGTAAAGATCATTTAAATGGTGATATAACCTTTTGGATCAGAAGGTGACTTTTATGTTTTAAAACCCTACATTTAAAACAATCCCTGTATTCCATTTTCTGCTTTTACTTGGTGATGCCATCCAGCATAGACCTATAACATGAAAAAAATAACAAGAAGAATGTTTGTTACAGGAAGGTTTCTTCTTCTGCGGAAATCTGATTATGATGACATTTTATTTCTTCATGAAGTTCTTGAGACTTATGCCTGGAATTGCTTCTTTAAGGTTATTTCTTGGCTACCATCTATCTTTCAATGCGGTATCTGCTTTCGTTTTAATTTTAAGAAAACAATGAAGATCATAGCAGTAGGTTGATATAGGATTTTCATCATGTTGAATGAAAATGTACAAAAAGCATCAAATTGATCTTGGTGAAATGACTCAAGTAGAAGATTAACACAATCTTAATGTATTACGTAGTGAAATAATTTTCTGAATCGAGAACTCAATGTGATGGTAATTATTGGCAGGTATGTTGATGCCCTGGTAGGATAAAAGGTGCAAATTTCTCCACAAAATCAATCAGCTTTGAATCCAAGCTATCTTTATGGTACCTTATTCTGCAGTGGAGAATTTAATCTCAATCTTCCCCATTTGATCATCTCGCTTTGAATATTGTGCGTGATTTTACCTTTGAATCCTAGCCCTAATTCTTTTCATTGCTATTGTTGTAACTTTAGTTTGTTGATGATATCAGATGGAATTAAGAACAACCTTTTTTTTTCTTGTCTTTTCAGCATAGAAAAGGTTGTTAACTTTGGACATCAGTACCCACAGTGCCTTTGCTGGTTCCATATGTAACTATTCAACTCATCCTCTGATCTACCAACCTTTATTTTAGCATGAAGTATTTGATTCAATAATGTCATGCAAGGAGTTGATGGTTATTGCTTGATCATTTGCATAATTGGAGATGATAAATACACCCACAAAGTTGAACCCTCTTCATGACAAAGTATGTATCATCATGATATTATCATTAGATTCAAACAACAATATTATCATTCATAAGAATGGTTATTAACCAACAAGACCAAATTACATATAGGGGTCGTTATGTTCTAAGTAATAATATATTACTACGATAATAAGATTACATATAGTAATGAGTTTTTGAATGTTATATACCCATAAATGTTGTGGTAATTTATGATAACTATATTTGGTTAGGAACTTGTATTACTGATAATCTTTTGTTATCTTGTTTAGTTGACTATAGTAATCAATTTGGTAATTCTCTAAATTTCCCAAAATACTCTTGTAGCTAAAATTTTGAAAAAAATTAAATTTAAAGTAAAATAAAGTTTTAGATAAAATAATTAAATTATAATACCAAAAATTAATTTTTGACACATTTTTCCAAAATAACCTTGTATCCAAAATTTTAAGTAAATTTAAAGTTAAAATAAAATAAAATTTTCACATAAAAAATAATTAATGATAATGTAAAATATTAATTTTGTAAGATATTTCCCAAATACCTTTGTATTTTTTGAAATTTTGAAGAAATAGTGAGAAAAGAATTAGATTGAAAGCGTGAGGACAAATTTGGGAAAAAATTATGTCGAATTACCACCAATCTGGTAATTTGGATGGATATTTATTTTGGTGGTAATATCATTACTGACTTATTTGGTAATATTTCACAGTTGGCAATCTCACATTACCGTTAATATTACAACTACTATAATAACTAAATATGATAATATCTATAATAACTAAATATGATAATATGTTTAGATTACTGCTTGATTCCCAATAATGTTTCCACATTACCGCGAACCAAAGGCACCATAGTTTAAACACGCCAACAAAGGCTTTTAAAGAATCATAACATATATTCAACATTTGAACATTTGTTGCAGCATCACAGCAATAGTTATTTTATAATTCAAATACAAACATTAATGTCATATTTAACTCTTCTCATGAGCATGAAGTTAGAGCATCATGAAGATTTAAAACTGTTATAAGAAATCTAGAAGTTCTATTAACACCACAAAACATGGGTAAAGATTTTCACCACTGTCCAATGTAAGTCCCACTCTTTTTTCATGTAAGGTCACTTTGAAGATAGTGAAAGTTCTATTTACTCATTAAATTCTCATGAGCAAGATCAAGAATAATAAGAACATTCTCAACTTATGAAATTGAATAATAAAACTTATTTGGAGGATTCTTATGGTTGATTTAGTCTTTAATACTAATTTAAAGCACTTATTTATTTATTTTTTGGTAATTAGGTGGTCATAAAATTCACACAAGGAGAATCACCCATAAAGGTTTTATCTTGTCTCACCAATGCATGTAATATATTATCTAGTTTAATGTACCAAATAATTAGATAAGTAAGCATCTAGATTGAAGGTTCATATGGATGTATTGGATAAGGAATTGGAAGTGATGAAAGAGGACAATGAGTGATGGAGGATTGGTACATTGAAATCATAGTGGATATGATAGAAGGAAGTAAAGAGAAATGTGGGTAGGAGAACATGAAAGAAGTACTTAATCCGTCATTAATTACAAGCATTACATCTCTAAGGGCACTAATTGGAAATAATGGCAATGATGATGGTTTAATAAAGTGGAATCTAAAATAGAGCCATGGAATTAACTTTGCTTGATGGTAGGTTATTTTTTCAAGCTAATTAGCACTTAGAAGTGAATTGTGTGGCTGAAGAGCATAGATTTGTGGATGTTGTTTCTATTGAGGGCAGGGCACAACATTATTATAAGTAGATTAATGGCCAATCTTTTGGTTTAAAAATGGGGAGTTTTTCACTACACACTTTAAGAGATTCAACTCATCCTAGAAAGATAACTGATATCTAGTTGTGATCTGCCGAAAGACAAATAACAATGGTAATTGAGCTCTAAGAACAATACAAGATGATCTTCTCATCAATAATTGACAATGATTGAGAGTCAAAGACATGAGGTAAAATATGACTAACTTTTGAAATTGAATGAGTCATAGGGATATTTTTTATTTTTTTTCTTTTTCAAAGAGTGGATGATTTTTCCCCCTCTTATGTAACATAGAGGGATGGAAGGTTGTTAATCTAGATAGAGCTCTTGTCAAGCACTTCCATTCTAGTAAAAAGGACCTTGAATTTCCTAGCCTTTGAGTAACATCAAAATGCAATGAAAACAAAAGAAAGGGTTGTGCTACTTTTGTGATGAAAAGCTTACACTATCTAACCAACAATTACACATTCATTTGGTGGGTGATGATGACTATGAGGAGGCTGCAATAGTTCTTGCAAATGTATTAGATAAAAAAGAATTAGTAGAAAGGAAGTAAGTGGTCTTGTCCACTAGTTCTATTAACCAATATGATGAAATATTTGGGCATAGTGAAAGGGACAGAGGTAATTATCCTTATTAATAATGAAACTTGTCATAATTTTCTGTCTCATTATTTTGTTCAGGATTTAATAATTCTAAATGATGGAACCTAAAGTTTTGAGTATTAATCAAAACTGTTACATTGTGGAAGATTATGTCAAAAACAGTGCATGGAGAAAGTAGTGGTTACTTTGCTAAACTTTGATATGTAATCTTAACTTTCAATTGTTTAAGATAAATTTTTATTATATAAATTCTTTTATGAAATTTTTTATTTTTTTGTTTTGTATATTTCTTATATGTTGACAATTACTAAATAAACCAGTAAAAGTCACCTTGAGTGGGGAGTTAATGGTGCAAGGTCGAATCCCTTGTGTTATAGTATTCTGTAGTATTATATAAAAATTATTATAAATATATGTAGAAATATTGTATTGGTAATATTCACTCATTACGCACCTAGTTCCCTGTGAGAGTAGTCGTATTTTTTATTCCTCAAGGGTTGCAAGATAGGGGGATTTACCATTGTAGGATTGTGATATTTGATATATCATTTTTGACGCACGTGGTAAATCTTAATTATCCTATATGTTAGGTCGTCTGATATGATAAATTTTTAGGGGTCTTTATGTCACTGTAATCGGTGTATCATCGTACCTGTTTATCCTTTAACACTCCTTTATGGATAGCCTTTGTTGATATTTATATGTTTAAACTATATATATATATATATGAATTTTTTTTTACATTGTCATGATAATATTATACTTATTTATTGACTTTATTTAATAAATTTTCTTGCTCTGTCATTGGGCAATGGATATATCATCAATAAATAAGTCAAAATAAAAATATTATAATGTATTGGAAGATTATTAGAATACCTTCTGATTTTGTACTATTATTTATAACCCCAGATGAAAAAGTGGAGTTACTGGAGTAAGGTGTATATATATAACCATGTAGATTTGCGTTGAATATGTTTTATGAGAAATAATATATATACACACACATACATCTATGTCTTATGCATTTATATATTAACGTGTGATTTGGTGGCACACTTTTAAATTTTGCGCTTTTTTTTTTTTTTTTTGAAAAGCAAATTTTGCGCTTTAACAAATTAAAAAAAAAACCTTAGTAATAGATCAATTAATCTGACCAAAATGGACTCTAGCCTTCCACAAAAAATGATATTTTAAGTAAGTGCATGTGGGACAATAGTTACCTTTAATATCTCAATCTAAATAGGTGCACCTTGGTTGAATTTAATATATCAATTTGCACATTTCAAAGATCTAATGTTCATTTTTTTTCCTCCATTGTTATTTATGTTTAGTCTAGTGTCCAACAAACCTCATCTCCTGGCCACACCCAAAAGGTATGATGCCAACCTGTTTTTACAAGTGTCAGTCACTGAAATGACGGGTGGGGATATAGATTATGATTCAAACTCTTGGAGGAATGCAATCCTTTCTCATACGTGGGCTAATGTTGTTGGAAAAGTAAAATCAGGTCTAGATGTTGGTTTAAATCAAGATCATAAGACGATATTGGAGAAACTAAAGATATCGGTTGCAGATTGTTGAGAATAATTCAAAGTTGGTCAAAATATTGTTAATTTCCTGATTGTATTTGTTTTTTTAGTTTAGATTTTATAGATTTTCTGTTGCTTTGTATGACGTATTTAAGCAAGCAAGTCATAAATAAAATTAATTGAGAATGATCATTATGGTTTTTATTATTTTTTTATCTTCTTTCTTTTCTTTAAAACCCAACAATTGATATCAGAGCTATTAGATCTAAAGGACCTGTGAATGATCAACATGGCTACTACCAATATGTCTCTTTCACCTCCAATTTTCAATGGTGAAAATTATCAAGTTTGGGCAATCAAAATGAAGGGGATTGGTTTGTGGCAATCAGTTGAAGATGAGAGGAGCATACAACCTTTGGGAGACAATCTGACGCTTAATCAAATCAGGGGTCATGCAGAGGAATAAGCCAAAGAGAAAACTATTTTTTTAATTAGTTGGTGAGAAGTGCATTAGCTAGGCATCAACTAGTGAAGAGAGGTGCTTCACAAATATTAAGATGTTTAGAGAGAAGTGCTCCATGGAGTTTGTAGTTTGGAGAGACGTGCTCACAAAGTTTCTCATTCAGAGAGAAGTGTTCTACAAAATCTTAATTATTTATTTATTTATTAGAAACTTTGAATTAAGGAGTGTGTTGAGAATAATTCAAAGTTGGTCAAAATATTGTTAATTTCCTGATTGTATTTGTTTTTTTAGTTTAGATTTTATAGATTTTCTGTTGCTTTGTATGACGTATTTAAGCAAGTGAGTCCTAAATAAAATTAATTGAGAATGATCATTATGGTTTTTATTATTCTTTTATCTTCTTTCTTTTCTTTAAAACCCAACAGCAGATTATGTATGTGTTGAAGATGATTATCATTATCGTAATATATTAGAGAGGCATTATCGAAGCTTTGAAATTAGTTAGAGTTTTTTATTGTTTCTGATGTGTCGAACGGGTTCTACTTTATTAGATATGCTCCCAAAGAAATGGTTGAGATGTTATTGTGGGAAAGCCTCTAGACCATTGCTAGAATGGTGCTACAACTAATCTCTTAGTGACAAATTTTTCAATTGGTGCTTGAAAATCTTGATACAACGGTTGCCTGGCTGAAATTGCAAAACCTTCCTATGGAGTTCTGGGATGAAGAAATATAAGAAATATATTGTTTCTGACATAGGTAGGCTTCTTAAAGTTGATGATCTTACTTCAAACCTTTCAAAGGCAAAGTTCGCAAGGATCAAAGATAGGATTCTAGATTAGAAGGATAAAGGAGTTAGCAATAGTAACTATAGTTTATGAGAAACATCTAGTATTTTGTTTTTGATGTGGTCTTTTTGGTTATGGAGAGGCTATGTTTCAAGCTCTAGCAACCCATAGGACAGAGTTGTGAACTATGATGAACCGATCCTAGTGATAGAATTCAGGTTTGCACTTTGACTTTGACCTGTTGGATATGAGCTAATCCAAGCCTATCTCATATACCCAAACCTAGTCATGTGATCTCCTTGATTTATTCTCTGCTATTATTTTGGCAACAATCTTGGATAATCATGAAGTCAATCATCTTATTTAATTTTCCTTGGAGTAACGACTATAATTAATTCTCTCCTTGCATTGTTGATCTTGATTTATTCTTTCCATGGATTGTTTTTTTCCTTAGATTGTTGACCTTTAATTTATTCTTTCTTTAGATAGTTGATTCTCTCCAATAGCTTGTTTTCAAATCGTTGGATGATCTCCAACTATAAAAGGACCGACAAACCCTAACCTAGAGAGTGTGACTTTGTCTCTTCCTCTGTTTTCACATCTAATATGATCTTTATTACTTGAGAGACCTGAAACTTGGTAACGTTTGAACAAAAGCTCCTCACTGAACGTGCTATGATATAAGAAAATCTTCCTGGTGGGTTAGCATATCCTGGCATTAGAGTGAGACCATTCTATCTTGCATGAATGGGGTCAATTCAGTGTTAGGACAGTGCCTTTGCACGCCTAATCCTAGGCTAGATCATTCTGACTCTTTTGTCGAGTTTAATTAGATTGTGTGTTAATTAATTGCATGCTAATCACTATTATTATTTTTTCCGACATAATCATCATCGTAAGGCTAGATAAAACACAAATGATCCCCCTGGAAGTGCAAATGAGATTGGAGGGATTCCGGTGGTGGAGGTAGTTAAAGAATCGGAGAGAGGTTATGGGTTGTGGATGGTCGTGAGTAGGCGCCGGGGAAGTGGGAGAAGCTCTTTATTATCTACCTCTTATAGGAATAATTTCAACCTTCATATTAATGTTACTGGTCCTATTTATTTAGCCTTTATGCATCATGTTTGCTTTATCGAACTATGGATTTAGATTGAGGAATAGGTGCAAGTCACCACGAGGAGTACTTCTCTCAAGTGATATCCTCAGGATCCTTTGAGAAGATGGCTTCGCAAGATGGAGAGATTGTTTCTTGTTGGAAATTACAACTTTCTTAGGCTCCCAAGGCGAAGGCACTTGCAATGTCTCATCACTTCATTGTTGAGAAGTTAAATTAAATCTTGCTCTTCTCAAGGAAAGAAAAGCGTATGAGGAATGAGAGGGGGAACGTGACTGTTGGTCATCTGATTAGCCCGCAACTCATGTCCAAGCTGTTTATTGGAAAGAATGGAGATAGCTTAGGGATGGAGACGGGGTCGGCATCGCATGAGATGCTTGTAGTTCATGTGGTCAAGGCCTTAGACTTACACAATACCACACTGTGCATCATATTGAGGATATGATAACTAAAGACCTTGAGGAATGGGAAGATCAGGAGGACATGTTCAAGTCAAAGGAAGCTATGGAGATGGAACTCTATAAAAATAATTTCAATTTGCAAGCTTTGGCCCGACGAGACCAGCAAGGAGTTGATTCTCCTTCCAAAAAGGGGAGAAAGTAGCATCCCAGTAAAGTGATCAAACTTGTATGGTGATTTTGCTCCTTTTTTTTCTCTCTAAGTGATGCATTATTCGTTCCAGTTTATCTTTTTTTTTTGAGAAAATGATCCAACATGGCTATTTATTGAAAAAGAAAACTGTACAAACAAAAACAGAGAGAACTGATACTAAGAAACATTAACTAACAAAAAGGAAAATTTGAAGCAAAGACTAGAGGAAAGGGGAGATAAAATAAAAAACAAAGGGAAAGAAAGAGACTAAAAGTTAAAACCATTAGCAGTAATGGTTTTCGTCATCCACTCGGGAAGCTCTTGCCTTGATGAAAGAGAATAATCGTATGAAGGTTAGAGCCATAAATCGCTAGAAGATAGGCAAGAGAGATCCATATATTAGGGAGGATATATAAGGCAGGAGAGCCCAATTCAATCAGAAGGTCTTTGATGTGTTTTACCCAATGGTTAGAACAATGTTTGTCATGACTTTCTTCAATGTTGATGATGTTAAAAAGTTTTTTGCTTGCAATGAAGATGTCAGGTGATCTATTGCTGGAAGATTTTAGATAATTCAGCGCTATGAGGAAGGCGAGACTATTTGCTACAAGATCCAAATTGGCCAAAATAGGACTGTACCTAGCAACTAAGATTGAAGCTTGTTGATTTGTCATGAAAAAACCAACTCCTCCTTTGTTTTGGTCTTGCCTCTTCTTTCATGCATTGAAAAGGAATAGGCCCTCATAAGTCGTGAAGTTTAAAAGGAGCAAGCATCTATTACAAGCGGGATTTGAAATAGTTGAATTGTCCTTGACATGATTGACAACCTTCTTTGGAATGCAGTGAAGCTCTGGTTGATCATTTCTGAAGATAATGTCACAGCGAGATTTCTAGATGAACTAGATAGTTGCTGCTATGACTGATTTAATATAGTTTGAGGTGTTCGAGTGAACTTCAGTGAGCCATATTCTAGATGTAATTCCATCTATAAATTTGATATTCTTTTTGACAATATTACTGACTTGGGACCAAATATCTTGAATCTTATGACAAAGATGGAACAAATGTTTGGTTGTTTCATTATGCAATCCGCAGAGAACACAAAGATTTTGAGGACCTAAATTTAAGGCATAGAGAAATTCATAAGTCTTAACTTCGCCTTTCATTAGAGTCTAAATAAAATGCTTCACTCTAGGAGTTGTATTAAGTCACCAAATAAAGTCCCAGCCTTTCCAGTTATCTCCTTCAAATGATCAGGTGAGAATAAACCATCTTGGAAATTTTAGCTGATTTGGAAGAAGAGGCCCAACTTCAATGATTCTTACCCTCAGAGATAGAAGGATTAGTATAAATGAAATTTGGATTCAATATATTGCCAAAGATATCTCTTAAAGTATGGTAATTCCATTGATCCTCAGTAACAAAATCAGATATATGAAGATCCTCCCAATTCAGATTCATGTTCACATACATGTGCTTGTAAAGCGAAGGAACATTGAAGTACCATGGATCTTTGAGAAAGGAAGGTATATTTGGATTGATGCTAGAAAGCATCATATTAGGCATGATAATCTTGGTAGTGTGGCAAAGACCATGAAAGAACCATGAGCAATTGGCTGGGATTTGATCTAACCAGAAATTAAGATTGCCATACTTGTTCTGAAGAATATCAACCTAGATAAGGTCAGCATGATTTAAATAATTAAGAACTTTTTTTGCCATCATGGAGTGCGCTTGAAGGATAAAGATTACGAATAGAGAGTCCCCCCTTAGCTTAGTCTAGGAAAATGTCTATCCACGAGACTGAGTTCATACCTTTCGTATTACCTCCCTTATTCCAAAAGAATTTTCTATGAGTCTAGTGATATCTTTTAAAATAGTATATGGAACAGGGTAAACTGAAAGATAAAAGAGAGGATCTGACATCACAGAGGAATTGATCAGGATTTGCTTTGCCAACTGGGGAAATTTTGGAGGAATTCCAATTGGAGATGAGCCTATAAATTCTATTCACCATATTATTGAAGCAAGAAACTGCAATTTTTTTGGTGAAATAAGAATTACTAGGTAAGTCAAAGGAAAGGCTTCTAAGTTAAAATTAAGGATGTTTAAGATACTTTTTTGGAGCCTTGAATTAAAGCGACCAAGGAAGTACACAACAAATTTAGATTTATTAGCACTTTGGTTTATGAGACTTTGATAAATGGAGAGACAAAGGTTTATATTCCTAGATGTCTTGAGAGAAGCAGTGGAAATTAAAACAACGTCGTTGGCATACATTAGATGATTGAAGTTATACCAAAGGTTTGGACAAAAGCCTAGAATCATTTGGTTTCTTTTTTGCAAAATTGAGAATGGAAGTTAAATTTTGGAAAACCAGAATGAATAAATAGGAAGATAAAGGATCTCCTTGATGGATACCACGGGAAGAATGGATCCAAGCAGTGGGAGTTTTATTAATGATAAAGGAAAATGAGGCTGAAGTTAAACAAGAGTGAATCCAAGAAATCCAAAGACTTGGAAAATTCATTTTGGAAAGGGTGGCAAGAATTACATTCAAACTCAGAGTATCATAAGCTTTCTCAATATCTATTTTAATTAGCATCCCATGGGGAAGGTGATGATATCTATTCATAGAATGGGCCACTTCTTGGAGAGAAATAATGTTATCAAACGAAGTACGACCAGAAATGAAACCTGATTGCTCACAACCAATCAAACGAGGTAAAACATGCTTAATATGATTTTATAACAAATGTTGCAAAGAGAAATTGGGTAAAAATCAATGACCATTTTCGGATGTGGCTTCTTTGGAATTAACATCACAAAAGTTTTGCCCAGAGGTTGGCATTTTAGAAGTTTTAAATAAATAAGGAATAACATTGAATAAAATCTCACTAATATCATCCCAAAAATAACGATAAAACTCCGCATTGAAACCATCGGGACTTGGGCTTTTCGCTGAGGGAAGAGAAGGAAGGCTTGGTAAATTTTAATATTGGTGACTTCTTGGATAAGGAAGTTGGCCTCTTGGTCACTGATGGTAGGAAGGTCATTAGGTAAGGCTTGGAGAGTGTTAGAGAAATTCCTATTAGAATGTTCAGTCCAAAGATAAGAAAAGTGAGAGATAAAGACATGCTTGATACCATCCCGATTAGAGAGAATACCATTAATAGTGGAGATATGGGAGATGGAATTGAAGTGATTTTGGATACGAATGGAATTGTGGAATAAACTTGTGTTGTAATCCCCATTAGCGACTCAGAGGAGATGAGTTCTATGTGCCTATTTAAGTGAGTTTTGTTTTTGGAGAGCAGCAAGTATAAGGTGGACAAGGAATCATGGGAATTGTCATGGACAAGGCTTAAGCTATCACTGTTTTCAGCAATTCTAATGGCATTTTCTGTATTATTTAAGTCAAATTTGGTAGAATTCATGCCATTGGAACTCCAGTTTCTAAGATTGATTATGATTCTATGAAGGAGATGGGAAAAGCTGTGAATGGGGTTTGAATGAGGGGTGAAGTTCCAAGCTTTTTTAACTGTGGAGCGACAACCCAAGTATTCAACCCATAGTTATCAAATCGAAAAGGGGTTTTTAAAAAACCTTTAAAACCTCAAGGAAAAGTAGTGAAAACAATAGGGGAATGGTCGGAGAAAATTTTTGGGAGATGATCAACATGATAAGAATTATACAAAGAGCTCCAATTAACATTTACTAGACAATGATCAAGACGGGCCTAGTGTCTAGCTAGGCCTGTTTGATTGTTGCACCAAGTATAATTGGAGCCAATGAAGTGAACATCTAAAATATTATTGGAATTGATAAAATTCAACAAAACACAAGCTTATCTAGAATAATAGGAAAAATGACCTCCTTTATGCTCATGCGAAGAAATAATAGTATTATAATCACCAATAGAAATCTAAGGAAGATGTAAAAGAGAGATAGAAGATAATTCAGACGAAAGCCAATATTGGTTAGCAATACGATTAGAATTATAAATAACAGCGAGAATCCAAGAGCCAAGAGAAAGGGGAGATATTACCAAATGCAAAGCATGACGAGAGACTAAAATGGGAGTCACCATTCCAACTTTATTCTTTTTCTAAAGGATAATTATACCTCCGGAGAAGCCATCAGCAAGAATGGAAGCCCACTCCCAAGAATGATTAATTTTGGAGCAAAAATGATTCAGCCTATTAGAATCTGCTCTAGTCTCTACTAAGAAGACAATAGTAGGATTTAGCTTTATGATCATATGAAAAACCCGAGCATTCTTGTCTCTTTCGGAATGCCTTTACAATTCCAACATAAAATTTTATGAGCTTCCATAAATTAATTGAACTAAGGGAAAAAAAAATTGGAAAGAAGAAAGAGAGCTTCCTGGAAAAGTTAAGCTTCAAGGAAACTAGAGACCAAAGAGAGGACCAATAGAAAGAGTTGAAGCTCTGGGTGGAGGGCTCCCACCCTGTCTTTCTTATGAGATGTTTTTGAACCTTGTGGAACTTTTCATGCCAAAATCTCTTTTCTCAATCCTTCTTGGACCTGATTCAATGTCATTGATTCTTCAAGCTCGTCATTATCTGACAATTTCATCATCACTTTCTTTAGATCCCTCCATTTCTTGATCTAATTCCTCATCGGTCTGCTCCGAGAAGGCAGCAAGGGTTGATGAAATTTTCTCCACAATTATTAAGAAGTGTTTTGCTTGATCTCTAGGATTAGGGTTTTCTTGATGATGGAGAGAAGACTAAAAGTCCGGGGAGGAGTAGAGAATAGCCTTATCCTTATTGCGAGATCCAACATGTATAGTTGAAGGGCCAACACACTAGTCACGTGATGAGTCTTGAGGAGGGTGTTTGGAGTTTCCTTGAGAGATACTCCATCTTGATGTGATCCAGGAGCCTTTGGATGGGGTGGAATTGGTTGGCCTGGTTTAGATCTCAACATCCCATCATCACTTTCATGAGCTTCATTAGCATTAAGAGTAACAATGTAACGGGATGGAGAATTGAGAGTGGCTCCTCACAATCTATGAGTGGACCTTCCACGTGGAGCAAAGTTTGATGGCTTATGTTCATCAGCCCCATCACGAAGAGTTTGATCAAGGGTCACATGGGATTCACGTGGCAAACCTCCTCCAACTTCGCCGTGGCCATGGCCGTGTCTCCTAAACACCAGCATCCAACCACCATAGTCAGTCTCAGTGGGATCACTCAGAGTTTTTTCCATCTCCATCTCCTTCGGATTTGACTGTAGTCCGCTGGGTCTATTCTTTGCCTCCTCACCGTCAATAGGTCAACCTAGTGCCAAATCAAACACCATCTATTGAACTTCACTGGGAGAGCTTCGAGGTTGCAGAGGATTCACACTTTGGCCATTCGGTTGACGGCAGTTGCAGGAATTTTATCTGTGACCCATCATACAACAATGATAGTAGAATGTGGGTAATTTTTCGTATAATATAACCACAAAAACTGGAAGATCTTCATCCCCAACCCAAATGCCCTGTTTCAAGGGCTTATTAAGATCAATCTCTCTACACAGATTCTGGCGAAGCGAGAATGAGACAATGTAGACGTAAGTTCATCAATCTTGAGAAATCTTCCCATAAAGTGGCTATTGTTTCCAATGATTCACCATCCCAAAAATCTATAGGGAGGTTGTGGAGTTGCACCCAGATAGTTACAGTGGAGAGTTTGGTAAAAGCCGATTGAAAGAATGACTGCTATGGAGATAGTTGGAGAATGGCTCCATTGATTGCCCAAGGGCCGTCAAATAGGATTCTCTGTATAGTATCAGCGGTTTCGCATCTTATCAACAGGTAACCATTAGGTAAATCTGAAATATGAGTTTGGCCCAGATTGTTCCACTTGGATTGGAAAATTGTTTTCAGATGATCGAATGGCGGTGGTTTTCTGAAAAGTTTACCGTACATAGCATTCTGAAATCTCGAGAAAGCTTGAGATTTTGCTTCATTATTTATGCATATGAACTCAGTATATTTTCTTTTAACTTGGTCAGCAGGGGACCTTCACGAAGAGGCGATGATTCAAAAAGACTATGGAGGGTTGAGGCTATGTCCACCCATGAAAGAGCGGTGTTAGGGGTTTCACCCTTGCTTGCCATGGCTTGGCAAAGGGGCTGAGAAAGAAAAAGGTGGGAGGGAAAACTTGTTAGCAGAGGAAGAATTGCAAGCTCAGAGAACGGCAATTCTAGATGAGGAGGTGTTTAGGTTTAGTGTGAGTGAGGAGAAGTTAGAGCTGATTTATTGTCTTAGGTTTGGTGATGATCAGGTGACTCATTGTGCCTTGTTATTGTGCATCTTGATGACTAGAGTTAGTTCAACCACTTTATAGCTATATATTTTCACTCTTTTGAAAAAAAAAAAATCCTTTTTAATATTTAATTATTTAAATAAATATATTTAATAATTAATTTTAAAAATATTATGATTTATAAAAACCTATCATCAATGAAATATTGAAAATTTTAATTTTAAAATGTTTAATATTAAATTAAATCAATTTTGGTCTAACACAAAGTAAACGGTTGTGCAACATTAAAGGGATAACTATAAAAACAAAAGGAAAAATAGAAAACTAGCACTACAAAGCATCTCATTAGTCATCATATGCCAATAATTCATCAATAATTAGATATGGCGGCTGAATTAAGACCAAATTAGTCAACAAAAGCGAAAGCGAATTCGGAATTGGGTTCTAATGTTGCACCAAATTTGTCTGAATATGATTTAATATTTATTTTTATTAATATTTAATAAAAACATTTTAAATTATTCAATTTTGTAATAGATAATTTTTTTTGCCAAATAAGTACAAAATGACAAAAGAAACTCCCGCTTATGCATTATTATCATTTCATATGTTATAAAAAAAATTGAATTATAATTTCTTAGTTTGTAATGATTCACAATAGCCCGCCTGTCTAGTTTTTTTTTTCTTTTCTATTATTCTCTTATAAAATAATAATTTTGAAATTGAGAAAATTAAAATTCACAAATTTAATATTTTTTTATAAAAAAAAGAACATTATCAACCCAACAAATAAAATTAAAATTACTAATAAATATTTAATCATTTTATTATCTTTTGATTTCTTTTAAAAATCTATTCACTTCTATTTAAATTAAAAAAGGAGGTGAACAATATACTTCTACCTATTAAATTAAATTTTGTGACACAAAGTCAGTTTGATTTAAATATCTGAAAATTTCACAATGTGTCTTATGTAATTTTTTAAATTATAAGAAATTTATTAGGGGATCTAAGGTGATAATGGAGGGTTCAAGTTGATAAGTCCAATATCATGACCCATCATTCATCCTACTGGGGTTGTAAATGTTGAGCCCTCACTGAATGAATTTTTTCAAAGACTTTAAATAATTAGAGCACATAAAAAAATAATAGATCTAAACCATAGTCTCGACTGAATTTACATCAATTAAATTTGTAATAGAACTATTGACTTATTTAACTATATTTTTTAGTTTTTTATTACGATATAATGTCTTTGGCAAATTGAATCGCTACTATTGTAATCGATTTTCAACATAATGGAATCATCTTCTCCTCTTATGCTCCTTATTTTTTCCTATTTTAAATTGTCCATATAAATTTGATTGTTCTTGTTTCATTTTTCTATTGTTTTATTTTATTTTTACTTTAATCATTTCTTTCGCTACTCTTTAATTAATTGTATCCAATCAAACCAAACAATTTAAATGTGAAATATTAAATTTTAATTATTTAGTAATTTCTGCACTTCTTTTAAAAATATTTATTTTCCTTAACTCATTTTATATTCATGTATCTTTTACATGTTTTTAATACAGAAAGGTGTAAAACATGTGTCTATCTTTGGAACAATAATGTTCATATTTTTCCCCTAACTTTATTCCCCCAAAATAACAATCTCTTGTGCTACACCGCAAACATCCCAGCCAATGTAACAGTGAACATAATATTTTCCAATAACTATAAATAAGAGACAAAAAAAATATTTTGTTCTGATCAAGGGTGTTGAGGACATAGGTTGAGTGTGACCTTCCCAAAATCTTAACAAGTGTCTAAAAAGCAACACTAAAGACACAATCCTTTGTCCTCATTAAGCCCTTCTCCCACCACTTCAAAGTTCAAACTTTCTTTGTGGGGTACCCCTTTACATGTGACCTCCTCAATCTTTTCTGAGTATACATATTTGTATTTATATTTTATTAGGTCTCTTGCTATGGTCTAGCTAGCATTTTTACCAAATGCAAGAATCTGATTTGATAATATATATATATATACAAACTCAAAACTATTTAAATGACTTAAGTCTATATCATTTGGACCAACTATGGTTGATTATCTCTTATTTGTTTATTACATTGTAAACTGAACATATATTTTTATTTTTATAAATTTTATCATAATTAACCTAATATATTTGAGTTATATGTTAATAAAATTATTTGACAACCAAAATATTTGAATATTATACTGATATTTAGAAAAAAATGTTTAAATAAATTTGATATATACCAGTTTGTAAGTTATATATATTGTATTGTATTTTATTTACATAATATCTAAATAATTGATCGAGAAGATATATGAATAAACATTAATTCTTTAATTATCCTATAGATGAATGGAACATGAATTAAAATAATTTTAAAAATTTATTATCCACGGATTCAAAATATGCGAGTTTGCCAAAATGATGCATTCTCTTATTGTCTACAGATTCAAAATTTGTTGGTTTGCCCATATGACACATCCTCTTATATTAAGAGAATGCGTCTTTTGGTTGTGCCCTCTTTATATAACATGGCACGTCCTTTCATTGTCCACAGATTCAACATCTGTGGGTGTGTTCAAATGACAGCTCATCTTTTTTTATATGAGAGGATGCACCATTTGGGCATGCGTCATCTTACATATAAAGAGAACACATCATTTGGGCACATGGAAGCTATTGGATGATGATCCAATGGATTGCGGGGTCCATGGTTGGAGTTTACTCAATTTTTTTTAAAATTTTTATTATCAATATTTTAAAAAATAATTTCAAAATACTTTAATTTAAATGATTAGATCATAAAATACAAGATAAAATAAATAATCTAATATAGTCCTTATTTTATACACCTATTTATCAAAACTTAATATGAAAACAAAAATTCTTGTATAAAAAAAATTTGATTGTCATACCCCAATAGCATTTAAAAGCTTTCAAACAAACTAATAGAATTGAAATACATTACAAGGGCTTGAATCACTTAAATAAAAAGTTATAAAAAAAAATTTATATATGAAAATTTTTACGCGCACAAAAAAAAGAAAAAAATCCATTCAGAGATTTTTTTTTTTCTTTTTATAAAGCATTGGTATTTTGCTCCGTAATGATTTAGAACCAATAGTCTTTAAGATAACATGTAGGATGATGCGTCCTCTTATTCTTTGTGGATTCAAAATTTGTGGGTTTACCCTGACACATCATTTTCATATAAGAGGACGAGTCATCTAGTCATGCATTATGTTTATATAAAATAACTTTTCCTCTTATTGTCCAAGAATTCAAAATTTACAGGTTTACCCTGACGATCATCCTCTTTCTATAAGAGGATGTATCATCTGGGCACCTATCCTTTTTATATAAAATGACACTTCTAATGTCCATAGATTTGAAATCTATAGATATGTTCAGATGACACACATCCTCTTTATATAAGAGGATGCGCCATTTGGGCATGCGTCCTCTTTTTATAATAGAACACGTCATTGGGTATGAGTCCTCTTTATATAAGAGAACACATCATTTGGGCATGTTTGGGGTCATTGGATGATAATTTAATGGATCTTGGGGAGGGTTTGCTTGAATTTCTATTGGAACTTTTTATTATCAATATTTTAAAAATAATTTCAAAATAATTTAATTTAAATAATTAGATCATAAACTACAAGATACAAGATAAAATAGATAAGATAACCTAACCTACTTCTTTATTTATAAACTGGTTTATCAAAACTTAATACGGAAACAAAAAATATTTATAATTTTTTAAGAAAAATTTCATTGTCATGCCCCAATAGCATTCAAAAACTTTCAGACTAACCAATACAATTGACCTACATTATAGGTCTTGAATCACTTAAATAAATAATTCTGAAAATTTTTATATATGAGAATTTTTATGTACACAAAAAAAAAAAAAAATCCATTTAGAGAAAATTTATCTTTTATAATTTATAAAGCTTTTAGTATTTAACTCAATAATGATTTAACCAATAGTCTTTATAATAGTCTTTATGATGATGTATAAGATGACGCGCCCTCTTATTGTCCATGGATTTGAAATCAATGGGTTTACGCAAATGATGCGTCTTCTTTATATAAGAGGATGCGTTATCTGGGCACGCATCATCTGGCAAGCGTTATCTTTATATAAGATGACGTGTCCTCTTATTGTCCATGGATTCAAAATCTGTGAGTGTGTGCAGATGACACATGTCCTCTTTATAGAAGAGGATGCATCATCTGAGCACGCATCATCTTTAAATAATAGGACATCTAGCTCATCTGGGAATGTCGCGGTTATTGGATGATAATGTAGTGGATCTTGGGGGGTCAACGGGGTTGGAGTTTGCTTCAATTTCTTTTGAAATTTTTATTATAATATTTTTTAAAATAATTTCAAAATAGTTTAATTTTAAAAATTATATCATAGAATACAAGATAAAATAGATAAGATAACCTAACCTAGCTCTTTATTAACACACTTGTTTATCAAAACTTAATAAGATAAAAAAATTATTTATAATTTTTAAAGGAAATTCATTGTCATAACCCAATCGCATTAAAAAAATTTCAGACTAATTAATAGAATTGACCTACATTACAGGGGCTAAAATCACTTAAATAAATATTTCTGAAAATTTTTATACATATGGGAGCTTTATGTATAAACAAAAAAAATATCAGTTTAAAGAAAATTTATCTTTTTTATAAAGCTTTTAGTATTTTGCTCCATAATAATTTAGAACCAATAGTCTTTAAGGTGATGTGTCCTCTTATTGTCCGTAGATTTAAAATCTATGGATTTACCTAGATAACCCGTCTACTTTATATAAGAGAATGCATCATCTGGGCATGCGTCCTCTTTGTATAATAGAACACTTCATCGGAGCATGTGGGGGCCATTGGATGATAAATCCAATGGATCCCGGGGGATGGTGGTTAAGTATAAAAATTTTTAAAAATAATTTCAAAACACTTTAATTTAAATAACTGGATCATAAAAGACAAGTATAAGATAAACCTACTTCTTTATTTATACATTTGTTTATCAATACTTAATAAGAAAAAAAAGTTATTTATAATTTTTAAAGGAAAATTTTCAATGTACTACCCTTTTAGCATTCAAAAACTTTCATACTAACCAATAGAATTGGCTTACAATGAAGTGCTTGAATCAATTTAAAAAATAGTTTTGAAAAATTTTATATAAGTATTTTTATATAAAGATAAAAAAAATATCCATTTAGAGAAAATTTACCCCTTTCATAAGGCTTTTAGCATTTCGCTCCATAATGATAATGTGCCCTCTTATTGTCTATGGATTCGAAATATGTGGGTTTACCCAGATAATGTCTTCTTTATATAAGAGGATGAGTCATTTGGGCACGTGTCCACCTTATATAATAAGGCACGTCATCGGGGGCACGTCCAGTGGGATCATTGGGTGATAATTCTTATATAATTAACAGTTTTGAATATTTTTATATAAGAATTTTTATGTATAGATAAAAAAAATCCATTTAGGGAAAGTTTATCCCTTTTGTAAAGCTTTTAGTTTTTAAGATGATACATCCTCTTCATATAAGATGGCGCATCTTCTTTATATAAGAGGACGGGTCATTTGGGCACGTGTCTTTTTTATATAAAATGATGTGTCCTCTTATTGTCTATGAATTTTAAATTTATGGATCTACTGGATTTGTGCCCACTCTCTGTGGGTCCTCTTTATATAGGAGGGCATGCCATCTGGGCACACGTGGGTTATTGAATGATGATCCATTGGATCAAATTTCTTCTGAAATATTTATGAATATTTTTAAAAATAATTTCAAAATAATTCAATTTAAATAATAAGATAATCACATACAAGATGAAAACATATAAGATAACCTAACCTAGTTCTTTATTTATATAACTTAATAAATAGACAAAAATTATTTATAATTTGTAAAGAAAAATTTCATTGTCCTATCCAATAGCATTCTAAAACTTTCAGACTAACTAATAGAAGTAACCTATATTACAGGGGCTTGAATAAGTTAAATAAATAATTCTAAAATTTTTATAAAAATTAATTTTTATGCATTAAAAAAAATTATTCTTTATATTAAACTTTTTAGAACCAAAATTTTTCAAGAAACCTGTGGTCTTTTAGTATTTCACTCAATATATTGTAAATTTCTTTAAGGATATAGATACAATTACATCTGCATACATATATCCATCTGGTATTGTTACAATGACAGCTTCCAGCCTTCCACACAAATGCCACAGCCTTGCCCACTTTGTATTCCTCGTTACGCCTCTCGTATTAAAAACAAAAAACCAAATTTTACTAAAATACCCCTCCAAATTAGAAAAGGTTATGACAAGTCCACTTCCCCACCACATCCCCAGTGTTGGACGGTGGGGTCTCCACCGCCTTTGTGATCAATCCATCCCAACCGTCCGATCTAGCTCGGCGCTTGTCCTAATCCTCCTCCCTAGCACGAGCGTCAGTGGACACCCCCTCCCTATCTATCCAAACCCCTGACGTCCACGTCATCAATCCCTCACGTGCTTTCCGCATGCCACGCCACCCCCTAACCCCCCTTCTCCTCGTTCGCGTGTCTAGTTATCTATGTCGGCGTACTCCCCTCTTCTTTCTCACAGTCTTTCCAGTCTTTCTCTTTCTCTCTTTCTTGATTTCGTTTGGCGAGATGGAGAACGGGTGTTCATCGGCGGCGATCGATGAGGAGAGAAAACCATCGGAGGAGGCGGCAGCAGTGGGGGCGAGGAAGGAGCGGCCGTACAGAGGGGTGAGGATGAGGAAGTGGGGGAAGTGGGTGGCGGAGATAAGAGAGCCAAACAAGAGGTCAAGGATTTGGCTGGGGTCTTACTCGACGCCGGTAGCGGCTGCTAGGGCTTACGACACCGCCGTCTACTACCTTCGCGGTAAGTCCACCCGGCTTAATTTCCCCGACGAGATCTCCGCCGACGATGACGCCGCCGCCGAACCCCTCTCCGCCGCCTCAATCCGGAAGAAGGCCACTGAGGTCGGCGCTCGCGTTGATGCTATCCAAACCGGCTTGCTTCTCTCTCAGCCCAAGCCCAAGCCCGATCTCAATCAACAACCCGGCCCTGAATCCGATGAGGATTGTTAGACCGGTGAATTTTCCTCCTCCTCCTTTTTTTTATTTATTTATTTTTAGTTATTAGTTTTTTTTTAAAAAAGAAGAAAGAAAGAAAGAAGAAAGTTAGAGGATGGGGAGTAGTGGTTGGGCTAATTGGGTTCTGTTGTTAGAGATAAGGGTTGAATCGATGAGGTCATCAAGATGGATGGTAATTTTGAGAGGTATACATGTGGAGTCTGGAGAGGAAGGTTGAGTTTGGTCGGTTTCATTCTTTTTCTTCTTTTCTTCTTGGAAAGACTATGTGGAACCGGGGCGGCTGCGATGTAGACGCATCATCAGGCCTGACCTCAACTGGCGGCCTAAATTGGCTTCTTGTAAATAAATAAATAAATAAAAATAAATAAATCTATATCTGTTTATATATATATAATATATAATTTAGGCAGATGATGTTTTCAGTTTTACTGTTGTATGTAATATTATCGATGGTGATGCAGTGGTTTTTTTTTTTTTTGCTATTCTGGGAATATTTTTTTGTGTGCATCTTTTGGTTTCTATCCGGTTTAAGTGGGATATTTGCGCACGAGTGGGAATTTGTTATTGATAATGAAATGCTACAAATGGATCGCGCATCACGAGGAAGGAAGGAATCATTTTCACTGTTTTCATTTGGATTCAAAGAAATTTTGAAAATTCGGTTGTCATATGTAAATTTAATGTTTTGATTTTTTATTCATAATTGTTTTATATTTTTTTAATATGAAATTTATATAATTGAATTATTATTTTTTGGCATTGTCTTCAATTATTTTTTAGCTATTGATAACGCAGGTTACGTTTCGAATCTGCAACTCTTATATTTGTCACTTCCATTTTGTATATTGTTATTGTTTATTTTTTTTTTGTCTGATGTTTATATGCTTGTTTTCTCTCTCTCTCTCTCTCTCTCTAGATATATATATATATACGTTTACATTAATAGTGATTATTTTTTAGTTGGTAATTTTATGGTTGGTTCTTTTTGGATGGTGTGAAAATTATTATTGGTTATTTCATGCGTTTTGATTTTGTGGGTGTGCGTTGGAAATGGAGCTATGATGTTTGCAATCTTTGTGGTGATCATTGTTACTTGGTTATTTTATAGTGTCTCACTGCACTCTCTTGGACTCATAGAAACATGCCATGGTCGCTTCTTTGCAAACTTACTATATTTCTTTAAAAGCCATGTTATAGCAGATATGATATTGGCTTTTGCAGCCACTGCGAAATCATAACATGCGAACAAGAGTCAGACTTAAAATTAATGTTTAGAAGACACAATAGGGCAAAATATGGCTTGTTTAAATATGGTTTTGGTGAGGATTGGGTTATTAGGTAGACCACAAGAAACATGATCATCTTTTTGGTAGTTTGGGACTTTTTTTTTTTTTTTTTTTTTTTTTTTTTTTTTTTTTTAATGTTTTACAGGTAGATTTGGAAAATATTTGGAGACTAGTGTCATATAAATTGACAAAAATATTTTTGTTTTAGTTGTAAAATTATATTAGATTTCATGAATTATACATCATGAATTCTTGTTTTTTAGTCATTTTAATTAAATTGTATATGTTATTTGCTTTTGGAACAAATATAGGGTTTCTAATTGTTATTTCTTGTATAGTTGTCATCATTGACTTTTTTGTCTTTTATACTAGTTTGTCGTTATAACCCTTTTTAATTATAGTTTTTTTTTAATGACAGTATTGTTATTTACTTTGAAATGCCTCTAATATTTCAAAGAATAAAATACGTAAAGATAATATATGAAAACTGTGAAGGTTGATATTTCAACCCTAGTAAAGGAGCAGTTTGGTTGGCGGTAATGTGAAAACATTACCTCCTGTTACGTGGTAATATGAAGATATTACCATGTTTGGATATGGGACAGTGGTAATGTTGATAGTAATCTAAGATTACTAACATTAGAATATTACCAAGAAACTTGGTAATCTCATTACCACCAAATTAGGTGGCTATTTGAGATTATCAAGTTAATGGTAATCTGATAAATTTAAGAGGGTATTTTAGGAATTTTAATATTTTATCAAATTGATTATTATAACAAACCAAACATGGTAATGTCTTATTCCCTGATAATAAGAATTCCCAACCAAATATGGTTATATCAAATTACCACAATATTCCCAACTATATAATATTTCCGCTCATATTACTATGGTAATCTTGTTACGTAGTAATATGTCATTACCACGAACCAAACGGACCCTAAATGTTAAAATAGAAATAAGATCTATTTAATATATATGACAAATATAAGTACTAGTTTTCAAGCAAATGTTGTCACGCTTTTCATAGTTTGATAATTATTTTTTCCCTTTATATTTAGTTATATTGTTCTTGTTTGCTCATGAAGTGACTCTTTATTTTGTAGAAAATATTAATAGAAATACAATAAGTGAAGGTTGGTGTTGCAACCAATATGCAATGCTAAAGTCAAAGACGACCTATGTAGTACCTCTAATAAAACATGTTGCTTTTAGATGGAATATAAATTTTGTAGTTGTTTTGGACATAGACATCTATCGCTGCAATTTTGTCGTTTACCATTGTTGGACACTATTTTTATTTTGCTTATAGTAATTTTCTTATTTTTATAATATTTGTTAACCAAAGACCTAGTTATATAATTCAAGTGTTTGTGAATCATTAAATAAAAATTTGTAATAATAAGCTATATAAAAATCGGGAAATAGAGATCCATATGATTATGATAAATAAAACAAATATGTATTTAACATGCATATTGCATGTAGATATCCAAAACAACTAGAGAACTTATATTTTGTCTAAAAGCAACATGTTTTATTAGAGGCATTAAACAAGTGTTCTTTGATTTTATCATTGCATGTGGTCGCAACGCCAACCTTCACTTGTTGTATCTCAACTAATATTTTCTAGACTGTAAAAGCGTCACTTTATGAGCAAACAAGAACAATATGACTAAAATAAAAGAGGAAAAAAAAAATGTAGTTATTAAGTTATGAAGAGTGTCACAATAAGATAATATTTAAGGTATACTTGGCAACAATGAGAGGTTTATCTCTAAATAAAGCTACAAATCCTACCATTTGCTCAAAAGTTGTCACTTGGATTTGTGAATATATGTCAAACAGATCTTATTTCTATTTCAACATTTATTATGGTTGGAATATCTACTTTCATAGCTTTCATATATTATCTTACCTTTTTATTTTTTAAAATATTTGAGGTATTTCAAAGTGAATAACAATATTGTCGAAAGAAAAAGCTATAATTAGGTTAAGAGTATTATGATGACAAATTAATATGAAAGACAAAAATGGCAATAGTGACAGCTATATGTTAAAAAACAATTATAAATCTTATCCAAATGATGTTGTATCAGAACTTTAGATTTGTTGTTTTCTTGAGTCCTTTACTTGCCTTTTCTTTTTAATGTCTTGCCATTATTGTCGAAAGAAAAAGCTATAATTACGTTAAAATGATTTTGGTGACAAATTAATGTGAAAGATAAAAATGACAACAATGACAACTATATGTTAAAAACAATTATAAAACCTATCCACATGATGTGGTATTCGAACTTTGAAATTGTTGTTAGCGTGAGTTTTTTGCTTGAATTTTATTTTTTATGTCTTTGTTGCCATTGTTGTTGAAGAAAGAGCTATAATAAGGTTAAAAAGAATGTGGCTACAAATTAATGTGAAAGACAAAAATAGCAATGGTGATAGCTATACGTTAAAAACAACTATAAAATTTATGTAAATGACGTGTTATTATAACTTTAGATTTATTGTTTGCTCGAGTTCTTTGCTTGCCTTGTTTATGTCTTTATTGCTATTGTTGTCGAAATGAAAAGCAATAATTAGGTAAAGATTATGGTGACAAATTTATGTTAAAGACAAAAATAGCAACGGTGATAGCTATACATTAAAAACAATTATAAAACTTATCCAAATAACCTAGTATCGAAACTTTGGATTTGCTGTTTTCTTGAGTTCTTTACTTGCCTTTTCTTTTTAATACCTTTCACGCGATTGTTGTCGAAAGAAAAAAGTATAATTAGGTCAAAAGAATTATGATGAAAAATTAATGTGGAAGACAAAAAAAGCAACGGTGACAACTATACGTTAAAAAACAATTGGAAAACCTATCTCAATAATGTGGTATAAGAATTTTAGATTTGTTGTTTGCTCTAGTTCTTTGCTTGCCTTTTTTTTTTTAATGCCTTCATTGCCATTGTTGTTGAAAGAAAAAGTTATAATTATGTTAAAAGTATTATGGCGAAAAATTAATGTGAAAGAAGAAAATGACAACGGTGATGGCTATACGCTAAAAGCAAATGAAAAATCTATCCAAATGATGTGGCATCAGAATTTTGGATTTGTTGCTTGCTCGAGTTCTATGCTTGTCTTTTCTTTTAAATGGCTTCATTGCCATTATTGTTGAAAGAAAAAGCTATAATTAGGTTAAAAGGATTATGATAGCAAATTTATGTGAAAGACAAAAATGATAACAGTGACAACTATACGATAAAAACAGTTATAAAACCTATCTAAAGGACGTGATATCAGAACTTTGGAATTGTTATTTGCTCGAGTTCTTTTGCTTGCCTTTTCTTTTTTATACCTTTGTTGCCATTGTTGTCAAAATAAAAAGCTATAATAAGGTTAAAATGATTATGGCGACAAATTAATGTAGAAGACAAAAATAGCAAAGGTGACAGTTATACGTTAAAAACAATTATAAAATTTTATGTAAATGATGTGGAACTAGAACTTTGGAATTGTTGTTTGGTGACAAATTAATGTGAAAGACAAAAATGTCAACGGTGACAGTTGTACATTAAAAAACAATTATAAATGCTATCCAAATGACGTGGTATCAGAACTTTGGATTTGTTGTTTGCCCGAGTTCTTTACTTGCCTTTTCTTTTTGATGCCTTTCATTCCATTGTTGTTGAAAGAAAAGCTATAATTAGGTTAAAAGAATTTTGATGACAAATTAATGTGAAAGACAAAAATGGCAACGGTGACAGCTATACGCTAAAAAAATAATTACAAATCCTATCCATAAGACTTGGTATCAGAAATTTGGATTTGTTGTTTGCTCGAGTTCTTTACTTGGCTTTTCTTTTTAATACCTTGTAGCCATTGTTATCTAAGAAAGAGCTATAATTAGCTTAAAAGGATTTCGGCAACAAATTAATGTAAAAGACAAAAATGACAGCGGTGACAGCTATACGTTTAAAAACAATTATAAATCCTATCCAAATGATGTGGTATCGGAACTTAGATTTGTTGTTTCCTTAGTTTTTTACTTGCCTTTTCTTTTTAATGCTTTTCTCGCCATTGTTGTCGAAATAAAAGCTATAATTAGGTTAAAAGGATTTTGACGACAAATTAATGTGAAAGACAAAAATGGCAATGGTGACAGCTATACGTTAAAAACAATTATAAAACTTATGCAAATGCCATGGTATCAGAACTTTGAATTTGTTGTTTGCTCAAGTTCTTTATTTGCCTTTCTCTTTTTAATGCCTTTCTCGCCATGGTTGTCGAAAGACAAAGCTATAATTAGGTTAAAAGAATTTTGATGACAAATTAATGTGAAAGACAAAAATGGCAATGGTGACAGCTATACGTTAAAAAACAATTATAAATCCTATCCAAATGACGTGGTATCAGAACTTTGGATTTATTGTTTGCTCAAGTTCTTGTCTTTTTTAATGCTTTTCACGCCATTTTTGTTGAAAGAAAAAGTTATAATTAGGTCAAAAGGATTTTGGCGACAAATTAATGTGAAAGACAATAATGGTAACAGTGACAGCTATACGTTAAAAAAAAAAAATTATAATTTCTATCCAAATGACATGGTATCAAAACTTTGGATTTGTGTTTGCTCGAGTTTTTTTACTTGCCTTTTCTTTTTAATACCTTTGCCGCCATTGTTATCGAAAGAAAAAACTATAATTAGGTTAAAAGGATTTTGGCGACAAATTAATATGAAAGACAAAAATAGCAACAGTGACAGTTATACATTAAAAAACACTTATAATTCCTATTCAAATAATGTGGTATCATAACTTTCTATTTGTTGTTGGCTCGAGTTCTTTGCTTGGCTTTTCTTTTTGATGCCTTTGTTGCCAGAAAGAAAAGGCTATAATTGGGTTAAAAGGATTATGGTGACAAATTAATGTGAAAGAGAAAATTTGAAATAGTGACAACTATATGTTAAAAACAATTATAAAACCTATCCAAATGATGTGGTATCTGAACTTTGGATTTGTTGTTTCCTTGAGTATTTTGTTTGTCTTTTATTTTTTATGCCTTTGTTGCTATTGTTTTCAAAATGAAAAACTATAATTGGATTAAAAGGATTATGGCGATAAACTAATGTGAAAGATAAAAATGGAAAAGGTGACGGCTATACGTTAAAAATAATTATAAAACTTATCCAAATGATGTTGTATCAGAGCTTTAGATTTGTTGTTTGCTCTAGTTCTTTGCTTGCCTTTTTTTTAATGCCTTCATTGCCATTGTTATCGAAAGAAAAAAGCTTTCATTAGGTTAAAAGGATTATGAAGACAAATTAATGTGAAAGACAAAATGGCAACGGTGACAGGTATACGTTAAAAAACAATTATAAAACATATCCAAATGACAGTATTATAACTTTGGATTTGTTGTTTGTTCGAGTTCTTTGCTTGCCTTTTCTTTTTTGTGCCTTTATTACCATTTTTTTTCTCCACATGTCGATCTCCAATTCAAATATTTGAAGCCTTCTAGGACAAGAACAACCAATATATCCAATCTTATTTTAGATTGAATGGCAAAATTGTTTTGTTTAGTCAAAGATAAATGACATGAAGTTCGTTCATATTATGAAGAAGATTGAATGATTGGGTTCATTGCTACGGAATGTCATCCAAGCAAAGATATATGAAACATGATGTCCCTTATAGCAACTAAAAGAATATTGGATTTTGTTACATAAAGATAATCTAAAGTGAAAAATGTTTCTCAAACCTAGGGGATAGGCAAAAAGATTTTATAACGTTGACAACAGTTTATTGAAAAGGGAAAGGTCTTTTAATTTCTATGGTCTTAACTCTAAATTATGATCTAGTTCACATTAACATTCTTTGAAAGACATCTCTATCATCCTAAAATGAAATGTTCTCCACTATATCGGTAAAGGAAGAATTGTCATTTTAAAAATATCCTCAACTAAAGTGTCCTTATTGGATGAAAATCTATTTCAAAGTCATCACACTATTTTGAGAGTATTTGTGTGTATGAAGAAATCGACACATCAGAACCATTTATCTATAAAGATAGTCTTTTGTATGTGCATTATTGAAAACAAAGGCACACAAAAGAAGTGATGTAGGAATTTTAGAAAGGCTTGTGGATTTATTTTCCTTAGTTTGAGTGTTCATTAGGAACTACTTTCCCAGATGAGAGAGGAGTTACAAAAATAAATTTTGTCTAAAATATTCTCATCTTCAACGAAAGGCCTAGTTGCTAGTTTTGTTCTCTTTTCCTTTTTTGACAAAGGTTCTTCTCTTCTCATTTTTTTTTCTCATTTTTTTCCTTTATGTTTTCTGCTTTTTCTTTAAGAATTTTTTTGGTGGTTAATTACTGCTAGTCATACATGGTGTTCTCATGTTGAGGCATCATCATTCTAGTCTTGAGTGACAACAATTATACACCTCAATTGATTTCTTAATCTCATTATTAAAATACCTCTCTTTTGATTTGATTTTTTTTGTTATATTATAGTGGTTACATGTGTTTTCTATGCAAACATAATTAAATATTAATAGAAATAATTAAAATATGATTAAATAGATGTTCCAAATTTTGGAATTGAGGGGACATTCGAATAACACTTCATTTGGTATAATTAAATATTAACTTCTATTAGTTGGGTCCATGGGTCAATTGGTTTGACCAGATGACCCATTTTGATTTAACTGTATGACATCACACACACACACACACACACAAATATATATATGAATAATAATATTAAATTATAAATATATTTTGTAAAGGGGGCCAGTCATCTAGTGATGCTGCAGCCACAACCATTGAATCATCAACTAATGGCTACGCGCCTTTCCCCCTTCTCTACACACTGCAAGTTTTCCTCACCTTCAGGCACTACCTCATCTCTAGATGTTATTTTCCTTCATCTCCGGATGCTGCAAGCCCTTCCTTGGTCTCCAGGCGTTGTGAGCCCTTATAGATCCCAACTTCATTCAACAAGCAAGTGAAGCAAACCCTTTCTAGTTCTTTGTACTCTTCAATTTCAAACTTTCTCTGGCTTTCTTTGATCCATATCCCATTGAATCCCCAATCCATTTTGACTAAGGAGCATGGCCAACATCTTCATAGGAATGCTTTCCTCCATCTTTGAAAATTAATTTGAAATGATTCGTTTTAATGTAATGTGAGATTTTTGTTTTAATTATTCGTTTGCATTTTCTCTTTGAAGGTTGTAGCAATTAGGCTCAATGTGGAAATAGTATAAGAACATCAAGTTCAAAGTTTGGTGTACTGTAGGCAATGAGACAAATGAAGGCACCAGTTCTGGCTTGGCAACCAGAAGAAGTGAATGTCAAGACAAGAAAGTTGCAGGCAAGAAATTCTTTGATATTGTTATGAACTAATGACACAAGAATTGGCCAAGATAGTTAGTTATGCCATAATTAAGTGATTAGCATGAAAATGATGTAATTAAGAGGAACAAGGTTATTAGCAATCCTATCATTAGGGAATACGGTTGTCCTAGCACACTACATGTTTGATACAATGTTGGAATGGTGAAAGTTGTACACTTGTTAGGAATTGTTCCAATATGGTGATGAATTATAATGGAAGGAAGGTAGGAATGATTTTGCAAAGCCTTTTTCTCAACTCCAATCTTTTCCTCTCTTCTTTTCTCCTCCATTCTCCTCCCTTTTTTGCTTCCTCTACAATCTCTATTACTCTATCAACAAGTAAACTCCTTCATCAAGGGTGATTGTAGCGCCAGCTGACTAGTAGGCGCTACATGGTGATATTGCTGGGATATCATCCCAATAAAGCATTTTTGGCAAGGGCAAGGCTTCTTGTGTGTGGAAATAGGGAAAAAAACTCACAGCCCTTGTATAAGGATCCAATGGTTGTGATATGGACGCTCCTAGAGTTGAAAACTAGGGACTCTCCCAGATAACTTATGGCCATTTTGTAACAATCAAGTAACATATATAAAACTAGCAATGGAAATATAAAAATATCAATAAAATAAAATATAGTTCTTTCTAATCAAACAACCATGGAAGGATGCCATAAATAAATTGGAGATTGAAAAGTTGCCATCAAGCCTAAAATGATGAAAGTAGGTTTTTAATTTTTTTTTAATTTTTTTTTAATGTGTAGTGTGTGAAAGTGAAAAGAGCATAGAAAGGAGAGGACAACGGTTTCTTAATAAAAACTTATTATAAAAAACAGTCCCTAATCAGCAAATTCCAATTCATGCTCTTAAAGTGCTTTTATTAATAAATATATAAATAAATAAATGACCTGGTTTGCTAGATTTTGGTCTAACTAGCTGATTTGCCAGGTTTCAGTTGGTGATGCTGTTGAAAAATATATAAACTCTTGATATAAACATGGTTTTGAATTGCTATTTAATATGATGGTTCTCTTAGTTTTTGTGTTAATTTTATGCCTCTGTAGTTTGGATCACTTCTTTTGATGCACTCCATGTAGGTAGGTGAAGTTTAGACTCAATTTCATTTCATGGTGACCTGAAGTATTTCAGAGAGGAAAATCAAAGAGACAAACTTGTAGCAAGAAGTCAAATCCAACAAGAAGCACAACCAAGCTATGTCACAAAGCGCACCTGTGTTCTTTTTTGGATTGTTGTCGACATTTTCGAATTCATACAGTAAGGAACATGGATTGCTTGTGTCAAGCAACACACCCATGCTGCTTGATGAACATGTGAAACATTAATTGTAGATCCCTTATAAAATGGAGGCTCAAAGGTATCAAAAGGGGAGGCTGCCTGGAGACTGAGAGAGTTACATATCTAAGAGGCAAGAAGAGATCTAAGAGAAAGCTAAGAGTAGAGAAAACCAAAGATGGAGCTTAGATGCACTTAGATCCATCGACTGACAAGCAACTACATAACTTTTGTGTCAAGGATATGAAGTTCCCTTTCTTTTTAATTTTGTATTTTCTTGTCAAATGTTTAGATTAATGTCTATGGTTTGTATCTTGAAAATGGAGGTGCAAAACCTTTTTTCTAGGATTGTGATTTACCAAGGAATGTAATAGATCTTTATATTTTGAATTTCTCCTTTACATTAATGGTTAATTTCTTTTGATTTAGTTTTGAAGCACTTTATGCTTATGATTGTGAATGCTCTCAATTGCATGAACTTAGGTGTCAAAGGAAGGACTGAAGGTGAACTTTGATACTGAAATTCTAGAACCAAACCTGGAACCTTGACTTAGGGTTCTTGAGGATGCATTGGATTGTCACAAACCTCAAAGGGTTTAATTAGGTCTAATTAACACAAGAGTAGGTTTAGCTTAAGTATGCAACTTACTATACCTTGAAAGAGAATAACGAATACTTAAGGATGATCCACCTTCAATAGTAAGTAGACCAAATCGAGAGAAGCTAAAAGAGAAGTCTTTACCTTTCCTTGCGGTGAACCCTGATCTTAGGATAATTTGAACTTGGTCTTTTGCCCCAAGGCATTACTCTTAATCACTTACACCTCTTGTTAATTGTAGTACTTTAGTTTATTTGCTTTAGTTTTTCTTTTCCATTCCATATTGGTTTGTTGTCTAGATCATCTTTAGTTGTAATTATTCGGTAATTGACAACTTAGGCCCCTTGGAAATGATAACTTTATTAATACTTGACAAACCGTGCTCTTGCAGTACACTTTAGTGGGGTTGACCGATTTGACTTCCAGTCAACAATTGACATAAAACTAAACCGGGTTGCTGCTTAGTTCCCTGTTTTGTAGGTCCATATGGTCGATTTGGTCTGGGTTTAAAAACATTGCTGAAATGTAAATTGGAAAATTAATAAAAAAACTCACAGAAAATTGCTAACTTACCAAATAATGGAATGTAACTTTATATGGTTTTTAATCAACCCTTTCTTTTACATACTAAACATCGTAATCTTATTTTCTTGATTTTACCTCCAAAAAATCACTCTCCAATCAATTCCTCTCATTGTTTGAAGATACTAGACATCAATGGATGTTGTATTTGCTAAAAATTAGTCATACGTAACTAGTCCTTTACTTCAATGGGTGAGAATACAATATGTGGAAAAAAAAGAAAAAAGAAAAAACGACTGCACAACTTCATTCATTAATTTTTTTATCTCTCCCTTTAATTTTAGTTCCAATCCTTCAATATATAATTTTAGACAAACCTCGTACATGAAGACTAAAAGAAACACTAAACACTGCACCAACCATGGCAAGTTTACTCAAAGAAGAAGAAACATCTAAATCTAGTACCAGCCGAAGATTCTAAACTAATTAGAGAAACTAAAATTATTTATAATATTTCTTTTAAGTCATTAGAAAACTAGTTACTTCTAGAAAGGGAGCTAGAAAATGAACTCACCATCTTACATATAATTTCATTTCCTTTCAAACATTGTTTTCTCTTTTAAGACATTTCTTACTAAAGTTAATTCCATAGAACTTTCTAAAATTTCCCAAGAGGCACTTAATGATGAAGATTAAAGGCAACTCATGGATGAAGAAATGGAAGCATTCATGAAAAAATAGATTTAGTAGGCGGTTGAACTTTCTAAATATCAAAAAAAAAAAAAAAAAAAAAAAAAAAAACCAATGATCGTAAGTTGGTATTAATTATCTTAATTACTTAAATATAATACATATAAAACCTTGGAGAGATATGAGGCCAGATTAGTTGGTAGTGGTAATACACAAGCATATGAGATTGATTTGAGGAGACCTTTGCTCTTGTAGAAGAAGTAAATACTACTTGAATATTAATATATTTAAGGGATAATCCTAGTTAGCCTTTATAGCAATTTGATACTAAAAATGATTTCTTGTAGAAAGATCTAGAAGAAGTTTACATAACATCACTAGGATTTGATGAAATACTTAAAAGTAATGAGATTTGTAGATTGAAAAAAGGCTTTGGATAGGCTCTAACTTTGACCATGAGCTTGGTTTGAAAGATTCAAGAAAGCTATGGTTGATATGGACTTTGATGAAGCTAAAGAGCTAACACTCTTTATCAAACAATCATAATATAGAAGGGTAAAAGTTTTCTAGTTTGGATGATATAGTTGTCAAGGGAGACAACTTAGAAGAAATAAATAAATATGACAGCAATCTGTTGAAGAATTTAAATTCTTGGATGGACTAATTGAATAGAACCATAGATTAGTGGAAGTGAAAGAAGGTGGAGTGGTTTATAGTAGATAATAGTGTTTTGTTGGAAAATTAATCTACTTATTACATACAAAGCCAAATGTTAACCATAAATTTACCTACTATAATAGGAGAGTGCACTATAAGTATAGTAGGTCAATTCATGCATTGCCCTAAGTTCATACACTATGAAGTAGTTCATCTAATCTTGTGCTCTTTGAAATACAACATAAGGAATGAAATCTAGCTTAAGAAAAATGAATAATTGTGTTTAGAGGCATATATACACTAGTAATACCAATGCTAGGAAGGAGACTATTATTTAGATTATGTATTTGGAGGGTAAATTTAATAATTCAAAAGAGTAAGAAGCAAACTATAGTAGTTAGATCAAGAGGTGATGTTGAGTTCACAACAATGGCACATGAAAAAGCAACCTTCAATGGTTAAAAATTATTCATGATGATCTTTGTTTCAATTGGTAGGCACTATGAAGTTATATTTCGGCAACAAATTAATGACTAACATTGTTCACAATCTAGTCCAAGATCAAACCAAAAATATGGATACTGGGTTAATTTTTATAACATAAGTCCAAATTGAAAATTAATGACTAGATATCTTCATAATGCGTCAATCTAATCATTCATTTCAAACGAATTATTTACAAGTTGGGAATGCAAAATATATATTTTCCAACTTGAAAGTGAGTGTTGGGAATGTCGGCAAAAGGTTTGGTTTTGCCATTATTTTCTTTGAAAACATTTTTTTCTCTCATCCTCTATTTGGTTATATTCATCTTTCTTTATTTTTACAATAATATTGTTGCCTTCTTGAAAATTGACATTATTATTTATAGTAAGATAATTGAGACTTTGTAGTTGCTTTTGGACATATAGTTCTCATCATTGTCATTATTTTTTTAAAAATTATATTGCTTCCACATTCTTAGTGTTGCCATTTCATGTTTTGGATATCATTTCAACAACAATGGCATTTTTTTTAATATAAATAGATAGGTAAAGCATGAGAAAGGGAGGTTGATTTATAGCTCCTATAAATTAACTATATTAGATGAATTTGATGAAAGATTTAGTGTCTTTCTTACAAGAGTAAGAGTCAGGCATGGGTCTATGAAATGACATCAACTTTGTAAAGAATAACATGTTAAGTGTTAAGTATTTGATTATACATGTTTTTCTATTATTAACTAACGCACTTCGCTTATCTTTTTTTAGAAAATTGAGTATTTTTGGTACTTAATTAATTTCTATTTCCTATTCAAGTCAATGATTATGCATTTAGAGCTAAGAAAGTGAATTTGGAGTAATTTGAAGTCAAACTCGATTAAGTATTGAAGCTCTTGGGATCTATACAAGAGAGAATACACTGTAGCATGCACTGGTATTGAGTGTTGTAGCAAAATTATTGTAGCAATTTCTCTAGGAGTTACATGGGTTAAGACCATGTAATTCACAAGAAAATAGTGCCTTGCAATACTTTGTTAATTATTTTACTCTAGGTTACTTCAAGGTTGAGTACATGGCATGAACATGCCACCATTTTGCCTCGATTTCTTAAGGTATAAAAGGCTGAGTTGCGATTCTTTGAGAGAATTTATCCCTCTTTTTGCTCCCAGTTTATTTATTTATTTATTTTTTTGTACATAGGGAGTGGGGGTTTGAAGGATATTTGTTAAGGTTTAACAAAGACATCAGGAGAGATCTAAGCAACATCATTATCAATATTTGATCACGATTGGAGAGGAAGCACAAGTATTCTCGGTAGGGATTCCATCATACAATAGTAGAGTTTAAGGGATTTTTAATGATGTTTTGTTTTCTTTATCTCTTTCTTTGATCGTATTTGTATTTTCTTAGGATAAAAAACTAGGCATTCTTAAATATCCTGATATGGATAAACCCTAGGATAGATTTATAGTTGGCTATTGACTTTATATCGGTTCAATATATATTGTGTGCTGTGATTCATTTATGTGTGCCTTGATAAATGAATTATACATATAGAGAGAGAGCTTCAATTCAATATTGATTTGCAAGTCGAGATTGAGAAATTCTTTACTTATAGATCTAGCATAGATGAAGAGAGTTGTAGATGTTCACTATCGTAATGCTATTGGATTTGGATTAGAGAGTGAAAGATGTTAGTCTTAAGAGAGAGATTCATAGAGATTTAATGCAATCATAGGGAAAGTCAATTACAAAGTGATTTCAATTGATTTTCGTATGAGATTAGGCACTAATAGCCTTAAGAAAAGTCTTACCATAATTTAGGAGTCTCCAAGGTCTAAAACTATCGAGAATCAAACTGGTGTTAATTCTAATTGTAATTGAAATCCTAGGGTGATCCAACTTTTGGTACCTCCCACATTGATTAATTATCTTTCCCTTATTTCTTAATTACTTAGCTCTTGATTTAGATATATTTATTTAAGTCTTACAAATCTTGATTGTAAGGCTAAATAATAAAAGTAAAACTTGTACTCGTACTTCCAATCCTAGTAGGACTACATCTTACTTGACAACACACTTTACATGTGCATTTGCATTTGCATTTATTCGCTATATACTTCATATGTACAACAATGCTTATTAAATAGAATGATCCAACTTTATATTGTGTTTTTTATATTTTTTGCACAAGTTTTATATTTTTGAGAAAAATATTCTTTTTTTTTAACATAGATCATTCTTATTGATTTTTTTTCTTGCTATGATTGGGGTGGTTATTTTATTGGATATAGAGCTATATATGATAGTTGTTGTCTAATCATCATTGTTATTAATGTTATTGTTTATTTGTAGGTAGAAATTGTGTGGTTGCTTTGATAATTACCATCTTCATTGTCAATATTTTCAAATATTAATTTTTAGTTGGGTTGTCACAATGCTGTTAGCATTATACTACTCTTTTTTGAAAGCATCATTGTTACCTTATCACAAGGTTGCTAGATTCCTCTGAACAATAAAATAGTGGGGATGGTTTTAATCTTTTAGTGATCAAGCTAAAAGAAGACCATTCAAACCCAAGATTTTGTATTTATAGAGGATGTTAAGTTCAAGGAAGCAATAAGAGGGTATGAGAAAAAAGAGCTTGTTATTGATGTACAACTAAAGAATGATTCTCCACAACATGTTCGAGAAAACCGTTTTCCACATTAAAAAGGTAATGGTAATCATGAAGATGAGACGATCATCATGAAGGTCATAAGACTAATAAGGAAGGATGAGTTGGTTCCAAAGCCTTGACCACCCGATTAACTAGCATATCGTGTGACATTGGTCCAGATTGATTCCTGCTTCTAGGATCTTGGGCTTCAACTATATTCATGAATAGGAAATATATTAGGTAAGGAGTGGGAGAGCCTCTAATTGTTATCTGCCTCTTCTCACTACCAAGGTTTACTGTTTCCCACTTACTATTTGCTACTATCTAGTGTCCCATCATAAATATGGTGGAGAATTTTGTTTTTTTGCCAAGATGAGTGGCTAGGCCGCTAAGAAAGGCAGGGGCGTGCATAAGCCTCGGCAGAGCAAGTGGGAGTGGGGCCCGCAAACACATGGGCGCAAGAACCACCAACACACAACCACTACTCACACTCCCAGAAATATGCTCTCACCCAAATTCGAACTCTCACCACTTGTGAAGAGTTCTATAGGGACCCGGCTACCAATAGACCACTTGGACGTTGGTTTAGTATGGTGGAGAATTAGTGGAGACATCTTCGTGAGAGTGCGAGATCAAGAAAATCTGAGAAACAATGGGCGTGTCATGTTGCTTATTGCCTCCTTTTGGAGGATCCCAAAGCAAGCTCTTGAGATAGTCTTTCCTTGGGATGACAAACTAGGAGATCACGTTTCATTGTTATTGTCTAATCTCCAATTATCACCTTGCCTCCATGTGGGGAATGAACAATATCCACTCTAGTGGCATGTTGCAAGGTTTCCTAAATTTCCACGACATGTTGTCACACCCTACAAATTTTCTCCATCAACATACAAGGGCAAGGATGACATTTCTCAACATTTATCATGACTTGGTGGTAGGTGGAGAGAATTAGTGGGGGTTGGTGGGGATTATTTTATATTATTTGCTGGTAGGTGCCACCTACTCCCTTAATGTGAGCCCTTGGATCAAAATGATTCTAGCCCTTGATTTGTTAGGTGAAGGGTTATATAAACCCCTCATGACATTGTAAAGACACACAAGAGAGCTTCATTACAAGCATTCAATATACAAGAGAGATTTCTTCGCATCTTCTTGCTTGTTCATTTGCTTGTGTTCTTGCATATTTTCTTTAAGTGCTTACTTGCTTTACTTTCTTGCCTACTTTACATTTTCATACTTGCAAGCTTGTAATCTTTAAGTTATCTAAGAGGGAAGGTTGCCTTGGTTTGGTTTGAACATTGAACATTAAACAAACACTTGAAGTGTGAACAAAAACCAATCAAGAGCCTACACAGAACCTTGAATGAAATAACAAGCCCGTGACAAGTGGTACCGGAGCTTTGGTTTTTTTACATCTTGCTTTTTGAAAATGTCAGGATCTCAAAGTGATATGACCCAAGCCATCAAAAAGAAGCAACCAAGGAAAGAGAGGGAAAGCTCTAGAGATGTCATGGCGAACATGAACACAAGGTTCTCAAAGATGGAGCTTGTGGTGGGTGAAAGGCAAGAGTGGAGTGATGATATGGAGCATCGCGTCTAGGGACTCGAGCATCATGTCGGGGGGCTTGAGCATGTGAATGAAGATTTCCGGGAGGAGATGCAAGGTGCGCTCAACATCACCACCTCTAAATGCCTCGACTATGTCAAGAGCTTGGAAGATTCTCTCCAACCCCGAGTTGTTCGTGTGGAAGATGAACTTGTGAGTGCCTACACCGAGTTGTGTGCAAGATTTAAGCAAGTTGAAGAAGAGCTCATAATATGCAAGAGGGTGATTGCCTAAGGAGCAAGTGTGGCCACTCCGTCCACTACCTCATCATCATCCAAGATTGATGTTCCTAGGCCCAAGTGGAACAACGGGTTTAGGAATGCCAAAGAGATTGATAGTTTTTTTTTGGGGCTTAGAGCAATATTTCATGGCCCATGGCTTGGAGGAAGCCAAGAAGGTCGATAGTGTGGCTTTATACCTCACTGATGTTGCGATGATTTGGTAGAAAAGGTGATACGGAGACATTGAGAAGGGCACCTTAACTATCAACACATTTGATTATTTCAAGAAGGAGCTCAAGAAGCAATTCTACCCGAAAATGTGGAGAATGAGGCAAGAGCAAAGCTTTGTCGGCTATCTCACAAAACTAGCATTCAAGAGTACGTGAAGGAGTTCTCTGAAGTACAATTTGAAATCACTGACTACCCCGACAAGGAAGCTCTCTTTGCCTTCGTGGATGGACTCCAACATTGGGCTAGATTGGAGATCTAAAGGAGGGGTGCTCAAGACCTCACCACCACCATTTCCATTGCTGAATCTCTTATTGAGTTCAAGAAACTAGAGAAACCCAAGTCTTTCAAAGACAAGGGGTTTAAATGCAAGAATGGTGGCGAGAGCAAGAAGGAGAACTTTTCGAAGTTCTCTATACTCAAGGAAGGACATAGTATGACAGAAGGTAAAGACCGTTCTCCTCTCAAGTGCTACTTTTGTGACAGTCCTCATTTTGCTAGGAATTGTCCTAGCAAGAGCAAGATCTCCGCCTTGGTGGAGGAAAAGGAGAATGCTCACAAGGAGAAGAAGATGGGCTCTTTACAAATATTAAATGCCATCAAAGCCAAGGTTAAGGCTAAGGGTGAGAAGAAGGGGCGTTTATTTGTAGAAGTCGAGGTGAAAGGCCAAGTTATGATGGCCTTAGTTGACACCGGTGCATCCAACAATTTCTAGAGGTGAAGGAAGTCGAGAGGTTGGGTGTGACCTACAAGACGGAGCATGGATGGCTCAAGGCTATTAACTCGGAGGTCAAATCCATTTTGACGTAGCCCATGGATTAGAGATGCGCCTTGGAAAATGGAGGAGCCAAGTTGATTTTTCCATTGTGCCAATGGATGATTATTCCATGGTCCTAGGGATGGACTTCATGGATGGTGTCAAAGCGGTGCCGATTCCCTTCGCCAACACCATGCGCATCATTGGAGAGGGAAGCCGAGTATGATAACTTTGGCAAGGGAGGTGATCCTCCAAGCTAAGCAAATTTCAGCCTTACAACTCCAAAATAGCCTCAAGAAGTTATGCTCTACTTTCCTCGCCGCACTCAAAGAGGAAACCGGAGAAACACCTTGTGAAGTGCCCAACGAGATGATTCCCGTCCTTGAGGAGTTCAAGGACATCATGTCACCGGAGTTGCCGAAGAATCTTCCTCCCAAGAGGGAGGTAGATCATAAGATTGAGCTAGAGCATGTCTCAATGCCGCTGACCAACTTTCTTTACCGAATGGCACCCCCCGAACTTGAGGAATTAAGAAAGCAACTGAAGGAGTTGCTTGATACCAGCTACATTTGACCCTCGAAGGCACCTTATGGTGCTCCCGTTCTTTTCAAAGAGAAACATGGCGGGTCCCTAAGGATGTGTATTGACTATCGGGCTCTAAACAAGCTCACGGTAAATAATAAGTATCCAATTCCCCTTATAAGAGACTTGTTCGATCGGCTTGGAGATGCGAGATGGTTCACCAAGCTTGACCTACGGCCCGGGTACTATCAAATGAGGATTACGGAGGAAGATGTGTGAAAGACCGCATGTGTGACAAGGTATGGTTCCTATGAGTTCCTTGTCATACCTTTTGGGCTTACCAATGCCCGGGCTACATTTTGCACTTTGATGAACCATGTTTTTCATCCCTTCTTGGATAAATCTGTTGTAGTGTACTTGGATGATATAGTAGGTCATAGTAAGACCTTGGACGAACACATCCAACACCTACAACAAGTTTTTAAAGGTTTAAGGGAAAATGAGTTGTTTGTAACAAGTGAGAAGTGTGAATTTGTAAGGCCGGAAGTCTCATTCTTGGAGCATGTGGTCGGCCATGGGAAGCTCATGATGGATAAGGCCAAGATCCAAGCCATTGAGTCTTGGAAGACACCTCAATGAGCCACAAACTTGTGGAGTTTTCTTGGGTTTGTGAACTACTACTGCAAGTTCATTTGGGGGCATTCTTCCATTGCTTCCCCTCTCACCAACCTACTCAAGAATAACAAGGTGTGGGAGTGGAATGTGGCATACCAAGAGGCTTTTATGAATTTAAAGCAAACCATGATGGAGAAACCCATCCTAGCACTTCCGGACCATGCCAAACCCTTTAAGATACAAACTGATGCTTCTGATTATGCTATTGGTGGTGTATTGATGTAGAAGGGACATCCTGTTGTACATTACCTTAGAACATGGAGGTATTATTTGTTGGGTGCCAAGTTCAAGGTGAAGACGAACAATGTTGCCACAAGCTACTTCCTTACACAAAAGAAGTTGACACCGAAGCAAGCAAGGTGGCAAATGTTCCTAGCCAGGTTCGAGTTCATGATGGAGCACAAGCCTAGTAAAACAAATTGTGTGGCAGATGCACTTAGTAGGAGGATCGAGCTCGCCTCCGTTTCTTCCCTGAATTTTCCTTTAGTAAGCCACATCCAAGAGATCTTGGAGCATGATCCCCAAGCTAAGAACATCCCAGAGGCCACGAGTGGAGGCAAGACTCGGCGGTTTTTGGTAAAAGATAGGGCGCTTGCCACTAAGGGAGGGTGACTTTATGTTCTTAAGTGGCAAGGCCTAAAGAAATAGATCATGAAGGAGTGTCATGATGTACTTTGGGCGGGGCATCAGGGAGCTCAATGCACCCAAGAACTCATTGAGACGACCTACTATTGGCCTTAAATGCGGGAAGACATTGAGTTGTGTGAAGACTTGTCTTGTGTGACAATAAGATAAGGTAGAGCATGGTGGCACACCGGAACTTCTCCAACCTTTACCCACTCCGGAGAAGCCATGGGAGAGAATTTCCATGGACTTCATCGTTTGCTTACCGAAATCCGAAGGATGTAACAATATCATGGTAGTTGTGGACAGATTTAGCAAGTATGGGGTCTTCATTCCCATACCCACTAAGTTCAATGCCGAAGGTGCCGCAAGATTGTTTTTCAAGTATGTAGTAAAATATTGGGGCATCTCGAAGAGCATTGTGAGCTACCGTGACACGAGATTCACCGGGAGGTTTTGGACCGAACTCTTTAAGCTCATGGGGTCGGAGCTCAATTTCTCTATGATTTTCCATCCCTAAACCGACGGCCAAACCAAGAGCGTAAATTCTTTGGTGGAGCTCTACCTTCACCATTATGTGAGTGCCAATCAACAAGATTGGGTGAAGTATCTTGACATGGCACAATTCTCCTACAACTTGCAAAAGAACAAGTCGTTGGGGACTAGTTCATTTGAGATTGCCACAGGAAGGCAACCGGCCACGCCACATACATTGGAGGGTGGCTACAAGGGCCCTAGTCCGGCCGCATTCAAGTTTGCCAAGGGATGGCAAGAAAAGATGCACATGGCAAGGGCTTACTTAGCCAAGGCCTTAAAGAAGATGAAGAAGTCGGCAGACATAAAGAGGAGGCATGTCGAGTTTGAAGAAGGTGACTTGGTGATGGTAAAACTTCTTCAACACCAAACTCGAAGATTTTCCAAGGTGCACAAAGGCCTAGTGTGGAGATATGAGGGGCATTTTGAGGTAGAGAGAAGAGTAGGCAAGGTGGCCTACCAATTGAAGCTACCAACACACTTGGAGATGCATCTCGTGTTCCATGTGAGCCTCCTAAAGCCTTACTATGCCGATAAGGTGGAGCCAAGCCGAGGGGAGTCAAGGAGAGCACTGAAGGCAATCACAACATTTGAGGAACGGGATGTGGAGGATATATTATCTCATCGCACCATTCGGAGGCGAGGTGCGCACCCGAGCTACAAGGAGGACTTTGTCAAATGGAGGAGATTGTCTATGAGTGAGGCAAGCTATCAAACTATGGAACCACCGGGACATCCTCAAAGCCTATGAGGAAAACGCGACATGGATGTTGTCGGATTGAGTGGGGAAGGATGTCACACCCTACAAATTTTCTCCATCAACATACAATGGCAAGGATGACATTTCTCAATGTTTGTCATGACTTGGTGGTATGTGGAGAGAATTAGTGGGGGTTGGTGGGGATTATTTTATATTATTTGGTGGTAGGTGCCATCTACCCCCTTAATGTGAGCCCTTGGATCAAAATGATCCTAGCCCTTGATTTGTTGTGAAGGGCTATATAAATCCCTCATGACAATTGTAAAGACACACAAGAGAGCTTCATTACAAGCATCCAATATACAAGAGAGATTTCTCCTCATCTTCTTGCTTGTTCATTTACTTGTGTACTTGCATATTTGCTTTATTTTCTTGCCTACTTTACATTTTCATACTTGCAAGCTTGTAATCTTTAAGTTATCTAAAAGGGAAGGTTGCCTTAGTTTGGTTTGAACATTGAACAAACAATTGAAGTGTGAACAAAAACCAACCAAGGGTTGCACGGAACCTTGAATGAAATAATAAGCCCGTGACAATGTGGTAGCATCTTAGGCCTTAAGATCACACCAATAAGAGGTTGTTGGAAACTGGCCTCATCTTTTTCCCTGAAGCTATCTTAGAACCATTCATATGTGATATTCATCCTCCTCTGAATCCCTTTTCTTAGCTAGAGTTAGATCATCGTATTCAACAACATCAGGAGCCTTCTTCGCTTTGTGTTCTACCTCACCACGATGATCGTAGAGCAAGTTTGGGCTATGGTCACTCACTCAAGACTAGTTCCTCAAAGTTTACAAACCCCTTCCATATGATTGTTGGACTTCTCCGTGTAGTTAACCTCCATGTGCCCTATCAGCAGTAGTTATTGAAGGACTTTCATTTGTACATGTGTAGTAGTTCATTGAAAAGATATTTGCATATGTACTCCTATACAAATTGAAAATAATATGTATATATCTTTAAATAATGTCTTTGCATGTATACTTCCAAAAGTCATATTTTTGCATGTATGTCTGTATAACTAAGTTTGAATCAACATGACTAAGAATAAAAAAAACTTATATGAAATGACTCATGGGATCATGCAGGTAGAATTTTAGCTATTTCAAACAAGCAACTTTACTAATATCGAGTCACCATGATATATTCACCTCTTTCTTAATATCAACTATAATAATAATAATTGTGCATTTTAAAAATATTGAATATAAATTTTATAACTAAAATTCTAAAAATAAATAAAATATAAAATAATAAAATAATCAAGGATAAATTCTTTGCATCCATGTAGTTGTTATAATTCCTCATAGGATTCAAATTTCACCATTGGGATGTAGGCCATATGGTAGGGTAATAAATGGGAGCAACCGACCATGTTAAATATCAGTGTGGTAGACTCTGTTGGAGTTGTTGCTATAAACTCTATGCTATCTTTCCTAGTAGAGTCAGCCACACTGTGTACGTGCATGAGAGGCCAACGGCTGATTGGATGGAGAAAAGTAAAAGCTGAAATTGGATTGGATGTTATCAGACTTTTCTTTAAATTCTCTGTTGTTACTTTTGTTTCTTTGTACTTTTTGTATGCTGCCAAGCTGGCAAAGTTGTTTACTTTTAGTCTCTTTATATTCAGTCATGTAGTGAATGCTAAAATCAAGCTTAATAGAAGAAGCTTCATTAGCTATTGTATTTTCCTTCCGAGAAACAGAGAGCTGTGAGAAGAGTGCAACTATCTTTCCTCCAAATATACAACCTTATCTCAATCACTTTGAAGCCTACAGTGGTATTAGAGAACTGGATATGGCCAGCTCCTTTTCATCCTTAAGAGAAGCCAATGTGCCATTGATAAGTGCTCGTGTTATAGTAATGCGAAGCGTTCTTATATTGCAATGAGCATTAATTTAATCAGATTTTATCACTAAAAATTGTGCATTTGTTTACTTTTGTGCATTGTAGGGTTGTGAAGATAAAGTGAAGGAAATGAACGAAATTAGATCTTGTTCGCCATTGTTGGGAAGATTCTCGGACTAAGCAAGGAGCACGGCATGAGTATAGACTTGTGAGTGTGTGCCAACCTCCTTTGGAGGGGCACAAAGGCAGTCACATTCATAATAAGTCTAGCTCGTGCTAACAAGGAGAACTTCACCAAATTAGGAGATTTGAAGCAATCGGCACGATCTACCGTTGATTGTGTGAACAATTCAACGGCCTCGATAAAAACGATGAATTCGGGAGCGTTTCGGAAAGCTAATGTAGCAGAAATGCAGTAAAACACTGCAGCAAGCTACTGTTCATTTTCGGCCAAAATTCAGAAAACCAGAAAGTTCACACGGGCGTGTGGAAATTCCACACGGCCGTGTGAAATCCTGATAAGTTCAAATTTCAGCCGCAACTCAACATTATAAAAGCTTGTTTTGGAGACTAATTTGGGAATCTATTTGGCTCTTCTTTGCCCTAACTTCTGGAGAGGAACGGCGAGGGTTTGGAGAGGACTTCGTGGAGGTTGAAGCGCGTCATCGGCGTCGACATCAACGTCCGACGGCGGCACAAGACCACGGCCACATCGCACACAAGAGGGTTTTCATCTATGCATTCAATTTGTGTTCTTATTATTATTTTGATGGATTTGTATAGCTCCATGAGGAGCTAAATCCCTTGTGGGTATTCGGACTTGTAAACCCTAGGACTATTATGTTTCTTTGACATTGTTATTATGCTTTTCCATTATTGATGAATAAAATTGAGTTTTAATCTTGATTAATTTTGTTATTTTTCCCTTAGCCATGACACTAGGGTTGAGAACAATTTAGGTAATCCTTTGGAGGTGTGACAACTCCTATAAGGTTAGGCTACTTAGGATTGAAGAGGGTTGAGAGGGTGAGTCGTGAGGTAGCGGAATGTCCCCTTTCCCCACCGATGTGATTTTTCCTACCTTTGTGTTCCATGATTCATTAGCGGTCAAGATAGAGTGAAGTGCTAGGAGATAAACTCCCCTGGGGCTTAGTTGCACGAGCAACAGAGTGAAGGGTTGTAGTGAATCTTAGTATTGGGCCTTAATCTAGACTAGGGTTTTCTTTCCTGGACCAAAGGGTTTGAACTACATATAGGAACCGGGTTTATCACTAGGAATCCCTAGAACCTAAAGCAATTTCACATAGTGTGAGGCTTAGGAAGACGAACTCCCCTAGGGCTTAGTTGACAGGTCAACAAGAGTCAAGGGTCGTAGTGAAACCTAATGCCGGGGCATAGTGTTGGGATTAGTCACGGTTGACCTTAGATTTGGGACTGTGTGTTTAAGGATCTCCTCGACTTAATTAACATCAATAGGAAGGTATAATAGTATTGCCTTGCACTAGAAGCATAAATCCTAGGGGTAGATTATCCGGATACCCATCTTCTCTCTCATTGCTTGTCCTTATCTTCTACTCTTACTTGCACTCTCTCATCTTCCACACTTCTTTTTTAATTCTTGCTTTTGCCAATTATTCTCGCACTCACTCACTGATTTCTTTTCACACATCACGTTAGCTAAATAGTGAATACTTATATCTCAAATCCCTATTCCCTGTGGATACGACTACCCACTCACCAGGGTATTTTATTACTTCGACAACCCGTGCACTTTCGGGCCCCTGTCAAAGTTTTTGGCGCCGTTGCCGGGGAGTAGGCGTATTTCTGATACTTGTTTTTCGCTATTTTAGCTATTCCACTTCGTTTTCTAATTCACGCTTCTTTGTCTATCATTGTTCTTATTTTTCTTTTTCTTTGTTTTGGCTTCAGGTTATGACCCGCGGGAATCCTTCGAATCTTGTTGAAGGAGATCTGGAGATTGGTAAAAGAACACATCGAAGAGGGAAGGAACCTATGGAAGAACAGTCCCATCAAGCCAATATTGATTCAGAAGGGTCAGAAGCAATGGCAGAACAGAATGAAGAACAAAGGACATTGTCCGATTTTGCTAGACCCGCAGTGATGGGGACTCAATCGAGCATCGTGAGGCCCCCAATTACCGCAAATAACTTTGAGTTGAAGTCGTCGTTCATTCAAATGTTGCAACAGTCCGCACAGTTTAATGGGTTGGCCGATGAAGATCCCAACAACCATCTTGAGAACTTTCTTGAAGTGTGCGACATGTTGAAGATCAATGGAGTAACGGATGACGCAATTTTCCCATTTTCATTGAAGGGAAAAGCGAGACATTGATTACATTCATTGCCGAGAGCATCCATCACTACTTGGGAGGAGATGGCCGAGGCGTTCTTAGCTAGGTATTTCCCTCCAGGAAAATCAGTGAGGCTCCGGAATGAGATCTCATCCTTCATGCAAATGGAATTGGAGTCTCTATTCGAGACATGGAATAGGTTCAAGGAGCTCCTTCAAAAGTGTCCGCAGCATGGATTCCCCGAGTGGATGATCATTCATACCTTCTACAATTGGTTGAATCCAAGTACCAAGCAACTTCTAGATGCGGCCGCAGGAGGAACTCTAGGAAGCAAGACTCCCGGTGAAGCCCGACACCTTATTGAAGAGATGGCTATGAATAGCTATCAATGGAACACAAGGGACCGAAAGAAGGTGGCCGGAATTCATGAGGTTGATGCAGTTACATCTTTGGCGGCACAAGTGGAATCAGTGAGTAAGAAGTTAGATGTTCTAACTTCACTAAGAGTTGCGGCCATTACTACTTGTAACGGTTGTGGGGGAGGTCATGGTTCGAGTGATTGTCCGATTGCTATTGGAGGCACTAGTACGGTGGAACAGGCTGATTTTGTGGGCAATGCGTATAGAGGACAAGGCCAAGGCAACCCGTACAGTGGCACTTACAACCCGGGGTGGAGGAACCACCAGAATTTCTCATGGAGCAATCAAGGTTAGTCGCAACAAAAGAGCAACACACCATCGGGATTTCAAAATCAACAAGCACCGAACCTAGAAAGCCGAGTGACTGGACTAGAAAGAAAGATGACCGATCTAGAGAAAGCCCTCACAAGGTTCATTTTTTCTTCGGATGCTAGGTTTCAGTCGGTGGAAGCTACACTTCACAATCACACCACCTCCCTACACAATTTGGAGAATCAAGTGGGGCAAATTGCGAAGACTTTGGCAGAAAGACCTCAAGGTAGTTTGCCTAGTAATACGGAGGCTAATCCAAGGGAGCAAGTGAAGGCAATTACCTTGAGAAGTGGGAAAGAGGTCGAGAGAAATCTCCCTCTTGAGAAGACAAAAGAAGCACCTGAAGTTGAAGAAGTAGGGGGAGAAGCACCAAAGGAGAAAGAGGTGGCACCACCTCCCTACAAGCCGAGGATCCCCTACCCTTCGAGGTTGAAGAGTGATCAAGACAATGAGCAATACAAGAAATTTCTAGGTATTTTCAAACAATTGCACATCAACATACCATTCGCGGAAGCATTAGCCCAAATGCCTAAGTACGCGAAGTTCCTGAAGGACCTCTTAACCAACAAGAGGAAATTGGAGGAGAGTGCATCTGTAATCTTTGATGCCAATTGCTCGGCCGTATTGCAAAAGAACATGCCAAGCAAGAGAAAGATCTCGGGAGTTTCATAATACCATGCAATATCGGTAACTTGGATGAAGAGATGGCATTGGCTGATTTCGGGGCAAGTATCAACGTTATGCCCTACACATTCTTCCAAAAGCTAGGCTTGGGCGATCCTAGACCCACTCGGATGACACTTCAACTTGCGGATCGATCGGTGAGGCATCCGAGGGGAATTGTGGAAAACGTGTTGGTGAAGGTAGACAAGTACATATTTCCTGTCAACTTTGTTGTGCTTGATGTGGATGAGGATGTCGAACTACCGCTGATTCTTGGGAGGCCGTTCTTGCGTACTTCCAAGGCTTTGATAGACATGGACGGCGGAGAGTTCACACTTAGAGTTGGAGATGACAAGCTCACCTATCGCCTCGCCGAAGCTATGAGACATTCTCTTGATTTTGATGACACTCTATATTATCTTGATGCTACTGATGAGTGTATTGATGAATATGTGCAGGAAATGATGAACCCGGATCCATATGAAGGGTGGCCGGACCAAGATGAAGACATTGAAGAAGAAGTGCTAACACTTGGTCTAGTCGAGGAGAAGGTCGAGCCAAAATCGGGGCTCATAAAAAAGATGAGAAGAAAAATCAAGAGAGCGAAAAGACGCCAAACCAAAGGCCCCAAAATCAATGGGGATAAGCAAGTAAGGAGTGAGGGTGTTTCGGCCTTGTGTGGTAACAAAATCACTAACTCTATCTCTACTCTACAAAGACTATGTTCTGCATGCTTTCAGGTTGTAGGGAAGATGGCAACTTCTATTCATGAGCCACCGTAAGGTAAGACTAGGTACGTCAAGCTAAGTGACGTTAAACAAGCGCTTCTTGGGAGGTAACCCAAGCTTTAACAGTTTTTCTAGGACTTAGTTTAGTTTTAGGTTGAATAAAAGCCTTAGTTTTGGTGTCCTGAATTCTTTATGCATATGCTGCAATTTTACTGTGGATTGATGATGTTTTCCGTGTACCTAAACGATAATTGATGAAGTTTGAGTCGGCTGAGCATGTTTTCTATGGTATCTGGTCGTGTTTTGATAGTTTTCACAGGCTCCAAGCATCGTATTTGTGTTTATAAATTTTTCTGAAAGTCTGTGAATTTTTCCAAGTAATTCCAGAAAAAACATATGGTCGTGTGGAATTTCCAGACGAGCGTGTGTTACCAAGTAGGGTTCAACCAGTGAAAGCACAGGGGCGTGACCTTGCACCTGTGAAAAACTTCAGAAGGGGCACACGGCCGTGTGGAATTTCCACACGGGCGTGTGAAAACCTGCAGAACATAAACTCTTAGTCCAGAGAATCCACAGGGGCGTGTGGGAGCCCCTGTGAGTAACCCTGTGTTAAGGCACACGGCCGTGTGGAATTTCCACACGGCCGTGTGAAAACTCTGTAAAGACCCCCTTTTCTTCCCAAGAATACACAGGGGCGTGTGGCTGCCCCTGTGAAGTACTTGTGCATGGCACATGGCCGTGTGGATATTTCACACCACCGTGTGAAATACTTAGGGTTTCTCGGGTAAGTCAGAGAGACCACAGGGGCGTGTGAGGTGCCCCTGTGGCCGGCCTTGTGTTCTTGGCCAGGTTGGGCACACGGCCGTGTGGAATTTCCACACGGACGTGTGAATTCTTTCAGAGACCATCGGTGATTCCCCGTGAATCCACAGGGGCGTGTACCAGCCCCTGTGGAACTCCCCTGTGAAGGCACACGGCCGTGTGGGGTTATCACACGGCCGTGTGGGATAGTCCAGAGAGTGACCAGAGTGCACACAGGGGCGTGTGTGAGCCCCTGTGAACCCTAATTTCAGAGGCACACGGTCGTGTGTAATTTCCACGCGGCTATGTGGATTCCCATAACTTCAAAAGCCGTGTGTTTTATTTTAGAGTTCACTCGTGCCTCTTTCATTTTCTACTCCAAAACACTCTCCGACCCTCTCTTCCGATTCTCCGATCATCTCTGAGCTTTTTAGAGGTTTTATTTGAGGTTTTCCAGCCGATTTCTCAAATCTATTCATCCACACCGTCGGTAAGAACTTCAAACTATTTTTCTTCATCAATTATTGATTTAATTAGTTATTTTTGATGATTTCTCTTGTATTGAATGTTTAATATGAATGTAAATATGCTTAGAAAGAAATTAGAACGAATCTGGATGTAAATTTGGAATTTTTTAGCCCCACGGCCGTGAGGCTCTGTCCGCCTTACAATCCACACGGGCGTGTGGAATTTCCACACGGCCGTGTGGATTTTTGTAGATTGTGTTATAGTAATGCGAAGCGTTATTATCTTGCAATGAGTATTAATTTAATCAGATTTTATCACTAAAAATTGTGCATTTGTTTACTTTTGTGAATTGTAGGGTTATGAAGATAAAGTGAAGGAAAGGAACGAAGTTAGATCTTGTTCACCATTGTTGGGAAGATTCTCGGACTAAGCAAGGAGCACGGCATGAGTATAGACTTGTGAGTGTATGCCAACCTCCTTTGGAGGGGCACAAAGGCAGTCACATTCATAATAAGTCTAGCTCGTGCTAACAAGGAGAACTTCACCAAATTAGGAGATTTGAAGCAATCGGCACGATCTACCGTTGATTGTGTGAACAATTCAACGGCCTCGATAAAAACGATGAATTCGGGAGCGTTTCGGAAAGCTAATGTAGCAGAAATGCAGTAAAACACTGCAGCAAGCTACTGTTCATTTTCGGCCAAAATTCAGAAAACCAGAAAGTTCACACGGGCGTGTGGAAATTCCACACGGCCGTGTGAAATCCTGATAAGTTCAAATTTCAGCCGCGACTCAACATTATAAAAGCTTGTTTTGGAGACTAATTTGGGAATCTATTTGGCTCTTCTTTGCCCTAACTTCTGGAGAGGAACGGCGAGGGTTTGGAGAGGACTTCGTGGAGGTTGAAGCGCGTCATCGGCGTCGACATCAACGTCCGACGGCGGCACAAGACCACGGCCACATCGCACACAAGAGGGTTTTCATCTATGCATTCAATTTGTGTTCTTATTATTATTTTGATGGATTTGTATAGCTCCATGAGGAGCTAAATCCCTTGTGGGTATTCGGACTTGTAAACCCTAGGACTATTATGTTTCTTTGACATTGTTATTATGCTTTTCCATTATTGATGAATAAAATTGAGTTTTAATCTTGATTAATTTTGTTATTTTTCCCTTAGCCATGACACTAGGGTTGAGAACAATTTAGGTAATCCTTTGGAGGTGTGACAACTCCTATAAGGTTAGGCTACTTAGGATTGAAGAGGGTTGAGAGGGTGAGTCGTGAGGTAGCGGAATGTCCCCTTTCCCCACCGATGTGATTTTTCCTACCTTTGTGTTCCATGATTCATTAGCGGTCAAGATAGAGTGAAGTGCTAGGAGATAAACTCCCCTGGGGCTTAGTTGCACGAGCAACAGAGTGAAGGGTTGTAGTGAATCTTAGTATTGGGGCTTAATCTAGACTAGGGTTCTCTTACCTGGACCAAAAGGTTTGAACTACATATAGGAACCGGGTTTATCACTAGGAATCCCTAGAACCTAAAGCAATTCCATATAGTGTGAGGCTTAGGAAGACGAACTCCCCTAGGGCTTAGTTGACAGGTCAACAAGAGTCAAGGGTCGTAGTGAAATCTAATGCCGAGGCATAGTGTTGGGATTAGTCACGGTTGACCTTAGATTTGGGACTGTGTGTTTAAGGATCTCCTCGACTTAATTAACATCAATAGGAAGGTATAATAGTATTGCCTTGCACTAGAAGCATAAGTCCTAGGGGTAGCTTGTCCTGATACCCATCTTCTCTCTCATTGCTTGTCCTCCTCTTCTACTCTTACTTGCACTCTCTCATCTTCCACACTTGTTTTTTAATTCTTGCTTTTACCAATTATTCTCGCACTCACTCACTGATTTCTTTTCACACATCGCGTTAGCTAAATAATGAATACTTATATCTCAAATCCCAATTCCTTGTGGATACGACTACCCACTCACCAGGGTATTTTATTACTTCAACAACCCATGCACTTTCGGGCCCCTGTCAGCCATTCTTTAATGGAGAGAACTATAACCTATGGAGTTTGATGATGAAGACGATGTTTTGATCGAAAGATTTGTGGAGTCTCGTTGAGAAGGGTTTCAGTGGAGAAGGTGACGGGCTCGAGTCAACAAGAGCATGAAGAAGGATGCAAAGGCACTATTCCTTATCCAGCAAGCTCTTGATCCAAGAGTGCTCATCAGAATCTCATAGGCCAAAACTACCAAAGAAGCTAGGGGACTGTGGGATCGAAAATACGTGTCTGGCACCATGTCTGTGAAGAAGACACCAGACGGCACATCGAAGCACAAATATCATATTTGTTTCGTGGGTTCTTCCCTTCCTAGTAGAGGCAAGCCTCTATTATTAATTACCCCAGACAATGTCTTGGGAACCTCCGATTAAGGGCAAAAGTACAAATAAAAAGGCAATGAAAAATAATAAATTTATTGTCAAAATATATGGCGATCTATTATAAATATTGCCATATATATATAGGCATATATATTTTATTTATTTATTTATTATTATTTATTTATTTTTTAGACGCCGTCATCCGCCTTGGGGAATATACTTCGCCACTGTTTCATTAACCACCTCAAATTCATACCTCGTTCCCTCTTTTGAGAGTGACTATCTCAAATATCTTACTGCCGTTCAGAAATTCATACCTCGTTCCCGCTTCAAACTTGTATATTTCCTCAAAATTCATGTCCCTTCAAGATTTGGATTTCATCAACCATCTCAAGATATGTATTCCAATATTGCATAAGCGTTTTTATTGCTTCTCAATAAGGAAACGCATGTTGTCAAGTGCTGACATAAGGCTGCGCCAGCTTATCTTCGCCTGGTCCTTTTCTCATTGTTTCATGTCCCATGAACACCATGGTCATTGTTGATGATATCACCACTTTATTTTGCCACTTGAAATTTATTTAAACCATGCATGCATGCATGCTTTCCCCATTTTCATTTTCATTTTCATTTCATCATGCACATATGCATGGAAAGCACAAAATTTTTTTATTATTTTTATTTTTATTATTTTTTATGCACGTGAGCATGGAAAACATTGCATGCTTTTTCTCATTCTTTCTCTCATATTCATTTTCCTTCATTTTTCATTTTTTTTTATTTTTTTTATCATGCATGTTATACATGCATAGCATTGAATGCTTTTTCTCATTTTTTTTTTATTTTTATCATTATTATTTTTGTTTTTGCATAACATTGAATGCTTTTCTCATTTTTTATTTTATTTTATTTTTTTTTTAAATCATGCACGTTTGCATGCTTCTTTTGTTTTTTGCAAGTATGCATGTATACCTGCATACTTTTCTCGTACTTGGCGGGACCCACATCTTTGTTTTTTTTTTTTTCACGAAAGTAATCTTTATCTTGCATGTATGCCTGCTTCCTCATTCTCTTATTATTTTAATATATATATATATATATATATATATATATATATATATATATATATATATATATATATATATATATATAGTGAGAGACAAATAGGTGAGTACCAACTTTAACATATATTCCATTGTTTCTTTTTTTTACTCTGCAAATTTTCTTTTCAAAACCTCCACTCATTTAATGCAGGCGTATGTTGCAAGATCAATCAAAAGCTGACCCAACCCATGCTCCAAAATACTAGGCAACCAATGTATTTATTTCACTGGTTTTCATCAGATGGTTGATCTAAAATTTTCACAATCTCTGTCTATTGCTTTAACAGTGTGCAGGTGTTGTTACTTATGCTTGTACCAGTACTGGTTCTAGTTCATTGAAATTGGTAACACTAAAGTGGCGATATTTAGAATGAAACACTACGTGAACCTCATTCCAAAATTTCCAGGTCCTTGTGGAAGAGATGGAAAACAAACAAAATGGGGTTTTGATCCCATTCTTTTGAATTTCTCATCCGTCAATCTTCTCTGATATCCGACCAGAGATTCGAAAAGCATCAAGAGATCATTGAGCTTTTCCTCTTCGCCGCTCTGCAATGCCTTCAGTGCGCCATGATGGTATCTATGGTCAACTCATCACGCTTGACAAGGATGCTAACTGGTTTAGTCATGAATTTTCTGGTGATTTCTAATATTTCATAAAGAAGAGTTTCAGATATCAAAACAACCTATAATTTAAGAGAAAGATATCGATACACATCATATATTTGATAGATCTTGTACATAAGGCCCTTCTCTTTAACTACTCAAGTTTCCTGATATCTTTACCAATGCTCTTCCCACCAATGCATGCATGAGCTTGCACATTTATGTAATCACCAATAGCTAATATGACTTTCTCAGTTTATTGGACAAGTTCTCTTGTAGGTGATAGAATCAGAGCCTGCACTTTTCTTGAGGCCGTGTTTACCATCTGGCAAACGGAGAGTGTGATCATGGATGTCTTTCGAGTGCCGAGCTGGGCTTGGGCAATGACGTCATGGCTGCTGACAATGGGCAAGATGGCGCGTTGTTGTATAGCTGATGGTTTCTCGAATCCATAAGCATAGATCCCGCCGAGAAGGTCATCACGGGTTCCCATTTGGTTGATAGCCTTCACCCCCGGCGTGATATCGAACACCAAGTTCTTATCGCCCAGGCCCAGCTTATCCTTTTCTAGATCTTCATCACTGTCGTCATCTTCATTCATAGGAGGCTCATCATCCCCCATAGCTTTACTTTTAGTTGGTTTTGATGTAGCAACAACAACTTCACAGCACTGCCTCAGCTTGAATTCCTATTCTTCAATGGACTGTCCACCAACAATAGAGACCACATTGATCCTCAAATATCGAGCAAGCTTCACAGTCCCCTCCTCATTTTTGCAGGGCAAGTTCACGAGTAGGAGAAGAATACGGAAAGGCAGGAGTGCTTCATTGCCTCATCATCTCGGCGGGCGATGTTAATGGAGAAGAATATCGTGAACAAAAGCAGTTGCTGGTGGGTTCACTCCCCTTTCATTCATCTGTTAATTTGTCGATCTTTTCTGATGGCTCTGTAGATAGTGTCTGGACTTTGAACCGATCACCGGAGGATCACCCACGAATATCATGTCATGAGATAACCCATGAAACCTAAACATTAAAAGGAGAGCCATCTGTATATTGATGATAGTAGCATGGAACAGTAACTCGGTAGCAGCAACAGTGACATCAAGCAGCAGCATCAGGCGGTGGCAGCAACAACAATGTCGGCAGTAGCAACGGCATCAGGAGTTTTGAGTCAACGGCCAGCGAGGGGTATTCCACCCTAGCCGGCGTTAACAGTGGCAGCGGTGGACGACAACGGCGGCAGGCTTTGAGTTAACGGCCAGCGAGGGGTATTCCACCCTCGCCGGTGTTAATAACGGCAACGGGCGGCAAGCGACAGCTTTTCCTCTTTTTTTTTTTTTATAGAATATGTATATAAATATATTTGTAGGTATGGAAGAGAAGAGAACACCTCTTTTTTTTTCAAACTTTTTCTTTTCGCTTTTTTTTCTTTGTTTTTTTTTTTTACTCCTCTCCTCCTTTTTTGTCTGGTTCTCCCTCTTTTTTTTACCACTCTCCCTTTTCCCAAAAATCCTCCTCTTCTCCTTTTTAAAAGAGAATTTGTTCACTCTTATCCTCTCCTCCGCCAAATCATAAAGATAAGACCAGAATTCAAATTTTAAAATTTTTTTTTTAATTTTAAATGAAGATAGGATTAAATTTGAAATTAAAATTTTTTTCAAAATTCAAATCCAAATTACCTCGGGATTTGCACATTCTCATATTACCTCGAGATATGTTCCCAGTCTATATGAAATTTAGGATTGCCTCGGGATGTGTATTCGGGCTATCTTGAGATTTGAGATTGTCTCGAGATATGTGTTCTTGGGGATAATTTTGTAATTTGCCATTTTGCCTTGATATATATTCTCAAGGGCAATTTTGTAATTTGTATTTTAACTCGAGATATGTGTACTCAGGGGCAATTTTATATTTTTCATTTTGCCTCAAGATATTTTCTCAAGGGCAATTTTGTAATTTGTCATTTTGCCTCGAGATATGTTCTCAAGGGCAATTTTGAGATTTGAATATTTTTAGATCGCCTCGAGATCTGTGCTCTTGGCTAATCTTGAGATATATATCGCCTCAAAATATGTGTTCTCGAATGATCTTGAGATTTGTGTATTTTAGATCACCTCGAGATCTGTGCTCTCGGGTGATCTTGGGTTAGATCGCCTTGAGATTTGTGCTCTCGGCTAATCTTGGGATTTAAATGTTTTGATCGCCTCGAGATCTGTGCTCTCAGCTGATGTTGGGATTTAAATATTTAGATCGCCTCGAGATCTGTGCTCTCGGCTGATCTTGGGATTTTAATATTTTAGATCACTTCGAGATCTGTGCTCTCAGCTGATCTTGAGATTTGAATATTTTGATCGCCTTGAGATCTGTGCTCTCGGCTGATCTTGGGATTTGAATATTTTAGATCACTTCGAGATCTGTGCTCTCAGCTGATCTTGAGATTTAAATATTTTGATCGCCTCGAGATCTGGGCTCTCGGCTGATGTTGGGATTTGAATATTTTAGATTGCCTTGAGATATGCACCCTTGGCCAATATTCAAATTTTAATTAATTTTTTAGATTATGTCAAAAAATGTCTTCTGATTTATCTCGAATATATCCAAATATGATGAAATTTATTTATTTAATCACATGTCCTAATATTATTAGGATTTGGTCGTATGTGATTTAAAATTTTTTATTTAATTTGAATTTGGACATACAAATTTTTAATATCAACAGGGACATTATTAAGACTGAGTTTCAAGGAATCCGAGCACTCTCACCATTCAGTTGCATTCTCTTCACCGAGAATTCAACACAACAAGGATGAAGCATGGAGAGAGCATACAAGACTTCATTAGCCGAGTCTTGGATGTGGTCCATCGGATCAGGATGATGCAGGAGAAACTTCCACTAAAGACCGTTGTAGCTCAAATCCTAAGAAGCCTCTCACCAAGATTTTCACAAGTAGTTCACTCTTTAGTAGTAGCTAAAAACCTGAACACTCTAACCCTCGATGAACTCAGTGGTGCATTAAGAAGTCATGAGTCAATACTCAACCTTGATGGAGAGCAAGGCGAACTGAAAGCCTTGCATGTCAAGAGCACTCCGTCTAGAGAACATAGCCATCGAGGAGGCAGAGGTTGAGGTCGCAGCAACTTCAGAGGAAGAGGGCGAGGCCGTGGGAGGAGCTATGATGGTGGGCGCTCAACATAAGCTAGCAAACAACATAAGAATGTCCAGTGCTTTATCTATAAAAAGTATGGACATATCAAAGCTCAATGTTGGTTTCGGAACAAGGAGGCCAATAAAACCGAAGAAACAAAAGGAAAGGAAGAAGAAGAAGGAGTTGCGTTCATGGCTTGCTATTAAGTGAATGAAGATGGTGGAATCTGCCTAATCGATATCAGGTGCTCGAATCATATGTCAGGAGAGGAAAAGCTGTTCAAATGTATTGAAGCTACTCCAAACTAGTCCATACAACTGGGAGATGGAAAAATACTCCCAGTATAAGGAGTAGACACCGTTGCACTTCTATCAAGCTGTGGAAAGAACACCATCTTGAACAATGTCCAGTTTGTGCCCAACTTAGCACATAACTTGCTAAGTGTGGGGTAGTTGATGAGCTCTGGCTATGACGTGGAATTCACTGAAGGCAAGTGCATAATCAAGGAAGTAAAGACGAAGATACAAGTTGCTCGTGTGAGAATGACTTCGCATAGATTATTTTCACTCGGAGCTGAGGATGTTATGGTGGCAAACGTGCTCTAGAGTGAGACAAATAATGCAGACCTATGGCACAAAAGGTATGGGCATATCAACACTAGAAGTTTGAAAAATCTGCATGAGCATCGGTTAGTGCATGGTTACCAGCTATATATGAACTAAGTCCATGTGAAGCATGTTCTCTAAGCAAGAAAACATGCGAAGAATTCCCAAAAGGGCAAGCAAGAGGAGCCTTAATTCCATTAGAACTGGTACACGGGGACCTAGTGGGACCTATGCAAACCTCTTTACTTGGAGGTAACCAGTATTTTTTTTCTTACTAATTGATGATTGCACTAGATACAGTTGGGTGTTCTTCCTTGAAAGAAAATCCGACGCGCTACAGCAGTTCAAACTGTTTAAGATTCTTATCGAGAAACAACTCTCGTTGCCACTGAAGTCCTCTGCAAAAACCGGGGAGGTGAGTTCACTTCCCGAGAGTTCAGAGAATTCTATGATCTTACTGGTATCATGCATCAGTTGACAGCACCAAGAATGCCTCAACAAAACGGTATTGCTGAGAGAAAGAATCGGATAGTCACGGAGATGGCCAGAATTCTTTTGAAGGAGGAAAGGATGCCGTCGGAGTTTTAGGCGAAAGCGGTGGCCATAGCGGTGTATATCATCAATCGCTCCATGACCAAAGCTCTGAAACTTCAAATGCCATATGAAGCTTTGACGGGGGAAAAGCAAAATATTGATAATCTAAAGGTTTTTGGATGCTTGGCATTTAGACTTATTGACTCACAGAGAACAAAATTCGATGATAAAGCAAAACCTTGTGTTTTCATTGGATACTGTGAAAAATCAAAAGCCTATAAGGTTATTGATCCAGATTCAAAGAAGGTTTACGTCAGTAGGAATATTCACTTCTTTGAATACAGACACTGGGATTGGTTTAAAACCAATGATGGAGCAACATCAACTTCCGTGCCACATGCTAACATAGAAAGGGAAAAAGACACTATACAGTTGAGCAACTCTCCACCATTGATCTTTTTTGATAACCGGTTGGAAGCATCTCAACTGGATTCTAATACTCCTCCACATAGTGCCTTATCCACAACTGAAAATGAAGAGACTCCTGCAAGATATTGTGATATAACTAATTTATATAATTCATGCTCCTTTGCATTGACATCAGCGGATCCCATCACAATTGAAGAAGCAGTAATGAGCCAAGATTGGGTCGCAGCTATGCATGACGAAATGATGGCAATTCATAAGAATGGGACCTGGAAGCTGACCAACCTGTCAGAAGGGAAGAATGTGATCGGATTAAAATGGATTTTCAAGTCCAAATTTAATCCTGATGGTACACTATTGAAGAAGAAAGCAAGAGTGGTCGCTAAAGGTTATGCACAACGGGAAGGTGTTGATTTTGAAGTGGTCTTCACCCTTGTAGCTCGTATGGAGACCATATGAGTAATCATGGCCATAGCAACACAAAAACAATGGTGCATCTACCAGCTTGATGTCAAGACAGCGTTCCTAAATGACGAGCTAAAAGAAGAAGTCTATGTGATGCAACCAGAGGTATTTGTCATTCAAGGGAAAGAGGATTAAGTATACAGACTCCATAAGGCCTTGTATTGGCTTCGTCAGGCACTTCAGGCATGGTATAGTAGAGTCGATGATCACTTCACCAAAATGGGATTCGTGCACAGTGCGAACAAGCCCATTGTTTACATGAAGCATCAAGGAGTTGGTGATGAGATTCTACTCTGTTTATACGTGGATGACATAATATATATGGGGGTCATCTGATAAAATGTTGAGTGAATTCAAGCAAACAATGATGAAGACCTTTGAAATGTCGGATCTTGGTCCAATGAAATACTTCCTTGGCTTGGAAGTGAAGCAATCAAAGGGTTCCTTGTTTCTCTCTCAAAAGAGATATGCTGAGGATTTCCTAAAAATATAGGATGCAAACTCCTACTATGCATCACCTCGACGTAATAAAATGAATTCTAAGATACATCAATGGAACAACCAACTATGGTCTCCTCTATACTAAGAATGATGAATTCAATTTGACAGGCTACTCTAACAGTGACTAGGATGGATCGCAGGATGACCGGAAAAGCACCACCAGGTGGATGTTCTCTTTGGGGTCTATAGCTATAGCATGGCACTCAAAGAAGTAACCCATCACTGCATTATCCAGCACTGAGGCTGAATACATATCCATCACTTCGGCTGCAGTTGAGGCAATACGGCTGCGACGTCTATTAGAAGACTTGAATGAAGCACAGAGCAATCCCAGCATCATCTATTGTGACAACAAAGCTGCCATTTGAATTGCTCAAAATCTAGTTATGCATGGGCGTACAAAACATAATGACACTCGCTACCACTTCATTCGTGAGCTTATGAAAGATGGATTAGTTGACATAACTCACTGTGGAACAAATGAACAAGTGGCGGATGTTTTTACCAAAACACTTCCAAATCACAAGTTTGAATACTTCAGGAGTATGCTGGGAATCAGAGAGTTTTAAGCAAGGGGAGCATGTTGGAGTTATTGCTCTAAACTCTCTGATATCTTTTCTATTAGAGTCAGCCACACTGTGTGCGTGCATGAGAGGCCAACGGCTAATTGGATGGAGAAAAGTAAAAGCTGAAATTGGATTGGATGTTAGCAGACTTTTCTTTTAATTCTCTGTTGTTACTTTTGCTTCTTTGTACTTTTGTATGCTGCCAAGCTGGCAAAGTTGTTTACTTTTAGTCTCTTTATATTCAGTCATGTAGTGAATGCTAAAATCAAGCGTAATAAAAGAAGCTTCATTAGCTATCGTCTTTTCCTTCCATTAAACAGAGAGCTATGAGAAGAGTGCAACTATCTTTCCCCCAAATATACAATCTTATCTTAATCACTTTGAAACCTACAGACTCTTGGGCACAACATTTTTTAATAGCGTGGTCCAATCCTCATAGGCAAAGGAGAAGCTGGTGAGTGAAGAACACATGGACGATGAAATGATGAAGGTTGTTAGCATATCAATGGTGGAGAGCATGGCCAAAGAAAAAGCAAGGGAAAGGAAGGAGAATACACATTGGCGTGATTTTGTTATGATGAATTGGGGCAGGATATAAAAGGGATATGAAGACGAGGGAGGCTTTCGATAAAGAAGGATGAAGGCTCTTCTCAAAAGAGATGGAAGGGGTTAGGGAATTTAGCTATAATTTTCTGGTTTTTTTTTTATCCTTTTTCTAGTTAGTTTCCTGTACGGATGAAAAATCCTAGTTATAGAGATATTGATGAAATCTGATTAATTGTTGTGATGGAGATTTACTGATGCTTGTGGTTGCTATTTGGATTGATTTCAATTACTTTGGTGAAGAATTTCCAGTTGAATGATTTTAATTCAATGAATTAAGCTTCAAGATCTTCCTGAATCTAATATTTCTGATTTAGTTGTTTGAGATCTGTGGAGATTCGCTACATTGTGGTGCTATTGTTGTTCTTTTCTTTGCAATTATGGTTGATAATACAAGTGTCAAAGATCTTTTTGCTAAGATGGAGATTGTTTTAGCTATCCTTGATTAAAAGAATGGAAAGGATTGGATTAAAGAGGAAAGTAATTCATTAAATTCAACAATCCTTGTTTTCTATTGTGAAGTGTATCAAATCATTGCAACACCAAACTTCTCTTGCTTAAATTCCTGTTCCTCCATCTGTTTCTAATGATCCTATCCTTTTTCTAGAACAAAGATCTCTACATTCTTCTCAAATGCATTCTCTCAAACTTTATTTTCCTAGATTTGATGGAACCAATGCTTTACAATGGACTTTTCAAGCCGAGCAATTCATTGATTATTATGACATTTTAGATGCTTATCATCTCAAGATGGTAGCAATTTATTTTGATGGTTCAGTAGTGCCTTGGTTTCAAATGTTGCAAAAATCTGGAGACATTTCTTCATGGAATGTTCACACTAAGGAAATTATAAATACTTATGGACCTTCTGTTTATGAAAGCCCCAAATACTCTTTATTCAAGCTAGTACAATGTGGCTCAATAGTCAATTATTATGCTAATTTTACAGCATTAGCAAATTGTGTGGAGGGTTTATCTTTAGCAACTTGTTGTACATAAATATAGTACTATATCATCAATGCATTTAGTTAGTAATTCATCACCAATCATGCATATTTCATAGTTTTCTTAACTATTTCCCTTCCTTCTGCACAATCTACTTTTTTTTAGTTGTTTTTGTAGGATAGCTGGAGACTGAGGATCATTCTGGAGAAAACACAATTCGCTTGTGGCCAGTGAAAAGTGCATGTGGTCTGTAAAGCAGGAATGGGGCCCAGCTCCTGTCTGTGACTTTAAAATGGCAACTTGGCGGCTAGGGAAAAGAAGAGAAGAAAGTTTTGAAGCTCTGAAAGGGGCTGAATAAAGACAACAAGACTGGAGAGTTGTAGATCAGATCCTGTGGCCATCACAGGGAGTTTTCTCAGCTAGTTGTGTTGTGCTGTCTTTGCTTTTATTCCTCCCATTTTCTTTGTAACTAAGACATGGAGTTGTAAACTTTCATTTAGGTTTGGGATTAACCCAAGGCAGTAGTTGTTTGTTGTGTGTTACTTTTGTATGGATCTTTTATATTTAATGGCAGGTTTCTTGAGTTGATTTTGGATTTGAGTAATTTGATTTGTAAGTGTGAAAGCCTTATTTGTTTCATCCTAGAGATCAAGGTTAACTGAAAGGTTAGCCAAGATCTTTGAACCTCCTAAATCACCCTGAATCTACTGAAAGGTAGTTCTTGAGGGCTTTTCATATAATCACTGTTCTTATTTAGGTTTTGAAAGGGTTTTGTCTACCACGAAAGTAGGAGACAACCTAATTAAGATCAACTTGTTATCTCTTGAAAGAGAGTGGCAAGTATTCTAGGATTATCACCCTTCAAGTAACCTGCCCAAATCTAGGTTTTGATCCAAACACTTCATTCACTGCTCCTTGTGGTAAGTTCCAAACCTAAGTCCACCTAACTTGAATCCCAGTCCACATTTCTGCCTGCTTGTGTTTCTTATTTTAGTATTTTCTATCACTTTGTTATTTTCATTCTCTCAAATTTTAATTGTCTAGATAGCCTATCATTGCATTAGATTGGTAATCGCACTTGGTCCTCATGGGATCGATAACTTAATACTACTTGGCAAAACCGTGTGCTTGCGGTTGTGCAACAAGTTCTTGGCGCCGTTGCCGGGGACCATAGTGTGATATTGATTGAATTGCAACCTGGTTAGACTAGGCATTTTAATTCCTGTTTTTCCCATTTAGTCCAATCCCCTTAACTTGTTTAATTTCCTTGCAGGTTAATTCTCCTTCTATGCAAAGAAATCGGAGTCTTGGAAGTCTATTGGAACCAGATCAAGAATTTGAGAGGGATTTCCGACTTCAATATCAAAGGAGAACAAAGCTTAAAGAATCCTCACAAGCATCAAACATGGAAGATAATAATAAAACTTTGAAGGAGTTTGCAGCCCCAAGTGCTCAAGGACTGCATTCCAACATTGCAAGACCACCTGTCGAGGCAAACAACTTTCAGCTGCAGCCAGCACTTATGTCATTAATTCAACAGAATCAGTTTGGAGGTTCACCAGTTGAAGATCCACACCTCCATCTCTCTGTTTTTCTTGAGTACTGCGACACCGTTAAGCTCAATGGAGTCCCACAAGATTAGTCAAACTCAGACTTTTTCCTTTCTCATTACGGGACAAGGCTCGAGCTTGGTTACACTCACTGCCTGAAGGTTCTATCAAAACATGGGACCAATTGCTCCAAGTTTTTCTTTCCAAGTACTTCCCACCAAGTAAAACAGCTCAGTTGCGGAACCAAATCACTGGTTTTTATCAAAAGGATGGTGAATCACTGTATGAGGCCTGGGATAGATTCAAGGAACTAATGAGATTATGCCCACACCATGGCCTGGAGAAATGGCTGGTTGTGCAAACCTTCTACAGTGGCTTAAACTATAACTCTCGCATTTTAGTTGATGCTGCATCAGGAGGAGCTTTGATGAACAAAAGTGTAGATGACGCTTACAATTTAATTGAAGACATGGCACACAACCACTACCAATGGGCAAGTGAAAGAAACGCCACTCCGAAACCTACAGGAAGACATGAGGTGGAAACCTTGAACCTGATTGCGGCTAAGGTGGAGGCTTTGACTCAAAAATTTGACAAATTCAATGTTAGTGCTCCAGGTGCTGCTAATGTCACATGTGAAATCTGCGGTTCCACAGGACATTTAGCTGCAAGTTGCCAGTTGATTGCAGCCCCATCTTCAGAACCTTCAGTGGAACAAGTGAATTATCTTAACAACTTCAGTCAAAGACCTGCCAATGATCCATTCTCCAACACTTATAATCCTGGTTGGAGAAATCATCCCAACCTTTCCTACAAAAGCAATCAGCCCTACTTTGAGCAAAACCTCAGCTCTAGTGTTCCTAGACAGCCACCAGGATTTCAGCAGAGAATTTCCAATCCACAACCAGTGTAGAAATCGAACTTAGAGACCCTATTAGAGAACTTTGTTACAACACAAGTCAAGCAAAATGAAGAGTTTAAGCAACAAAGTCAAGTCATGAATGAAGCGATTCGGCAGCTTACTTCCAAAGTTGATTCCTTAGCGACCCACAACAAAATGTTGGAAAACCAAATTGCTCAACAGGCGAGTTCTTCATCCAGACCTCCAGGAATGTTTCCAGGAAAACCAGAAATTAATCCAAGTGAGCATTGCAAAGCTATAACTCTAAGGAGTGGGAAGCAACTACAAGACCCTAAGCCAAAGCAAGTGGAAAATGAAACTATTAGGGTGAATCCAGCTGAAAAAAATGATACACAACAGCAAATGGCTGAACAAAAAAGTAGAGATGCAGAAAAAGTTGATGAAGCACCGAGGTACACACCTCCAAAACCTTACATACCACCGGTGCCCTTTCCACAAAGATTAGCTAAGGCTAAGCTTGACAAGCAGTTTGGAAGGTTTCTAGAGGTTCTCAAGAAGCTATACATCAATGTTCCTTTCACAGAAGCTTTGCAACAAATGCCTTCATACGCAAAATTCTTGAAAGATATTTTGTCCAAGAAAAGGAGATTGGAGGAATATGAAACAGTAGCACTAACAGAAGAGTGCAGCGCCTTAATTCAAAACAAATTACCTCCAAAGCTAAAGGATCCGGGTAGCTTCTCGATCCCATGTGAAATTGGGACAGCAATCTTTGAAAAGGCTCTATGTGATCTTGGTACAAGTGTTAGCCTAATGCCTTTGTCGGTATGCAAGAAACTAGACATGGGTGAGTTGAAGCCAACAACAATTTCCTTACAACTCGCGGATCGATCCGTCAAACATCCAATAGGTATTCTCGAAGACATCCTAATCAAGGTTGGTAAGTTCTTTGTGCCCGCTGATTTTGTGGTGTTAGAAATGGAAGAAGACACTCAAATTCCAATCATACTTGGAAGGCCTTTCCTAGCTACTGCAGGGGTACTTATTGATGTTAAAAATGGCAAGCTATCTCTAACTGTTGGTGAAGAAAAAGTGGAATTTGATTTGGCTAACTCTGTTAAGTGCTCTTTTGTTGAAAGCTCTTGTTGTAGGGTTGATCTACTTGAACAAGCTATCAAAAAGGAGTTGCCAAAACACATTTCCAAAGACCCCCTTCAGCTGTGTTTGGTACAAGATGAGCTGGAAGATGATGAAGATGGTGAGAGTGAAGATCAGGCACAACTGCTGCAATCCAAGAAACTTCTGCAGCACCAGCAGAACAAAGCTGAAATTCTGGAGCCAGTTTTCACAGTCCACAACCCAGAAGAATGTAAAGCTCCCAAGGTAGAACTAAAACCTCTCCCATCCACTCTCAGGTATGAATTCCTTGGACCCAATTCCACATATCCTGTGATTATTAATGCTAATCTAAGCAGGGCAGAATCTGAGAAACTTCTCAACGAGCTTAGATTACACCAAAAAGCCATAGGATACACCATAGATGATTTAAAAGGGATACAACCTTCAGTTTGTATGCACAGAATTTTACTTGAACCTGATTACAAACCTTCTATTGATCACCAAAGAAGATTGAATCCCAATATGAAAGAAGTTGTTAGGAAGGAAGTGCTCAAATTGCTTGACCCCGGTGTGATTTATCCAATTTCCGATAGTGAGTGGGTTAGTCCGGTGCAAGTAGTTCCCAAAAAGGGAGGCATGACCGTTGTGAAAAATGAGAAGAATGAATTAATGCCAACCAGAACGGTCACGGGTTGGAGGATGTGCATTGACTATAGAAAATTGAACAAAGCAACAAGGAAAGATCACTACCCACTCCCTTTTATAAATCAAATGCTAGAAAGGTTGGCTAAACACTCCCATTTTTGTTACTTAGATGGATTTTCTGGTTTTTACCAAATTCCTATCCATCCTAGTGACCAACACAAGACCACATTCACTTGTCCCTATGGCACTTTTGCCTATAGGAGGATGCCATTTGGTCTTTGTAATGCTCCCGCCACCTTTCAACGTTGCATGACAGCCATTTTCTCAGATTTTATTGAAAACATCATGGAGATTTTTATGGATGATTTTTCAGTGTATGGCACAACCTTTGATGAATGCTTAGCTAACTTGTCTAAGGTGCTATACAGGTGCCAAGAAATGAACCTCATCCTCAATTGGGAAAAGTGTCATTTTATGGTACAGGACGGCATTGTGCTGGGACATGTGATATCCGAGCGTGGAATTGAAGTTGACAAAGCAAAGGTGGAAGTCATAGAGAAAATGCAGCCACCAACCTCAGTTAAAACAGTCCGTAGATTCCTAGGACATGCAGGATTCTATCGGCGCTTTATAAAAGATTTCTCAAAAATTGCAAAACCTTTAACTAATCTGTTAGCTAATGATGTTCCTTTTGATTTTAATCATGACTGTTTGGTTGCGTTCTTCAGGTTGAAAAAGGCATTGACCACTGCACCAATAATTCAGCCACCTGATTGGGAGTTGCCATTCAAAGTCATGTGTGATGTGAGCGACTACGCGGTAGGGGCTGTGCTTGGGCAGCGGAAGGAAAAGAGATTAAACGCAATCTACTATGCAAGCAAGGCATTAGATGAAGCCCAAGTTAATTATGCCACAACAGAAAAAGAACTCCTTGCAGTTGTTTTTGCCTTTGATAAATTCAGATCCTACCTTGTTGGCTCCAAAGTGATAGTATACACAGACCATGCTGCGATCAGATATCTTTTAAGCAAGAAGGATGCAAAACCGAGATTAATTAGATGGATTCTCCTTCTTCAAGAATTCGATCTTGAGATTTGTGATAAGAAAGGTGCAAAAAATGTAGTAGCTGACCACCTCTCAAGATTGCATCAAGATGTGAATGAGAATGGAGAAAACGAGCTGGCAATCAATGATGCATTCCCAGATGAACAGTTGCTGAGAATTTCTACAATTGAAGCTCCATGGTATGTAGATTTGGTGAACTACCTAGCTTGTGGAATTCTGCCACCAGATCTGAAATTTCAGCAAAAGAAAAAGTTTTTCTCAGATTTGCGACACTACTTTTGGGATGAACCATTCCTTTACAAGAAATGTGCTGATGGAATACTTCGAAGATGTATCCCTGAAGTTGAAGCAGAAAATGTCCTGTTCCATTGCCATTCTTCAGCTTATGGTAGGCACTTTAGTTCTTCCAAAACTGCAGCCAAGATACTTCAAGCTGGATTCTATTGGCCAACACTTTTCAAAGACACAAGGAGATATGTGCTTTCCTGTGATCGCTATCAAAGAACAGGAAACATCTCAAGAAGACATGAAATGCCTCTCAATTACATCCTTGAAGTGGAAATTTTTGATGTTTGGGGAATAGATTACATGGGACCGTTTCCATCCTCATGCAACAACCGATATATCCTTGTGGCTGTGGACTACGTCTCCAAATGGGTTGAAGCTCTTCCATCCCCAACAAACGATGCTCGAACAGTAATTAAACTCTTCAAACGGGTAATTTTTCCAAGATTTGGAGTTCCTAGGGCTGTTATAAGTGACGGGGGTTCACACTTCATTGAACGGCAATTTGAGAACCTCCTTAAGAAGTACGGGGTAACACACAAGATCACCACACCGTACCACCCCCAAACAAGTGGGCAGGTGGAAATTTCAAACCGGGAGATCAAAAGCATACTTGAGAAAACAGTCTCAACAACAAGAAAAGATTGGGCATTAAAACTTGATGATGCCTTATGGGCGTATCGGACAGCCTACAAAACACCCATTGGCATGACCCCATTTCGCTTAATTTATGGCAAGGCTTACCATTTGCCCGTTGAATTAGAGCACAAGGCGTTTTGGGCAATTAAAGCTCTCAATTTTGATTTGAAAACAGTTGGAGAAAAGAGGAAACTTCAGATACAAGAGCTAGAAGAATTGAGATTGGATGCCTATGAAAACTCTAAAATGTACAAGGAAAGAACCAAGTTGTGGCATGACAAGAAGATTTTTCGCAGAGAATTTCAAGAAGGGGATTTGGTTCTGCTTTTTAATTCCAGACTCAAACTTTTTCCAGGGAAATTAAGGTCAAGATGGTCAGGACCTTTCAGAGTGTCCAAGGTTTTCCCATATGGCACTGTTGAAGTTCACAGTGAGGCAACTGGCACTTTCAAAGTTAATGGACAAAGGCTGAAGCATTACATTGTTGGAGAGCTCATTGAGGAAGGGAGAACCTATGTTCTTCCAAACCCACCATTACTGAATAAATGAATAAAAAGGGGTCGTGCTCATGACCTTAAACGAGCTTTTGTTTTTCTTTTTTATTTTCAGTCTTTTGTTATGTTTATTTTTCTGTTTGTGCATACAAATTTTTCAGTTGTGTTAGTTGATTCAGGTATAAATGTTTATCGCAGGTTCAGAATTGTCCCAGGGCTTCCTTTGGCTTCACTTGATATTCAAATGTATAAACTAGATTACCAGCAACTAGTGCAGACTTATTTGGATTGACTGCTATGAAACACAACCGGAGTACGTCAGGGAACACAGGTGTGGATCGTGCGTTAGTGAGAAGAATCCAGAAACAGTTTTCCCTCCAATTTTTCCAGATTCTGTTCCCGATCCCAAAGTACACCTTTCTCTTTCCATCCACTTCCATTACCTTTTTCCATCGCCCCAAAGCTGCCCCATATGCTTCTTCCCCCTTTCCCCATGATCTTCTTGTCCTTTCCTTTATTCCTCATTACTTTCTCCATAACCGAGACACCTTTTTCTTGACTTCCCATCACACCCCCTATTCATCTCCTCATCTCTTCACCTTTTCTCTATCACTCACTCAGCTTCACAGAACCCTCTCTAATAGCCCAACCTATCAACCTAACCATCAGCTCTGTTCATCTTCATCAGTCTTCACACCCATCTTTCCTGAGTTCCATTGGCAGCACCTCCAATATGCAAACCAGAAGAACAAAACGCGCTGCAGCTGCATCGAGCTCCCAGGACCAGCCTCCACGACCTCCTCAACCGAGCCACCCCTCCATTGAGCAGCTGCTTGACGCATCCTCACAATCTCATGCGCACTTTAGGTATTATAGATGATGTTAACTGGATGGTAGATAACTTAGGGTGGACTGCATTTGTTAATGTGAGATTTCCTACTTATGAGCGTCTTACCCTAGAGTTTCTAAGCTCCATTGATGTCCATGTTCTTTATGGCCCGGGCAGTGATGAAGGTGAGATCACCTTCCGGCTCCTTAATCAAAACCATAATCTCAACTTAGCCCAGTTTAATGACATTTTCGGTTTCCCCAATGGTGGTGACCGCCGAACACCTAAAGATTTTGATGCCACTGACTTTTGGCACACACTCACCCATGAACCCACATATGACCCTTCCACCGCCAGAGCTACTAGCCTTAGAAATCCTTGCTTTAGGTACATTCACCATATCATGGCTCTTACTCTGTTTGGTCATGGTGATTGGGAAGCCATAGTTAGGCATTCCGAGCTCATGTTTCTATGGGCAATGTTGCACAGCACATCACTAGACACAGGCGCCCATTTGGCCCGCCATTTTGCCAAAGTTAGCAAGGCTTCATCAGGCGACATTGTCCTAGGTGGTCTCATTACCCCAATTGCATTCTCCCTTCACTGTGACTTGTCTCCATTTCAAAGAATTCCAGGTAATATCCGGCTGGACATGGAGGCTTGCATTGCTATGAAAATGATCATCAAGGAAGCTGACGGCTACTACCTTGTGCTCAAGGGTGGCACACCACCTTACCCTCTGCCTGACCTAGAGCGCACCACAGTCCATCGCCCAGAAAACTGGGGATTCCCAGGCCTGCAGCCACCTTCAAGACAACCTGCTGAGCATCCACCCACAGAACACAGGCCACAACAACCTCAGCAAGCTCCACAGCCCAGAGGTGATCCTGCGCGCATCCTGGCTACTCTCGACACCATCCTGGCTGAACAACAAGCTCAAAGACCTATTTTAAACCAACTTCAGCAACAAACTACTGCAATCTACGAGTGGCTAGTCGCGCAAGGCCATTTCTCTCCACCACATTGATTCGGTCAGTTCCCCCCCCCCCCCAATTGCTTACTTTATCTTAATTCAATCACATTGAGGACAATGCAAAGAGTAGGCTTGGGGGAGTAGTTAGTTAGTTTAACAGTAGAGTAGTTTGTGCACTCTTTCATGCATTTTCATGCATTTGCATCTTGCATACAAAAAAAAAAATGAATGGAAATCTTACTACACAGAAATCCTATGATGAATTGTTTAGCATGACACAAAAAAGGGCATGAAGTAGTTACTCTTATCTAACAGTGATTGGACTGCACATTTTGCATTTACATGAATTAAACCTAGCTAATCCCATTGCTTGTGATCCTGAATTTTAACTTAGTGTATAAATGTGTAATGAACTCTTCTTGAGATTTTGTGACCCCATAACACTCTCTTTGGCCAAGATAAGTTCTCAAATAAAAGGGAAATGATAGGTGATGTTCTAGAATCTAAAAAAAAAAAAGAGGTCTATGGCAGCATTCCTCTGTTTTCAAGGGCTACTTGCTATTGAGACATGAGTGCGTCTATGTAGAATTGTAACAAGTGGAAGGGTGGCTCTTGTGCCTAACAAGCATGTGCATCCTTCGAGAGAAAAAAAAAATATATTACTACATTCTACGTTAGTCGGACAAGGAGTTGAAAAAAAAAACAAAGAAAAAAAAAAACAAAAAAACAAAAAAACAAAAAACAAAAACAAAAACAAACAAACAAACTTGGCTAGTGAGTTGTGTAGGGGATCCCATGGAGTCTCTAAGGTTTATTGCATCTTTATATCCTAATTTAAAATTCAAGACCATTTGTATGTGGGATGAATCAAATTTCTTTTTTTAATGCTTATGTGCAGTCCATCCTGTTAAAGGAGATAATTGCTTCATGTCTTTTATGAACTTCCTTTATATTTATGCTTGTGTCCTGTGCTGAAAAATGTCATCATCATTTCTGTGTATCTCTTCCTGCCATGATGTTTAATTGTAACATTGCTTGAGGTCAAGCAAAAATTTAGGCTTGGGGGAGTTTGTTGTACATAAATATAGTACTATATCATCAATGCATTTAGTTAGTAATTCATCACCAATCATGCATATTTCATAGTTTTCTTAACTATTTCCCTTCCTTCTGCACAATCTACTTCTTTTTAGTTGTTTTTATAGGATAGCTGGAGACTGAGGATCATTCTGGAGAAAACACAACTCGCTTGTGGCCAGTGAAAAGTGCATGTGGTCTGTAAAGCAGGAATGGGGCCCAGCTCCTGTCTGTGACTTTAAAATGGCAACTTTAGGGTTCTTTTGGGGCAGAGAGGGAGAGAGACAGAGGAAAGGGAGTGGCGGCCAGAGAAAAGAAGAGAAGAAAGTTCTGAAGCTCTGAAAGGGGCTGAATTAAGACAACAAGACTGGAGAGTTGTAGATCAGATCCTGTGGCCATCACAGGGAGTTTTCTCAGCTAGTTGTGTTGTGCTGTCTTTGCTTTTATTCCTCCCATTTTCTTTGTAACTAAGACATGGAGTTGTAAACTTTCATTTAGGTTTGGGATTAACCCAAGGCAGTAGTTGTTTGTTGTGTGTTACTTTTGTATGGATCTTTTATATTTAATGGCAGGTTTCTTGAGTTGATTTTGGATTTGAGTAATTTGATTTGTAAGTGTGAAAGCCTTATTTGTTTCATCCTAGAGATCAAGGTTAACTGAAAGGTTAGCCAAGATCTTTGAACCTCCTAAATCACCCTGAATCTACTGAAAGATAGTTCTTGAGGGCTTTTCATATAATCACTGTTCTTATTTAGGTTTTGAAAGGGCTTTGTCTACCACGAAAGTAGGAGACAACCTAATTAAGACCAACTTGTTATCTCTTGAAAGAGAGTGGCAAGTATTCTAGGATTATCACCCTTCAAGTAACCTACCCAAATCTAGGTTTTGATCCAAACACTTCATTCACTGCTCTTTGTGGTAAGTTCCAAACCTAAGTCCACCTAACTTGAATCCCAGTCCACATTTATGCCTGCTTGTGTTTCTTATTTTAGTATTTTCTATCACTTTGTTATTTTCATTCTCTCAAATTTTAATTGTCTAGATAGCCTATCATTGCATTAGATTGGTAATCGCACTTGGTCCTCGTGGGATCGATAACTTAATGCTACTTGGCAAAACCATGCGCGTGCGGTTGTGCAACACAACTCAATTAGACTATTTTATCACTAGCTTAAGGAAATGATTGCAACTGGATATCATTCCATGGTAGCTAGAATCCATTACTAAAGTTGTTACTTTAGTAACAACTTTAGTAAGTTTGTTTGAAGAGAAGTATAGTTATGGTGATGGAAATAGTAAATTTTTACTATCCTTTTCATCTGGATATTTCTGTAGTTACTAGAAAACTAGCTTTTCTTTGTCAAGCCAATCCAGTTGGATTAGCATTTCCTGCTCCTCCTACTAAAGTTGGCAAATTACCTGTATCCTCATCATCTACTATGCCTCCTCATCAATTCAAAAAAATGTCTTTTTTTGGAGATGCAATTAAGACGAGCGAAAAGACTTTGCTATAATTGTGATGAACAATTTTCTCCACAACACAAGTGTGCTAACTGGAGACTCTATTGTTACAATGGGATGAAGAACTTCAAATAATACTAATTCTAAATTTATGCTTGATTCTGAACAATCTCAACAACTAGAACAAGGTTTTCAAAGTCTTTCATTGAATGCAATGGACAGTACTATAGTTAATGGTACTATGAGGTTCTCAGGAACTAATAATGGATATTATGTTCAAATTTTGTTGGATGGAGGAAGTGATGATAATTTTCTTCAACCTCGCATTGCCAAATTCTTATTCTTACATGTACATCCAACTCAGTCATTCAAGGTATTCGTAGGTGATGGCAATTCCTTGCAAGTTGAAGAGCTAATTGAAAATCTTCAAGTCAAGGCACAAGATAATTTACTTATTTTCTCAATTTATTTGTTACCAATTGGTGGTGCAGACCTAATTTTGAGGGCTTCTTGGTTGGCTTCAATGGGGCCACATTTGAAATTATAGTAACATGCTTTACAATTCTTTTACAATAATGATTTTATTACTCTATATGGTGAAAGGCATTTGAAACCTCACATGTTAGTACATCAATTACATAGATTGTGGTTTACTAAATCTATTGCAGCTTGCTATGCTTTGACTATTTCAAGCTCTACTGCATCAGAGTTCTTACCATCTATTTCCAATACACAACAGTCTAAGCAGGGGGATTGTTCCATGCAAATAAATGTAGAAATTCATGTTCCTTTATAGCAGTTATTACTAAAATATCATTTGGTATTTGCAATTCCCTCTAAATGACCTCCATCCAAGCATGGAATCATAAAATTCCTCTTCTACAAGATGCTACTCCTGTCAAGTTAGGCTTTACAAGTATCCCCATAGCAAAAAGACTGAAATTGAGAACATGGTGTCTCTAATGCTATAGGAAGGCATCATTGAACCTAGTATAAGCCCCTTTTTCCTCTCTTGTTCTATTGGTTAAAAAAAAGGATGGATCATTGAGGTTTTGTATAAGCTATAGGGCACTCAATGCAATCACTATTAAGGATGCTTTTCCTATACCAATGGTTGCTTTACTCCTGGATGAGTTATTTGGTCCTACTTATTTTTCAAAAGTAGATCTCAAATAAGTATAACATAGCCTTTAGTGATTGCTACATCCGAATGACAAGTATAACATAGCCTGTAGGACACACTATGGTGACTTTTACTGGTTAGTGATGCCCTTTGGTCTATTTGATGCCCCAATAACATTTCAGGCCTTAATGAATCAGGTTATTCCATTTGCATTGAGGAAGTATGAGCTTGTGTTTTTGATGAGATTTTTTTCTATAGCAATGTTTTGAAACCAGACCGGGAAGCGACCCGGCCTCACGTTTGGGTCACGGGTTGGTTGGTCCGACCGGATGACCCATTCTAGTTAGACTGGATGATATATATATATATATATATATATAGCATGCATATTTCACCCGTACATCAGAGAAAGGAGATATAGGAGGTGCCTTAGGTGTTCTTCAAAATTTTAAATGCATTCTTCTACACTCATCACATCATCAGATTAAACAAGCAAATATAATCTTACATAGTTTTTTCAAATGTTCCAAAAAGATATCCAAGATATCCCAAGAAAATTTAACAAATTACCAATAACATCCATACATGTCAAGGTGGTGCTAAACTGCTAATACATATCGTCAGAAACCTATTAATAACATGTCAAATAGCTACTAAACATCTTACAATAACATTGGAAATTTGGAATATCCAGGATTTCAGCTCTATAGTAGCTCCCAAATTGTGAAATATTTATATGAAATATTAAATGTACTTAGGCTAGTATCCATAACCAATTAAACCAACACGATCAAAGATAATGGATTTAAAAAATTCATGTGAACGAATTCAGACAGTTAGATTCCACACAAAAAAAAAAAATAATGCCAAAAAAATCAAGGAAACTAAAATTGGATTGATAGAATCATAACAAAATCAAGAATGAAAAATAAATAACTGAACTAATATTTCAGGAATAAACACAAGAAAGCACCAAAACATACAAGATTCATCCTCAAATTAGGAAAATCTTAGGAATTAGTCTTGAAGAGGAAAGAATAGATCGATCCAAGAACCTCCAACTCCAAGTGTAGAAATTGAGTTTGATGGGAGAGATCGGATGAGGCTGCTGAAACAATGGTGAAAGTGAAATCATGAAACTGAAAAATGAAAATCCTAAAATTAAAAAGACATAAACCCAAAGAAAATAATATTAAAAAACATTAAAATAACAAAAATCTAAAAACAGGGGTTTGCCCGGTCCCGGTCCAACCGTCTGGTTTCAGTCCAACTGGTCGGTTCATTGTTTTTAAATGGTTTGACCAAGTTAGTTTTGGTCAACTATTGATATTAAACCGCACTGGACTGTAGTTCGATTCCGAGTTTTCGCGATCCAAGCGGCCGGTACGGTCTGGTATTCAAAACATTGTTCTATAGTATTACATGGGAAGACCATTTCCATCATTTGGAATAGGTATTGTCCACATTACTTCAACACAAACTTTTTGCAACATTCTCTCAATGCAATTTTCGGTCTTCAAAAAGTGGAGTATTTGGGCCATGTGGTCTCTAATAGGGGAGTTGAAATGGATAGCACCAAGATTCGTGCAATTATTGATTGGCCTACACCAACTACTTTGAAGCAACTAACATGTTTCTTGGAATTCAGTGGTTATTACCAATATTCATAAAAAATTATGCTCATTTAGCTAAAGGAATAAACCTCTGAATAGTCCCTCTACTTTCTCAAAAGTGCCCTTTAGGCCCCTATACTTTAAACTGTAACCTTTTAGTCCTATTACTGCTTAAATTGAGCCATGTTAGTCCTTATTAGGGTTAGAATTTAGGGTTTTGAAGGACTAACATGGCTCAATTTAAACAGTAATAGGACTAAAAGGTTACATTTAAAAGTATAGGGACCTAAAAGGCACTTTTGATAAAGTAGAGGGACTATTTAGAGGTTTATTCCTTTAGCTAAACCACTTGATGAATTATCGAAGAAGGATAACTTCCATTAGAGCCCCACATCTAAAGAAACTTTTCTTACTCTCAAGAAGGCTATTTCTACAACTCCTGTGTTGGGTTTTCTAGATTTTTCCAAACTATTCACCATTGAAAATGATGCATCTGATACTGGGTTGTATTAAGTCATATGAAGCATGTGATTGCTTACTTTTTTTAGAAGATGCCAATCAAAACGCAGAACCAATAAGCCTATAGAAGGGAATTATATGCTATCACTTAAGCAGTAGGCAAATTCAGACATTACCATATTGGTCATAAATTTGTCATTAAAATAAATCAACAAGCACTCAAGCATTTGTGTAGTCATGATATTTAGACCTTGGAATAACAAAAATGGCTTCCCAAATTATCGGGATTTGATTTTACCATTGAATATAAGGCAGGACTGGAAAATCAAGTTATTGATGCATTATCTAGATGTTTTCAATTGCCATATTCTCAACCCCATGGTTCCCTAAATCAAGACTTTCAAAAACTTAAGCTTTCAGTAATAATTAAGGAGTTACAAACCAATGCATTAACTCATTCTAATTTTCATTGGAAGCAGGAATTATTATGGTGGCATGATCAGGTGGCAATTCCCAATGATGAAACAATTAAAACCAAACTATTACAGGAGTTTCTCTCATCTCATCTAGGAGGCCAAGATGGCCAATTAAGGACTTATGCAAGATTGCCATTACAATTCTTTTGGCTTGGTATACTCCAAGAAGTTAACAAATTGGTTTAATTTTCTGAATAGTCCCTTTACTTTTTAAATGTGCCCTTTATATCCCTATACTTTAAATTGTAACCTTTTAGTCCCAATACTGATTAAATTAAGCCATGTTAGTCCATATTAGGGTTAGGGTTTGGGGTTTAGAAGGACTAACATGGCTCAATTTAAGCAATAGTGGGACTAAAATGTTAGAGTTTAAAGTATAATGACCCAAAGGGCACGCCTGAAAAAGTAGATGGATTATTTAGAGAATTAAACCTAACAAATTTATTTAAAGAGCTAAAGTTTAAAACACACATCCAAGGGTTTTACTACAACCATTACCAATACCACATCATATTTGGGAGGAAATCTCAATGGATTTTATAGTGGGTTTACCAATATTTTCCAAAGGATATTTAGTAATTTATGTAGTAGTGGATAGGCTGTCTAAATACAACAATTTTATTCCATTAAAGTTTGAATTTACAAGCCAGATCATTACAAAGGCATTCATCAGTCAAGTTACAAAACTTCATGGGATTCCAAAGTCAATCATCAATGACAGGATAAGACCTTTACTAGCAGATTTTTGGCAATATTTATTTGGCAAGATGGGAACTTCTTTAGCTATGTTATCAACTTATCACCCTGAAATGATCAGACAAAGGCTCTAAACAAATGCATCAAACACTACTTGCATTACTTTGTTTCAGAAAATCTAAAGGTTTGGGCTAACTAATTGCAATTGGTTGAATTCTCCTACGACACATCATTTCGCACCAATATTGGCATGACACCTTTTTAAGTCATGAATGGATGGAATCCCCCCTCCAATACTTACCTTTAGTCGTACAGACAATGATCCTCCAACAAACTCAGAATTATTACAGCTGAGAGATAAAACTTTGCATCAATTGATGCAGAATTTGACTAAAGCATAGGAGAGAATGAAAAAATTTGTTGACAAAAAGAGGTTTGAAATTAACTTCATAATTGGTGATTGGACCTTAGTGAAGCTTCAACCACACAGACAACATTCAGTGTTCCTGCATAAGAATCAGAAATTAAGCAAGAAGTATTTTGGTCCTTTTAAGGTATTGCAGCGAGTAAGTCCTGTGGCTTATAAATTGGAGTTACCAGAAGAAGCTCACATTCATCTTGTTTTCCATGTTTCTATGCTCAAAAATGTCATCTGCAGTCCTTAGAATGAAGCTCTATCATTATCCTCCATTAACTAAACTCTCAAGTCCACTCATTCAACTAAAATTCATTCTTCAAGCATGCACAATTCTCCAAAATTCTCTTCCACTTCGTCAAGTTCTAGTTCAGTGGTCGAGATTACCAACTACGAAGAATTCATGGGAAGATTTTTTCTTTATTGCAGAAACAATATCCATAATTAGACCTCAAAGGCAAAGTCTCTTTGATGATGGTGGAAATGTTATAATTCCTCATAGGATTCAAATTTCACCACTGGATGTACGCCACGTGGCAGGGAAAAAGATGGGAGTAGCAGATCATGTTAAAAATCAGTGTGGTGGATACGTTGACGAATCATTTTCAAATAGCTGGTGAGAGTAGAACACGTGGACGGTGAGATGATGAAGGTTGTTAGTAGATCAATGATGGAGAGCATGGGTGGAGGAAAGGCAAGGGAAGGAGAATCCATGCTAGCGTGATTTTGTTATAAAAAGGGAGATAAAGGTGACAGAGGGTATCAAAGAAGAACAGTGGCGGAACCCGGGGGCTAGCGGGGGCTTCAGCCCCACCTTGGCTCCGGAAAAACTATTCACCGATGAGCTTCAGCCCCCCTTCTCATAACAGCTTCACTGCTTCAGCCCCCCCCCCCCCCCCCCCCCCCCCCCTCTCATGCTTTGATGCTTGGTAGTTGGTGGGGCGATTCCGCGATTGTATGGTTGCCAACCAGCAGGAGAAGGAGGAGAAGAAGTTGGGAGCTTCATGACTTCATCTGGTGGAGTGGAGATGGTGGACAGGTGGAGAGTAGGCTTAGTAGCTAGCTTTAATTTGTTGTTGTTATTCATCAAGCTAGCTACATGTTTCTATTTTTAATTAGTGCTTGATTGATGAATGGCTGGCAAGTGTAAAATAAAGATTGAATATTGTAATGTGGCCCACCATTTCACATGTTTTTCTTAAAACATGGACCATGTCGGCGGGGACTTGGGAGAGTTAATAATGCCTTCATAATCATAGCTTAATTGGTCTCTTGAGTCTTGAAGGTTGATTAAGGATAACTTGGTTTTTTTTTAGCTTGGAAAAGGCAGGTTGCAACTGATTTCTCTTCCTTAGAAGCTCCGGGCCTTCGGCAACGGCGTCGGCAAGTTTTGGTAGGTAACTTGCTCTTGTGTTTTATAGTTTTATGTTTGATTCTTGGCTGCATGTTTGTTCTTCTTTGTTGAGGATTTTTTGGTCCTTATTTGTTGCCTATTTAGAGCATTTTAGCCCCTTATTTATTGTGATGAACTCTCTTGTTTTTCTGGTTCTTGATATTTTGTTATTCCATATTTCCATATTCTTTGATGTTTGAAAAGAAAATTGGAAAAAGCTTGGGTTTTAATTTTATTGCTTGCATAATTGCATTTCATTGCTGTGATTTTATTGCTTGCATTTCATTGTTGTGATTTTATTGCTTGCATTTCATGTTAATATTAATATATATTAATGTTTATTAATGTTAATGAGTGACCATGTATGATGTATCCTAAGGCCATCTCCAACCTAAAACTCTATATTTGGCGCTTCAGTACTCAAAAATACAGTTTCAACAGTGAAAGTTTCTCCAACCACAATCTCTATTGTTAACTCTAAAATAGAATATTCTAAAAATATTCTCTTCAACCATTATCTCTATCAATAAATTTAATATCTTTAAATCTTTCAAAAAAAATAAACTTAAATTATAAATTAATAATTTAATTAAAATATAAAATTATAATTATAAATTTTAAAAAATAAAAAACAGAATTAAAAAAAAAGAAACTAAAAAAATAGATAAACAAGAAAAATTTTAATATATATATATATATATATATATATATATATATATATATATATATATATATATTAATTTAAAAAAATAAAAAACAGAATTAAAAAATTAAAAAAAAAACCAAAACAGAATAAAAAAAGGTACACATAAATTTTTTAAATATATATAGATAATTATAAATTTAAATTAAAAAAAATAAAAAACAGAATTAAAAAAAAATCGAAACAGAATTTACAAAAAAAAAGAAAATAAAAACAACATATAGAAATTGAAAAACAAAAAAATCAAAATCAAAATCAAAATACAAGAAAAAAGAAAAAACTGAAAAAAAAAATTAAAAAAATATATAGCGTTGCTACAGTGACGCGCAACATATTGCGCGTCACTATAGCAAACTCCAATCTGGCGCATGATTTGGCGCCAGATTGGAGTAATCCTGCGCCAAATCTGAAGATTTGGCGCAGGATTGGAGATGGCCTAAGTTTTTAAATTATTTATGACATTATTGATATGCTGGTAATCTGGTATGGTGAATGGCTTAGATTTGTTGAAATATGAACTGATGAAATGCCATTCATTTATATATTAGGAAAAAATGTTTTAATTAAATTAGCAATAGTTTTTAGCTTTGAATGTCTAGCTATTATTTTATTATCAAATTTTTAATACATTTTGGTTTTGTCTTTGGATAGTATTATACACTTTCATAGCTATTTGGACATGGATAAATTTTTAATTAAATGACCACGAAGTGAAGAGTCATCCAATTCTCCAAAAATACCACTAGGTTCCGAATCAAGTGAAAAAAAGACCGATGTGAATTTCAATTCCAATGATATTGTTAGTGACCCGGGACTACGAAAGCCAATTGAAGACTTGATGTTGCGGTTAGAGATCAAGTTAGAAGAGAATATTTAACTAGAGGCCCTTGTCAACTAATCGGGCACAATTTCCCACAAAAAGAGTACGGCAAACAAAGGAGGAGTTTTCAAAATGCTTGGTTTAAACAGCATCTATGGTTAGAGTACAGTGTGACAAAAGATGCGGCATTTTGTTTTTGGTGTTATCTTTTCACACCAAATAGAGTTCAGCAAATAAAAGAAGATGCTTTCACTAAAATAGGGTTCAATAATTGGAAAAAAACTCTAGAAAAATTTGTAGAGCATGTTGGTGCTGTGAACAGTGTGCATAATGATGCAAGAATACAATTTCAGAGTTTTCAAAATCAAAGGCAGAGCGTGTCACACCAATTGGCTGCACATTCAAATGAGATGGAAGTTGAATACCACACTCGTTTAACGGCCATTTTGGATGTGTCACGTTTTCTCTTGAAGCAATGATTGGCTTTTCGTGGGCATGATCAGTCCTCAAGCTCATTAAACAAAGGCAATTTCCTTGAGTTACTAGAGTGGTATAGCCTGCTGAATGATAAAGTTTTTAGGGCTGTTAATCAAAATGCTCCTGGAAACAATTAAATGACTTCACCAAAGATTCAAAAGGAGTTAGCAAATGCTTGTGTAGCAGAAATTACATGTGCTATTGTTGATGATATTGGAGACAAGTATTTTTCTCTTATGATTGATGAAGCTCGAGATGTTTCAGTGAAGGAGCAAATGGGAGTTGTTCTGCGATATGTGAATAATAATGGGTATGTGATAGAGCGGTTCCTTGCTATGGTTCATGTGTTAGATACATCAGCTATTTCATTGAAAAAGGCCATTGATTGTCTATTTGCCAAACATGGGTTATCTCTTTCAAGACTGAGGGGACAACGATATGATGGGGCTTCAAATATGCGAGGAGAATTCAATGGTTTGAAGGCACTTGTCTTGAAAGAAAATCCATACGCAAGGTATATCCATTGTTTTGCTCATCAGCTCCAATTAGTGATTGTTGTTGTTGCTAAAGACAATCGAATTGTGAGTGATTTTTTCCAATATGTTATTATGATTGTTAACGCGGCGGGAGCATCGTACAAAAGGAAAGACCAACTTAGGCAACATCACCATGATAGGTTGGTTGAGCAATTGGAGAAGGTAGAGATAGTCAGTGATAGAGGAAAAAATCAAGAATCTAGCTTAGCAAGACCGGGTGATACTCGTTGGGGATCGCATTACACTACCATTCTCCGACTAATCTCAATGTGGACTTCAGTGCTAGATGTCCTCCAAAATGTGCATGATGATGGTGCTTCAAATGATAATAGAGGCATAGCAGCAAGTTTGATTGAAGAAATGGAGAATTATCAATTTGTGTTTGTGATGTATTTGATGAGGCGTTTGTTGGGAATAACAAATGAGTTATCACTTGCCTTACAGCAAAAAAATCAAAATATTGTTCAAGCAATGCGTTTGATTGAAGTTGTAAAGGCTCGTCTTCAAGACTTGAGGGAGACAGGATGGGAGGCATTTTTGGAGGAAGTTAGCTCTTTTTGTGAAGGAAACTCAATCGTAGTGCCTAATATGGGGGATAATATGCAAATCCGTGGTCGTTCTAGACGGAAAGGGCAAGTCATTACTCATTTTCACCATTACCGCGTTGAAATTTTCTGCAAGGTTAATATTCTTTATATTTATTCTGTTTTTGTAAATCTTATTAATTTAGTTTGATAGAAATATTTGTAATTTTATCATTGTTACAATGCTAGGTCATTGATTTGATTGCACAAGAAATGCAAAACCGCTTCCCAGAAACTAGTACAGAATTACTTCTTCTATCATGATCGAAGGGACTCATTTTCCAAATTCAACATCCACAAGCTACTTCGTCTTGCAGAACTTTATCCCGAAGATTTCACAATGACTGAGCATATGATGCTTGAGGATCAACTGGCAACATTTATCTATGACGTGCGTCATAATGCAAATTTTATAAATGTTGGGGACTTGGGAGGTTTTGCTAGGAAGATGGTTGAGACAGGCAAATATATTATTTTTCCACTCATTTATCGTCTTATTGAGTTGGCACTAGTTTTACCAGTTGCGACAGCTAGTGTTGAGAGGGTGTTTTCGGCGATGAATATTGTGAAAACTGACTTACGCAATAAAATGGGCGACGAGTGGATGAATGATAGCCTGGTTGTCTATATTGAGCGTGAGGTTTTTGCAACTATAGACAATGAAGCCATTCTACAACGTTTTCAGAAAATGCAAACTCGGTGGATGCAATTACCTCCTTTTAGTCTTAGCCAAATGCCTCAAATTTCCAGTACTAATGCTTGCATCGGTTCTAGTTCAAGCATGCATAAATAGCTATTGTATGTTTTTTCCCTAATTATGCATTCAAAGTGTGGTTGTTTTAATAAAAAAATTTATTATCTTACTATTTACATCGCGGACAAAGGCTTATATATATATATATATATATATATATATATATATATATATATATATATATATATATATATATATATATTTTTTTTTTTTTTTTTTTTTTTTTTTTTGAATTAGCCCCTCCCCTTGCTACTTAATCCTGGTTCCGCCACTGAAGAAGAAGGATGGAGGCCTTGCTCAAAAGAGAGGGAAGAGGCACTGGAACTAGTTATTTTATCTCTTTATAGTTAATTTCCTGTTTGAATAAATAATCCTAATTACAAAGATACTGATGAACTCTAATTGATTGTTGTGATGATGATTTACTGATGCTTGTGGTTGCCATTTACATTGATTTCTATTACTTTGGTGAAGAATTTACGGTTGAATGATTTTAATTCAATGAATTGAGTTTTAAGCTCTTCTTGAGTCTTATATTTCTGATTTAGTTGTTTGAGATTTGTGGAGATTCATTACGGTTACGTCAATGAAAGATCAAATAGCACATCATGAAAATAAAAAATAAAATAAAAAAAATATTAAAACACCAAAAATGACATCACACTCCAGGCAAGCCTTTAAAGACAATTGTGGATAGTATTTGGCGAATGCACCTCATCTTATTATTAATTTTTTTTACAAATTTATTTTTTCCATTAAAATATGCTACGTCAACACTGTAAATATATTACAGTAAATAATAAACATAAATACGAGAGTATTCCACAGATAAAATAAATATGTACAAAATAAAAAATTTCAGAATACAGTAATAATAAAATTGAGAATTTTCTCAGCTGAAACAGCTTCAAGCCATGGGCTAAATGAACCATGCAGCTCTGCCTGATGTGAGTGTCAAGATGTCTATTGTCTTCAAGCCTACATTTATTGAACCCAAGTCTGAGGATCAGAGGTCTTGGTGCATTTTAGCAATGCGAAGCTGCTTTTGCTCTTCAACTTAAACACTGCTAACCGAAAAATTATACATTATCAATCATATCCATCTATACAGTGTTAGGATCAATGATTTCTTTAGTATGGTCAATTGGCAGTCTCATGTCGTAAAGCCGTCTGCTTTGTCACAGAAATAAATAAAAAAACATCATATTAAACTATGAAATATTGGCATACTCTGATAATTTATTCCCAACGTACCTCATGTAGATCAGTGAATGTAGGATTGTCACGGAGATGACTCTCAGTGGCCCTGCCAGGAAAATCTTTCTTGGTTTAGCTTGCTTGGTTAGTAATGTACGAAAAGGACAACTGATTCAGAACAAATGTATAGGAAAAAGATACATACAATTAATTTTTTGTGGGGTAGCATCATCTGATTTAAGGTCTGGTAGTTTTTCATTGAACAAGCTCATTTATAGGAGCTCGATTCATGACATCTGATGCAAGCTGTGCAGTTTTCTGTAACTGGGGATCTATATCAGGGAGTTTTGGAATCTGAAGCATCAACGATAGACAATGTCAAAACATGACATCGCCATATAAAAAGATTATAAAGCCATAAGATGAATCCACATGTGACAAACAATTCAAAGAGATGGACCCTGTATTAAGATGCTAAGACGCCAAAAAAAAGGAAAACCATATAAAGCATCAACCTGTGCTCTGAAAAAGCATGTGCTTCAAATGCTGCAATGACAAAACAAAATCCTCACAATGAAAACCACCAAAATTCAGAGAACCATGAAGCATCTTTCAGGACTCTACCTCTAGAAGAATGGGTTTCAGATGTGACAGTGGCAGAAAAATGCAATATCTAAAATGAAAAGAATATATATATTAAAAGAGGGTATGAAAATTCTTCTGCACTTATTATTCCCAAGGGACAGTGTAGGTTTCAGATGTTATAATAGCAGGAAAAGATCCAAGAGGATTAGTGAAGATCCTATGGCAGGACATAGCTATGGGTCTAAGAAACCCACAGAAATTAATCCATAAACATAAGAGGTTTTGAAAACTATTAAGTCAAAGAAGAGTGGGGAAGCAGCAGTTTCAGATGCTTACATGGCCGAAAGGAAGCAGAGAACTCCAATTGGACAAAAGAACAAACACTAGAAAGACTGAGCCATTGGCCTATGAGATCTCTAAGCACTCGAGTGAAAGTGATTCTGATTTTGTACACAATACAAGCTTAAAGAGGCAAAGGTCTAGAGGAAACATTAAAAACAAAATTTTGCCTAACTCTATCATAAACTTTGAAAGCATTAGCGATGCAAGTGGGGTGGAGAATCCTCGCTCCCTGCGGGGGCCTACCCCAACGGGGCGGGGATTCTCCGAAATAACCCCCCCTAGTGGACAAACCTGGGCCAATAAATCAATTGTACGGCGTAAAAGTCGAGCTAAATCTCCCTCATCCATCGCACATTCCATCATTATTTCATGCCAAGTTAGACCAGAGGCCCATGCTTCAACCATCCCAGAAAATTGACCATCTAGTTCACAAGGAATCTGCAAAAAAGGAGTACAAGAATAGAACTTTTAATAATATGAGTATATTTAGAGTAAAATTTTTTTGCAGGAATATTTGGAGTAAAATTACCCTTATGTCAACATCACTAACCTTTACCACGTATTTTTCCTGGATGTCTAGAACAGAACTTCTTTGGCTCTCCAAATGATTAATAATATCAGTGACAACAGAGGATGGTTCATATATATAACTGCAAAAATCGTGTTTCAGCACACCACAAAATTATGAAATTCAGAATGGAAAAAAATGATTGCAGATATTCTTTTGATGAACTTGTTACAGAAGAGCATAATATCATAAATAAATGGTTCCAAAATTAACAGAAAATCATGGCCGCTCATTCTTAAGTCGTACAATTCATCTTATGAAACACCTAATGGCAAGGATAATTTCCAAGTCATATTAAGGAAAACTGAATATATCATGGTTTTACCATCTTGCAGAGTAACAAAAGTGGCAGACAAAATAATGCGAAGAAAAGTGTCTTAATTTTCTCAGCTTGATTTGCAATTTACAATTCTAAGAATTCGGGTTGGAGGGCTCATTGAGGTTACAATCTTATGAATCCTATGGACAAACAATATGTGGGAAATAAAAACATTCTTTTGGCGTTTAAAGTCAATGAAGTTTAAATTATTTATTTTTCCTAGTGAATTACCAATATTGGCTGCTATAATAGGCAATGTTAAGTCATTGACTGGTAATAAGACCTCTAATATTTGACTTAATCCTTTTAACAATGATCAAAGATCATGGTTTTAAAAATCTTCAAGCATGATGCACGCTCAATCATTTAAGTGTTGTGACTGGAATGGAAATTCATTATTTTTATTAATTATTTTTTATTGGAATTATTCAGATAAATTTAAAGGAGTCAAATCAGAGAATGTTGCACCTTGAATGTAATATTTTGAGCAAAAATTCTCTTTTCGAGTACTAGTGATTATCACTGAGATTTAGGAATGTGACATGCTTGCTTCAGTTGCCTCTCACTTTGGCTACTTCTTGATGATTGATGAGCATACTGATTCAATCTTTTATGCAAAGTTTGCAAAGTAGCGTTGAGGTGGATCTCTCTACCCTTGAAGAGAGGCCGATGGATTGGGATGAATGAACAAAAGAGTCTTTATGGTGACCTTGTACAAAAAAGCTCCCAATATATTGCTTCCACTGTGGAATGATGAGATATGGAGCTAGCAACTACACCACTCAGCACAGCAGGTATATCGCTGGCCTTGAGTTGGTGGCCTGGCGAACCGTGAAGACATCCAATCGGACGGACATGGTTGAGCAACGCTCTGGCACTTCCCCTTACTCCATTGCTCCAGCCTCGTGTGTGGAGGAAAGGCCCAAACAAATATGATGACTTCTGCACTTCGAGGGTGGTGACTCGTCGCTGGTGGTGAGGTTGCAACTAGGGACCAGCTAGAGCTCACAATCTATTGGAAATTTTCCATCGAACAACACATGGCTTGCTCCCTAGCAATGTCAGTTACATGTCACAGAAAGGAATAAGAGGATGGAGACACATTGTGGTGGTTGTGGTAAGGATCACAGAGGTTTTTGTTATCCCTGCCCTGCTTACCCTGAGGTCACTCTAGGTGACATCATATAACATCAGGTAGGGAGACATCTCTGCGTTTCTTGTCATTTCCCCTAATCTTGAATGTTCTATTATGATTTCTTTGTATACTGTTACCAACCACAGATTTGCCTTGTCCCCTAATTTCCTAATCCAAACCATTGAGCAACCTTCTCTCTTTGTGATCCATGATAGCCGACTTGGAGTTTTATTCCCATTGGTATTAAGAGAAGGCCAAGCTAAAGGGAAATCTTTGATGATTGAACCACCTATCTCGTGAACCTCTCCCTCCTTTCTTCTATCCTTTGTTCATTCGTCTCCTAAGTCCTCTATCTCCTTGGCTCCATCTAAGCTTTCTTCTCATGATATGTTGGTGGACAAGGTCTCTAGCACCCTTTGCCCTCGTCTCTTGCTTTAGACAAGGAGGAGAATCAGCATGAACAAATAGACAAAGAAAAAGCAGATCATCCTAGAAACCAAGAGGACTATGACGCTGAATCAATCTAGGATGGGGTTGAGATGGATGCATTAAAGTGTTCACATTCATGCCATAAGAAAGGCCCGTTTGAATGATGAAACCTCTCAACTTATTTCTTCTTTTTTATCTAGGTTTTTCATGATTCTTTTAACATAACTAGATGGAATTTTAAGGCTCCTCCAACATGCATCCTACGAACACGATTCATGAGTCATGATTCTCATCTTTAAAGCTTAACTTCAAATCTTCTGCCATGTGGAGACTGAAGCAGATGATATGAGAATTTCTCACTTTCGTATAAAATTCAGTAAATCATGGGAGCGGTGGGCTGCCATTCCAGTAATTAGGATGTCTGGCATCATCTTGCTTTAGCTTTTGTTAGACTTGCTTTACACTGGCTTACACCTAGAAAATTCGGCTAAAGATCCCAAAGCTTAGATCCCCTACATCATTTATAACGGTCAATCAGTTATTGCCCAGAGATCTTTATGGAATGAACTTCTGGTATATTGCCTTTGAACCTTCCTTGGTCACTTGTTGATGATTCCAATGCTATTGATACTTCCTCTAAATCCAGGGATTGCCTTTCTCTTCTTGTTCCATTAAATCTTGGATTTTACCTCGAATTTATATCACCTAATTCACTCCTTGACATTGGTTTTGTCATCTCGGATTTCACTTGATGCAACAACCAATCATGTTAAGCTAGATTGAATTGATTTCTTGCTAACTCTCTTTGGACTTCAAGATTTGATTGTTACATTAATTCTCATCTTCACTGCATTTCCTCGGATCAAGCCCTCATTTTGCTTTACGGTTATTTCGTATTTTCCGCAAAAATAGTCTTTCCGATTTGATAACTATTGGTTGGATTACTCAAACTAGGTAGTTTCTTGGACTTGGAATTTTTCACCTAATTATTCTCCTATGTATGCTGTTGCTTATTTGCTTTTGTGTACTAGATCTAATTTAATTCATTGGGGAAATTTGAGATGGGTTCCCTAGAAATTGACTTCATAAACACAGAGAGGAGCATTTGCATTCTAAAATCCTCTAAGCTTGTTTCTAGTCCTATTTTAGTTGATCCCAATAACTTTATGCCTTTATAGTCACTATAAGACACTATTACAACAGAATTTTATTTAATACGTTCAAAGAACACATCTCATGTGAGTAAGAAAAGGTGATCTTAATACTAGGTTCTTCCATAATTCTACTAGAATACACAACCATAGGAGCCAGATTTCTAGTATTGGTGAAAATTTGGGTAATGTTTTTTGTTAGATTTTATATTTTATACTAGTGGGTCTATATGGGTGCTACATAAGCTTAGGGGTCTTATACCAAAAAGTCTCTAAGACTTAGTGCTTCAACCCCTATACCTATGTATAAACCCATTACACTTCTATCACACAACCGATGTGGAACTATATTTCCAACATTTTTATAGATAATGTAAATTTTGAAGAGTGTTTCATTAAAGTTCTATTCTAATTCATGGACTTCTTCCAATAATGTCTCTCATTCTATCATTTCCCATCCACTCCCATCAGAAAACTCAATTTCACGGACGATAGTATTTTATTGTGAGCACTGTCTCTATGTCAAAAGTTTATGCTACTTTGGGTTCCTTTGCTTCTAGCAAGGCCAAGATGGGACTTAATACCGAGTTTTATTGGTTCTATTGGAATGAGTTCTGACTGTCTGAGGGGGTGGGAGGTTAATGCTTTTCACTTTTTTCTCACATCTCTCACCCTAAATCCTAGAGGCAAACTTATATTACATTAATTCCCAAAAATGAGAATCCAAGATTGGTTTGTGATTTTTGGTCAGTTTCACGTTGCAATATTTGTTATAAAATCATTTCCAAAATTCTTACAAATAGACTCGACCATGTTTTGCTGAATTTGGTTAGTAATGAACAAAGTGATTTTATCTTAGGTAGATCTACCTAAGATAATATTATTGTTGTGCAAGGGGTTGCCTCCTCTATTGAGATTGACATGTCTGGCCCTCAAGATGTTAATTGACATGGCCCTGCTTCAGCAAAGGTACCACACTTGGCCAAAATTTTCAACTCCATTGTGATGGCGCAAGAGGTTTGCCAAACTTTTTCTCAGCCCCAGATTTTCACCAAAACATAACTCAAAGCACATAGAAGACAACTTAGGCAGGAAAACACTTAGTTTACTCTTTCATCTAAATCTGCTGGACTTCTGACCTAATTCAAATTTAGATATCCACTGAGGTCCACAGGTACATAATGGAAGGGAGGGATATGAGTCTTGAACTTAGACATCCTAGGTAAACTTCAATTACCTATCAAAATTTCTTTCTAACATGTTTATAGACTAGCTTTTCTCGTGTTCTGTTATCATACTTATACTTTTCTCCTACCAAATATTGATACTGGTATATCAGTATATGTGTCGCCCATGTACATAACATATATGTTTTTAGACTACTTTTTTTCAGATATCTCGGATTTGACTAACTGATTGAATTGCATTTAATCTTAAATTTGTAGTATGTATTATATTCTCCTTGGGCATTGCATTTGTCTTATGTATTGTATTCTTCTTAGGTTGTGCCTGGAGAAAAACGATTTCTCATTCCTCCAATCCATAGAGACTTAAAATATATATCTGGATAAGAAGCTGAAAAGGATAATATGAATCAAACTAACCAAATAAAATTGGCTAACACTAACAAAGCATGGATCAAATTGATATTAACAAAAAAGATATATATATATATATATATATATACACACACTGTGTGTTGTACTGCAGAATATAGACCAACAAAATGAACAAACATAACAATGATAAAGAAATAATCAGCATGAACTCAAAAATAGAAATAATTTATATCAACTTAAATTTTGACATGGATCTATACCTGTTACTTTTCCAAGGCCGTAACTTGATGCCTTCTGAAACTAAACTCCCACATACTGCAGCAAGCTGTGCAGGTTTGAGATCTAGTAAAGCCTTATTTCTCAGTACCATAGCAAGCCAAAGTTCATTTTCTCCCCGGATGGCTGCTGCTGTTTCTCCAAGAGGATAAATAACTTGGGTATCAATGTCTAATGCTCGAGCCTCTTGTATGACTTTGCTAATCTGGTCAGGGTCATCAAATATGAGGTATACAGGTTCAGACGCATATTGTTTATTTGAGAAAGAACATAAAAAATGAGCTACACCAATTGTAACGAGCATCTTTTTAATTTTGCTAAAGGGACAAAAAGGGAGCTGTTCATCAGCCAACACTTTTGTGGAACCTTTAGGAACTGGAAACCTGTAACTTGAAGCAAAACATATTAAGCAAAATCTAGTATAGAAATAATTAACACCGCATAAGAAAATGATTATCAAATTTGAATTATGAAGTTTCCCTTAACCTTCCACCATTGAGAAAGCAAAGAGGAATACCAAATTTGCCACATATGCACCCTCGATAACAAAAGAAAGCATATATTACCAAAGAGTTGCCCTAACTATTGGCTAAAAACCATGTAAACATTACTTTTAAGAATTACCTTTAATTTGTTCACCACATTTGGATACTACTAAATATATAGTTATAAAGTGAACTTATATTACTTGCGTTCCAATCCTAATGAACCCAATTCCAATGATCTCCTTAGCCCTTATGATATCTTTGATATGATATTGTTGTTAATGAAGTTTCTAGGTGTATGGACTTCAAGTGTAGGATAGGAACAGGAATGTGTGTTCAAATAGGTCGTAGGCCTAGATAAAATGATAGCTTTCTTAAATTATTAAATCACCTAGATTTAATCTTGTTATCTATTAAATCACCTAGATTAATCTTGTTATCGTCAAATAAATATCGATGTCTTCAAACTTGTTGGACATTTTCAGCATTTTCCTGGATCCTAGTTGTGCAACTGCTACTTTTATTTTGCATTCTAGGTTTGTGATGGATACAAGTGAAAAAAAATTATAGTTATCCCTATTCTCCCCATTGTCTAAAGTAATTCTTTGAAAGAACTTATCTTGTAGTGTTTGTCATGGACCAAATATTATGGTTAAATCTACAAAATCAGAAGAAAAGTGAAAGATGGATGGATGCTTCAAAATATAAAGAAAAACAAAGAATAAAAAACCAATAGTTTCACATACCCCTCATGGTTATCGATTTGAGAATGAACAATCAATCTCAAAAGCAAATGATAAAGTGTGAACGTATCGACCTTTGTAGCATTTATTGATGACTTGTGAATGAATCATGAATGAGTTATTATCTAATTTTCAAATTTATGAAAGAGTGAAAGAATTTGTAGCATGGAAGCTACTGAAATTTTGTAGCTTGTATTTCAGGAAATGGGCTAAAAGAAAGAAAACTATGCAAAGTTTTCAAAGAGAGCACAACCAGGCCCTGGAGGATGGCACAGCTATAGGAAGGACATGGAAACGGAGCCATGTTGTTGGGCAAGGCCATGGCAAGAACATCAATAATAGAGAATCCAAAGAACTCAAGGCCAGGCCGTGGAGGCCAAACACAGCCATGCCCATAAGTGAAGACTTGTTATGCAGAAACTGAGAGCACCACGGCCAGACCTTTGTGAGGAGCACAATCATGTCTGGTCAGATCTAGGATTTTTCAGAAGTTTCAAGGGAGAGTATAAAAGGAAGGGAACCAATTTAATAGAGGAGGACCATTCTTGAGGGAGATTTTGGAGCTAAAGAGAGACCTATTTGGAGAAGAAAGAGGCTAGGAGAAATACTTGAAGATAAATCTCTATAGAGTTTAATCATCTCATCCCTTGAGATTATTGATGTTAATGCTTCTTTGTGCTTTGTTTTGAATCTTGATATGGAGTAACCTTTGATTGTTTGGATTTTGATGTAGCTCTTGGATTTCTTAAATAGTTGAATCATTATAATTTATTGAATTCAATGAGTTATAGAATCTTGACTTAACTTTGAATACATTCATAATATTAAGATTGGATCGTTGTGTTTCAATAATGTTTCAAAGAGAGAAGTTGGGCAACAACAATCCAAATTGATTTTTCAATAATTATAAGGGGTAGATTGTATAGCAATTCAATACTTAAGATTTCTGAATAGAATATTAAGGATTGATTTATGGATCGTGAAAGTCATGCATTAAATAGAAGGGGTTCCTCAAGTGAATTCTATCTTAATTTGAGATTTATTTGTAAAGTGCACCAGATAGGGGCTTATAATTCTATCAAAGTTCCTATCTACATAAGGACCAAGGAATGTGTTGCAGGCATCGTTAGAGGAGAGCCAAAAGTGGGGTCGCGCCTGAGCAAACGCAGCAACAAAGGGACGCGAATGGACACAAAGTATCAGGATTTTGTCTTATATGAATGAATGATTATATTAAGAGGGGTAATGATGTATTAAGGATGCTAATAGTATAGAAAGGCATCTTTTCTGTTAGTACTATGTAGTCGCATGGCAGGTGCTTGATGATATGCGCCTGAGAGAATCATTGGAGGGACGCGTGGGTATGCGCGGTTCTCATTCTGTTACAATGATTCTATAAATAGATGTACTGAGTCTACAGTAATGGCTATGAAAAAGTTACTCCAATTCCTCTCTCTTCAGCCTTCTTCTTCCTCTCCTAACCTCTCCTCCTCCTCTTCTTAAATCCAGAACAGAGGCCTGCTTCATTGGTGCTTTCATTGCTACCGACTCACCATGCCTGAAGGCACTATTACCAGAGCACGCGTAGTGGACGAGCAGCTGTCTGTCCACTCCGACCGCTTGGATCGACTGGAGTCTTCCATCATGGACATGAAGCAATGCCAACTGAGCCACTCTGAATCCATGGAGCTTCTTCAAAAATCAATCAATGAGCTACTATTACGCAGCGAGAAGCCAGATCGCTCACCTTCAAACCCACCACTACTACCTCTTCCCATCACTCCACCTGTGACATCGCCATCACCCACCTTGCTTGGTAGCCCCACTACCCTCCATACTCCTGTACCTCCAAACCGCACCCCTAAACTCGAAATCCCATTTTTCTCTGGTGAAAACGTCCTGGGATGGCTCTTTCAAATCAACCATTTCTTTGCCTTTCATCTTATTCCTCCTGACCAGAAAATTTCCATGGCGGCGTTCTACATGACTGGCCCTGCTCTTCAATGGTTTCATTGGCTTTACTCCACATCTCAGCTGTCTTCATGGGAAGACTTCACCCGCCAGCTAGAATTGCGTTTCGGGCCTTCTTCTTTTGTGAACCATGAGGCACAACTGTTCAAACTCCGGCAATCTTCATCCCTTGCTGCTTATCTTGGTGAGTTTGAATCCCTTTCCACCCGTGTCTCTGGCTTGAGCCACAATAGCCTCTTAAACTGCTTTCTCTCTGGTTTGCGTGATGATATCCAAAGAGAACTCTACCTCATGCGTCCTCAATCTCTTCACGAGGCCATGGGAATGGCAAAACTCGTGGAAGACAAGTGCAACGCTAGCCGGACTACACCCACACCATTTCGACCACCTCCATTCAAACCCACTCAACAGATACCATCCACTCCACTTACACCACCTACACCTCCCTTAAAACCAACCACTCTTCCAATCAAGCGCCTCTCTCCCACCGAAATGGCAGCACGGCGAGCACGGGGACTTTGTTTCAATTGCGATGCCCAATTCACACCGGGTCATCGTTGTAAACCACCTCAATTCCTCTGTCTTCTGGCAGAGTTTGAGGAGGATCCACCACCCGATCCAGTACCAGTTCAATTGGAAGATCCCAGCCAGGAAGTCATACCGGTTGTGGAAGAATCTCCTTGTATCTCTTACCATGCTCTCACCGGCATACTAGCGCCATCTACATTGAAGCTCGCCGGGTCCGTATCAGGCCGTGAAGTGGTCGTCCTCGTGGATGGTGGCTCGACAAACAACTTCATTCAAACTCGCCTTGCCAAACATCTTGGACTTCTGGTACAACCCTCTTCTCACGTTCGCGTGACAGTGGGCAACGGTGATACACTGGAATGCGGCGGCGTCTGCTCACAGGTCCCACTTACCATCGGGAAGGTCACTTTGGCGGTGGATCTACTTCTCTTGCCCATCTATGGAGCTGATATTGTTTTGGGGGTCCAGTGGCTATCTGGGCTTGGGCCTGTGGTTTTTGACTACAGCCAGCTCTACATGGAGTTTGATCTTAACGGGTCGCGCATCCGTTTACAGGGTTTGACCAAACCATCTCTGCATCATATCACCCATTCAAGCCTGTTTAAGCAGCACCAGTTTCAGGAGGCGGCCCAGTATTTTCATCTATCTGTTGATTCCATCGCATCGCGATCGGAACCAAAGATTCATCCCGAGGCACCCATATCCTTTGTGACAGAACTTCATATTCTCCTCCAAAGGTATTCTTCTCTGTTTGCCACTCCATCAGGTCTTCCACCACCGCGCACCCAAGATCACCAAATTCCTCTTCTTCCGGCAACGGCTCCAGTGAAAGTAAGACCCTACCGGTACCCTCACTTCCAGAAGACAGAAATTGAACGGTTGGTGGGTGACATGCTGGCGGAGGGCATCATAAGACCAAGCACAAGCCCATTTTCATCCCCTGTCCTGCTCGTCAAGAAGAAGGACGGCACATGGAGGTTTTGTGTCGATTATCGGGCACTTAATTCAGTAACAGTCAAGGATCGATTCCCACTACCTACGGTGGAGGAATTACTTGACGAGCTGCACGGCGCCTACATCTTCTCAAAGCTCGATCTCCGGGCCGGCTACCACCAAATCCGAATTCACCCGCCGGACATCGAGAAATCAGCCTTTCGGACCCATGAAGGCCATTACGAATTTCTCGTAATGCCATTTGGTCTCTCAAATGCGCCCTCAACCTTTCAAGCCTTGATGAATTCGATCTTTCGACAGGTATTACGCAAGTTTGTTCTGGTATTCTTCGATGATATACTCATTTACAGCTCATCGTGGGAAGACCATCTCGAGCACTTAGAGGCCGTTTTTGCCTTGCTGCACCAACATCGCTTATTCGCGAAGGGGAGTAAATGCGAATTTGGTTGCACTACTGTCGATTATTTGGGCCATCGCATCTCAGGTCATGGCGTCGCCGTTGACCCCTCAAAGATAGAGGCGATTCAGTCTTGGCCACTGCCGACAACGGTGAAAGAATTGCGCGGATTCTTGGGCCTCACCGGATACTACAGGCGCTTCATCGCCAATTATGCTTCTCTGGCGGCGCCGTTAACAACTCTCCTCCGCAAGGACGCCTTCACATGGACACCTTCGGCCTTCGCTGCTTTCCAGAAGTTAAAGGAAGTCCTCTCGACCACCCCTGTTCTTCAACTTCCTAATTTTTCATTGCCTTTCATTGTCCAGACAGATGCTTCCGGCCATGGCGTGGGCGCTGTCCTGTTACAACAGGGACACCCGCTCGCCTTCTTCAGCAAACAACTCTCTCCACGCCTACAAGCTTCTTCAACCTATGCGAGAGAAATGTTCGCTATTACGGAGGCCGTTTGGAAGTGGCGACAATACCTCCTGGGCAGAAAGTTCATCGTTGAAACTGATCACCAGAGTCTCCGCTCACTCATCACACAAACAATCCAGACACCTGAGCAACATAAGTGGCTCACAAAGCTGTTGGGCTTTGACTTTGAAATTTCCTATAAGCCTGGCACTCAGAACGGGCCGACAGACGCTCTATCTCGGCTTCCCGGGTCATCCTACATGGCGTTCCAGGCCATCTCTAAACCTCTGGCTTCTATTTGGGAGGCACTGCGCCAAAGCCACAAGAATGATGCCACCATCGCACATCTCATTGAGCAGGTGAACTCTAATCCGGTAGAACACCCAAATCATACTGTTCGTGATGGTATTCTGTTGTATCGCGGTCGCGCGGTGGTTCCGGAAAATTCAGCATTACAGCCCCTCATATTGGCAGAATTTCATAATTCACCGGTGGGTGGTCATGCCGGCGGACAGCGCACCCTTGCGCGCATTGCTGCAACCTTTTTCTGGCCAAACCTTAGACGCTCTGTTCGGGACTACGTCGCCAATTGCTCAGTCTGCAACTCGGTTAAGCCTTTTAATAGAGCACCACAAGGCCTTTTACAGCCGCTGCCCATTCCCGGCCTGGTTTGGCAGTCCGTCTCAATGGACTTTATTACACAACTTCCTCCATCGTCTGGCAAAACAACTATCATGGTGGTGATTGATAGACTCTCGAAGCACGCTCATTTTTCAACTCTCGGGCCAAGCTTCACTGCTCCGCAAGTGGCTAACATATTTATCAAAGAAGTGGTGCGTCTTCATGGAGTCCCGGCGAGCATCATCTCCGATCGAGATCCAGTTTTTGTCAGCAATTTCTGGCGGGAACTCTTCAAAGTTCAAGGAACTTCACTGGCGATGAGTAGCGCCTATCACCCTCAGACGGACCGATATCTGCAGGATTATCTTCGTTGCTTCACAGCTGATCACCCGTCGCAATGGTCGACTTACCTTCCTTGGGCTGAATGGCACTATAATACCTCTTGGCATTCAGCAATTCGGATGACCCCGTTCGAAGCTGTATTTGGCCGCCCTCCGCCGTCGCTTTTAGACTACCTCGCCGGCACATCTACAGTGGAATCGGTGGATAAGCTTCTTTCAGAACGCTCCTCACTGTTGCAGACCTTGCGTGCTAACTTGTCACGCGCCCAGACCAGGATGATCAACCAAGCCAACAGCCACCGCTCGGATATCACTTTCAATATTGGTGATTGGGTCTATCTCCGTCTGCAACCATTTAGACAGACTTCGCTGCGACACGGCCGCCAAAACAAACTCGCGCGTCGTTTTTACGGGCCCTATCGTATACTCGAGCGCGTGGGACTGGTCGCATATCGGCTCGAACTGCCAGCTAACACCAAGGTGCATCCCGTCTTTCATGTGTCCAAATTGAAAAAGAGTATGGGGGGCCCAAGTGACCAGCAATGCTCTCTTCCTCTGGATTTTATTAACCAGCAACCTTTGCTGACACCATTGGCGATTTTGGGCTCCCGCCCTATCATACTGCAAGGCCGAACGGCTCATCAGGTTTTAGTCCATTGGGAGGGTCAGCTGGAAAGTGATGCGACTTGGGAAGACCTTGTTGATTTTCGCCGAGACTTTCCTAACTTCGACCTTGAGGACAAGGTCAGTGTCGGAGCAGGCGGTATTGTTGCAGGCATCGTTAGAGGAGAGCCAAAAGTGGGGTCGTGCCTGAGCAAACGCAGCAACAAAGGGACGCGAATGGACACAAAGTATCAGGATTTTGTCTTATATGAATGAATGATTATATTAAGAGGGGTAATGATGTATTAAGGATGCTAATAGTATAGAAGGGCATCTTTTCTGTTAGTACTATGTAGTCGCATGGCAGGTGCTTGATGATATGCGCCTGAGAGAATCATTGGAGGGACGCGTGGGTATGCGCGGTTCTCATTCTGTTACAATGATTCTATAAATAGATGTACTGAGTCTACAGTAATGGCTATGAAAAAGTTACTCCAATTCCTCTCTCTTCAGCCTTCTTTTTCCTCTCCTAACCTCTCCTCCTCCTCTTCTTAAATCCAGAACAGAGGCCTGCTTCAGAATGTCAAGAATTCCTCCCAACACATCGATGAATCGATATCAGAAAAGTCAACGTTCAAGGATACAAGAACCAAATCAAATCCAAACAAACTTTTAGTTATTGAATCTAACCCAAGCAAAATTTAGACCGCTTTGTTCCTTTTTAATTCCTTAAGTTTTCTATCATATTTCTCTCTATAACGCAACATTTTCGGTTGAACTCTCTTAATTAACAGAGTTAGTGTGATTTGACTTAGATACAATAATTCTCAAAGGAATGATCCTTTCTCATCACTTCATCACCCAAACAACTAGAGCACCTGCTACTGTCAAATTCATCCCATCATCAAACCATTACAATAATTCAGCCATTTGCACACTTTTGATTGGAGTTGCAGCATTTAGAGGTGTCTGTGTGTCACATATGAAGACCATCTGCTGCATAAAGTCCTACCCATAGTTACCAGATTCGCTAATCCCCCCACATCTAGATCACTCGTACCCAATCGGAGTATATTTTCGTTGGGTGTATCAAAATTAATTAATGACTAGATAACATTACAATTTATTAGGTTTTAAAAGTTGTTATAGATAAAATTGCTATCTATTTTTAAATCTAGTGTAAGTTTTTAAATTATTATCTAATATAAAATTTTATTACATAAAATTATAATCTATATATACTTTAAAAAACTACTAGATACTTTTTTTAAACCCAATGCATTATCGATGAAAGAGCATCTAAGCAACTACTAAACTTAATATCACATGAGAAATAAATAAATCATTAAATTACTTTACTTTAACTGAGGTTGCATTAATCACACAAATGGTTGCTATAAGCTCGGCTTGGTTTAATAAGAATTGACTCGGATGTAATTTTCAATCATATAACTAATCGAACCAACTAAGCCTACTCCCACCGTACTCCCACCGTATCAAATACAGTACAAGCATCGTTTCTCGTATGCATACCCGTCTTATGACTCAGATTGTACCATATTTCAAGTAACTAACCTCCAGACATAAGAGCTGTAGTACCTCAAGATTGTGCAAAAGGTTAAACAAAACCTAATTGGACATATTCCTCTTTAAGGAAATATCTAGTAGTTCAATGAAGTCCAACCAAAGAGATGATCGACTAGGAGTTAATCAAGATTGTATACATGTCCTTCCTTTGACAGGGAATTATACACCTATACTGATAGGTCTTCATGCCTCCCATCCTGATAGGACTTCATGCCCCCCATAATCCTTCATTTTAACTTGGAATGTTCAAAGTGCCACGTGTAGGAATTACAGGGATGGGGATGGGGATGGGGATGAGAGAATGATCGTGCAGTGATTTTTTATTTTGCATATTAGATATATGATATACCACAATAGTGAGCCGCTAATAATCTACACTTTGTATTGTTTCTTTCTTGTTACCCTGTTCAATTCTCAACTCTAGTTCATCCCATGTGCCTTCAATGGCTTAGGTTAATTATTTTAAATCCATAGCAAGCCATTGCAATCTGAGATCATGAGCATTGAAGTCAGCGAAGCAAATTGTGAAAGAATAACAGATATCCGACAAAAATGTTGGTTGGGTTGCTTATTTTCAAGACAATGAAAATTCCTATTAGATAATGTTCAATAGATGCTCTGTTATTGTGCAAATTTTTCAAGGAGTTCTACAATTTCTTAAAACAAGACTTGTCATTCCAAGTAATGCACAGACAACAACAACCAATTAACATAATAAAAGAAGAATATATGCTAAATAATGGAGCTTATGTTTCAGAGGTAAATGATCATACCTGCAAGAACTCCTTCCATCCAGATGGTTCAATTTGCTCAATTCGCTTAATTAGACGGTGAGATCTAGCAGTCATGCGTTTGATCTTTTCTTTGGTAAAATTAGTGAAATCTGTGATTTTTTTAAATTCTTTAAAACCTTTAGTATTTGTAATCTTTTTCCTCAAGCGGGAAACTTTGGTTCTTTGCTCCTTGTAACATTCCACAGCATCTTTGTATGCTTGTGACCAATTCCTCATCTAGAGACATTAATCAAAGCCAAGCTTATCAGTATAATAAAAATCAAATGTTGACTAAGGAGAGAAATAAAATAAAGTGCATACATGCTTGTGACAATAATTATTATCAGTATTGTGATCTGATACAGTAATACATTCGTCATTACAAACAACCATTAAAGTGTATTTGAGTTATTTGAATCATATAAAGACATCAATGCATTACAAAAGTGAAGCTGAATTATCCTTTTCATTTAGTTCTTAAAATTTTAAACAAACTTCCTTATAGAATGTGACACCTGTTCATTGTTCTTTCTTGCAACTAAATAAGAATCCACATACTTACATGAACAAAACTGAGATGCGCCATTGCAACCATTGACCATGTGCATTTAAGATCATGGAAGCAACACCAGTACAGAACTATTTTAAGAACTATAGTCTATTTTGCTAATTGTCTAGAAGAAAATATTAAGATCATGAAACAAACCTCATCGTCATCAGAAAGGCTGCTCAAAACTGGAACGTTTAGACTCCAAGACCATGTCTCCATGGATCCTTCCATGCACCACAAGGAACCAAATTCAGAATCGGAAATCTTTTCCCAGTTCAAATCCTCCTCCTTGAGGAGCTCCATTAAGGCTTGTTGCGGTGGTATATCACCATCAGCCAAAGGGACATTAGAAAAACCTGTCTTATATATTGTTTTTATCCACTTCTCTGTGAAGAGATACCAAGAGTTATCTGAACCAAGAGCAACGTAGTAAGCAGGTTTACAATCTTCTCCATATGTTATGTCTCCTACATCAGAGTTAGCCTCATTATTCTGGCAGGCCAAAGCATCTAAATTGACCTACAACATTGAAAACAGAAATATTATCTAGAAGGATTTATAAAGCAGCATGCCATATAACAACCACTCATTAGACCTATGTGATGAAAAAAACATGGGAATTGCCTAAACCAGTGAAACTTACTTTAATGGAAAATACTAAATAAATGATACAAGTTTTAACCTGCTAATATAAAAAAACTAATGATCAACTATACAAGGCACACTTCACATAAGAGAGAATTAGGCTCACATAACCAAATCGTTTGTCCTTAATAAACGAGTCAAATCATCTAGTTACCTTAGAGAACCTTGTGACTGTGAATGTGCTAGAAAGGTACAATCAAATGAGACAAACTAATTGATTGAAGTGCCTATTGTTGTGGTTGAAACTGAATAAAATATTGATATGAATTAGGCTCTATATTGTAGCTTCATCATGCATTTTTCTTGGCTTTTGTATTGATTTGATCCTTTTTAGTTCAAATCACTTCTGTTAGTATTTCTTGCATGTAGGAAGGTGATGTTGGACCATAACTTCATGACAAGTGGGGGAAAAAAAGGAAGTAAAACAAACTGGCAATTGAGAAAACAATGCAAGGCCAAACCCAAGAAGGAACTTGACTCACCCATGTTGTGGGTCTGTCCATGACTCCATGGAACAGAAAGACACCAAGGACCCAGACTCAATGGACTTCATATATAAAGCTTTAGATGAGGATTTTCTAGGGAGAAGAGCTGGCAGCAGGAAAGCAAGGAAACTTTCTCCAACTCCAGGAGAGAAAAAAAAAAAGGGGAAATTGAGCTCAAAAAAGGGGAGGGGGTTAAATATCAAGTTGGGACTTGTGGAAGGAGCAATAATCAGACCTTTTCCTGAGGAATAGGGAGTTTTCCCTTCTTTAATCTTTGTATTAGCTTGAACAACGGTGAGATCAGTATTGTTTATTTGTAATTTAGACATTTTTAGAGTTTATAGTCTAGGATTGTGATTAGCCCAAGGATGTAATGGAATGACTATGTTTTGAAATACACTTTCTTTTTAATGGAAATGCACTTTGATTTGAATCTAATTTCCTACATAGCTTGTGAATGTGAAAGCATTTGCTTGCATGATCATAGAGATCCAAGGTGAACCGAAAGGTAAACCTTGATCTTGGACTCTTTAGGACCAAACTTGAGATCCTAGCTTGAATTTCTCGAGGATCTATTAAATTGCCATAAAACTTAAAGGGTTTAGTTTGGGTTTATCAACTACAAAAGTAGGAGTTAACCTAATCTAAGCACTTTGCTACATCTTGAAAGCGAGTAGCAAGCATCTAAGGACAATTTACCTTCAAATTAATTTTCCCTAAACTAGAAGAGACTCACAGCATATCCTCCATTACTTCTTGTGGTGAACCCCAATCCTAGGATCATTTATATCTGAATTCCAGCCCCACAGCCTTGCTTTTTACCACCCTTAGCTCTTGTTAATTCTAGCCGCTTTAATTTCATTGCTTTAGCTTCTTCACATCCACATTGTTTGTTTGCCTAGATAACCTTTAGTTGCAATTGATTGGTAATCAACACCATAGTCTCCATCGAAACGATATCTTGAATACTACTTGACAAAACCGTGCACTTGCAGGTACAAATCACTCATGCATTAATAAACTGTGCCTATTAACTATTTAGGAAAAAAACTAACATCTAATGAACCACTCTAAAAGAAAATTTATTCTCCACCAGGAACCCATTGAGAACCGAAGAAGAGGAAAATATGTCAAATGGATGTTATAACCATATTGCCAATGATGGTGACTGACTGAATTTATAATAAAATGTCCAAAGATCTTTCAATCATTCGCATCATTAATAAAGAGAACATTTATGTTCAAACTGTAAGAACATAATAAAAAATAAGCCTAAAATAAGAAACTCAATGGACTTAAACTACAAGAAAAGATACTGTGAGAATTCCTCGTACATGCACCTCTATCAAGTTTAATTGCATTGAGAGAAATTACAAGCACGCAAAACATGGTCCTCCAGCCAAATAACCACATTTATTATCCCAAACCTCCATATAATTTTCTGCACTGGTAATGGCAAGACATGTTTTATGTAATTTATCTCAATGAGTTATCAAGTATCAAAATTCATTTTTCTGAATTGGACATTGTGAATTGATGTCAGAGGAACTTCGAGACATGAAAAATAACAATTACCTCTTAAATAAAGGGATCAGTATAAATAATACAAATGGTGATAAGAAAACCAACATAGACGATGTATTCCTTGTATTATCCTCAACTTAACCATCCAATAATAAAAAGCACACTGGAGTTTCTCCATCATACATAACAACTCCATCTTAACTATTTCAAACTTCCAATTTTTTAATATTTCCTCACAAAAGTTGCTTATTGCGAGAGGTTGTGGTTGGGCAATATTCAGTTACTAATGAACTTCCACATAACTCCCCAATAGAATTTTCAATAGTCACAAAAAGAAAGCAAACTCTGCTGTAAAAATGGTCAGACAAGAAACTGTCAGAAGGCTAGGAATGTAATAAATGTATAATACAATTAACCAGGAAAATTAAAACAAGAGAGCACCTTTGCAGAAGCTAAGTCAAACCGGTAAACCTAGAATTAATATAAATTTATAGACCAACCGAGTTTTGATTTATTCATTTAGCACCCTAAAACAGTTAGATTCATGCCTTGAAGCTTTTCTTAGTTTGCTTCTTGAAGCCACTACCACTTGTTCGCTTTTCACTTTAAGCAACTTAAGCTTCATAAAGATTTCTATGCTGCTGTAATTCCTTAAGCCATTAGAAATCCTCCCCAATTCACCTTATATTGCTTTCATGCCCTTTAACGTGTCAAACAAAATTTTTAATTTAGTTGAATTTTTATTATAATGTCAAAATTTCTGAAAGTAGACTTGAATCATCATTATTGTTGATATTTTGTTAGTGCTTGTCTTATCCACACTTTATGCTTGTAAATATCCTGTAATTAACAAGAAGTTACTGGAGGAGTTTGCGGAGTGATGGAGTAAGGAATTCAATTCTTCTGTAGAACATATGTTAGACCTCAACAAGAAGAGAAACTTATCCAAGCCAACTGAATGAATGATAAACATCTTAAAACAAAAAATATTGAATGCCTAAGTTCAATATCTTAAGGCTTACATTTTACACAGGCCTTCCAGCTGCAATCCTCTGATACTACTAGGTGCCCTATGCATTCTTTTCCTTCATTTATTATCTTCCAATGTTCCCTTTAGTTACAAACGTGTTCTCTATTGATTAATGTTCAATACCATTTCAAGTCTATTTTATGGAAAACTATTTCAAATTAATGTCTTGACATGGTTTTCTAGTTACGTTCGTATTGACCAGTGGGAAAAGTTCAGGATGGGTTTCCACAACTGCACGTTAAAATTCAATCTGTGAAGAAATACGATTCACTCTTCAATAGAAGTAAGAGATATCTATATTAAACCACTCATTGACACTCAGGCAACCCTCTATACACATTGGACCCAGATCTGCAACCATAATATTGTTTTCATATTATAAATCATGTTATCTTAGAAGCTTATAGAAACATATGATCTTAGATCAGATCCAAAAGCCAGTAATTGATCCTAGGTAGGATCCGATTTTAGTAAGCTCGCCAAAGACCAACTAGGCAATGGGGGGATGCCATGAACAACACTAATGACACAAGTTCATCAACAAGGGTAGCTGATATTGATGACGGTTGCAAAATTTCCTACAAAACACTCACACCAAGGATGCCAAGTCACAACTAGTACCAAAATAATATTGATTTTCTTTTACTTTGTGCAGGTTGAACATTTTGGATCATTGTGTGTAAAACATGCAATAATTTAAACTTATACAGTATCTATGTTGTAAATAATGCTGTAGGAAGATTTCTATTTTTGGGAGATTCAATTAGAGTGCTTTCAGGCTATTCCTGATTTTGTGATCATATTTTGTGAGATGATTATTTTCTTCCTTATAGATTATTTTTCCCTTACTTGTAGAGTTGCCTGTTGCATCTTATAGTCAATATCTTGGTTCAATCAATTTAAACAAGAAAGAAGCTATTTAGACTTTGAAAATGAAACATGCAAAGTTCACTTTTTCAAACATAAATGAAACAGAAGCTATGAAATTTCAACTTAGAAGATATAATAAATTTTCTCAAGGACTCACCATATCCAAGATCCGAGGTGCAAACAAAGAGCTAAGCTTCCCAATGAAAACAGCAGGAATGACATGCTGAACTGCTTCATTGCCTTTATATTGCAAGCACATAAATGGAAGATTGCAACTATCAACCTCTTTCAACAAAGGCTTCCATGCCACCATTCTCTTGAATTCCATTTCTCGTCTGAGTTCTGTACGGACCCGTTTTTCTCTCTGTAGCAAAGCAATAGTAGTGATTTAATAAATGAGCTAACCAGTGCAAAACCAAACTTCACATGAAATGCTACATGATGAAAATGGCAAAAGCACATAACAGGCAAGAGAAGAACTGCCAAACCTTTTAGATTGAATGCTTTCAAGCAGATAAAACCATATCAGTGTATCTTAAATATAAATATAACTAGTATCAGGATATAGTTTGTTAATTCATATCAAAAGTTACTTTAAGTAAAAAGAGCTGCTACCCGTAGCTCTTCTTGTAAATCAGAAATTTCTGCATACTCTGCCTCTGATAACTGCTCCTGGCATTTCCTATCAATAGCATCCTCACTGACTTCCAAAGAGAGCAACTCAATTTCCTGGTTTATCTTAGTAAGCTCTTCCTTAGCTGCAAGCATAACATTACTTCCAACATAATTTCCAAAACTTTGTTCCACTAGCTTTCGTGCTTCTTCTAATGTTCGTCCAGATTGGACAGTTTTCGATCCATCTGGTTCCTTCAATTTATGAGTAACTTTTGCGCCCTACAAAATTGTGAACCCACTGTTAAATAAGATCTTCAAAAAGTTGCAAGAAAAAATTATGCTTCAGCAAACCATGAAGAGACATTACATACAGCTAAAAGATTCAAAACCATTCCATAGGAAGCAGTAAATTGTGACACAAGAGGTTCAAGCCCCGAAAAGAGAATGTCACAGCATTCTTCAGCTCCTTCATATGGAGATTGAAGAAGCACAACATGGCCAGCATCATCAATTCCTCTCCGTCCGGAACGACCAGCCATCTGCAATAACTCATTCGAGCTCAAAGGAATGCGTCCAATTTCACCACGTTTGCTTAGGGATGAAATTACAGCTGTCCTAGCAGGCATGTTAATTCCAGCAGCAAGCGTTTCAGTGGCAAAAACCAATTTAACAAGACCTCGTTGAAATAGTTCTTCAATAAATGACTTCCAAAGCGGTAAGCAACCGGCATGGTGAGCAGCAATTCCATGTAAAAGCCCTCTTGTGGCAATATCTCTGACAGCATCAGGATATAGATTTCGGAACCTCTTAAGTTCCAACTCAACTTCAACACCCTCACATTCATCTAAAAGGTTCGAATCTTCAAGATATTGAACAGCAGCATCACAACCTCTTCTGCTAAAGATAAACCATATGGCTGGAAGCATATCCTTTTCTCTAAGTTGCCTCAATGTATCTTTAATCTGAGGCACCTGATGCACATTGTTTGCAGCAGTCATCAACAATACATAGAGAAGTAAAGTTTATAAACAAGATCATGATTAATAGTTAATCAAAAGCATCAAGTAGAGTAAATTAAAAGAGAAAAAAAATAAAAGATAAAAGATGAAATCGCACTTGGGAACGGCGAATGGAATTTATATCATTTTTTGATAGTTGTGTTTGCCGTGAGAAGCTAGCAATACTATCAACTCCCTGTTCAGCTTTACCCTTTCTTTTTTCCCTTCTCATTCTTTTACCACTAAAAGTATCAGTTCTAGATGGAGATAGCTGCATATAATCGAGTGAAAGGTTCCTGCATGGGAACAAAATGAACACATTAAATCAACTTTAAGCTTAACCTCAATATAAACAAGAAATCTAGATGACTATGTAGATACTACATTATGCAAATAAAGAATATAGTGAAATCACTTATAGTGTGTTTGGTTCAGGATTTATGGATACTAGACTAAGGCAATTAGAGGTGAAGAATTACGGGGAAAATAGACGTCAGCCAGTATCAAAATGCAATTTAGCCATGGGTGGTTGTTTAAATTAACTAACTGCATTAGCTGATAAGTTTCAAAGGTAAAACATAGTATTAAGTGCCCTTAGTCTTTCCTTGGTACCCAACCAAACAAAAACTTTGCCAACTGAAAACGTCATAATGATCTACACCATGGTTTTTGTCACGGGGTTGATCCGCCTAGATCAACACCGTGCGGCCTTGTCCTCCCACAAGTCCGCCTACACTCAAATATCCTACGAATATCCCAAGAATCTGGTTAAGGAAGAAGCAAAGAGCAAGGACACCGAGGTAAAAAGAGAAAAAACTAACCTTCTTGAAGTGAAGAGTGTTTACAACCCAACTTGAGGCTACAATCCCACTTGTTCCTCCAAGGCAACCCTTTGCCTTTATATATAGGCAAAGGCTCCAAGAGAAACCACTCCTCTTGGGTATCCTTACGTCAACTGGCCATGCCGCATGTCTCGTCGCGTCAGCCAGCCCATGCTCGGTATGCTTGGCCTTAATGTGTGTCATACCGCACGTCATGTCGGGTCTCCTCACACCACGCCGCGCATCAGTCCGCCTTACCGCATGCCTCACCGCGCCATGCCTCTCGGTAAGCGAACCATGGCCCTTGTTGAGTCACACCGCACATGCATCTTGGTAAGTGCATTGAAGACCTCCTTGGTCCCAAGTATATATTCTCGGCCCATGCTTTATAATATATTTGGCCTCTCTCGGCCTAGTGTTGTCCGATACTATCACACCCGCTCGGCCATTGCACGCGGCCCTGCCTACGCGCCTTGATCACGCCCCAAGTCTGGTAGTGTGGGACTTCCCGCTTATGGCCAAGTGTGGTGTCCGACCGTACCATCAATGCCTTAGTTTTCTGGAGGATGATATTCCCTTGGCCATCCCCTCTACCAAGCGGCCCAATCACGCTCATGCCAAGGGCGGACGTCGCAAAGCTCCGCTACAAACCTCCCTCACCTGAAGAGCCCGACACCCTCGTCGGTTGAGCTTGAAGGAACTCTTAAATCAACTCCTCGAACTACCAAAGAGTTGTCCTTCTCCCAGCTCGCCTTTGACTCACGGAGTTCTTCCCATTGGACTAGAAAATAAGTCCACCGATTCTTCTTACTTTGCCCTTCCACCTTCCAATCCAGAATCTTCTCGGTCATCCGAGTAAACTCCTTTCGCACGATCGGAGATGCACGCCCCAACCAATTTGCTCCGGGTGCTGTTGGTCGTCATGACAGGGCTTCAAGAAGCTCACATGAAAGGTTGGGTGTAATTTCAACCTTTCGGGTAGGTTTAGCCTTAGGCCATACTCCCTATCTTCTACACAATCTCGAACGGTCCATCATACCATGAGATTAATACCTTGTGGATATCCTTTCAATGCAATTTCTTCCACACCTGCAGTGTTAGCTTTAGCCACACCCGATCTCTTATCTTCAACTCCAAGAGCCTCCTCCTTGGTTCGGATACTTCATCATTAGCCTAGCAGCTTTTACTTAGCTATCTCTCGCCTTCTCCATCATCTCCTATCACTCAAGAAAATAGATGTGTGTGGCAGGACATCCGCTGCCTGCCCGGCGCTTAGCAACCTCAAGTTGAGTGAAAGGCTGAAATCCATATGCTGGCTCAAAAGGACTCTGACCGGTTGCTGAGGACTAATGTAGGTTGTAAGCAAATTACGCCGTGTCCAATAGGTCCAACCAATTCTTTTGGGAAGCCGAGACATAGTAACAAAGATACTCCTCGAGCAACGCATTAATGCGCTCCATCTATCCGTTGGTTTAAGGATGATTGACTATAGAGAACTTTGACTCTGTTCCCAGTAGCCCAACAACACCATCCAAAACCGTCCTGTGAATCGGGCATCTCGATCACTAACAATGTCTTGTGGCACACCTGACCTGGGTAAGTAGCTAGAGTCGGAATGAATACGGCATACTTTGTCAACCGATCAACGATGACCATAACGGCGGAAATGTCGTTGACTTTTGGAAAACCCGAGATGAAATCCATAGAAATCGACACCCACGGTCGATCCGGAATAAGTAGCAATTGTAGCATACCCGCTTCCTTCCTCCTTTCCAATTTATTTTGCTAACAAACATAACAAGATTTGACATAGGCCTCTATGTCACCTTTAATGTCTGACCAGTAATAATGCCTAGACAAAAGAGCCTTCATCCTTTCCCTAGCCGGGTGGCTTGTCCACTAAGTATCATGGTGCTCCTTCATCAACTTGAGTCGGAGCATGCCTTCCTTGGGCACAAAGATCTTGGCTCCTTTGGCGTGGAGCAACCCGTCTTCCACCTAATACTAACGCACAAGTCCCTCCTCGACGTCTCGCACTAGCTTCAAGTATTGAACATCAATCTTCACTATCTCTCTGACCTGCTCCATCAGATCAAACTCCACTTGAGCCAACGCGGCTACATACTCCACCACTTGTATTCGGCTAAGAACGTCAGCAACTTGGTTATGCTTATTGGGCTTGTGTTGGCACTCGAAGTGGTACTCCTAAAGAAACTCCTGCCATCGAGCCTGTCTTGTGGAAAGCTTCGTCTAGGTAGCGAAATAAGTGTTGGCGGCGTAGTCCATCTTGATCACAAAATATGTTCCCAAAAGATAGATTCACCACACCTGGAAACATTGGATTACCGCCAATATCTCCTCGTGTACTGAATACTTCAGCTCTGCATCCTTGAGCTTCCAGCTCTCAAAGGCCACCGGATATCCCTCCTGGATCAGCACTTCGTCTACATCCTTGTCAGATGTATCCGTGTGTACCTCAAAAGGTACCTCAAAGTCGGCAAGCTTCAACACAGGCTCACTGGAAATGACTGCCTTCAACTTCTCGAAAGCTCACATCTGATCCTCATCCCAGTCCCTCGGCCAGTCCTTCAGTAGATCAATCAAGGGTGTCCCCATCTTGGAGTATCCCTTTATGAACTTTCGGTAGTAAATGGCTAACCCGAGGAATGAGCGCAACTTTGCGACTTTGCCAGGCGCTAGCCAATCAAGGATTGACTCCATTTTCCTCCAGTCCATGCGGACTTCCCTTGTGAGATCAAGTGCCCTAGTAACTTGATGCGGCGCTGAGCGAACACGCACTTCTCCAACTTGATGTAGAATTAGTCTTCTTGAAACCTTCAAAACACCTTCCTCAAGTGACGTATATGGTCCTCCACAGACTCACTATACACAACTACATCATCAAGATACATATTCTCTTAGACAAAAGAGCTAGTGATTTAAATTTGACTTACATAATTGCAAAAACAAAAGTACATCCATAGGGACAAAAGAGAGTACAAACAAAAGTCGGGAATCTCGAGCTCTCTCGGACCTCGCACCTGTTCCCCTCGACCTAAGCCAGGTCGCGTCCCTTAAGCTGCAGGGCCCTCGGCTCCCCTATCCTCCTCTACATCATACAGGGACATATCTTCTAGCTCAAGACACTCCTGTACCTCGTGTGGCCCCTCACAGTACTCGCAAACCACATCTTCGGGAGCTACCTCAACTTCCACGGGCATGTACCGAATTACGACTCTAGTAGGCCGAGCGAGACTCCTCCGTATCTCCTGCCTGTAGTCTTTTGCCTTCGAGAACCTCCACTTCATTGGTTCACATCTAAATTCTGCTGAGTCGATCACTATCGGGGAGTTGAAGCCAACCACATCCCTGATGCGACAAGGCACGCCATGCCTATGGCGTCTCTCCTGACACCTGCGGCAGAAAGGCATGGGAACGTCTCCCTCAAGGATTGCATCCAACATACATTGGAGTTGTTCCACACTGCTTGCCAGTCGGTCTAACCTTGTGACGAATTGGTCCATTTGTCCAATATCAAAGTGGACACTGAGTAGATCACCAAAAGGGCACTCATACCTCTGAAAAAGTAGTGTAGCGTGTCCCTCACCTTCCGAAGGGAAACCAAATGTTACATGCAGCCTATTAACAATAGTCTAGACTAATCCCTCGTGGTCTTCAAGGCGTTAGAGTCGCGCACTTGGTTCATTTGGCATCCCCGCTACTTCTTAACCTTCAGCTCTGATACCACTTATCTTAGGACTGATCCTCCTAGATCAACACCGTGCAGCCTTGTCCTCCCACAAGTCAACCTACACTCGAATATCCCAAGAATTTGGTTTAGGAAAAAACAAAGAGCAAGGACACCAAGGTAAAGAGAGAAAAAACTAACTCTCTTAAAGTGAAGAGTGTTTACAACCCAACTTGAGGCTACAATTCCACTTTCCCCTCCAAGGCAACCCTTTACCTCTATATATATACGAAGGTTCCAAGAGAAACCTCTCATCTTGGGTATGGCCGGTTATTAATGACCATACCTGGTCATTTCAGCTTCACCCCAAGTCATACCAACCATACTTGGCATCAGCCTGCACCATGCTCCTTGCGTCAACTGGCGATAAAGTGTCTCCTCGCGTCAACCTACCATGCTTGGCCTTGATGCATGACAGGCCGTGTCACGCCTCACCATGCTGCCATACACACACCATGTCAAATCTCGTCGCATCATGCCTTGCATCAGTCCGCCTTACCGCATGCCTTATCGCGCCATGCCTCTCGGTAAGTGCACTGAAGACCTTCTCGGTCCCGTATATATTCTCGCTCCACACCTTAGAATATATATTTGGCCTCTCCCGGCCTAGTGTTGTCCGGTACTACAACACCCGCTTGGTCATTGCGCACGGCCCTACCTACGCGCCTAATCACACACCAAGTCCAATTGTGCAAGAAGTCATTCCTGCTCATGACCGAGTGTGGTGCCAACCGTACCGTCCATGACTTAGTTTTTTGGAGGATGACTTTCTCTCGGTCATCCCTTTGGCCAAGCGGCCTAGTCACACGGCCATGCCAATGGCGGACAACACAAAGCCCCTCTACAGTTTTCCATTAACATGAAATAATACCACCTCTATTAAGGGTGAAAACAAGAAAAATATTAAGAAATTGAGAAATTTGATCCATATGTTGAATTCCTGGATGTAATATGCCACAAATTCATGTAATTAGATGCATCGCCTAAAATAAATCTTATATGTTGAACAAAGTTCAAAAATAAATAAACAAATAAATAATAAAACAGTCAATTGTTCCAATGCAGTTCCTAGTAGACAGATTCTTGGTTCTAAAAATTACGTAAACAAAAAAATTTAAAATATTATAATAACTAGAAAATATTAAGATGCTGGAGAATAGGTTCTAATGAATGCATATCCTAAAAATACTTATCAAATATTAATCAATAATATAAAATCATTCATGTTACAAATTATTTGACATCCAATATTTGTAAGCTAATTAGAGCTTCATCAACTTTAACTATAGTAATCATCCAAAAATTGTAGAATTAGACACTTAATTTGGTATTGAGACTAATCAATGATCAAAAGACAAAATAGGTTGATTATACTATTCAAAATCACATTTGATATGAATTAATAAAAATATATTAAACTTTATCAGATTATAGATTATAAAATATTAGAAATTGCTTCGCTAATTTTAATTTAAAATATTTATAAATAGCATATATCCCAAGAATGTCTAGGTGCATTTCTTTGAGATTGGCTCATATGAAAATGAGAAAAGGGGCATATGACTCCCATCTAGTGTATGGGGACCTACTAGAGCCATCTAAACTCGTCATTCATGAGATTCTCAATAGTTTCATCCCTCCTTGAACTCTCACATGTATCCATAGTTAAAGTTCATTTTTGCCTGCTACTCATGCAGCATGGCCAACCTCTCATTGCCACTTAGCTTGCCACCATTAGGATCATTTGCCCATTGGTCGGGATGCTAGCCAAAGCAAAAGAATCAGTCAGAGTTCACTATTTAAATTTTGATATGGTTTTATTTCAACCAAACAACATGCTCTCAATGGTTTGATTAGTTTCAGGCTTGCCAAAATCTTTAGTTCATGCCAAATGAAAAGTACTTCTTCTTCATGACAGTAGATCAAATGTTGAAATTCCAATATTTAATAGGCCTATTTTCTTTCCTACGGTTAATGGGTCTTTTAATAAATGTGCTTCATGTTCCCAACTATTCTCTTTCTATTCATCAACAAAGAATTAAATTGCAATGTAATTTTTTCTCCCACTAATTATGTCATCAAGGAAGATGATTGAGTTTGCTAAGGAAAAGAATGGTCTCTACTATCTTGAAAAGATTTGACTATGGATGGAAAAGCTAAGCTGAATGTATGTTCTTCAAAAAAACTTTCCTTCAGTTTTTTGTCTCAACCAATAAATCTGAAATTTGACTTCATCGTTTTTGCCACAGACATCCATCATTTCAAATTCTCAAGACAATGTTTCCTTCACTTTTCATAGATCTTTTAGTTGATAGTTTTCATTGTGAAAGTTGTACCGTTGCAAAACATCATTATGTGCCTTCTTCCTTAAGTTATACAAAATCATCTCAACCTTTTTCTTTAATTCATTCCAATGTGCAGGGTCTACCAAAAATTGCTAACATCAATGGTGCTAGGTGGTTAGGGACATTTTTTAATAAATATTCCAGAACTACTTGATTGTTTCTTATGAAAGAAAAATCTAAAGACAGATCTTTTCCATTTTCACAAAATAATGACACAGTTTAGGCTTCCTATAAGGAAATATCAGACAATGTTAGGGATTATTTCAATACAATTTTTTCTACATTTTTCCAAAGAGAGCATTATCCATGAGTTTGATTGTGTTGATATGCCTCAGCAAAATGGAGTGGCTGAACAGAAAAGTAGGCACTTGCTTAATGTTAGCAGGGCTTTATTATTTTAGTCAAGTGCTCCAAAACAAATTGTAGGGGAGGCTGTTTATCTCCTTGCCAACAAAAATCTGATCCAACTCTGATTTCTAACCAGATTTTCCTCATTCAAACACTCTACCTCTAAGGTATTTAAGTGCATCTCCTTTGTTCATATTCATCAACAACACATCAGTAAGATTGATTCTATAGCTCAAAGTGTAAGCTTAAAGGCTATTTGAATACCCAAAGAGGGTGTAAATGTTATTATCCCTCCACTAAGAAAATTATTGTGCTCATGCCTTCAAAGAAGCAGTATCTTTTTTAAAATCTTCTCAATCTCATCTTCAGGAGGAGACCACTTCTGGTGCAGATTCACAATGGAAATTGTTTTGTCCTCATTTGCAATTGCCACAATGTTCCTTGCCATCGGAACAACCACCAACACAACCAATCTCTATTGATCTAATTATTCGTTCAATTACTCCATGGAACTCATAAGAAAAACAACAATCGAGCCTCCAACCTCAACTGCATTGCAAACATATTCAAGAAAGAAGAAAACAAATCTGGAACTGAAACAAATTCATGAGTCTGAATCAAATCCTGGCAATGAAATTTCTTTCGCATGATATTCTTGAATCTGATTCTATACAGCCTACAACCCATGACTTGGGCCTTCCTGTTGCTTCGAGAAGAGAATCTAGAAGTTGCACCAGTCACAATTTCTAAATCTGTTTCTTTTCATAGACTTTCTCCTTGGCAAAAGTTCCTTGCCAGTATAATTTAATTGATAATCCCAAAAACATACAAGAAAATAAGAGTTAGGTACAAATCATGAAAGAGGAAACGAATGCCTTAGAAAGAAATAAGACATGGGAGGTTGCTCTTCCTAAGGGGAAGCAACCAGTTTGATGTAAGTGGGTTTATACACTGAAATATAAGGCTGCTGGGTCTTCCAAGAGATACAAAGCTAGGTTAGTGGGAAAAGGATACACTCAAGCTTATGGGATAGATTATCAAGAAACTTTTGCAGCCGAAGCAAAGATGAATATATTTGTTATCTATTGTTCCTATGTTTGGATGGTCTTTACAGCAGTTTAATGTCAAAAAAATTATTTCTGTGTGGCAACATAGAGAAGTCTTCCATCTGGATTTGATGGGAACTCGGGGCGTAAAGTATGTCAGTTAAAAAAAGGTTTTATATGGCTTCAAACGTCCAAGGCTTGGTTTGGAAGATATACAGAAGTCATATTGAGGATGGGATATAAATGATGGAGATCATACTTTGTTCATCAAGCATGCAATTAAAGGTGAACTTACTACTGTATTGGTCTATGTTCCATGATATTATTGTGACAGAAAATGATGAAGCTGAAAAAAAAAGCCATTCAAGTTCTAGCACGAGAATTAGATATCAAAGATCTCGGGAAACTCAAATATTTCCTGGGCATTGAAGTGGCCTAATTGAAGAAAGGAACTTTTATTTCACAAAGGTAATATACGTTTGATCATCTCAAGGAGACGGACTCTTGGGAACAAAACGTCAAGCATATCAATTGATCTGAATCATAGGATTTGAAGGATAGACAAAGGTGATGATATGATAACACCTAAGACTTGTTGGAAAATTGATTTATCTATCTCACACATGACCTGACATTGCATACTCTGTCAGTGTGTCAGTCAATTCATGCATGATTTAAAAAAGAGGGACGAACACTTACAAAGTTCATGGAATTCTTCATTATCTCAAAGCAACACCAAGGAAAAGAATTTGTTCTTAAAAGGCAGAGGGTTGATCTTAGAAGCTTATGCAGATGCAGATCAAACACCTGATCTTAAACAGACATGGGATCAACATCTGGGTATTGCGCCTACCTAGGAGGGAATTTGGTGACATGGACAAGTAAAAAAATACTGGATGATCTCAAATTCAGAGAAAGGACCTATGAAGCTGTATTGTGATAATAAATCTACCATCAACAATTCTCTTACTCCTGTTCAACATGACGACTAAGAACATTAAAGTTGATAGACATTTTATAAAGGGGAAGCTTGACAATGGTTTGGTCAGTATGCCTTATGTTCCCTCATATTGTCAGTTGGCAAAAGATCTATTAAAGATTATCCAGCAACAGCCAGATTTTATGAACTTATAAGCAATTATTCAACAATTTAAAGAGGACTGTTGAAATTCCTATATTTAATGGGCCACTTTTCTTTTCTGCATTCAATGCATCATTATTTTTCTTTGGTTAGAATTCCCAGCCTCTTTTTTTATTTTATTGTTGGTTCCTAGGGTCACTTTATTAATTGTCTTTTTCTTTTCCTAGACAGAGGTTGTCGTCTTGTATCTCTTTAACAAGCTTGTATTGTCTCTTTATTTCAACAAGATAGGAGTATTCCAGTGTTTTTCATCTAATATTACCTCGAAATTGGAAAATTGATTGCAGCAACATCTAGAATTTCCACAAAGCCCATGAATTTGGATGTTCTAATTGCATTCATGCAAAATAAAGTAGCATTCTATATTTTGTAATCAATTGTGGTATTCAATAAGTATAATGCAATTTGTCAAATTTTGTTTCGTACATGCAACTTGATAAACAAGGTTACTTACAAAGAATTCATAATCTACAATACTATGAGATGATGAAATGTGTAAACAAGACTAGAAACGGCAAAATATACCAATCAATTTAAACCAAACAGTTTATGATCACTATGTCCAAAGTACATAACAATGTCAAATGAGCATTTATAAATATCTTCATTTATTCTTCTAATTAAGGAACAGTAACCAAAAAATAAAACAACCAACATTCATTTATTCTTCTAATTAAGGAACAGTAACCAAAAAATAAAACAACCAACATTGGATACGTCAATAGCTGAACTTTTAAAATTCGAACACAACCATACCTACATAGGGTCCCAGGGTTTTATGTTACTGTTACATCAAGAAAAACTGTTGTGAAGTTTATTGACATTAAAATTGTTGATTAAGCTTATTCTCTTCTATGGTAAGCACAACCAATGAATAGATATTTTCTATCCTACTATAAGAGAATAATATATCGTGGTTATGACAACTATTCTCATTCCCCATACTTGCTTCTATCCTAAACAAGGATAATGGAAGAACATAAAACAAACGTACAAATAACAAAACAAGAATCTAGGAAAAAAATGAACCAAAAGTTTCAACAAAATGAGTTAAGCACTCTCCATCAAAATGAAGGCTCAAATTTAAAAGCAAAAAATGAACAACATACGCTCTGCAAATAAAACCAAAAACAAGATAAATTGCATTAGAAGATTAATTGCTTACCTATTCATTTTTTGTCCTTTATCATCAAGAAGTGGTAACAAAGAACTCTTCAATGAGAAATGCCAAGTCAATGGAACTGGTCTCTTTTTAGATGTTACCAACTCTGTTTTACCATGAATCTAGCACAAGCAACAAATAGATAAGTAAATACCAGAAGTGTCCTTCGTTGAACCAGACAGGAGGAAAAGAATATGGGTGAGGAAGCTTATGACATAATTACACTGCAAACCATTCCTTTCTCTTATCCATCAATTTTGTTAATTTTTTTATAATAGCTAAATTGGTTGTTCCTAGCTTGCAACCCTCTAGTTCAGAAGCTAGCTAAATCAGCACATGAATTTTTCCATCATAAAAACAAGTTTTTAAACACAATGTCAAAGATCATGCTTATAGAGCATATGAAGAAGAGTACTGATTAAACTTAAAACATAATGTCACATATTACGATGAATTTCCCAAATATAAAGAATTGTTCACATGAGATTTTTATATTATAGCATGTCTTGTTGGCGTAGTGCTGTCTCCCGGCTAGAATTGTATATACCCCATGTTTTCCAATGAGTCAAGTTATTCACATGGTGAAACAAACATAATGATCAGTTAGAATATCAAGGTGAAATCCTTCTGTCATGCCCCGGACCTGGCCGACACGCTGACAAACAGCCACACACAGGCACGAATCTCATAACCAATCTCAAAGTAGAAAAATATAACAAACCAACAGAAACACAGATACAGGCTTTAAGGATATAACAAAGTTCAAAAGTAACTAAATGTCCAAAATACAAGAGTAACAACTACCCTAAAACACTCATCAAACTAAGCAGGAGACCAAGGAGTTGACATTAATTCCTAATCTCTTACAAGAACCATATAATTCAAGGACCAAATACAGCAAGCCATAAGAACATCATGTCTTGCTCTAATATAAGCCTTGCCAAGGCCCAACATTAAGAAGGGTCAAAACTCTCATCAACAACTGCCTTAAGATAATCAGAGACAAAACAACCCATTTGGTATGGCTAAACATTAAGGCAAACTCATCATAACTGTAGTGATGAAAACACACAGCAATCTTATGAAGAGGCTACCCATCAAAACTAACAGATTGCCGCATACTCAAACATAAAGAGGCAAGGACAAAGCAATGTTCTCAGTGACAACTTTGAAGGATTAATGAATAAAAGTTCCATCAAGTACAGCCAACAACAACCCAAAGGAGAAACAAAGCAGCTATATCATGCTTAAGGGAATCTGATCCAAGTACAACATTAAACGTGACAACCATAAGAATGTCCCATGCTAAACATCCTGTTCAAGCAGTCCATTGCTAGAGGATAGAATTATAATTTCTATGTGCAGTCATTAAGCAACAAGACTCACCTAATTGGCTAAACATAGCTAAGAGCATGATTTTGAAGCCATGGATTCCATATCAACTAACTCCTCAGTGATTAGCAAACCTCACATGAAAGTCATACTTAAGAAGATAAGCACGCCACAAGTCAATGACATGGCTGATAACCAAAAGAGCGGCACGTCACATGGCCTAAGTAGTCATGAAAAGCATAAGGCTGGAAAATTTAAGTGAGTTATCCTAGCATCCAATTATTAGCTTAAACAAAGCATGCCTCTGTTCCGAGATAATGAACTAAACTGAACAAAGTTCAAGTGATAAAGCAACATCTGAGAGCCTCTAAACACCATCAATTTGAAGGAGGACAGCAGAAGAAGATCAACAAGTAGCTAATTAAAGAGGTTAAGAAAAATAATGTCATCTAAGTTTCAGTTTAAACCAATACATGCTGCCAAGGAAACAAGGTCAAATGCAAGGTGAACAAGCTTCAAAACTACAACCTGGGTTCATAAACTAATTAGCCCAAGAATTAAAGCTCACAAGCATCAATGACAGCACTCTTACCAAGCATTAACACGTCAACAACATCTAGAAATCTAAAACTCAAATCAAGAGGCCAGAAAATTACTCGCAAGGATACAGGGAAGATGGAAATAAGCCTCTACTGCTGCAACTACAAGGTGCTTTGCTGAAGCTTCGAAGGTTCAAGATCTAAGGACACTACACTATCTAAAGGGTTTCCCAAAGATGATGAAAGGCTGCTTTTGAAGATAGATTCAAGTGATAAGGTGGCGACAACCTTCGAGATAAAAGGCTCATAGCTTAGCATGGGTAAGTGGAAAAGTATAAGGATCGCTTAAGCAGCCAAAGCTCTCGAATCATGCATGCTAAGTGAAGGCAAGGTCCATACCTTTAATGATTAGATGAAAAGAATAGCATGGTGTATGGCCATATAGATTTGAGGCTAAAGGTACCTAATGTTTAGGGTAACTGTAACAAGGCTTTGCGGCATCCACCCTTGGCACAGGTGTGAGCAGGCTGCTTGGCAGAATGAATAGCCGAGAGAAGATCATCCTCCAAAAACTAAGACATGGACGGTACAGTCGGACACCACACTCGGTCATGAACAGGAATGACTTCCCACACGACCAACCTTGGGAGTGATCAGGGTGCGCGTGCGGAGCCGCGCACAATAACCGAACAGGCATTGTAGTACTGGACAACACTAGGTCGAGAGAGGCCGAAATCTTCAAAAGCATGAGATGGCCGAAAAGATATAGCCATAACCGAGCACGATCATAGGCACTCTGACCAAGTGGCATGGGCCGAGACGAGGGGCGTGGCATGACACAAGTCTACTCAATAAGGCGGGCCGACGCGAGGCATACGAACCGTGGCCGACAGGGCTGACGCAGGATGTGACCGGCATGGTGGAGCTGACACAAGGCATGCGAAGGCAAGCATGGACTGATGTGAGTCATGGCGAGGCGTGGCCAACATGACGGGGCTAACTTGCATCTGGGCAAGTGCTGCACAGATCAATCAGTGAGAATTAGCCCCGTGAAAGTAACCATCATGCCCAAAAAGCACAAATCCTCAGAATTGTAGGCACTCAATTTATTAAGTAATTATTGGAACATAAAATCCTGATATTTGATAGGCTTTATGTTCGATTTCATTAGAATTGGTAGGTTTTCAGTTTTAATTCCTACCTTCATCCACTTTCCATTCCATTCCTTTAGCACAGAATCTCAAAGTGAATTACTTATATGAACTAAATTAGAAACAAACATGAATTCTTTGTAATTACACACAACCCCTTCAAATCTTTGTCCATGTGTAAATATTTCTTCACGTTGAGAAGATTACAAGAAAGCAGAGAATATTCTTGGAATATCCCCTCTGACACATCACACTATTCATTTAATTATTCCAAGAATGTTCTTATGATCTAAGAAAATGACCCTTGATTCAAACATAAAAATTTGGGCCCTTTTTACTTTTTTTCTAAATTAACCTGTATGGCCCTAGCTTGTGCTGACTACGCACAAATATATATATATATATATATATATATATATATTACAGTTGTCATTTTTTTTTGTCAACCTATATAACGCTAAGGCCACTATATTTGCCAAAATGGCCCAAGGGCTATCAAATCAAGGTGCCCAATCAATACAAATGCATTTTTCTATGAGTTGGCCCTTTATTTTATTAACCTATATGGCCTTAAGGCCACTATATTTGTCAAAATGGCTCTGAGGTCATCAAATCAATGTGCCCAATTAGCACCTTGTGCTAGCTAGGCACAAATTTTTTTTTCTTTTTCGTTAACGGAATCTTTTTTTATAATTAACCTATATGGCCCCAAGGCCATTATATTTTAGCCCTCAAATTATTATATTTCCCAAAATGACCTAAAATCATTAGCTTTGTTCCCTTGAAACATTTAAAATAAGGAAATACTTAGAATAACTTGCTTGCATTTAAAATAACAATAGTTACATTAATTCATCCATCACCTTGCTTGCATATTGTTTACATATTTATATCAAGTATTGGCCAAGTAGTTTTATAATTTCAAGGTTGTTTACATAAATAACATGCATTATGCCAATCGAATCAAGGTTTCTATCCATATGTATGAGTCTAAGTCCAACCCTTAGTCTCCTGGTGGTGCATCACCCCACAAGTGAAACCATCCTTGGTCCTAGCAAAAGTTGCTAGAACTATGAACTTCGCATTGGATGAAAGCAACAAGTATTTGTCCACTTGTATGAGTTAGCAATGTACCAAAGAAAACATAACGCGTAGGGTTAATGTTTGCATAAGCAGCAGTACACACCCGCAAGGTGTATACGAATGGAAATTGACAGGAGACCATAAGACCATAAATCTACATATACATTTGCAAACATTTGATTACATCTTCAACCAAAGGTTATTAACATTCTATACGACCAAGACCTTGTTTTCATCCTCAACGTGTCTGATTTGCAACCTTGAGCCCGTCAACTAACTCCAAAGGACAAAAAATGAAATTGGGGAGGAGGACATCAATTTTAGAGAATAAAAAGGATGGATTACATAGTGTAGCCAAAAAGGTTATTTCCAAAATACAAAACTTTGACTATATGTTGTTACAAGAAAGGGTTTGGGGGAATCCAATTCTCCTTTAACCCTCCATTGTGAGCCTTTGTAGGACGCAAAGTGGAATCACCATTAAGATTGTTTTCAAGTACAAAACTTTGACCCTACAAAGTTAAAGAAAGGTTTTGTAGGAATCAGTTCGCCCCTCAAGGCTAGTCATTATAGGATGTAAAGGGGAATCTAATCCGCCCTCTTCCCAACCAAAAAAACCCATGGTCAACCATCCTATGCATACAATCCCTTTCCTTTGCCAAACAAGTTTCCCACTTCTCTCCCTTTCCCTTTTAATTGTTTACCTAGATCTTCACCCCACCCCCCCACCCCTTTTTTCCCGTTCTCTTTCCCATCCTTTTTCTCTAACAAGTTTCCCACTTCTCTTCCTACCCCTTTTAATTGTTTACCTAGATCTCTCTCTCTTCTTTGTGTTATGGTTTACGCAATGTTGTTAAGAGCGCAAGGCGCACCCGAGGCGCTAGGACCCTTATATCGCTCGAGGCGCAAGGCGCAAAAAAAGCGCGCGCCTGATTGAAGTAAGGCGCACACACATAAAGAATATATATATATGCAATATGATAGACAAATAGAAAGCTTAAAGGCTTAAACTCTAATATTAACAAACTTGTCTTATCTTAAAGTCAAAATTATATTCCTAAAATCATAAGACATAAGCAACTAATGATCATCATTAATGTCAAACTCTAAATTCATGTTTTCATCTTCTAATTTGAAGTGTAGTGGCTGTTGCTTAGTTGCTCTCCCTCTTCAAACCAAGAAGAGTACTAGACTTCTAATTTTAATATATTTATTGCTTAGTTACTATATTCTATTTTTTTAATAGACTTAGAGACTTTTCAAATACCAATGCCTAGTAAATTGTGGCTCTTTTAAACAATAGAAAACCAACAGTTTTTTCAATAAGACGCGCCTTTTTTGCGCCTTGGGCTTCAAAAAAAGGCGCAAAAAAGCCCAAAAAGCCCTCGCCTGATTAAAAGCGCCTTGCCTTAGACCCTTGGAGGCGCTAAGGAGGTTTAGCGCTGCGCCTTGGGGCCTAGGCGCGCGCCTTAGCAACACTGGGTTTACGTGCAATCCTCTTTCTATATATCATAATGTCATTCTTTCTATTTTTAAAAATAAAAATAAATAAATAAAATAAAATAAAAAAAAAAAAAACATGACCTTGATTTGATGGTCATAAGGCCCTCTTGACAAATATAATGGCCCCATACAATATAGATTAATAAAAATAAAAAATAAAAAAAAAAACCAACCTTGAAAATATGTGTGTGCTAACTGGGCATCTTGCTTTGATCACCCAAGTTTTAAAAAAACCAAAAAAACACTTTGATTTATCTGTCAAAATCTTACCATTTATTTCTACACACCAAATCGAGCTTAGGTTTTGAAGCTATTATACCAAAACATTGTTTCTCCCTTTCTCCCTACATTGCCTTTTGTTTAGTACACATTTCTAATATTTAGGTTTTCATGGAGGTACTCTTAACAATTCATACATTTAGTTAAGGCTAACACAATAGAAACCATTATTAGAGCCTCTATTTGATGACAGGAAATTTTTTACAATAATCTCAATAAGTTATATGTGCCTATTACAAAGAAGCCAGCAAGTTTTTACAAATCTAAAAGATTTGAGAATGGTATACAAAAATACCATACAATTATCATAATTTTTGTTTTCTGACACAGACATCCATCTAATTCCAACAAAGTTCCAAGCAAATGAAATAAGAAAAAATTTTCGAGAATGATAAAGCAAAAAACAAAACTTAAAGCATAATTAGAATTGGCCAATTAAGCAAACACAAAAATATCCTAAATACTATCTAATGTTCAATTTCAATTACCCAAACTTTCACCTTTTCCCATCTCATACTTACTTTCAGACAGCAGCATCCATTTTCGTTCGACAATACCAACAAGTCAAGAAAAGTTACTGTTTTCCACCACAATTAATGGCAAAATCTTATAATTTGAATCCTGAAGGATTTTGTTAGGATGCAGACTGTAATGCATAACCATTTAACACATCCAACAAACTTATGATCCTAGAAGTTGGGATAATTTGTTGCCAGAAATTTTTCAGTCCTAGTATAACATAATAAGAGATTGATAATACATATAAAAGAACTATTTTCCACTGATCCAGAGTTAGCCCTTGAATAAACCTCATTACCTGCTCTATCCAACCAGCTAGTTCATCTGGGTTTGCAACTGTTGCTGAAAGGCATATAAGCTGGACTTCTTTTGGGCAATAAATAACCTAATTCATCAGAACCAGTTTCAGCCATTTCAAAGTTGAAAACTATGTGAAAACGGCATATTGAAAAAAAAAATTAAGAATTTTATATTTTACATACTATCTCTTCCCAAACAGTGCCCCGTGATATGTCACTGAGGTAGTGTACTTCATCCAAAACAATGACATCCACATGAAACAGTCTACTCCCAGAAGAAATTGTTCCAATGCTGGAAAAAAAATGAGGGCATGTTATGCACCAATATTTTACCTACCAAAAAGTGAATTCATTAATGATTGTGACAAGCTGGTCATCAGTAAATTAAGGGAGAAAAGTAATATTTTGCAACATAAACAGTCAACTCCTGGCATTAACAATTCTCATCTAGTTTACAACTGAAAAAATAATCATTAAAACATATGAAAGATACCGATTCTTCTTGAACTTCTACATTGGCCCTCAACATGACTCTTTGGATCATGACTTGAAAATAAAATAAAATAAAAAAATAATCCAACCCATCAACAGCTTGCACCAGAAAACCATCCAGAACATCACATACCTAGTAATATTTTAATCTAACTAGTGAAGCTATCATTGAGAATGTACACTTGATCTCCTTATTGGAGATCAAAGCAGCATTCCTTCAGAGACAGTATGTTCTTCTAGAAGAAATGAAACAACTTAGTAGATACAATACAATGGCAGAATTTACAATTAGGCTAATTTCATCTTTTTATTTCTATGGCAATGCTTTTGCAAATTTCTAGCATTAAAATATTTTTCTAAACTCAGTTTGTCAATAATAAAGGAAAATATGTTTATGTCTTGCTTTTTGGTTACCATTCAATTGGTTAAAGTAAAAAAGTTGATAAGAGTTTCCAGTTTACTCTTAACATATAGTTGATAAATTAGTAAAAGCTCATCTAATATACAAAGGAAGTTTATACCACATATATAAGTTAGCTGTGAATGCTCTCTAGGCATTTATCATAGTATGAAATAGACAGAAATTTGTTCAAGGGTTATACACTTAGACATTAACAGAAGTTGCACAAGGACAATTACCTTTGGTACAACATGTTGCGCAGAATCTCAGTCGTCATGATTAGCACATGGGCATCTTTGTTGACAGCAGAATCTCCAGTTAGAAGGCCAACATTAGTTTCACCAAATGTCTTTCTAGGGGCAATTATAAGAAAATTAAGTAAAATAATCAGTTAATATATCAGAGTTACATTGAAGAAATTATAAACTTCCACATGTAGATTATGCACAGAGTAAATAAAGCACAAGCATTTCATGAATCCAATCAAAGAAAGTATATGGTGTCACACACATCTTTAATAAAGTTAAACTTCAACTATGCTTTACCGATCAAAGCAACACAAAATAGCATCAAGCTGTGGTGTTTATCTTTTGAGAACAAAGGTCTGTATGCAAGAAAGACACAAAGCAAGGGATAAGAAATAGCAAACATCAACAACATAGAAAGAGGAGAAGGAAAAACAAAACTGTGAGCTGAAAATAGCAGGGTTCCCAATGGACATTACTATCATTTTGGTTTGTTGAAAGAATACGGCCTGCATATAGCAAAACTGAAGAAACAGTTCCAACTCATAGACTACTCATCATTTTTAGCGGCATTTCAATAGCACTACTGAGCTATCTATAGGTCCATGTTATTTGCACAGCATAATTGTTATGCTGATGTTTACTTGAAGAAACAATGGTTGATCTCTAGCCTATAAACAAACAGAAATAAGATCAAACATGATTCATGACAAAAGGTTGGACAAGGCACACATCACAATAAAAGATATAATGAGAACGCCCAATATGACAGCTAGTTAGGATCAAGCAGATAACAAAGAGGAAATAGTCTATGTTCAGAAAATTTGTAAAGGATTCATCAGGAAAAACAGATTTGAAAAGTCATATTTCAACCATTACCATAATCTGAAATGATAACATAAGTACCACAATTTTACCTTTTGACCAAGATGTTCATAAATGTGCATTTACATATAACTGTAAAACCTTTTTTTCCATCAATTAGGATAATTCATGTACAGAAATAAAAGTTATTGTCCAGTAAACATGTTCCTTTGTTGTTCTTCACATTGTCTTGGACATATTTGTTCATAAAATTAATACATTATATAATTTTAATATGATTAAATGCCCCGAACTAAGAAAGAACAAAACTTTTGATTGCTTATAGTTTCATTGGACAAGAAAGAACAAAACTATTCAACTGTGTCACTGTAAACTGAAGATCAGTAGGATTAAAAATTTTATCAGCATTATCGCATCAGTAATCTAACCAGTGCTGATGCATACAACATACTTCAAGAACATCATTGATCAATGAGTGTATATACCGAAAATCACGAAACTTTTGATTTGACAAAGCCTTCAATGGGGTTGTGTAAAAAAGTTTTCTTCCCCTTGCAATGGTTGCAAGTGCTGCAGCTTCAGCAATCAATGTCTTCCCACTGCTTGTTGGTGCAGAAACGACAACTGATGAACCTCTCAAGAACGCTTGGATTGCCAATCGCTAGACATAAGATGATTGCTTGTGATATTAGTAATGCTAGACATTATTTATATTAAAAATAAAGAAGAAAAATTTGTGGATTACATAGTTCAAAAGTAACTAACATCATCAAGCATCTTTTTCTTTCAAATGAAGGATGGAAAAAAAAAAATTCAATAATGTTTCCAAGAAAATCTCGCTTTTTTTCTTTTTGTTCATTTGTTATCTACAATAAATTTTCAAAACACAGAACGAAAATACATAAAATTATTATGGAAGGCTAGTTTAACTGATGATGTCATTTTACCAATTTTATTACTTAAAATAATTATCATATTTAGCTTAACAAGTGTTTTTGTGCATGCAGCTGATGCCTTCAAAAAACTCAATATATCAAGCAATCAGTCAAAAAATAATAATAATAATATATATAAAATAAATAAACATTGATTATGACTATAAAACTGCATTTAAATCTTGCATGCAGTAGTAGTTCTATCAAAGTAACAAATTTTTAAGATGTCTTCTTTTGTCCTTTAGACACATCACCATCCTTTCAAACATATGTGCTTAACATGGTTGAAAATGCCATTGACATCACATCTCCTCATGAGCAAACAGCAAAACTAGGCAACCATTCTTATTTCAACAAGACTCTAAATATAGAACACGACAACAGTATCCATGTGTCTAATGATATCTCTTTAGAGTCTTTAGAGTCATAAGTTTAGAAGTTTAGAAAACGCCAATGGAGTGGTGTTACTTAAAGAGGATGCTTTGCCTATCAGCTTATAAGCAGAGGATTCCTACACTCATTCAAGGCACAAAACAGCAGTGAGGCAGTAGAAAGAAAAGGTTAGAACCCTAGACGAAGACAACATCTTTTAAGGGTGTGTTCAATTGGAGGGATTTGGAGTACCATGATCTCCATCGTCAAGCTACAACAAACCAAGAACCTAAAATGATGTAAAATTAAAAGTCTTCCAAGGTCATTTTGTACCATTTGATGCTGGAAGCTTCCCCAACAAACCCAAGCACTTTAGTTGTTGGAAAAAAAGTAAAGTGTTCCAAACAAAACATAAGTAAAGGATATGATAATAAAGATAAAATCTCTCGTTCACTCAGAAGCCAACAATAAAGTAGCAAGAAAGAAAAATACATCCAATATCCTCCCATATAAGCTTGGTCCTTCAAATAGGTAAAATAATGTATATCTGATTTTATTGCAAGAATGACCTGATTTCTTTTGCCGTTAGATTTTCAACAATGCTGCCTCTTGGAAAGCATTCATCTATTCCTCATATTTAGCACTTCATATATCAATCCTTAGTGCTCCTTTTCCATCTTTAACATGTAAATTATGCCATGGAAGCGGTATAATTCCCACGTCAACTCTTTTATAGTTCTTCAATATTCCAATAGAAAAAAACATGAAGGATTATCCATTGACTGACTCCTTCAAAACAGAGTCTAAGTGGTTGTACATTGAATCAGTAATGGAATTATGGTCCAGATGTGCAGGCAACACCACCTCAAAGTAAGACACCACAAGCCCCAATATTTAAACAGCACCCATTTTGCTTGACGCATTATAGAATATAACTATAAATTCATGTGCGCTGGTTTAAAACTCCAAATTCAAGCGAAAATCCAAGACCAAAGTTGAATCTTTGTTTTTTGGTTAAAGCCGCTAAAGAATGTGCTCCCACACTTTCAGACGAAACAAACCTTTTTGTAAGACATATAAGTCATACCTTCTGCAACTGGCAAATATAATATTTAACCTAATTACTTATGCTTTGGTCTATTCATCTTTCATTGGGCATATTAATCAACAGAACTCTCCTCTCACAAAAGGTCTTTCAATGATCTTTCCATAGCTTGTCCTAAAGCATAGAAACTTACATCCTTACCCTAGTGCTATCCTACTGCTTCAAATGCAACAATCTCATTAAATGATAAAAAATTGTTGCTAATATAAAAGAAGTTAGGTTTAAACAGGCTCTGAGGTTTTAGTATAAAGGATAAGGCATTAGTGTGGTTCTATGAAGAAATTGTCTAAAGTTACTTATACACAAAGCAATAACTCCACAAAGAAAACCACGTACCATCCATTGTGATAAGAATGCATTATCACCAATAAAGTTGCCGTTAAACTATAACTAAAAAGCAGCCTAACTACCACCTATACCATATTAGATATGCAACCACTACCATATTTAATAAAGAAACAACAAAATGTACATCAAAAATGGCAATGTTCATGCCAATATCAAACAAAAATTTTAAAGAACAAAAATAAAGTGATCAAAAAGGATTTACAATGTCATCAATGGCAAGTTTGAATTTGGAGCTTTAAAAACAAAAAATTTAACTTGAGCAGTACATTGACAACTTCAAAATAATTTTCTTTTTATCAAGGAGAAATAATTAAACCTCCCAAAAACATAAGACTCATAAAAGGACCAGAACAATGTAAAATCGGGAACCATCTCACTCAATTTTGAAGGGAACTTCCTATTTTAATCCTTGGCTCCTCCAAGAGAAAAATGTTGATGCTCCAAGTTATAATCAATTTCCCTCATCCTATTTCTCTAACTAACCCTCACATCCCACTCTTGTCTCCATCACTGACATGTTTTGTTCTTTCAAGACCCTAAAAATTAAAAAAAAAAACCAAAACATAAATCCTAATTTTCTAAGTTTTCAATAAATTAGATAGAGTCTGTTTGTTGATGCTCTTTTTCTGCTTTGTCCAAATCAAACTAATGAATAAAAAAGAATTACAAGAAGCCTTCATAGATTTTTAGAAATTCAAACCACAATCTACACTTGTTTACATTATACCTAAATGTGATCAGATTCAGAGGCTCTGTTTTCTTTAAAAACAACTCAGATTTTCCTATGCTTCTAGATGCAGGCAAATTTCGAGGATTTTAATGTGAACATAAACATGTTCCAAAGTAATAAGTTCCCCCAATTATTCTGTTTGCCATGCATATCAGTCCATGAACCTGTGGTTAACTTTGTATATTTCCATGTAAAAAAGGAATCATAAGCATGCAGACCTATTACAACAGAGAATTAGCTATCAATGATAATAGAACCAAGCACAATAGTAAAACGAGACACTTTCTAACAAAAGGAGGTTACTACACAACATTCACGAAACATCAACATTAAAGCATGATATCTTTATCTTTATCTATCCTCAGGATGAGAGCCAAGAACCAATAAACGAATCAAGCGAGCAGACAAACCTGAAACTTATCAATTGAAAAATCATAAATGCTAGCAAGCTCAGCAAAATCAATGATATCTTCACCAAACTCTCGGACATCAGAAAGCAACCTCTGAACTCTTTGCCACTTGTGCTCCTCAAAACTAGAAAAGCCATCCGTGGAGGGCTGAACAACCTCTTCCTCTCTTTCTTCCTCCTCATCCGAAACTCCAACTAACAGAACCTCATCGTAGTCTTCAGCCGCATCGTCCTCCTCCTCCTCCTCATCCTCCTCATCAGTGTCGGAGAACCGCTTCTCCGTAGGAAAAGTGGCGTGCAGGGGAATGCGAGAGCGAGAGATAATGCGGGGACATCTGAGAATGGAAACAAGATTAGGGTTTGGGGAGGAAAGCTTGGGAAGGAGGAATCTGATGGGAGGAGGGAATCGGAATGAGAGAGAAGGAGAGCTTGAGGTTTGCATGTGGGAAGAGAGATGCAGGTTCATGGAGATCTTGAGGGGGCAGTTCTCTTATCTTGCTCGAATTTGGTTGGACTAGCAACGTGGTTGGCTTAAAATGGGAAAATTTTAAACGTGGGTGACAGTGTCTGGTTAAGGAAAAATGGTCCACCCACAATATTGTTAAACTTGATCATGGCATTGACCTAATGGATGTCAGGATTCAGGGTCATTGACCTAATGGATGTCAGGATTCAGGGTCATTGTTTAATGTTTCAACATTGAGCTAGAGTTAGGGATGTCAATTGGCCCCGGCCCCGACGGGGGAATCCGATTCCCCGACCCGTCGGGGCCGGGGCCGGGGATTTTTTTTGGGGATCGGGGCCGGGGCCGGGGCCGGGGTGGGAGAAAAATTCCCCGTCGGGGCCGGGGTCGGGGAATATCCTCCCCGCCCCGGGCCCGAATAGTAATATTTAATTTAAATATTATATATATATAATATTATAAATATGAAATATCTAAATTTAAAATTTAAAATTGAATAAAAGGCAACATATTTATTTAATTAGCAAATTATTAATAATTAAATGGACATTAGTATAAAAAGTAACTACAAATAAACTTATATTAATTATATTGCATTTTTTTAAAATTTTGTAATTTTTGTAAATAATTTATTAACTAAATAAAAAGTTAGATATTAAAATTGAGGCCGTGAGTTCCATGGATTAAAAGAAGCTTTTTATTTATTATTTTTAAGTTGAAAACTTATTTACATAAAATTATATATACAATTGGAGATAATAAATTTGATATATTGGCATTATGCAAGATTGTATAAATCGATGCAACCATCGATCTCATTATATTAATTAATTATAAATTATAATTGAATTGGGGATTGTGAGATTAAGAGATGAGATTAGAGAATAGATAGTCTCAATCTAATGAATAAAAGAAAGTTATGTATTTGTCTTTAAAAAAGTTTATAAAATTATTTATATTAATTAAGAAATAAAATTGATTAACAATTTAGCATTTCAAAGGCAATAAAGCAATACCCTAGATGAAATAATGAATAGACATTATAGACCGTATAAGATTAAAGAAAATAACAGACTATTTTTTCAATAACGAAACAAAATAAAAAAATGTTTTCATCTCTCCCCAACCCAACAGACCGGATAAATGATCAATCGAAATAACTAACGTTTTTTCAATAACCAATAATTTAAATTTTATAAAAATCAAATAAACCAAATAAAAAAAGAAAGATATTGCATATTTTCATCTCTCCTATGAATATCTGTTATTTTGTTTATCTTTAATATTTGGCTAATTTATTTACTTTTTAAATAATTTGTTTTTTATTTTTAAAAATTAAAATTTAGCACTCTTAATATATAAGGATATTTTTTTCTCATTTGAAATAATTAATAAGTGCAAATATATTTATATCTTAATGATATTTTTAAGCCAAATTTTTTTTATATGCATATAAAAAAAATAAAAAATAAAAAATTAAAGATCTTTGGACTTTGGTTCATTTGCTACAGTATCGGATTTTAACCCATTACCCGTTAACCCGAATAAATCCCTAATCTTTACTCATCTATCATCTTTCTCATTCTCCTCACCAATTCACCATCTCATCCTAACTTCTCTAAAAACCCTAGACATTGGAGGGGAGTGGAGACAAATCTACAACCGCATACAAGATCTATCGTCTTTCTTCTCACACCTCAAGAGATCTTAGGGGTTTCATCTTAGTTTTGGAGTAAGTGCTCTTTACCTTGGTATGATTGTGATTTTTACTTTGCAAATTTTAGCATGTTTTCGACTCTTTTAGATTTTTTATCTGGTCCTAAAATTGATGAAATATTACATTTGTTTGTCTTTTGATCAAGTGCCAAATACACCATCTTTATTCACTGCAAGAAATAAAGAGCCAGTGCATGTAACTTCCAAATTGACAATCTGAAATGTGGACACTATATTATCTCCATTGGTGCAATTTCTGCAGTACATCTCATTAATGAAATATAGCAAAGAAACTTCAAATATTGTATCAATTGAATTGTGGAACTTATATGTTATTATTCTACAAACAATGGTCTATCCATTAGTTGATGAGCATTAGGATTCTGCTGAAAAAAAGTGTATATCCATCCAATTTACTGCTTATAATTAAGTAGTGGTTGGTATGATTGTGATTTTTACTTTGCCATCTTTGACCTTTTGGAGTTTATATTTATTGAATTATGATAAATAATTTTTTTTTGAAACTGGCAAAATGAGAACAATGCATGTCAGTAAAATGAAATGGTTGGCAAGGAAATATATATAATGGAGTAATCATTCTCCAACTCTCATATTGATCTGATAGCTCATACACATGTTAACATGCCATTCATCTCCATTATCTATCATTGGTCATCATCACCACTATTAGACTTCAACATAAATATATCTCACATAAATTTATTGAATTCATCCCCATTAATTATCCTTTTTTGTGTGTACATAGCTTGTTCAATTAAATTATCCTTTTTTGGTTACTAATAAGTTCTAATTAAAACAATTGATTAACATATATGCATACATTTTCTATAGAGAAGTGATGACATCTCAAGGTGGTAATTCTTCTACTCCGGTTGGTAGTAGTCAATCCGCTATAAGAATTGATTCTCCTATGGAGTCACCAAATGAGTCACCAAATGAGTCACCTATAGACACTCCTACTCAAATTAGTGAAGAAACAACACAAGTTGGTGAGAAGCGATTGAAATCAATGGTTTGGCAACATTTTAAAAAGATCAAAGTTGGTGAATCCGATAAAGCGGAATGCAATTATTGTAAGAAATTGCTTGGCGGAGATAGCAAAAATGGAACAAGACATTTGCATGACCATCATAAAGTTTGCAAAATGCGGCCTTTTAACAATATAAGACAAAAAACCTTAGTGCAACAACAATGGAAGGCGGATGGGAAAATGTGTGTAAGCAACTACACATTTGACCAAGAATCTTCAAGAAAGGATCTTGCTAGTATGATAATAACGCATGAATACCCAATTTCAATGGTTGAACATCATGGGTTCAAAAAATATTCGGCAAATCTTCAACCTTTGTTCAAAATTCCGTCTCGGAATACAATTAAAAAAGATATCATGAAGATGTATGCTAATGAAAAATCCAAGATCATAGACCTTTTGAAGAAGAATTTAAGGTTGCAATAACTACCGATATGTGGACGGCTTCAAATCAAAAGAAAGGATTCATGGCTATCACGGGACATTTTATTGACAACAATTGGAATTTGCAAAGTTTGGTTTTGAGGTATGTTTAATTTATTGACATTAGAATAGTTTATTTTATTAAATTTATTTTGCATTGTTATAATTATAAAAGTAAGTTTATATGCTATTTTATTTCTTATAGTTATGCAATTTTTCTTAACTTGTTAGGTTTGTTTATGTGCCTTGTCCACATACGTCGGCCGTTCTCTCTAAAGAATTGTTGAAATGCATATTTGATTGGAATATAGAAAGAAAGTTGTCTACTTTGACGGTTGATAATTGTACTACTAATGATGCTATGGTTGATATCCTAGTGTCTAAGCTCAACCCTAATCATCTCTTGTTCCATGGAAAATTGATTCATATGCGTTGTTGTGCACATATTTTGAATTTAATTGTTCAAGATGGGTTAAAGCTCATAGGTGATGGAATAGAGAGAGTTAGAGATAGTGTTGCTTTTTGGACGGCCACTCCAAAAAGGTTACAAACTTTCAAGGAAAATGTGCAAATTTTGAACATAAACTATTCCAAACAATTGATGCTTGATTGCAAGACTCGATGGAATTCTACATATTTGATGCTAAGTGTTGCTTTGGAATATAAAGATGTTTTTTATCGTTTGCAACAAACGGACCCGCATTTTATTTCTACACCAACCGAAGAAGATTGGATGTTAGCCGAGGAGATTTGTAAAAGGTTGCAAGTATTTTATACCGCTTCAAATGCATTTTCGGGGAGAAAATATCCCACATCCAATGTTTTCTTTCCATTGATGTGTGAGATTAAAGTTTCTTTGAGTACTTGGGTTAAATCTCCTATTGAAACTATTAGAAATATGGCCACAAGTATGTCAATAAAGTTTGATAAATATTGGGAAACGGTTCATGGAATCATGGGAGTAGCTACCGTACTTGATCCAAGATATAAGTTGAAATTAATGGAATATTTTTTTCCTCATCTTTATGGGCATTTGGCCGATTATGAAATTCAAAGGATTACAAGTTATTGTTATGACTTGTTACATGAATATGAAAGTTCTACACAAATTAGCAAAATTACCCAGCAAACTTCATGTAATGACCCAAAGGAGAATGATATTATCAATTCAAGCTTCCTTGATGGTTTTGATTCCTATGTGAGTGATTCAAACAAAAATATATTGAAGTCGGAGTTGGATCATTATTTGGAGGAAAAAGTCTTGCCAAGAACTCCGGATTTTGACATTTTAGCTTGGTGGAAAAGTTGTGGGCTCCGTTATCCGATTTTGCAAATGATTGCTAAAGACATCTTGGCTATTCCAATTTCTACTGTGGCTTCAGAATCTGCTTTTAGTACTGGTGGTAGATTGGTGAGTCCTCATCGTAGTAGGCTTCATGCGAATACTTTGGAGGCATTGATGTGCACGCAAAATTGGTTGTTGAAAGATATTGAAGGTAATCAAATTTACTTGCAAAAAATTATAACTTTTATTTATTTTGTATTAAATGAATATTATTTTTGTTCTATAGGTGAGTGTTCCAAAAAAGAAGATACATATGGCACTATTAATGAAGATTTTGAGAGTGAAGAAGAGATGGAATAAATAAAGGTATATTTTAATTATACTATGTGGTCATCATGAAAGTTGCATTTAGATGATTGACCTTGAATTATAAGATCATGTATTATTACTAATATTATGTCTCATCACAACTTATTACTAATATATATAAATTTGTTCTTGTTGTTTACTACTACAACAGGTACTTGCATTACAACTGAAGAGTGTTCATTGAATCCAAATAGGAATATGCAATTTGAACTTCTTATTGTGGACCAATGGTGTTTCAAATGTTTTGTTAAGTTTATGATCTAAGGTTTTAATTTATGTTTGTTTTTACCTTTTCTATTAACTATGTATGGGAGATGTTAAATTTGGCCAATTATTGGATGTTAAATTTTATCTTTTCCATTACAACTAAATTTGGCTAATGTTCAGCTTGAATGAAGAAAGTAGATTTACATTTCCTTTATCATAAAATTTTTATGGTTCCTTTAATTTGAACCATTGAATATTTTTTTTTTCTCTTCAATTATTTGACTTGTCTAACATGATTCTTCTTTTGCTTTTAAATGTTTTTTTTTTGTGTCAAGTAGAGTTGTTGTTTTGTTGAATTTTCATTGAGTTATGGGAAATTTATAATGTAATATAAATGTTATATTAAATAATAATAATATTTTAATTTATTAATCGGGGCCGGGGAATCCCCGAAACCGAAAAATCCCCGCGGGGGCGGGGACGGGAAAAAAAATTCCCCGTATTCGGGTTCGGGGCCGGGGTCGGGGATGGGAGTAGAAAATCGGGGCCGGGGCCGGGGAATGTATCCCCCAGTGAATCCCCGCCCCGTTGCCATTCCTAGTCAGAGTTGAATTAAAGTCAATGATAAAATATAAAAATTATATGTTATAATAATTAATATTATAAAATACTATTTAAAATATAATTATAATAATATTTTAAAAAAATTGTTAATTTGATATTTAAATTCATAACGTATTATAGTATTATGTGTAAATAAATACATATTAATGAAAATAAAGTTGTAAAAAATACATATTCGAAAGAGGGAAGCGAGCACCGTCAAACTAGATTATCCCTTCTTTTCTTCTACCATGGCTAAGAACCTAGCATGCGAAACTTTATATTTTCAACATCTTCAAAGTAGATATATTCTACAAACAATTAGTCCCAAACATAATTAGTAAATTGGTCTTATGTCGGGGTCAGAGTGGGAAGCAAACTGTGGTTAGGAAGATTAGGAAACAAGAGTGCGGCAAGAATTGGTCTTTCAATTGGGCTTTTGTTTTCCCTCATTCCTTAGTTTCAGAAGGGAACTCTATGAAGTCAGTGAGAAAAATGGGGCCCTTCTCCCTTGCTTGCTCCTTTCCTGGCTTGTGGACCATGACTTACTACTCAACACTCGGGACCTAGTCCTTCTATCCAATGAAAAGCAATCCTTTTTTGCTTCCCAACAAATATGACTCTCGCTGACAGGATTGTGACACCACACCATTGGAACAAGGAAGAGGACATGGTCCATAGATCTTTGAAAAGTATATCTATCAATTCTTGTCACACTCTTGTTTTCTGATCTTCCTAACCGCTGTCTGCTTCTCACTCTAACCTCCCACGCAAGACCAATTTGTTAATTATGTTTGGAGATAATTGTTTGTAGATTATATCTACTGTGAAGATGTTGAAAACATAAAGTTTTCAACAAATGAGGCATCCATATTTCCACATAATGCAATCAAACAAATATTCAAATAGAGAGAAGAAACTAGTAAGCTCAAAAATGAATTCCTTGAGATACCTATACAAGCAAGTAAAATTTCTAGAAAACCAAACAGAGCATTAAGGTACTTTTCAAGTATTTAGAAACTAAGCAAAAAAGGAAAAGAAAACATCAATGAAGTGTTGTCCATAAATGTCACGCCCCAGCCCCACAGCCAGGCCCGCTGACAAATCGGCCGCATCCAACGGGGTGGACCCCACTGGGTGCAAGGCCTCAGATTTGACCTGGTCAGAGTCCACCTAACAGGCAGAACATGAATAATAACAAGAACTACAGATAGAACAACAAAAAAGTAGAGTTGATACAGATATGGGCTTTAGCAGCCCTACAGAAACAGTGCCACACATACAGATTCCAAACCATAAATACAGACAGAATACAAATCTTACTCGCACAAAAAAGTTTGACTACAGTGTCTACAACAAAGGTCAGGAGAACGACTCCCAGAATACACCCCGATCCTAAGCTTTCTCTTCTCCTGAGAAAACAGAATTCACAGAGTGCATGAGCCATGAGGGCCCAGTAGGATCGCAGAGAATACCCAAAATGATACAGATATAATATAATGAAATAAATCAGACAGAAAAACAGAATTAAATTAGAAATACAGAAACACGCAGAAAACAGACGGTACATCTCCCTGACCAATAACAGATATCAACAGCACTTGGCTGGATCTTCGACTGTGAAGTCGGAATAAAACAAAACAGAATATCGACGGCCGAAGCCGGATCTTCGACCGTTGTCGGAACTTCGGAACAGGCACGCATGCCCGGTAGCGCTACTACAGAAAACATGTGCACATGGCTAGGACTTACTCCTGCTAGCTGGGCGAGCCAGGAATGGAGATGTACTAAAACCACTGAAATACGGTACGCGTACAGAAAATATTGAATAAATAATGCAAACACAAAATAAATAAATACATAAATAAATAAATAAACGATTAAGCAAGTAAATAAATTAAATTCGCCTGATAATTTAATAATTAATCGCATATCACAAGTACCGAATTAACAGGTGCGAGAGCCTACCTAGCTCCGGACTACGAAGTTGGGTTCAACAGACGTCACGACTATGGTTCGCAGACGGGATCTAACCAATCAAGAGAAGTTAACTCAGATTACACACTATTAGGCTAAAACCAACCTATAATTAAAGCTCAAAGCTTGAAGAGGGCCGAACTAAATAGTCAAGGAAAATTTCTAATCACAAACTAATAATTCGTACCTAAGAAACACCAACATTGCATAAATAGCTACAAGTATACAAATGGCAACAAGGATAAGAACATACGAGAGAAATATTGTCGAATGGTGGCATACAAAAACATACAAGTATATACTTACAAAAATCACAAAAACAAAGGTACTTGGATTTATAAAAATCCACAATCTCACAACCCTCCAAAAATTTCTAAGGATGTCCAGCATGAAGCACCCCTTAACCAAGCTTAGAAATTTCAAAAATAACCATAATTGTGACTTGTATAAATATATATAAAAATACCAAAAAGACACAGAGGATGGCATGACCTACGCGGGGTCAATGCTCACATTCAGTTTTGAAAAAAATATAAATATATAAATTTAACAAAATCTCAAGAAAACCTTGTTAAGCTTATATGTGTACAAAAAATTTTAAAAGAGGATTCAAATTGGTCATGTTTTGTAGAATTAAATTAAGCCACTAGAATACGAATACACAAACATACATATCACCATATACATATATACATACAAGATACATGTCATCATACGAAATGAAATTAATCAAGAAATACAAGCTTGTATAAAGAGATCAACGAAACTGGCCATATCATCACCAAGTTTAGGTTCTCAGGAAACATAGAATCAAGACATGAGTTTAAAAATAATAACTAGGGTTAACACATGTAAATCACACGATTAAGGAGCATGCAAGCTTGCAAACATCCAAGTTTACACAATACCAAAGAACACATGCAAACCCAAGGTCAAGAGAAATTAATACAACAATTAAGAGGCTAAAGGATGATCTAAATAGACATCATGCTAGCATCAAGGATCCAAGAACAATCCTTAACAAGGAACCAAGATCTAAGAAGTTAATAGCCTCACAAGGACCAACAGAACTCTAAAGAACCTACCTTAAACCGCCAGAGCTCCAAAGAAAAGAAGAAGAAAAAAAATTGCAGCTTGTCTTCTCCCCAAGCTCAAGGTAAGCGGCAAACAAACATACCACCAACCGCCTTAAAACCTCATCTAACCGACTCTGGAAAAAAAAAAGAATTAGGCACGTGCACTAGTGGCCTCCACTTGCTTCAGTCAACGGTAAAAGCTTCAAAATTCTCCAGTCAAACCTTGGTCAAACAACTTCGTTGGAAGACACTACAATAAATCAATTTATCATAAGCATAAGCATATTTCCACATTGCATGGTGTGGAAATATGGATGCCTCATTTGTGAATTATGTTTGGAGCTAACTGTTTGTATATTATATCTACTTTGAAGATGTTGAAAACATAAAGTTTTCAACAAATGAGGCATCCATATTTCCACAATGCAATCAAATAAATATTCAAATAGAGAGAAGAAACGTGTAAGCTCGAAAATGAATTCGTTACCTATACATGCAAGAAATTTTCTAGAAAACCAAGTAAACAGAGCATTAAGGTACTTTTCAAATATTTAGGAACTAAGCAAAAACGAAAAGAAAAACTACGCATGAAAACACTCATCAAACTGCCAAAACAAGTAAAACCTAAACAAGTAAAACCTTATGACCATCTTTGAAATGGATAACATTTACAAATTTAATCACAAACAAGGCATCCATCTCAATAACATATAATCAAACAATCATTACTAAAAAAGACCACCACATTCAAAAAATGAAATCCTTAAAATAATAATGCAAGCAAGATAAGTTTCTCGAAAACCATACAAACACACACGTCATTAAGACAATGGTAAAGTATATAAAGAGTAATCAAAAAGGAAGAAAAAGAAGTATCAACAAAGTACCAACAATAGATCTACTAATAGGAAGCAAGGCCAAAACTAAATTATTCTCCCCCCTTTCTTCGCCCATTACAGAGAACCTACACATGAAAACACTCATCAAACTACCAAAATAAATAACAACAGGAGATGGAAGAGATGACATCCAAAGAAACAACATATCTAAGATTCTAGACCAAATCTAAACTAAAATTAGACCAAAAGAGGGTAAAAAAGACATTTGGCATATATGTTTTCTAAATGACATAGTGCTATGACTCTAGACTCTAATTTCAACCCCAAAACCTCTGATAAAAATCTCATATTATCACAATGGTGGTGGATGACAGTAGTTGACTTGGGGAAGAAATATGATAAGAGAAACAATTGGGTTGTCACAAAGGCAAGAGCATCAGCAACCCTGGCTAAAGCCCCGGCTGACCGGCCGAAAAATTTTGGAAAAACTCTATCCGACAAGGTTTAAGCCTTGGCGAATGGAGAGGATAGCCCGGGTTGAAGAAAGGAAAGCCTAGGGTGGTGCGGCTAGAGCCGTGGTTGGGGCTATTGGGCTAAGTAGTGTGGATGTTGCAAAATTGGATCCTCGACGGTTGAAGCGCCTCCCGCCTAAGATTAAGAGAATATGGAGTTATAAATTTGTAATTTTTTTTTTAAAAAAAAAACCATGACATCTTTTCACTTAAGAGAAACACGTTTTACAGGGTGACGAAGCATCGTTTCTTTTTATTCCCCCATGGATTGGATTCAGATGAAGTTTAGTTACCAAGTAATTTTCATATGTGTTATTAACGCGCTTCAATATCTTCTTTCCAACACCATGGATTGGATTTTATGTTTTTCCTAAAATTTGTTTATAAATATGTAATGGTTTTGTTCTTATATTCTCTGTTTGTTACCTCTACTGCTATGTGCGCTTACTATGTATCATTTTTTTAACTTTGTCTGTATATTTATTATTGGTATTTAATATCAACTTAATTTTCATTATATTTTAAATTTGTACATGTATTTTGTAATTAATATCGAACATTGATTTTTATTTAAGCCCCTTTGGACCAAATTCCTGGGTCCGCCATTGGGCAAGAGAAGGAGAGGGGATGTTGTATGTAGAGATAAGGAAAGGATAATAGGCACCTCTTTTTCCTCAAAGGGTATGTATTGATTGCAATTGGATGAGATTAACATTTATTTGCCTAAAAGCTGCAAAACAAATCCAACGATAATATTGAGAGGTAAATTGACTCATAGTAATGGAAGTAAATTAATTTCGTGTTTTCTTTATAATTAAAGCTTTCTTTTTTTTCCCCCTCTTTTGTGAATAAAGGACCAATAAGGATGAAACCAAAGACAAAAATTAATCAAAAATTTGAAATTGAATCCCAACGAGAAAATTCAACAGATATACAAGAAAACATTACTGTTAACTAGTTTATTTTCATTTACAAATTAATGTTTTTGCTTAAACATTACTATTTTCATTTAAACTTTAATGTTTTCATTTACATATTACTCTTTCTGCTTAAACTCAATTGTTTTTGCTTAAAATTTGTGGTTTACACGTAAGTATGTTACATATCATTTAAGTTTTAGGTTTTTAGCTTATTTTATCCTTATTTTCAGGCTCTAACTCGATAGGACTACTATCTAGAAGAGTGATATATCATTCATGACTCGAACGCATGTCTACACTCTATTAGAGGGGAAACATATGGTCCCTGATAATGTGATAGACTTATTTATCTTGATTATCATTGATAGTTTGAAGAAAGTATCGTACCCTTACAAGAGACATGCGACAATCACATGCCCACTAGCTTTGTTGAAGTCAAAGGCAGAGCACCCCGCTAAAGACACCTTGGCATTGATGATAAACGCCATTCACCATTTTATTGATGTCGAGCTAATCCTAATGACTATCATACTTAATGGACACTTTCACCTACTCATGCTTAATAAAGGAAAGGAGTATATTAACTATTCATCAGCTTTGAGTCTAACATACAATACAGACACTGTTAACATGGTACGTAGTGGTTTTCTATATAATTTCTCATTATTTTTAGCTACTTTCATTTAACCATGCATTGTTTATCAATAGAGGGAACTCTTTGATAGATGTTTAGTAATTGAAATCGGGCAGACGATCATTAAAGCCTACCTTCTCATCTACGAACACAATTGTGATTCATTGAAGAAATCCTCCAGGGTGAGAAACTCCATCTTCCCCAAACTGACATGCTGCAGATGCGACTACATTTTGCCCTAGCATATTAATAAATGGCATCGCCGAGGCGGCCGAAGTTTGGGGGAACAGAAGAAGTCCTAGGAGCAGTTTTGCCATACATTGACATTTATGTGGATATATTTCGACATAAACTATGGATATTATCTTTTATGTGAGCATGTATTGACATGTGTTACTATGTTTTCTTTGATTTTGAATTGCTTCGATGTTAGCGGGAAATATTATCATTCACTTAGGTGCATTTCTAATTACAATTGGTTGTTATTAGTTAAAATTGGTTGATCCCATGTAAAATTAGTTGTTTCAACTTAAACTTGGTTGTTTCCACATAAAATTAGTTATTTCCACTTAGCACCTTCTAATTACCTCTTTAGTTGCACAAAAAGGTTCCATAACTGTGTAATAGTAGTTATGCATAGCACTTTGTCTTAGTTAGCTATTGGTGTATTACAGGATCGTTAGTTATATCAAGCATCATGACAACTGTTGTAGCATAATTCTCTTACGATCAATGGGTGTGACTCTATCCATTTTTGCCTTGGTCAACCCAGGCCTTTTAGTTACTGGTGTCCTCAACAACAATTCGCGGTTGTCATTAGTTGGTTTGTCTTCCATCATTGTGATTGTTCAAGGTGATTACACAACATACCCATCAATTTAAAATTTAATTAGGAAACAAGAGCAGAAAAATGTTAAATTAAAATGTACTATTTTAAATGGAAACGTTAGAAATTTAAGGGAAACTAATAATATTAAACGACAACAAAAATTGATAAGTGGTATAATGGTATAATAAACGGTATATAATCTTAATAAATAGAAAGCATTTAAACCACTCATCGTCACTCTCCACGATGACAATGCTACCATGGTTTGTCATTGACACCTTGCTTGCGTAACACATTAATAAGTCATAGCTCACCACCTTAAATTGTTCACTATTATGAAAACCAATCACCGACTTCCATTGAAACAATTTCATTATGTTCCAACAAAGGGCGGATGGATAGGATCCCATGGGTTGTTGATTGGGTGAAAACGTGTCTATATTGATCGATATACTCTCCGAAAATGAATCATTGCTGTTGTAGTGTACAAAATAAGCAAGATTAGAACAATCATTGATGACCAAAGGACTATAAAGTTACATGTTAACTTCATAATTTTAAGCTTAATCGGATAATTTAAAGTGGAAACTGTCAAATTTAACCCAAAAGTGATAATGTTAAAGAAAAACTGGTAATACTAAACGATATTGCCAGAAACTAACCAGAAAGTGGCGCATATGATGGAAGAGACAAAACTATCCTATGAAAATGGAGAAAAAAGACAAACACAAAAGATGATAGAAGAAGAAGAAAGATAGCTTGGGTTAAAAAAGCATGGAAAGTACAAAATTAAGTGACAATATGGTTCAAAGCTGACAACAATACTATTTCTTAAAAAGTAGACAAGATCTATGGACCAAAGTAGACAAAATACTATTTCTTAAATAGCATGGCAAAGATGGATTTTTTCATAAAGTTCATTAATTGAGTGACACCTAGGGACCAAACCGTAAATAAAATAAAAAAGGAGGGAATGTCCGTCAAATTCAAATGTTAGAGGGACTGTCCGGAAAGTTTTGAAACTTTCAGAGACTAAAAAGTAATTTTCTCTTATTTATATGTCTGAATCATTTACCGAATGTCACATTTGTATTGGTAAATGATACCAACCAAAAATAATTTAATATATTAATGAAAATATATATTTATAATGAAAATAGACATTTAATTTGTGTTAGATATATTTTTAACAAAAATGTATATTGGGAATAATTAAAGTGAGGAATGAAATTACTATGGGTCCCATATCATAGTATAACTATTGAGGAAAATAGTCTAATAGATAAGAATTTAATACATTGGTGAGATAGGGTGAACATCAAACCTTGGATAGTTTAACGATTGACGATGCACCAAGTTTTAGAATATTTATTTTGATATAATATAAATGTTTACTATTGATTTCTGTTCCAATGAAAGTTTAACTAAAATTAAATATCAAGTTCTCAATCACTGAAATTTTTTATTAAAGAACAAAAATGCTAACGGTATATGTCCATCATGTGTGTAAATGCATATCTTGAGCAGTGTAAAAAAAAAAGATGGAATTATCTTCAATCAAAAGGTTATTGAAGTTGTGTTAATTTCCTTTTTTTTGTGAATACCTTGGATTATGCTTATAATATTCTTAATGTCTTGAAACTTCAAACTCATAGATATTCTTAATGTAAACCATTTTTCAAATTCATGTTTTTAACCTGACATGGTCTAAGGTATATATGCTTTTATTGTTGTTGAATTTATCTTAATTAGATATTATTGTTAATTAACTATATATTGTCATCTATTAGACGTGAATAAGTGATGAAGATTAAGATCAATGTTTTTAAAACCGGACCAGATAGTGAACCGGCCTCATATTTGGATCACGGGTTAGTCAATATATACATATTTGTTAGTTTATTAAAATATGCATTAAAAAATTAATGAAACATAATAACTGTATACATATTTATGACGACCCTTACGTGATGCATATTGGTTAGCAATCGAAAACCCTCACTCCCTCCCACTACGTTGCCACAAAGAAAGCCGATCGCCCCTATCTCCCTTTGCCCCATCGATCGCCCGTCTCCCTCTGCGCCGCCAGAAAGAAAGTCGGTGAGGAGATTACCCACAACTACAACCACATCTACTGTCTCTCCATCACCGGCCATCGTTTCTTCACCATCTACGATCCTTGGGGTCTGCCAGACATGGCCTACTTCTCCTTTACCCTGCAACATTTTCCATGGCAAGCCGATCACCATCTATAGCACCAAAGATCGGGTGGATCTCACCCACGATTTTCCATGGCATCTTCAAGGTTTGCGTCACATCCCTCGACAAGAAGAACACCGGCACCCATGGCAAGAAACATGGTATAGCTCCGTATTTATTTACTAACAAAAGCAAACATGGGTCTATCCGATTTTGATTTGACCTGTCTGTTCGCCTGTTTTGGTCGGGTTTGACTGGTTCACGTCTTGATCAACAAATCGATTAAAACCAAATTGCTAGCCAGTTTTCAATTCTGCCTGTCCGGTTTGGTTTGAAAAGCCTTCATTGAGATCATTGTCTTCCAAACAACTAGCATTTGATATCTTATTGTTGAGCAACTTTTTATGAGACAACGCACTGCTTCATTTCTTTTTTTGTTTGCTATGTGATTGATGACCTATAAACACTTTTCTCATGTGCCTTCAGATTTGACCAATAAAATTTATTTTATGTAATTGAGATTTACTATTATAATTTTCACCTATCATACGTTAAAGTGCATCAAGTGAAAAGTATTACAAATAAATATAATTTAAAAATTGTAAAATCAATCTTTTACTTATGGTAAACAAGAAAAAGTCTTTAGAATAGGTACATAACATATCGATGGATGGTGAGTAATGTGTCATTACAAAATAGGTATATACTATCAGAGCAATTATCAGTGTAGATATTCTAACAACATCATCCTAGTAAAATTTTCAAAATTGACTTAAAATTGAAGATATAGTGACAGAAGTCTCTGTTGGTATGAATTTTAACTACAAGCTCTATTCAATCATTAAATTGACAAAAGGATATTGCAATGGTTGTAATTTTTGTCAATATAGATCTATAGCATCAAAAGATTATTTAACAGCTATTTTACTAATTTAATAGGGTTCATTGCCGGCCCAATATGTATGAAACTAGCTATAGCGACAAAATTTAAGCTTTTATTACTAGAATTTTGGAATTAGTATATAAATTTTTTTAAGGTATAATACAAGTTCAAACTAATGATTTGATCTATGCAATAACTCTGGATTGTAATTGCAATGCTTATTTATTTATTTATATTAATATTTTTTATTTATGTTGATTTGTGGATGGCCAAAGGGGATCTATTAATTTGTTTTGGGTTGTTTGCCTACATACCCTTGAAAATTACCTTGATTATGTCTATATCTTTAATAAAATCAAATATCATGTATATCGCTTAAGGTAGCAAATGTAATTACTGTTTGAAAAGGTGGTAATCTTACATTCCGGGAGTAATGTGATTTTTTTTCTATTATATCCCTCAAGTTCAATATAATCTCCAAAATACCAACTTTTAACAATTTTAAAAGTAAAAAATTTTCAAATATTTTCTTGGAGATAAAAAAACATTTGTGATTAATTTATTTTCAAATATTAAATAATTAAGTTCGAGGAAAAATTATATTTATTTAAAATAATCAAGTTTGATTTAATTATTACTTTTTTAGGAAATTAACTAATTAAAAATTTTATATTAATAAAAAAATAAATATTTTAAAATGTAAATTTATTTTTTAAAAATAATACGAAATTGTTATTTTTCAAAACATTTCATATTTGCATTTGTAAATGTTTTAAACTTTAATTTATTTGATAGCTATTAAGTAAATGTATTTTAGTAAAATGATAATTGGCAATGTAAAATTCTTAGCTAACCAAACGTGGTAATGTTATATTGCAAGCATATTACTGCATTGTCAACCAAATATAAGTTGAGCATATTCTCATTAATATAAATTAGGAACAACACTTCCCTAATCCTATTATAAATGATAATGTAAGTTTCCATGACCAAAATGACCTTTAAAATTCAATTTGTTTTGCATAAACACCCTTTCATATCATACCACAATTTTAAAATATATTAAAAATTTTATAGACATTGATTTTTAAATAATAATAAAATTATAATTTTATATAGATTCCCAAACTACAGTTAGCAATGTTAATGTGTTATTTAAATATAACTAATAAAACTAGCTTAAGTGTTTTCAGAGTATATATGAAAATATATTAACTTAATTGCTATTAGAAGTATTTTTCACATTTAGATGTAATAAATAAATTAAAATTGGTTTTTATTAGTGGTATATATGCAAATATTTTTACTCATTAAAAACACAATAATATATTTTGGCATATTAGGATATATATATATATGGAATTTTAAAGGATATGTACAACATTTAGCCTGCGTTTGGTGTGATGGAAAGTTCTCCCTTAATGTAACATTATGGGATCATTTCCAAAATTTGGTATATTATTTATTTATTTATTTGCAAGCAAAGTTATTGCGTCCAGGGAATTATTTTCCTTGACCTGTGAGAAAGTCCTTCCATTAGATTAGGCTATGGAAGTCTATCTGAGAAATGCCCTCATCTTCAATGAAGAACTAGTTGTTAGAAATATTTTCAAAATATCTGAGAATAATGTTAGATTAGGCTATGAAAATCTCTCTGGAAAATGCCCTCGTCTTCAATGAAGAGCTAGTTGTTAGAAACATTTTCAAAATATATGGGAATAATGTCATGTAAAATTTGGATTTAATTCAAATTTTATTAATTTATTATTTAAATTGTTAGTTATTAGTTTAAAAGATGCATCCATTATTAGTTTAAAAAGATGCATCTGTTATCAATTTAAAGAGATGCATCCATTTTTCGTTTAAAGAAATGTATCCGTTATCGCTTTTAAAGATGTGTTAGCTATTAATTTGAAGAGATGTGTCTGAATGTTTATAAATTCACCTTATCTCTTGGATTTAAATATAAGATAATACACCTATGTTCATGTCTCTATAGCAAAAGAATTGTAGGAAAAATTAGAAGTTAAATACATGAGTGAGGATGCAACTAATAAAAAGTTTTTGGTCACTAAGTAGAACAACTTCAAAATGATTGATAAAAAATTAGTCATGGAGCAATTCCGAGAAATTTGGAAGTTGTTTAATCATTTTAAATGGTATGATATGAAAATAGATGATTCCATTATTGTGTTCTCAATTATTGATAAGCCTCCTCCTTCATGGGAAGATTTCAAAAGAGCTTTGAAACATAAAAAGAAAGATATTTCTCTTGAAGATCTTACCAACAGTTTGAGACTAGAAGAGGAAGATAGAACAGAAAATGAGAAGGATAAAAACTCCAAGCATCAAATGTTCATGTCTTTGAGGAAGGAAAGTCAAGCAAGCTCAACAAGCCTTTCAAGAACAATAAAAACTTCCTCAAGATTCAAGGGAAACAATTCAAGCATAAAAAAGGTCTATGCTTTAATTGTGGCAATTCTAGGCATAGCAAAAAGGAATCACAACACCAAAGTAGGTCTTTAGCTGTGTTTTTTAATTATTTAATGGCGTAAAAATGACACCAAAAATTAGATTGAAGATGCATCGGTAATGTACCAGAAATTAGCAGTGATTTTATAAACACCGCTAATTTAGCAGTGCTTTTCAAATCAACCGCCGTGACTTTAGCAGTGCTTTTCATAACAAACGACACAAACTTAGCGGCATTTTGGATATTATTTACCGATGTTTTGCAATAAAAAACTGTAACTAATTAGCGGTGTTTTATGAAAAATGCAGCTAATTTGTTATATTTTGTTTTAAAAAAGGTAAATTAGTTGCACTTTTACAAAATTAGCACAACTAATTTATTTTTATGTCTTATTTTTCTTTTCTTCTTCTCTTTCTTATTTTTTTATATTTTTTATATATATATTTTTCTTTTCTCTTCTCTTATTCTTGCTATTCTTTTCTTTTTCTTTTTTTCCCCTATGTTTTTATTGTTCTTCACATCTCCTAGCTTCATCTTCATCATCTTCATTTTCTCCTCTAAACATCTTCTTCCTCCTCCTCCTTTTTCTTTCTTCTCCTAGTTTCCTCTTCTTTTTTGCCTCCTCTTCTTTTCTTCTCAAGCTTCCTCTTATTTCTTGCCTCTTCCTCCACTTCTCATCTTCCTTCCCTTTTCCTCTTCTTCCTTGGCTCTTTTTTTTCCTTTTCTCAATGGAAGGGGATATTTATAAAAAACCCAAAACCTAGGGAATTTAGTGGCTTTTGTTTTTATAAACGCCGCTAAATTTAAATTTTTGGCACATGGCCTTGAATTTCAAATTTATAGCAAATGAGGCCAAATTTAAATTTAAATTTAAAAATTCCTTTTGGCATCATTTTTGTAGCAAACATCACTAAAGTAATAAATCAATTTAGAAATATTTATAATATAGTGTCATTTATTCTAAAAAATGACGCTCTAGAAATAAATCAATTAAAAAATATTTATGAATTAGCATCGTTTCTACAATAAACGACACTAGAAGAAGAGACATTAAAATGGAAATTTTAAATATAAATTTAAATTTGCACAGAATTTTAGTGTTGTTTTTTTTTTAAAACACCACTAAATTTAAACTTTTGAAACACGGCGCCAAATTTAAATTTTTTAGCAAATGACACCAAATTTAAATTTAAATTTAAAAATTCATTTTTGTGGCACTTTTATAATAAACGCCACTAAAGGAATAAATTAATTTAGAAATATTTTTAATTTAACAGTGTTTATTCTAAAAAATGCCTCTAATAGAATTTTTACCATTTGTACCATTGATGCTGGAAGCTTCCCCAACAAACCCAAGCACTTTAGTAAAAAAAAGAAAAGGTAAAAACTCTTAGGACCTTTATTTTGATTTGCATCTGATCATCCAGTGCTCCAAACAAAACATAAGTAAATGATATGATGATAAAGATAAAATCTCTCATTCATTAAGAAGCCAACAAGAATGTGGCAAGAAAGAAAATTACACCCAATATCCTCTCATATAAGCTTGGACCACAAATAGGTAAAATAATATACATATGATTTGATTGCAAGAATGGCCAGATTTCTTCTGCCTTTAGATTTTCATTAAAGTTGCCTCGTGGAAAGCATTTTCCTCATGTTTAGCACTTCATATATCAGTCTTAGTGCTCCTTTTCCATTCTTAGCACATAAATTGTGTCATGGAAGCTGTACACTTCCCACGTCAATTCTTTTATAGTTCTTAAATATTCCAATAGGATAAAACAAGAAGTATTATCCATTGACTGACTACTTCAAAACAGAGTCTAAGTGGTTGTACATTGAATCAATAATAGAATTATGGTCCAGATGTGTAGGTAACACCACCTCAAAGTAAGAAACCACAAGCCCCAATATTTAAACAACATCCACTTTGTTTGACACATTATAGAATATACCTTTTAATTCATGTGCAATGGTTTAAAACTCCAAATTCAAACGAAGATCGAAGACCAAAGTTGAATCTTTGTTTTTTGGTTAAAGCCACTAAACTGGAAAATATAATATTTAAACTAATAACTTATGCTTTGGTCTATCCATCTTTCATTGGACATATTAATCAATAGAACTCTCCTTTCACAAAAGGTCTTTCAGTGATCTTTCATAGCTTATCCTAGAGCACAGTAACAATCTCATTAAATGATAAAAAATTGTTGCTAATATAACAAAAGTTAGGTTTAAATAGGCTCTGAGGCTTTAGTAAAAAAAAAATAAGACATTAGTGCGGTTCTATGAAGAAATTGTCTAAATTTAGTTATACACCAAAGTAATAAATCCACAAAGAAAACCACATACCATCCATTGTGATAAGAATGCATTATCACTAATAAAGTTGCCGTTAAACTATAACTAAAAAGTAGCGAAAGTGCCACCTACACCATATTAGATATGCAACCACTGCCATATTTAATAAAGAAACAATAAAATGTACATCAAAAATGGCATTGCTCATGCCAATATCAAACAAAAATTTTCAAGAATAAAAAGAAAGTGATGAAAAAGGGTTTACAATGCCATCAATGGAAAGTTTGAATTTTGAACTTTAAAAACAAAAAAGTTAACTTGAGCGGTACATTCACAACTTTAAAATAATTTTCTTTTTTTCAAGGAAATATTATTAAACCTCCCAAAAACATAATACTCATAAAAGGGCCAGAACAATGTCAAAGCAAGAACCATCTCACTCAATTTTGAGGGAGAACTTCCAATTTTTATTTTTGGCTCCTCCAAGAGAAAAATGTTAATGCTCCAAGTTATAATCAATTTCCCTCATCCTATTTCTCCGACTATCCCTCACATAACACTCTTGTCTCCATCACTCACATGTTTTGTTATTTCAAGTCCCTAAAAATTTAAAACACACCAAAACATAAATTCTAATTTTCTAATTTCTCAGTAAACTAGATAAAGGTTGTCAGTTTGTGCTCTTTTTCTTCTTTGTCCAAATCAAGCTAATGAAAAAAAAGGAATTACAAGAAGCCTTCATAGATTCTTAGAAATTCAAACCACAATCTACACTTTTTCATTATACCTAAATGTGATCAGGTTCAGAGTCCCTGGTTTCTCTAAACACAACTCATGTTTTCCAATGCTTCTGGTTGCAGGCAAATTTTGAGGATTTTAATGTGAATATAAACATGTTTCAAAGTAATAAGTTCCCCCAATTATTCTGTATGTTATGCATATCAGTCCATGAACCTGTCATTAACTTTGTATATTTCCACGTGAAAAAGGAATCATAAGCATGCAAACTGATTACATCAGAGAATTGATGTTTTTGACTGTCAATCACCTTGCTTTCTTGGAAAGGTTACAACTTGTTGAACAATTCACATATTGTCCTTTCCTTTTAGTTGTTGATGAGTATACTTATCATTTTTCTTAAATACAGTGCTCTCAAATTGCTGTGGTGCCTCAGGCATATATTCTGGCTGTTGAAGTGGAATGGTTGAACTCTACTAAGATCAGTTTAGTGACAATTTGAATCTTGCTTTTGGATTAAGGATTAATTTATTAAGTTTTTTTTGTTGGGCGGATAGTTTTATTTTTTAGTAATTGCGTTGCATTTTCTGTTGATTTATTTATCCATATTTTTTGGAGATAAATCTCAGATGTTTTTGCTATAACACATCAAGCAGCCGCAAAACTAGGATTTGGTCTCTCTGTGTCACAAACTTTAGGCAAGCAGCTGTATTTTGTTATTTTACTCATGTACATTGGTGAAACACAAAATAATAATAATTTTACCAGCACTTTGCCATCACACGATGTTTGTTAAATCTAGTTTTGCAAATGAAGGATTTTTGTTTCTTTTTCTTCAAAGATGTTTGGAAGGCAAACTTTGTCATTCAGGCTTAAAATCCAAGGCAACATTACGAAAGATTGACCATGTTCATATAGGATCATTCCTACTAGAACAATATACAGATGTTCCAAACATTAGGTTTGGGGGAGATTTCTTTGAGATATGAGGTACTTGATCATTAAAAAGAAAACTTCTTAGCATCTGATTGCGGTATGTATACCTTAGTTTTTAATGGTTTGATATTTATAAAACAGAGAAAGTAGTCTAATGGATATGAATATTTTCAATTTTCTATTACTCATTGTTGAGTCATTGATTTTATACTTTTTAAGTTGATAATCAATTTGCTTAAAAAAAAACACGATTTTCTCATTGTTACGACACCTTTGCATTGGAGTTTGACAAATCAATTTACCAAATCCATCAATGAATTTTTCCTGTATATTACTCTCTGTTGAATTATCTCGGTGTGATTTAATTTAAAATTTTTGATTAATTTTTTCTTTGGTTTCATCCTTATTGGTCATTTATTCACAAAAGAGGGGGGAAAAAAGAAAGAAAGCTTTAATTATAAAGAAAACACCAAATTAATTTACTTCCATTACTATGAGTTAATTTACTTCTTAATATTCTCGTTGGATTTGTTTTGAAACTTTTAGCCAAATAAATGTTAATCTCATCCAATTGCAATCAATACATACCCTTTGAGGAAAAGGAGGTGCCTATTATCCTATCTTTATCTCTACATACAACATCTCCTCTCCTTCTCTTGCCCAATGGTGGGCCCAGGAATTTGGTCCAACCTGGCTTAAATAAAAGTCAAAGTTCAATATTAATTACAAAATACACGTACAAATTTAAAAGATAATGTAAACTAAGTTGATATTCAATATCAGTAATAAATATACAAACAAAGTTAAAAAAAAATGATACATAGTAAGCACACACAGCAGTAGAGGTAACAAACAGAGAATAGAAGAACAAAACCATTACATAAAATCCATTCCATGGTGTCATAAAGAGGATCTTGAAGCCCATTAAGAACACATGAAAATTATTTGGTAACTAAACCTCATCTGAATCTCAACAACCTAAAGAAATAAACTAGCCTGACCATTAATAAAACAAATACATACTTAAATTGACATGACAACTTTCACAAAGTTAACAAATATATTAACTACTTCTACAAATTGGCATATTCTCATCAAGATAAATCAGGAACAACACTCCCCGAAATCCTATTATAAAATTATATGAGACATACCACAATTTTAAAATATAAATTTTATAGACATTGATTTTTAAATAATAATAAAATTATAATTTTATATAGATTCCCAAACTACGGTTAGCAATGTTAATGTGTTATTTAAATAGAACTAATAAAACTAGCTTAAGTGTATTTTAGAGTATATATGCAAATATATTAACTTAATTGCTATTAGAAGTATGTTTCACATTTAGATGTAATAAATAAATTAAGTTTGGTTTTTTTAGTGGTATTTAAGCAAATATTTTTACTCATTAAAAACACAATAATATATTTTGGCATATTAGGATAGAGAATATATATATATATATATATATATATATATATATATATATATATATATATATATATATATATATATATGGAATTTTAAAGGATATGTACAACATTTAGAGTGTGTTTGGTGTGATGGATAGTTCTCACTTAAAGTAACACTATGGGATCATTTCCAAAATTTGGTATCTTATTTATTTATTTATTTGCAAGCAAAGTTATCATCCCTAGGGAATTATTTTTCTTGACCTGTGAGAAAGTCCTTCCATTAGATTAGGCTATGGAAATCTCTCTGAAAAATGCCCTCATCTTAAATGAAGAACTAGTTGTTAGAAATATTTTCAAAATATATGAGAATAATGTTAGATTAGGCTATGAAAATCTCTCTAAAAATGCCCTCGTATTCAATGAAGAGCTAGTTGTTAGAAATATTTTCAAAATATATGAGAATAATGTCATATAAAATTTGGATATAATTCAAATTTTATTAATTAATTATTGAAATTGTTAGTTATTAGTTTAAAAGATGAATCCATTGTTAGCTTAAAAAGATGCATCTGTTATCAATTTAAAGAAATGCATTAATTTTTCATTTAAAGAAATGTATCCGTTATCACTTTTAAAGATGCGTCAACTATTAATTTGAATTTTGAAGAGATGTGTCTCCATGTTTATAAATTCCCCTTATCTCTTGGATTTAAATATAAGATTATCTCTTACCTTATCTTTGAGAATTCAATATCTTAAGATTTCTAACAACTTGCTAGTCTCTATGGTGAAAAATTTAAATGATTGAATATGTGGGTGTAACATAAATTTGATTGTGGCTTCGTTATATCCTGAAGGCTATTTCTACTTTCGGCTTTTGCATACCAAATTTGGTGGAGGTGAATTAAGCCTAAAGGAGAGTGGTAATTCATGGCACGCCTTGAAGCCTTTTCCAAATTCTTCTTCCTAAATGCTTTCTAACATTCTTTAGGCTTAATAATGGCTTCAACACTACGACAGATGGCTACTTACTTTTAGGAACTAGATTACACAGTGAGAAATAGTTGACGAAACAAGGAAAAAGCAAAAGTAGGAGAACAACAATTATGTTTGTTGGGTTTTTTCTTTTAACAGTATGTACGATTCTCTTTTTAAGACCTATATTCATGTCTCTCTAGAAAAATAATTGTGGGAAAAATTAGAAGTTATATGCATGAGTGAGGATGCAACTAATAAAAAGATTTTGGTGACTAAGTAGAACAACTTCAAAATGATTGATAAAAAATTAGTCATGGAGCAATTTCGACAAATTGAGAAGTTGTTTTAATCATTTTAAATAGTATGATATGAAAATAGATGATTTCATTATTGTGTCCTCAGTTATTGATAAGCCTCATCCTTCATGGAAAGATTTCAAAAGAGCTTTGATACATAAAAAGAAATATATTTCTCTTGAAGATTTTGCCAACAGTTTGAGACTAGAAAAGGAAGATAGAATAGAAAATGAGAAGGATAAAAAACTTCAAGCATCAGATGTTCGTGTCTTAGAGGAAGCAAAGTCAAGCAAGCTCAACAAGCTTTCAAGAACAATAAAAAATCCCTCAAGATTCAAGGCAAACAATTCAAGAATAAGAAAGGTCCATGCTTTCATTGTGCCAATCCTAGGCGTGGCAAAAAGGAATCACAACACCAAAATATGTCTCTAGCTGTGTTTCTTAATTATTTAGTGGTGTAAAAATGACACCAAAAGTTAGATTGAAGATGCATCGACAATGTACCAAAAAATCAGCGGTGTTTCAGCGGCACTTTTCAAATCAACCGCTGCGACTTTAGTGGTGCTTTTCATAACAAACAGCACAAACTTAGCGGCATTTTGGATATCATTTACTGACTTTTTGCAATAAAAAAACTGTAACTAATTAGCGGTGTTTAATGAAAAACACAGCTAATTTAGGCTATTTTTCTTTTAAAAAAGGTAAATTAGTAGCACTTTTACAAAATAAGCACAGGTAGTTTTTTTTGTCTTAATTTTCTTATCTTCTTGTCTTTCTTATTTTTTTATATTTTTTTCTAATTTGTTTTTTCTTCTCTTCGTCTTGCTGTTCTTTTCTTCTTCTTTTCTTCTTCTTTTTTATTATTCTTCACATATCCTAGCTTCATCATCATCATCATCATCTTCTCCTCTAAACTTCTTCTTCCTCCTCCACTTTCTTTCTTCTCCTAGTATCTTCTTCTTTTTTTTGCATCCTCTTCTTTTCTTCTCTAGCTTCGTCTTATTTCATGCCTCTTCCTCCATTCTCTTCTTCCTTCCCTCTTCCTCTTCTTCCTTGGCTCTTTTCTTTTTCTTTTCTCAGTGGAAGGGGGTATTTATAAAAAATCAAAAACCTAGGGAATTTAGAGGCTTTTGTTTTTATAAATGCTGCTAAATTTAAATTTTTGGCACATGGCCTTGAATTTAAATTTTATAGTAAATGAGGCCAAATTTAAATTTAAATTTAAAAATTCTTTTTTGCAGCATTTTTATAACAAACATCACTAAAGTAATAAATCAATTTAGAAATATTTATAATATAATGTCGTTTATTCTAAAAAATGCCGCTCAAGAAATAAATCAATTAAACAATATTAATGATTTAGTAGAGTTTCTACAATAAATGCCGCTAAATCATTAATATTTTTTAATTGATTTATTAATTTAGCGGCATTTACTAGAAAAAGTGACGCTAAAATGTAAATTTTAACTATAAAATTAAATTTGCACAGAATTTTAGTGTTGTTTATTTTTAAAAACACAAGTAAATTTAAACTTTTGGAACACAACGCCGAATTTAAATTTTTTTAGCAAATGACATCAAATTTAAATATAAATTTAAAAATTTATTTTTGTGGCACTTTTATAATAATTGCCACTAAAGGAATAAATTAATTTAGAAATATTTATAATTGCACGGCGTTTATTTTGAAAAATGCCTCTAAAGGAATAAATTAATCAAAAAAATATTAATAATTTCTCATTGTTTATTTTATAAACGACGCTAAAATGAAAATTTTAAATATAAGTTTAGATTTGAAGATAAATTTAGCGGTATTTATTTTAAAAACACCACTAAAGTATAAATATTTTTTAATTGATTTATCAATTCAGAGGGTGTTTTCTTTATGAACGACACTAAATTGAAAATTTTAGACATACGTTTACATTTAGAAATAACTTTAGCAACGTTTATTGTTGGAAACACCGCAAAAGGCAACAAATTTTTAGATGTTTTCTTTTGTCCTTTAGACACATCACCGTCCTTTCCAACGTATGTGCTTAACATGGTTGAAAAAGCCACTGGCATTACGTCTCTTCATGAGCAAACAACAAAACAAGGCAGTTATTCTTATTTCAACAAGACTATAAATACGGAGCATGACAATAGTATACATGCGTCTAATGATATCTTTTTAGAGTCATAATTTCATAAGTTTAGAAAATGCCAATGGAGTGGTGCTCTTTAAAAAGGTTGCTTTGCATATCAGCTTATAAACAGATAATTCCTACTCTCATTCAAGGTGCAAAATAGTAGTGAGGCAGTAGAAAAAAAAAAGGATAGAACCCTTGACGAAGGCAGTATCTTTTAAGGGTGTGTTCAGTTGGAGGGATTTGGAGTACCATGATCTTCATTGTTAATTTATAGCAAACTAAGAAACTAAAATGATGTAAAAATAAAAGTCTTCCTAGGTCAATTTGTACCTCTGATGCTGGAAGCTTCCCTAACAAATCCAATCACTTTAGTAAAAAAAAAAAAAGGTAGAATACCCAGTTTAGTACCTGTATTATAGCCAAAGTGCCATTTTAGTCCCTTTAATATTTTTTGTCCCTGTAAGATCCATGTACTTTTCATTTCGTGTCAAACGAGTCCCTCCCCTAACGATCGTCTAATTTTCGGTCTATGAGGATGACGTGGCAATTTTTATGAGTTAAAAATTGTTATAATACCCAGTTTAGTCCCTCTATTAGTGCAAACTGAACCTTTAGTCCCCTTATTATTTTTCGCCCTTAGAAAGTCCCTTTATTAGTGCAAATTGAACCTTTAGTCTCCTTATTATTTTTCACCCTAAGAAAGTCCCTCTAATTACGGACTAAAGGGTCATTTTGAAATAATAAAGGGACTAAACTGGGTATTTGATAAGTGCTCGTGTTATAGTGATACGAAGTATTATTATCTTACATTGAGCATTACTTTTATCAGATTTTATCATTAATTTGTGTGCATTTGTGTGCTTTTGTGCATTGTAGGGTTGTGGAGCCAATTTGGAGAAAAAGAAGCAAGAATAGGTTATGTTCGCCATTGGTGAAGAGTTCTCGGACCAAGCAAGGAACAAGGCACGAGTCTAGACTTGTGGGTGTCTGCCAACCTCCATTGGAGGGGCACAAAGGCAGTCACATTCACAAAAGTCTAACTCGTGTAGGATTGGAGAATTTCGCCAATGAAGAGAAATGAAGTAATCGACATAATCTACCATTGATTGTGTGCCCAATTCAACGGCCTCGATGAAGAATGATGAATTCGGGAACATTTCGGTGAAGTACTGTAGCAGTTAGTGTAGCCAATCGCTGTAGGAAAACACTGTAGCAAGTTACTGTTCACAGTATGCCGAAAATCAGCAAAACAGAATTTCCACACGGCCGTGTGGAATTAACACACGGGTGTGTGGAAATTCTGCAGCTCGTGTGGAAAATCCATAGGGGCGTGTGGAACTCCGATTTCAGCCCGATTTCAGCCTATAAATAGCCTGTTTTCAGATCTATTTGAGGACCCCCCTTCTATCTCTTGCCTATCTTTTGGGGGGCTTTCGGCTATGGTTTGGAGAGGTTCTTGGAGGTTTTTGGAGGTGATTATACGGCATCAACATCGACATCCATTGGAAGAAAGCTATTGGGGGAGCTTTCGTCGGCATTGATTCCCTAGGCTTGACAAGGGATTCGTGGGAGAAGACGTGCGGCTCCACAAGACCATCGATACGATCTAAAAGGGGGTTTTCTTTATGGTTTTTATGCATATGTTCTTAAACTCTTTATTGATTTTGTATTGCTCCATGGAGAGCTAAACCCTAGTGGGTATTTGGACTTGTAAACCCTAGGATTATTATGTTTCTATGACATTGATATTATGCTTTCCCATTATTGATGAATAAATTTGAGTTTCAATCTTAATTATCTTTTGCAATTGTTTTCCCTTAGCCGTGACAGTAGGGTTGAGAACAATCTAGGTTATCCTTTGGAGGTGTGACAACTCCTATAGGGTTAGACTATTTAAGATTGAAGAGGGTTGAGAGGGTGAGTCGTGGGGTAGCGAAGCGCCCCCTTTCCCCTCCTGTGTGATTTCTCCCTACCTCCGTATTCCTTGATTTCTTAGCGGTCGAGATAGAGTGAAGTGCTAGGAGAGGAACTCCCCTGGGGCTTAGTTGCGCGAGCAACAAAGTGAAGGGTTGACGTGAATCCTAAGCATTGGGGCTTAATTTAGACTAGGGTTCTTCCAGCTGGACCAAAGGGTTAGAACTATACATAGGAACAGGTTTAATCACTAGGAATCCCTAGAGCTTAAAGCAATCCCACGTAGTGTGAGGCTTAGGAAGATAGACTCCCCTGGGGCTTAGTTGACAGGTCAACGAGAGTCAAGGGTCGTAGTGAATACTAATGCCGGGGCATAGTGTTGGGGTTAGTCACGGTTGACCTTAGGTTTGGGACTGTGTGTTTAAGGATATCCTCGACTCAATTAACATCAATAGGAAAGTATAATAGCATAGTCTTGCACTAAAAGCATTAGTCCTAGGGGTAACTTATCCGGGTACCCCATCTTTATATCGATTACCTCTCATACCTTTATTGCCCTTTTTGCACTCTTTCACTTTCTCTTATATATATATATATATATATATATATATATCTACATATTGAATTCTCTTATCATCGATTCCATTTATAGCTAAAATAGTGATAATGCTTGTTTCTGAACACTATTCTCTGTGGATACGACTACCCACTCACCAGGGTATTTTATTACTTAGACAACCCGTGCACTTGCGGGGTACACACGCAAGGGTTGTGTCAGTATTATACCTAAAAAATTAGTAAGAAAAAGTACTTCCTAAGGGCAAAAATAATAGGAGGACTAAATGGTCATTTCAAAATAATAGAGGGACTAAACTGGGTAATATACCTTAATTTTTTACACATGAAAAATGCCACATCAGACTCACAGACGGAAAATCAGACGGGCGTTAGGGGGAGGGTCTCATTTGACACAAATTGAAAAATACAAGGATCCTACAAGGACAAAAAAAATATTAGAGGGACTAAAAGGGCACTTTGGGTATAATACAGGGACTAAACTGGGTATTATACAAAAAAAAAAAGAGTAAAAACTCTTAGGATCTCTCTTTTGATTGCATCTGATCATCCAGTGTTCCAAACAAAACATAAGTAAATGATATGATGATAAAGATAAAATCTCTTGTTCACTAAGAAGTCAACAAGAATGTGGCAAGAAAGAAAAATACAACCAATATCCTCTCATATATGCTTGGACCATAAATAGGGAAAATAATATAAATATGATTATATTGCAAGAATGACCAGATTTCTTTTGCCTTTAGATTTTCAACAATGTTGGCTCTTGGAAAGCATTCATCAATTCCTCTTATTTAGCACTTCACATATCAGTCCTTTGTGCTCCTTTTCCATTCTTAGCATGTAAATTGTGCCATGGAAGCTGTATAATTCCCGCGTCAATTCTTTTATAGTTCTTAAATATTCCAATAGGATAAAACAAGAAGTATTATCCATTGACTGACTACTTCAAAACAGAGTCTAAGTGGTTGTACATTGAATTAATTATAGAATTATGGTCCAGATGTGCAGGTAACACCACCTCAAAGTAAGAAACCACAAGCCCCAATATTTAAACAACATCCACTTTGTTAGACACATTATAGAATATACCTTTTAATTCATGTGCAATGGTTTAAAACCCCAAATTCAAACGAAGATCCAAGACCAAAGTTGAATCTTTGTTTTTTGGTTAAAGCCACTAAAGAATGTGCTCCCACACTTTTAGAACAAACAAACCTTTTTGTGAGACATAAAAGTAATATTTTCTTCAACTGGAAAATATAATATTTAAACTAATTATTTATGCCTCAATCCATTCATCTTTTATTGGACATATTAATCAATAGAACTCTCCTTTCACAAAAGGTCTTTTAGTGATCTTTCCATAGCTTGTCCTAGAGCACAGTAACTTACATCCTTACCCTGGTGCTAACCTACTACTTCAAATACAACAATCTCATTAAATGATAAAAAATTGTTGCTAATATAACGAAAGTTAAGTTTAAACATGCTTTGAGGTTTTAGTATAAAAAATAAGACATTAGTGTGGTTTCGTGAAGAAATTGTCTAAATTTACTTATACACCAAAGTAATAACTCCATAAAGAAAACCACATACCATCCATTGTGATAAGAATGCATTATCACTAATAATGTTGCCGTTAAACTATAACTAAAAAGCAGCGAAAGTGCCACCTACACCATATTAGATATGCAACCACTGCCATATTTAATAAAGAAACAATAAAATGTACATCAAAAATGGCGTTGCTCATGCCAATATCAAACAAAAATTTTAAAGAATAAAAAGAAAGTGATGAAAAAGGGTTTACAATGTCATCAATAGCAAGTTTGAATTTGGAGCTTTAAAAACAAAAACGTTAACTTGAGTAGTACATTCACAACTTTAAAATAATTTTCTTTTTTCAAGGAAATATTATTAAACCTCCCAAAAATGTAATACTCATAAAAGGGCCAGAATAATGTCAAAGCGAGAACCATCTCACTCAATTTTGAGGGAGAACTTCCAATTTTTATTTTTGGCTCCTCCAAGAGATAAATGTTAATACTCCAAGTTATAATCAATTTCCCTCGTCCTATTTCTCCGACTATCCCTCACATAACACTCTTGTCTCCATCACTCACATGTTTTGTTATTTCAAGTCCCTAAAAATTTAAAACACACCAACACATAAATTCTAATTTTCTAAGTTCTCAGCAAACTAGATAAAGGTTGTCGGTTTATGCTCTTTTTCTGCTTTGTCCAAGTCAAGCTAATGAAAAAAAAAGGAATTACAAGAAGCCTTCATAGATTCTTAGAAATTCAAACCACAGTCTACGCTTTTTCATTATACCTAAATGTGAAGCTTTCATAGATTCTTAGAAATTCAAACCATAGTCTACACTTTTTCATTATACCTAAATGTGATCAAATTTAAACCACATATACAAGAAGCCGGTGTTTGGTAGATGAAAATTGTCTCAAAGTCAACAACTTCCACGCACATGATTGATAAACTTGATCATGGCATTGACCTAGTGGAGATCAGGAGTCAGGGTCATTGTTCAATGTTTCAAGCATTGAGTTGGAGTTGAATTAGAGTCAATGATAAAATTTTAAAATTATATGTTATAATAATTACTATTATAAAATATTATTTAAAATATAATTATAATAATATTTAAAAAAAATTAATCTCAAATAAGGCATCTATCTCGACAACATATAATCAAACAAACATTCCTAAAAAAGACCATCATATTCAAAAATGAAATCATTAAGATAACAATGCAAGCAAGATAAGTTTCTAGAAAACCATACAAACATACACATCATTAAGACATTGGTAAAGTATATAAAGAGTAATCCAAAAAAGGAAGAAAAAGAAGTATCTACAAAGTACCAACAATAGATCTACTAATAGGAAGCAATCCCAAAACTAAATTATTCTTCCCCCTTTCTTCACCCATTGCAGAGAACCTACACATGAAAACACTCATCAAACTACCCAAACAAGTAACAACTGGAAATGGAAGAGATGACCTCCTAGGAAACAACAGATCTAAGATTCTAGACCATATCTAAACTAAAATTAGACCAAAAGAGGGTAAAAAAGACATTTGGCATATATATTTTCTAAATGACATAGTGCTATGACTCTAGACTCTAATTTCAACCCCAAAACCTCTGATAAAAACCTCATATTATCACAATGGTGGTGGATGAAAATAGTTGACTTGGGGACGAAATCTGATAAGAGAGACAATTGGGCTATTACGAAGGCAAGAGCATGGAGTGGACCTACATTATCGGTTGCCAGGGTTGAAGCCCCGGTTTGCCGGCCGAAAAGTTTTGGAAAAAATCTGCCCGACATAGTTTAAGCCTTGGCGAATGGCGTGGGTAGCCCAAGCTGATTAAAGGAAAGCCCACGGTAGTGCGATTGGTGCTGTGGTTAGGAACGTTGGCCTAAGGAGTAAGGATGCTACAAAATTGGATCCTTGATAGTTGAAGCACCTCACGCCTGAGATTATGATAATATGGAGTTATGAATTTGTAATTGTTTTTTTTTGAAACAAAAAATGATATCTTTTCACTTAAGAGAAACATGTTTCATCGGGTGATGAGGCATCGTTTCTTTTTATTTTTCCCCCAAAATTTAGCCACCTCCTAAATTAATATTCCCTAAAACTAAAATCCCTAACCCTTGTTTCTCCAAGTCCCCTTTTTCCGAAATTCACCTCCGAAATTCCACCTGACCCCCGATCACCACCAAATCACTACCAGAGGTACCCGTTGTTCTGCACCACCATGGGTGCCCCCATTATGCCAAAAATCATTTTGCTTAATGTATTTTTTTTTATTGTAATGTCAAAAAATCAGTTAATTTGTAGAAGTAGTTAATATATTTGTTAACTTTGTTAAAGTTGTGTTAATTTAAGTAAGTATTTCTTTTATTAATGGCCAAGTTAGTTTATTTGTTTAGGTTGTCAAGATTTAGATGAAGTTTAGTTACCAAGTAATTTTCATATGTGTTATTAACGGGCTTCAAGATTCTTTTTCCAACACCATGGATTGGATTTTATGTTTTCCTAAAATTTGTTAATAAATATGTAATGGTTTTGTTCTTTAATTCTCTATTTGTTACCTCTACTGTTGTGTGCGCTTCTATGTATCATTTTTTTTTTTAACTTTGCCCGTATATTTATTATTGATATTGAATATTGACTTAATTAACATTATATTTTAAATTTGTATGTGTATTTTTTAATTAATATCGAACATTGACTTTTATGTAATCTTGGTTGGACCAAATTCCTGGGTCCGCCTTTGGGCAATAGAAGGAGAGGAGATGTTGAATGTAGAGATAAGGAAAGGATAATAGGCACCTCCTTTTCCTTAAAGGGTATGTATTGATTGCAATTGGATGAGATTAACATTTATTTGGCTAAAAGTTGCAAAACAAATCCAACGATAATATTGTGAAGTAAATTAACTCATAGTAATGGAAGTAAATTAATTTGGTGTTTTCTTTATAATTAAAGCTTTCTTTATTTTTGTCCCTCTTTTGTGAATAAATGACCAATAAGGATGAAACCAAAGAATAAAATTAATCAAAATCCGAAATTAAATCCCACCAAGAAAATTCAACAAAGAGTAATATACAAGAAAAGTTCATTGATGGATTTGGTAAATTAATTTGCCAAACTCCAATGGCAAAGGTGTCATAACAATAAGAAAATCATGTTTTTTGTTGGAAGTAAGCAAATTGATTATCACCTTAAAAAGTATAAAATCAATGCCTCAACGATGAGCAATAGAAAATTGAAAATATTCATATCCATTAGGCTACTTTCTCTGTTTTATAAATATCTAACCATTAAGAACTAAGGTATACATACTGCAATAAGATTTTAAGAAGTTTGCTTTTTAATGATCAAGTACCTCATATCCCAAAGAAATGTCTCCCAAACCTAAATTTTGGAACATCTGTATATTGTTATGGTGGGAATGATCCTATATGAACATGCTCAATCTTTCGTAATGCTACCTTGGATTTTAAGCCTGAATGACTGAGTTTGCCTTCCACCCATCTTTGAAGAAAAAGAAACAAAAATCCTTCATTTGCAAAACTAGATTTAGCAGACATCATGTGATGGCAAAGTGCTGGTAAAATTATTATTATTTTGTATTTCTTCAATGTACATGGGTAAAATAACAAAATGCAGCGGCTTGCCTAAAGTTTGTGACACAGATAGACCAAATCCTAGTTTTTGCTGCTGCTTGATGTGTTTTATCAAAAACATCTGAGATTTATCTCCACAAAATATAGATAAATAAATCAACAGAAAATGCAACCCAATTACTAAAAAATTAAACTATCCACCCAACAAAAAAAAAAATTCAATAAATTAATGCTTAATCCATAAGAAATATTCAAATTATCACTAAACTGATCTTGGTAGAGTTCAACCATTCCACTTCAATAGCCAGAATATATGCACGAGGTACCACAACAACTTGAGAGTACTGTATTTAAGAAAAATGATAAGTATACTCATCAACAACCAAAAGGAAAGGTCGATAAGTGAATTGTTCAACGAGTTGTAACCTTTTGAAGAAAGCAAGGTGATTGATAGTTAAAAACATCAACTTGCACAGCTTGAGAGTCTAACAAAAGTTGATAATCACACAAGTTTAGTATTAGAATCAACATAAACTCTTCAAAAGAAACATGACTAGGAAAGGACATCTTTTTCCCTAAAAAATATAAAAAATCAGATGCTATTTTGCCAAATTATTTGAAATCAATTTCAAAATAAAATATTTCTCATCGATGCAGTAAACAAAGACACATGATGGCATGCCCAAGCCATGGGGGCGATGATAAGCAAACACTAGATCCTCACACAGATAACGGTACCAATAAGTCCACCTAAAATCAAGAAAATTCTCAGGAAAATGATAAAAACAAAAAGCAATAAAAGAGCAAGACAAGGTTTAGAAATAGGTTTCCTAACTATGCTACCAAATGCCTGATGAAGTCTCTAATTCTATTGCCTCTTTTTTGTTAATTATTTTTGTATTTTTATTTTTTATAAAATAAAATGGATAGAAACGATGTCCATAAGTCCATTGAAGCTTAATAGTACCACATCATTGTGAGTGGTGTAAGCTAAACTGCATTTTACAGTAATATAAGATAAAATAAAATAAATTATTTTACTAATTTGTTAATATATTTTTTTAATTATCAAATTTTATTTTTTCAACTTTGTATCCACTAGTTTTGAAAAAATGAATAAACACTTAAAACTATAATAGATCAACAATAAAAAATATTAGGGATGCAAATAGGATACAACAAATGAAAAAGAGAAATAAAAGAAAATAGTAACAATGTGATGTTTGGATATGTTGAACTGCTAGAGGTAATTAAGTTTTTGTACATCAAAAGATGAGAGAGGTAAGCCAGGACTTTCGAGAAATGGCCACCAGCTCTTAGATATCAAGGATGATTACTCGGTTTTTCAATTAAGGGCCAAGACATCCAACATGAGCAAACAAAGTCAATATATATATATATATATATATATATATATATATATATATATATTTCTTTTTTTTTTTTTTTTTGAGAAGAGCGACAAGCGCTTGTCTCTATGGTGCGTAAGTTAATTGTGACATCACCTGTGAGTCAATATGTTTTATGATTGAGCCTTATACTAATCCCTATTTTTAAACTTTTGTTTCCTTGTGACTTTTTTTTTAAAAATTATTAAACATAAAAGTGTATGAACAATGAACCATTAAATAAATAAAACAAAGTTCTCTCAATAGCAAGTGAGAGGAAAAGAATTTGATATTAAGTTTAAAAAACCATAATTTTCAATACTCGGATTTCCTGTTTAATTATAATTTTATAATTATTTATACTGATAATGAACAAAAAGTCCCTCTAAAGTTAAAGTATTCACAAAAAACCCCCATGAGTTTGAGTATTCACATATGATCCCTCCTTTTCCATACACATGCATTTTAAGACCATTCTATTGCTAACTCCGTGATGTTCGAAGGGAAAATACTTAAATGCCCCAGCATATTTATCCATGCCTTGTCATCATCACTTCGTATTGGGGTTCCAGTGGTTGAGACTTAAATACTACATTTTAATTTAACATTGTTCTACTCTTGTTTCCTAATTAAAGTTCAAATTGATGGGCATGTTGTGTAATCGCCGTGAATAATTGCAACAATGGAAGTCACATCTATGCCATGACATACACAACAAGATTGAGTAAATTGTTGAAGATTCTTGTAACCTTGTGATCGTACGGAAGTGAACTACTGGAACCTCCGCCAAGGAGTGTCATAGACTGGAGCACTCTATGGAAGTTTATGCAAAGGAATGCCAGCCACCGGAACCCTTTGCCTAAGTTCTTGTTGAGGAGTTCTAACTACTGCAACCCTCTGCAGAAGTTCCCTGCGAGGAGTATCAACCATCGGAACCATCTGCCAAAGTTTCCATTAACGAGTGTCAACCACTGGAAGCCTTTGCAGAAGGTCTTATTGACGAGTGTCAGCCACTAAAACCCAAGGAAGTTGCCACTGAGGGGTGTGAGCCACAACTCACCACCATTAACCTGGGAATTTCCTCCCCTGTGGCACTCTCCGACCCAGTCAAAGAAGGCAAAGATTGTGTTGTCAAGGAGATTTCCTCCACTGAGGTACCGTGTACTAAAGGTAAACTCCTCATAACTAGTAAGTGTCCCACTGAAACTATTGATTTACAAACTGAAGTAAATGAACCACAGATCCCTACAATTGAAGTTCTCGATAAAGCCAATGATGATAAGGAAGAAAAGTGGAAGATGTATCAGTTGCCTCATCAGCTCTTGTTCTTGACATACAACCGATATGTCAATGGGAACCTTCTAAGTTGGAGGCCTTTATCGTAAATCATGGGAGTGAGAAGGTTAGGACAGATTTTCTACCACAGAACAAACATCCTACAGGTTGCATGCAATTAAATAACATCGAATAAGAAACAATCAACGTGTTTCTCAACTTTAATGTAAGTATCCTAGTTTACCATTTTTATTTTCATTTACAAATTAATGTTTTCGCTTAAACATTACTGTTTTCATTTAAACTTTAATGTTTTTGTTTAAATATTACTCTTTCTGCTTAAAGTCACCTGTTTTTGCTTAAAATTTGTGGTTTCCAAGTAAGTATGTTACATATCATTTAAGTTTTAGATTTTTGGCTTATTTTATCCTTATTTTTATTCTCTAACTCCATAGGACTACTATTTAGAAGAGTGATATGTCATTCATAACTCGAACGCATGTCTACACTCTATTGGAAGGGAAACATATGGTCCCTGATGATGTGATAGACTTATTTGTCTTGTTTATCTTTGATAGTTTGAAGAAAGTATTATACCCTTACAGTAGACGTGTGGCAATCACATGCCCACTAGCTTTGTTGATGTCAAAGGTAGAGCACACCACTGAAGATGCCCTGGCATTGATGACAAATGTCGTTCACCATTTTATTAATGTCGAGCTAAACCTGATGACAATCAAACTTAATGGACACTTTCACCTACTCGTGCTTGATTAAGGAAAGGAGTATATTAACTACTAGCATGGTAAGTAGTGGTTTTCTATATAATTTCTCATTTTTTTCAGCTACCTTCAATTAACCATACATTGTCTATCAATAGAGGGAACTTTTTAACAGATGTTTAGTAATTGAAATTGGGCAGACGACCATTCAAGGCTGCATACTCATCTACGAACACAATTTCGATTCATTAAAGAAATCCTCCAGGGCGAGAAACTCCATCTTCCCCAAACTGACGTGCCGCACATGCGACTACATTTTGCCGCTTGCATATTAATGGATGCCATCGTCGAGGCAGCCAAAGTTTGGGAGAACTGAAGAAGTCCTAAAAGCTATTTTGCCATACATTGACATTTATGTGGATATATTTCTACATAAACTATGGATGTGATCTTTTATGTGAGCATGTATTGACGTGTGTTTCTATGTTTTCTTTGATTTTGAATTGCTTCGATGTTGGTGGAAATATTATCATTCACTTAGGTGCATTTCTAATTACAATTGGTTGTTACTAGTTAAAATTGGTTTATCCCATGTAAAATTAATTGTTTCAACTTAAAATTGGTTGTTTCCATGTAAAATTAGTTGTTTCCACTTAGCAACATCTAATTACCTCTTCAATTGCTCAAAAAGGTTCCATAATTGTGTAATAGTAGTTATGCATAGCACTTTTTCTCAGTTAGCTATTGGTGTATTACGATATTGTCAGTTATGTCCAGCATCATGACAACGGTTGTAGTGTAATTCTCTTACGATCAATGGGTATGACTCTATCCACTTTTGCCTTGGTCATCCCAGATGCCTTTTAGTGATTAGTGTCCCCAACAGCAGTTCGCGGTTATCATTAGCCGGTTTGTCTTCCATCATTGAGATTGTTCACGGTGATTACACAACATACCCATCAGTTAAAACCTTTATTAGGAAACAAGAGCAGAAAAATGTTAAATTAAAATGTACTATTTTAAATGGAAACTAATAATATTAAACGACAACAGAAACTGATAAGTGGTATAATGGTATAATAAACGGTATACAATCTTAATAAATAGGAAAGCATTTAAACCACCTTTTGTCACTCTCCAGGATGACAATGCTACCAGGGTTTGTCACTGACACTTTCCTTGCATAACACATTAATAAGTCATAGTTCACCACCTTAAATTGTTCACTGTCACGAAAACCAATCACCGACTTTCATTGTAACAATTTCATTTTGTTCCAACAAAGGCTGGATGGATAGGACCCCCGTGGGTTGTTGATGGGGTGAAAACGTGTCCCTGTTGATCAATATACTCTCTGAAAATGAATCGTTGCTATTGTAGTGTACAAAATAAGCAAGATTAGAACAATGATTGACGACCAAAAGACTATAATGTTATATGGTAACTTCATAATTTTAAGCAGAATCAGATACTTTTTAGTGGAAACTGGTATTATTAAGTGGAAATAATCCAATTTAAGCAGAAAGTGATACTGTTAAAAAAAAACTGGTAATACTAAACCATATTGCCAGAAACTAACCAGAAAGCGCACATGATAAATGACAACTCTATATCCTAAATGAGAAATTTAAGTTATAAATGAGAAGGACATAATGCATTCAAGGGGAAGACTGAAATAATATGACTACACATAAAGCAAATAAAGGATATTTACGACAGGAGTGAAGAACACGACGGTACGGCCACCACATTTGCATCCGCATCAAAATTAATGTCAATGGCAGTGTTGTTTAGCATATGATATATATTGGATATATGATAAAAGTCAAATTTCAGAATTAATGGGAAAAATAGTTCGGTTTGCATCAGGTGCGACAAACTTCATATTGACAGTGGAAACTGCAAGCCCCCATTTCTGGCATATCTTGTCTAGTATTGACTTCCAAGTAGTCAACACTATGAACTGGAGGACTCGGCCCTTACCCTTCTACCTGGCAACTACGCAAAAGATATTTATTGACAAAACCCAAGCAAGGATAGATGGAAGAAGAACCATAAGCAAAGGTAGAAGGATGAAAAATCCTAACCAAACCAAGAGGTATCCAAGAAGTCAAAGTACTGGAGTGTAAGATAAAACTAAAGCAAGGTAAAGAGACAAAACTATCTTGCCAACACAAAAGATGGTGGAAGAAGAAGAAAGACAGCTTGGGTTAAAAAAGAATAGAAAGTACAAAATTAAGTGACAATATGGTTCAAAGCTGACATTAATACTATTTCTTAAAAAGAAGACAAGACCTAGCGCCAGTTTCCCCCCCAAATAGCAGGGCAAATATGGAAATCTTCATAAAGTTCACTGACGGAGTTACACATATGGACCAAACCGTAAGCAAAATAAAAAAGAAGGGACTGTCTATTAAATTCAAATGTCAGAGGGACTGTCCGAAAAATTTTAAAACTTCCAAGAACTAAAAAGTAATTTCCCCTTATTTATACGTCTGAATCATTTACCGAATGTCACATTTGTATTGGTAAATGATAGCAAACAAAAATAATTTGATATATTTATGAAAATATTTATTTATAATGAAAGTAGCAGTGGTATTTGTGTAAGATATATTTTTAACGAAAATGTATATTGTGAATAATTAAAATGACGAATGAAATTACTATGGGTCCCATATCATAGTATTAACTATTATGGAAAATAATCTAATAGATAAGAATTTAATAGATTGGTGAGAGGGGGTGAACACAATAGATTGAAGATGCACCAAGTTTTAGAATATGTATTTTGATATAATATAAATGTTTATTATTGATTTCTTTTCCAATGAAAGTTTAACTAAAATTAAATATCAAGTTCTCAATCATTAAAATTTTTTATTAAAGAGCAAAAGTATTAACGGTATATGGCCATCATGTGTGTAAATGCATATCTTGAGCAGTAAAAGAAAAGATGGAATTATCTTTAGTGAAAAGGTTACTGAAGTTGTGGTAATTGTTTTTTTTTTTTTTTTTTTTTTGGAAAGACTATGCTTATAATTTTCTTAATGTCTTGAAACTTGAAACTCTTTAAGAATGTGATAGATACTTTTTGATTTTGTTAAATTACATAGGAACAAATGAAGATGGACACGAATGACTGCAAATTCTTCTATCAACAAGATAAGGAAATTGATGTGCACTTCGAGTTCAAAGGATGAAAAAAAGGCTTGTTAGTTGTCTTGGAAATATTTATGCTTTATTTTCTAAATTGGATTCATCAACACAAAGAAAATGAAGTGGTCACTTTAAAGTCACACGTCAATGGATTAGAGCAAAATAATCAGCGATAATCGCAAGTGATTAATCTACAACAAGTTTTGACATCTATTATTTTATTACTAAATAGGCGACTTCTTAATGAATATGTCAATGTTGTTAAAAAAAAAAAGCAAATTGCTTGATCAATCTAGAGAAAAGTTTTTTTTTTAATTATAAATTATGATGTTGTTAGCTTTTCAAATTAGATTTTGGGGAAAATGAGCCTAAAAGAGTTTTGATAGTTATAGAGAATAATAGGGTGTTGATTTGTTGAATCAAAGCTATCTTGATTATTTGTTAGGACATTTACTCATGAAGTTTCATCTTTTGACTTTCAAAAAAATTGCATTGAAGTTGTAATGTAAATGATAATTATTAGAACATAACATTTTTTTTGGTCTTTCTTTAATAGGATGCAGATGGCAAAAGTGAGCCAAATAACTCTCTGAATGTAAACCGCTTTTCAAATTCATGTTTTTAACCTTATATGGTCAATGGTATATTGGATTTTATTGTTGTTGAATTTATCTTAATTAAATATTACTATTAATTAACTATATATTGTCATTTATTAGATAGGAATAAATGACGAAGATTTAGATTAATGTTTTGAAAACTGGACCGGATAGTGAACCGGCCTCATATTTGGGTCACGGGTCAGTTAATCTGACCGAATGACCCATTTTGGTCTGACCAGATGATGTCATTTACACACACACACACACACACACACACACACACACATTAAAAAACTAATGAAACATAATAATTGTATATATATTTATGATGGCCCTCACGTGATGCATATCGGTTAGCAATAGAAAACCCTAACTCCCTCCTTCTATGTTGCCATGAAGAAAGCCGATCGCCACACCTCCCTCTGCGCCGCCACAAAGAAAGCTGTCTCCCTCTGCGGTGCTACAAAGAAAGCCGGCGAGGAGATAACCCACAACTGCAACCACATCTACGATGTCTCCTTCACCGGCCTTCGTTTCTTCACCGTCTATGTTCCTTGGGGTCAGACAGACGTGGCCTACTTTTCCTTCACTCGTAACATTCTCCATGGATGCTGATCATGTAGGTCCGCTCCATGTTTTTGCCTTTGTGACAACCTAATTGTCTCTCTTATCAAATTTCTTCCCCAAGTCAACTACTTTCATCCACCACCATTGTAATAATATGAGGTTTTTATCAGAGGTTTTGGGGTTGAAATTAGAGTCTAGAGTCATAGCACTATGTCATTTAGGAAATATATATGCCAAATGTCTTTTTTACTCTCTTTTGGTCTAATTTTAGTCTAGATTTGGTATAGAATCTTAGATGTGTTGTTTCTTTGGAGGACATCTCTTCCATCTCCTATTGTTACTTGTTTTGGTAGTTTGATGAGTGTTTTCATGTGTAGGTTCTCTGCAAAGGGTGAAGAAAGGGGGAAGAATAATTTAGTTTTGGGCTTGCTTCCTATTGGTAGATCTATTGTTGGTACTTTGTTGATACTTCTTTTTTTTTCCTATATAAAGAGTAATGAAAAGAAGAAAAAGAGGTATCAACAAAGTATCAACAACAGATCTACTAATAGGAAGCAAGCCCAAAACTAAATTATTCTTCCCCTTTTCTTCACCCATTGCAGAGAACCTACACATGAAAACACTCATCAAACTACCAAAACAAGTAACAACAAGAGATGGAAGAGATGTCCTCCAAAGAAACAATAGATCTAAGATTCTAAACCAGATCTAAACTAAAATTAGACCATAAAAAAGACATTTGGCATATATATTTCCTAAATGACATAGTGCTATGACTCTAGACTCTAATTTCAACCCCAAAACCTATGATAAAAACCTCATATTATCACAATGATGGTGGATGAAAGTAGTTGAATTGGGGAAGAAATCTGATAAGAGAGATAATTGGGTTGTTACAAAGGCAAGAGCATGGAGTGGACCTACATGATTGGCAGCCAGGGCTGAAGCCCTGTCTGGCCGGCCGATAAGTTTTGGAAAAACTCTATCAGATGAGGTTTAAGCCTTGGTGGATGGCGAGGGTAGCCCGGGTTGATTAGAGGAAAGCCTGCGGTTGTTCCGCTGGAGCCGTGGTTGGGACCGTTGGGCCAAGGAGTGATGTTGCTGCAAAATTGGATCCTTGATGGTTGAAGCGCCTTATGCCTTTGATTTTGAGAATATGGACTTATAAATTTGTAATTTTTTTTTTGAAAAAAAATGACATCTTTTCACTTAAGAGGAACACGTTTCACAGGGTGATGAGACATCGTTTCTTTTTATTTTTTCCCCCATAATTTAGCCACCTCCTTCATTATTATTCCCTAAAACTAAAATCCCTAACCCTTGTTTCTCCAAGTCCCGTTTTTCAGAAATTCACCTCCGAAATTCCACCTAACCGCCGATCTTCACCAAATCGCTACCAGACGTACCTGTTGTTTAGCACTACCACCGGCACTGCCATTATGCCAAAAATCATTTTGCTTAATGTATTTTTTTTATTGTAATGTCAAAAAATCAGCTAATTTGTAGAAGTAGTTAATATATTTGTTAACTTTGTGAAAGTTGTTGTATTAATTTAATTATTTGTTTTATTAATGGCCAGGTTAGTTTATTTCTTTAGGTTGTTGAGATTCAGCTGAGGTTTAGTTACCAAATAATTTTCATATGTGTTATTAATGGGGTTCAAGATCCTCGTTCCAACACCATGGAATGGATTATATGTTTTTCCTAAATTTTTTTTATAAATATGTAATGGTTTTGTTCTTCTATTCTCTGTTTGTTATCTCTACTGCTGTGTGTGATTAATATTGAATATCGACTTAATTTACATTATCTTTTAAATTTATACATGTATTTTGTAATTAATATCAAAAATTGGAATTTATTTAAGCCCGGTTGGACCAAATTCCTGGGCACCCGCCATTAGGCAAGAGAAGGAGAGGGGATGTTGTATGTAGAGATAAAGAAAGGATAATAGGCACCTCCTTTTCCTCAAAGGGTATGTATTGATTGCAATTGGATGAGATTAACATTTATTTGGCTAAAAGTTGCAAAACAAATCCAATGATAATAATTAGAAGTAAATTAAATCATAGTAATGGAAGTAAATTAATTTGGTGTTTTCTTTATAATTAAAGCTTTCTTTCGTTTTTCCCCCCTCTTTTGTGAATAAATGACCAATAAGGATGAAACCAAAGAAAAAAATTAATCAAAAATTTTAAATTAAATCACACCTAGAAAATTCTGCAGAGAGTAATATACAGGAAAAGTTCATTGATGGATTTGGTAAATTAATTTGTCAAATACCAATGGCAAAGGTGTTGTAACAATAAGAAAATCACATTTTTTTTTTGGAAGTAAGCAAAATAATTATCAACTTTAAAAGTATAAAGTCAATGACTCAACAAGGAGCAATAGAAAATTGAAAATATTCATATCCATTAGACTACTTTCTCTATTTTCTAAATATCAAAACATTAAGAACTAAGGTATATATACTGCAATCAAATGCTAAGAAGTTTGCTTTTTAATGGTCAAGTACCTCATATCTCAAAGAAATCTCCCCCAAACCTAAAGTTTGGAATATCTGTATATTGTTCTGGTTCGAATGATCCTATATGAACAAGCTCAATCAATAATAATGCTGTCTAGGATTTTAAGTCTGAATGATAGAGTTTGCCTTCCACCCATCTTTGAAGAAAAAGAAACAAAAATCGTTCATTTGCAAAACCAAATTTAGCAAACATTGTGTGATGGCAAAGTTATGGTAAAATTATTATTATTTTGTGTTTCTCAAATGTACATGAGTAAAATAACAAAATGCAGCCCCTTGCCTAAAGTGTTTGACACAGATAGACCAAATCCTAGTTTTTGTTGATGCTTGATGTGTTATAGCGAAAACATCTGGGATTTATCTCCCCAAAATATGGATAAATAAATTAATTGAAAATGCAACACAATTACTAAAAAATAAAACTATCCTCCCAACAAAAAATAATAATAAATTAATGCTTAACCTAAAAGCAAGATTCAAATTATCACTAAACTGATCTTGGTAGAGTTCAACCATTCCACTTCAATAGCCAGAATATATGCCTAAGGCACCACAGCAATTTAAGAGCACTGTATTTAAGAAAAATGATAAGTATACTCATAAACAACTAAAAGGAAAGGTCAATTAGTGAATTGTTCAACATGTTGTAACCTTTCCAAGAAAGCAAGGTGATTGACAACCAAAAACATCAACTTGCACAGCTTGAGAGTCCAACAAAACTTGATAATCACACAAGTTTAGTATTAGCATCAACATAAACTCTTCAAAAGAAACATGACTAGAAAAGGACATCTTTTTCCCTAAAAAATATAAAGACTCAGATGTTATTTTGCCAAATTATTTGAAATCAATTTCAAAATCAAATATTTCTCATCGATGAAATAAACGAAGACACATGATGCCATGCCCCAAGCCATGGGGGATGATGATAAGAAAACACCAAATCCTCACACAGATAAAGGTACCAATAAATCCACCTAAAATCAAGAAAATTCTCAGGAAAATGATAAAAACAAAAAGCAATAAAAGAACAAGGCGTGGTTTTGAACTAGGTTTCCTCACTATGCTACCAAATGCCTGATGGAGTCTCTAATTCTATTGCCTCTTTTTTTTTTAAATCATTATTCTACTTTTCATTTTTAAGAAATAAAAATGTGAGTGGTGTAAGCTAAACTGCATTTAACAGTAGTATAAAATAAAATAAAATAAATTATTTTACTAGTTTGTTAATATATTTTTTAATTATCAAATTTTATTTTTTAAACTTTGTATCTGCTAGTTTTAGAAAATGAATAAACAATTAAAACTAAGATCGACAATAAAAAAATATTAGGGATACAATGCAAATAGGATACAACAAATGAAAAAGAGAAATAAAAGAAAATAGTAACAATGTGATGTTTGGATATGTTGAACTACTAGAGATAATTAAGCTTTTGTACATCAAAAGATGAGAGAGGTAAGCCAGGACTTTCGAGAAAAGGCCATAATCTCTTGGATATAAAAAATAATTACTTGGGTTTTCAATTAAGGGTTAAGACATCCAACATGAGCAAAGAAAGTCCAAACTGCTTTGTTTGATTATTGTCATAAAATTCTAATCTTTTGGATGACATGATATATATATAAGGGCAACAAGTGCCTTTCTCTGTGTTGCGTGAGTTAATTGCGACATTACCATGAGTTAATTCCTCTAACGAGGATTCAAACTCTCATCACTCCACACGCCACATGAGACACTTTATTTTGATGGCACTAACCACTTGAACCACTTTCCTTGTCAATAACTTGAAAATTCTCCTATATAATATCTTAAAATAAATATTTTATTAATTATTTCTAGGTTAAATTAATTCCATGCACAGTTATAAAACTCTCAAAAGAGCATTAAAATTCTATAGGTTTTATGATTGAGCCTTATACTAATCCGTATTTTAAAACCTTTTTCCCATTGTGACTTTTTTGAAAAAAAATTATTAAACATAAAAGTGTGCGAGCAATGAACCATTAAATAAATAAAACAAAGTTCTCTCAATAGTAAGAGAGAGGAAAAGAGTTGGATATTAAGTTTAAAAAACCATAATTTTCAATATTCAGATTTCCTGTTTAATTATAATTTTATAATTATTTATACTAATAATGAACAAAAAATTCTCTCTAAAGTTAAGGTATTCACAAAACCCCCATGAGTTTGAGTATTTACAGATGATCCCTCTTTTTCCGTTCACATACATTTTAAGTCCATTCTATTGCTAACTCCGTGATGTTCGAAGGGAAAATACTTAAATGCCCCTACACACTTATCCATGCTTTGTCATCATCTCTTCACATTGGGGTTCTAGTGGTTGGTACTTAAATACTACATTTAAATTTAACATTGTTCTGCTCTTGTTTCCTAATTAAAGTTCAAATTGATGGGCATGTTGTGTAATCGCCATGAATAATCACAACAATGGAAGGCACATCTATGCCATGACATACACAACAAGATCTAGGAAATTGTTGAAGATTCTTGTAGCCTTGTGATCGTATGAAAGTGAACGGCCGGAACCCCCGCCAAGGAGTATCATAGACTGGAATGCTATGCGAAAGTTTCTACAAAGGAGTGTCAACCATCGGAAACCTTTGCAAAAGTTCACATCGAGGAGTCTCAACCACTGCAACCCTTTGGCGATGTTCCGACCCAGGAGTCTCAACCATCGGAACCGTCTTCCAAAGTTTCCACAGACGAGTGTCAACCATAAGAAGCCTTTGCCGAAGGTCCCACTGACGAGTGTCTTCCATTAAAACCCAAGGAAGTTGCCACCGAGGGGTGTGAACTACAACCCGCCACCATTAACCTGGGAATTTCCTCCACTGTGGCACTCTCCAACCTAGTCAAAGAAGGCAAAGATTGTGTTGTTAAGGAGGTTTCCTCCATTGAGATACCATGCACTAAAGATAAACTCCTCATAACTGGTTAGTGTCCCAGTGAAACTATTGATTTACGAACTAAAGTAAATGAACCGCTGATCCTTACAATTAAAGTTCTCGATGAAGCAATTGATGATGAGGAAGAAAAGTGGAAGATGTATCAGTTGCCTCATCAGTTCTTGTTCTTGACATACAACCGATAAGTCAACGAGAACCTTCTAAGTTGAGGCCTTTATCATAAATCAAGCAAGTGAGAAGGTTAGGACAGATTTTCTACCACAAAACAAACATCCCGTAGGTTGCATGCGATTAAATAACATCGAATAAGAAATAATTAGCGTGTTTCTCAACTTTAATGTAAGTATCCTTGTTAATAGGTTTTATTTCCATTTATAAATTAATGTTTTCACTTAAACATTATTGTTTTCATTTAAACTTTAATGTTTTTGTTTAAATATTACTCTTTCTGCTTAAAGTCACCTGTTTTTGCTTAAAATTTGTGGTTTCCACGTAAGTATGTTACATATCATTTTAGTTTTAGGTTTTCCTCTTATTTTATCCTTATTTTCATGCTCTAACTCCATAGGACTACTATCTAGAAGAGTGATATGTCAATCATAACTAGAACACATGTCTACACTCTATTGGAGGGGAAACATATGGTCCCTGATGATGTGATAGACTTATTTGTCTTGTTTATCATTGATAGTTTGAAGAAAGTATCGTACCCTTACAAGAGACGTGTGGCAATCACATGCTTACTAGCTTTGTTGATGTCAAAGGCAGAGCACACCCTTGAAGATGCCCTGGCATTGATGACAAACGTCGTTCACCATTTTATTAATGTTGAGCTAAACCTGATGACTATCATACTTAATGGACACTTTGACCTACTTGTGCTTGATTAAGGAAAGGAGTATATTAACTATTCATCAGCTTTGAGTCTAACATACGATACAGACACTGTTGACATGGTAAGTAGTGGTTTTCTATATAATTTCTCATTTTTTTAGCTACTTTCATTTAACCATACATTGTCTATCAATAGAGGTAACTCTTTGACAGATGTTTAGTAATTGAAATTGGGTAGACGACCATTAAAGCCTACCTGCTTATCTACGAGCTAAATTTTGATTCATTGAAGAAATCCTCCAGGGCGAGAAACTCCATCTCCCCCAAACTAAAGTTCTGCACATGCGACTATATTTTGCCGCTCGCATATTAATGGATGCCATCATCGAGGCAGCCGAAGTTTGGTTGAACCAAAGAAGTCCTAAAAGTTGTTTTGCCATACATTGACATTTATGTGGATATATTTCGATATAAACTATGGATGCTATCTTTTATGTGAGCATGTATTGACGTGTGTTACTATGTTTTCTTTGATTTTGAATTGCTTCGATGTTGGTGGAAATATTATCATTCACATAGGTGCATTTCTAATTACAATTGGTTGTTACTAGTTAAAATTGGTTGATCCCATGTAAAATTAGTTGTTTCAACTTAAACTTGGTTGTTTCCACGTAAAATTAGTTGTTTTCACTTAGAGACATCTAATTAGCTCTTCAATTGCTCAATCCATAATTGTGTGATGGTAGTTATGCATAGCACTTTGTCTTAGTTAGCTATTGGTGTATTACGATATTGTCGGTTATGTCTAGCATCATGACAACGGTTGTAGCGTAATTCTCTTACAATCAATGGGTGTGACTTTATCCACTTTTGCCTTGGTCGACCCAGAGGCCTTTTAGTTATTAGTGTGTGTAACAGCAGTTCGTGGTTGTCATTAGCTGGTTTGTATTCCATCATTGAGATTGTTCACGGTGATTACACAACATATCAATCAGTTTAAACCTTTATTAGGAAACAAGAGCAGAAAAATGTTGAATTAAAATGTACTATTTTAAATGGAAACTAATAATATTAAACGACAATAGAAACTGATAAGTGGTATAATGGTATAATAAACGGTATACAATCTTAATAAATAGGAAAGCATTTAAACCGCTCGTTGTCACTCTCCAGGATGGCAATGCTACCAGGGTTTGTCACTAACACCTTGCTTGCAGAACACATTAATAAGTCATAGCTCACCATCTTAAACTGTTCATTGTCATGAAAACCAATCACCGACTTCCATTGTAACAATTTCATTATGTTCTAACAAAGGCCAGATGGATAGGACTCCCGTGGGTTGTTGATGGGGTGAAAACGTGCCCCTGTTGATTGATATATTCTTTGAAAATGATTCATTGCTATTGTAGTGTACAAAATAAGCAAGATTAGAACAATGATTAATGACCAAAAAACTATAATGTTACATGGTAACTTCATAATTTTAAGCAAAATCGGATAATTTTAAGTGGAAACTGGTATTGTTAAGTGGAAGCGGTCCAATTTAAGCGGAAAGTGATAATGTTAAACAAAAACTGGTAATACTAAACGATATTGCCAAAAACTAACCAGAAAGCGCACATGATAAATGACAACTCTATATCCTAAATGAGAAATATAAGTTATAAATAAGAAGGACATAATGCAATCAAGGGGGAAGACTGAAATAATATGACTACACATAAAGTAAACAAACGATATTTACGACGGGAGTGAAGAACACGAGGGCAAGGCCACCACATTTGCATCCGCATCAACAATAAGGTCAATGGCAGCGCTGTTTAGCATATGATATATATTGGTCATACGCTAAAAGTCAATTTTATGAATTAATGGGAAAAATAGTTCGCTATGCATCAGGTGTGACAAACTTCATATTGACAGTGGAAACTTCAAGCCCCCATTTCTGGCATATCTTGTCTAGTATTGACTCCCAAGTAGTCAACACTGTGAACTGGAGGACTCGGCCCTTCCCCTTATACCTGCCAACTACGCAAAAGATATTTATTAACAAAAGCCAAGCAAGGGTAGATGGGAAAAGAACCGTAAGCAAATGTAGAAGGATGAAAAACCCTAACCAAACCAAGAGGTATCCAAGAAGTCAAAGTACCAGAGTGCAAGACAAAACTAAAGCAAAGGTAAAGAGACAAAACTATCTTGCGAAGATGGAGAAAAAAAAACCAACACAAAAGATGATGGAAGAAGAAGAAAGGTAGCTTGGGTTAAAAAAGAATAGAAAGTACAAAATTAAGTGACAATATGGTTCAAAGCTAATATTAATACCATTTCTTAAATAGTAGACAAGACCTGGCGACAGTTTTCTACCCAAATAGCAGGGCAAATATGGAATTCTTCATAAATTTCACTGACGGAGTTACACCTACAGACCAAACTGTAAGCAAAATAAAAAAGAAGGGACTATCTGTCAAATTCATATGTCAGGGAGACTGTCCGAAAAATTTTGAAATTTCCATGAACCAAAAAGTAATTTCCCCTTATTTATACGTCTGAATCATTTATCGAATGTCACATTTGTATTGGTAAATGATACCAAACAAAAATAATTTAATATACTTATGAAAATATTTTTTTTATAATGAAAGCAGTAGTGGTATTTGTGTTAGATATATTTTTAATGAAAATGTATATTGTGAATAATTAAAACGATGAATGAAATTACTATGGGTCCCGTATCATAGTATTAACTATTATGGAAAATAATCTAATTGATAAGAATTTAATAGATTGGTGAGATGGGGTGAACATAATACCTTGGATAGTTTAACGATTTAAGATGCACCAAGTTTTAGAATATTTATTTTGATATAATATAAATGTTTATTATTGATTTCTTTTCCAATGAAAGTTTAAGTAAAATTAAACATCAAGTTTTCAATCATTAAAATTTTTTATTAAAGAGCAAAATTATTAACGGTATACGGCCATCATGTGTGTAAATGCATATCTTAAGCAGTAAAAAAAAAATGATGGAATTATCTTTAGTGAAAAGGTTACTGAAGTTGTGGTAATTTTTTTTTTTTTTGTAAGACCTTGGATTATGCTTATAATTTTCTTGTCTTGAAACTTCAAACTCTTTAAGAATGTGATAGATACTCTTTGACCTTGTTAAATTACATAGGAACAAATGAAGACGCACATGAATGACTGCCAATTCTTCTATCAACAAGGATAAGGAAATTGATGTGCATGATAAGTGCTTGTGTTATAGTACCACGAAGCATTATTATCTTACAATAAGAATCTCTTTTATCAGATTTTATCACTAAATTGTGTGCATTTGTGTGCATTTGTGTGTTTTTGTGCATTGTAGGTTTGTGGAGCTAATTTGAAGAAGAAGAACAAAGTTAGATCGTGTTTGCCATTGTTGGAGAGTTTTCGGACCAAGCAAGGAACAAGGCACGAGACTAGACTTGTGAGTGTGTGCCAACCTCCTTTGGAGGGCACAAGGGTAGTCACATTCACAATAAGTCTAACTAGTGTAGCTTAGGAGAACTTCACCAATAAGGAGATTTGAATCAATCGGCACGATCTGCCATTGATTGTGTGCCCAATTCAATGGCCTCGATGAAGAATGGTGAATACGGGAGCGTTTCGGCTAGGTTACTGTAGCAGCAATGCAGTAAGTTACTATAGAAAATACTGTAGCAAGTTACTGTTAACTGTCTGCCGAAAATCAGCATTCCAGCAACTTCACACGGGCGTGTGAAAATTCCACACGGCCGTGTGAAATCCTGATTCAGTCGGTTTTAAGCCGCGACTCAACGTTATAAAAGCCCGTTTTGGAGACTTTTTACACATCTTTTTGCCAATCTTTTCTCCCAACTTCTGGAGGGTTACGGCTAGGGTTTGGAGAGGACTTTTGTGGAGGATCGAAGCGCGTCATCGACGTCCGGCGGCCGCACAAGACCACGGCCACATCATACGCAAGGGGGTTTTCATCTATGCTTTCAATTTGTTATCATCTTTATTTTTTGATGGATTTGTATAGTTCCATGAGGAGCTAAACCCCTTGTGGGTATTCGGACTTCTAAACCTTAGGATTATTATGTTTCTATGACATTGTTCTTATGCTTTTCCATTATTGATGAATAAAATCGAGTTTCAATCTTAATTGCATCTTGTATCGATTTTCCCTTAGACGTGACACTAGGGTTGAGAATCGTCTAGGTTATCCTTTCGAGGTGTGACAACTCCTATAGGGTTAGACTACTTAAGATTGAAGAGGGTTGAGAGGGTGAGTCGTGAGGTAGCGAAACATCCCCTTTCTCCTCCGGTGTGATTCTCCCTACCTCTGTGTTCCTTGATTTCGTAGTAGTCAAGATAGAGTGAAGTGCTAGGAGAGGAACTCCCCTAGGCTTAGTTGCGCGAGCAACAGAGTGAAGGGTTGAAGTGAATCCTAGTGCCTGGGCTTAATTTAGACTAGGGTTCTTCCACCTGGACCAAAGGGTTAGAACTGTACATAGGAACAGGGTTTATCACTAGGAATCCCTAGAATTTAAAGCAATCCCACGTAGTGTGAGGCTTAGGAAGACGGACTCCCCTAGGGCTTAGTTGACAGGTCAACGAGAGTCAAGGGTCGTAGTGAAAACCTAATGCCGGGGCATAGTGTCGGGCTTAGTCACGGTTGACCTTAGGTTTGGGACCGTGTGTTTAAGGATATCCTCGACTCATTTAACATCAATAGGAAAGTATAATAGCATTGTTTTGCACTAAAAGCATAAGTCCTAGGGGTAGCTTGTCCGGGTACCCAACTTTACTCATTATTTGCTTTCACACTCACTCATTGATTCTCTTCACACTCACCGTACACCACTTAGCTAAATAGTGAAATCTCGTGCCTTAAATCTCTATTCCCTGTGGATACGACTACCCACTCACTAGGGTAAAATTTATTACTTCGACAAACCCGTGCACTTGCGGGATACACGCAAGGGGTCGTGTCAGTGCACTTCGAATTCAAATAATGAAAAAAAGGCTTGTTAGTTATCTTGGAAATATTTATCCTTTATTTTATAAATTGGATTCATCAACGCAAAAAAATGAAGTGGTTAGTTTAAAGTCAGACGTCAATGGATTAGAGATCAACAAATTGATTAAATAAAGCCTATATACATTTGTTAGACAACAATCTGGTTTTTGTTATTTGTACTTTTTTCATACTTCCTATTAGTAGATCTATTGTTGTTCTCTGCAATCTGGTTTTTCAAATTCATGTTTTTAACCTGACATGGTCTAAGGTATATAGGCTTTTATTGTTGTTGAATTTATCTCAATTAGATATTACTGTTAATTAACTATATATTGTCATTTATTAGACATGAATAAATGATGAAGATTGAGATCAATGTTTTGAAAATCGGACCGGATAGTGAAACAGCCTCATATTTGGGTCACGGGTCAGTCGATCTGACCGGATGACCCATTTTGTTCTGACCGGATGATGTCATTTCTATATATGTATATATATATATATATATATATATATATATATATATATATATATATATATATATATATATATATATGCACATTAAAAAGCTAATCAAACATAATAATTGTATACATATTTATGATGGCCCTCACGTGATGCATATCGGTTAGCAATAGAAAACCCTAACTCCTTCCCTCTATGTTGCCATGAAGAAAGCCGATCGCCATGTCTCCCTCTGCACCACCCTTCGCCCCGTCTCCCTCTGCGCCGCCACAAAGAAAGCCGGCGAGGAGATAACCCACAACTAACCACATCTACGGTGTCTCCTTCACCGGCCTTCATTTCTTCACCATCTATGTTCCTTGGGGTTGGCCAGATATGGCCTACTTTTCATTCACCCATAACATTCTCTATGGTAAGCCGTTCACCATCTACAATGGCAAAGATTGGGTGGATCTCGCCCACTATGTCTCCTTCATCGATGACATCTTCAAGGTTTGTATCGCATCCCTCGACACTACCGAGAAGAGTACCGGCGCCCACCGCAAGAGACATTGTAAGGCTCCATATTTATTTACTAACAAAAGCAAACAGTGGTCTATTCGATTTGTGAATTGACCTGCCAATTTGCCTAGTTTGGTCGGGTTTGACCAGTTCACGTCTTGGTCAACAAATCGATTAAAACCAGATTGCCTGTCAGTTCCCGATTCTACCTGTCCGGTCAGGTTTGAAAAGCCTTGATTGAGATCATACCCTTCCAAACAACTAACATTTGATATCTTATTGTTGAGAAACTTTTTATGAGACAACACACTACTTCATTTCTTTCTGTGTTTGCTATGTGATTGATGACCTATAAACACTTTTCTCATGTGCCTTTAGATTTGACCACTAAAATTTATTTTATGTAATAGTGATTTATTATTATAATTTTTACCTATCATTCGTTAAAGTGCATCAAGTGGAAAAAGCATTACAAATAAATATAATTTAAAAATTGTAAAATCAATCTTTTACTTAAGGTAAACAAGAAAAGTCTTTAGAATAGGTATATAACAAATCGATGGATGGTGAGTAATGTGTCATTACAAAATAGGTATATACTAACAGAGCAATTATCAGTGTAGATATTCTAACTGCATTATCCTAGTAAAATTTTCAAAATTCACTTAAAATTGAAGATATAGTGATAGAAGTCTCTGTCGGTATGGATTTTAACTATGAGCTCTATTCAGTTGATTTATTGACAAAAGGATATTGCAATGATTGTAATTTTTATTAGTATAGATCTATAGCATCAAAAGATAATTTAACAACTATTTTACTAATTTAATTGGGTCCATCGCCGGCCAGTATGTATGAAACTAGCTATAGCGAAAAAATTTAAGCTTTTATTACTAGAATTTTGGAGTTAGTATATAATTTTTTTTAAGGTATAATATAAGTTCAAACTAATGTTTTGATCTATGCAGCAACACTGGATTGTAATTGCAATGCTTATTTATTTATTTATGTTGATATTTTGTATTTATGTTGATTTGGGGATGGTCAAAGGGGATCTATATATTTGTTTTGGATTATTTGCCAACATACCCTTGAAAATTACCTTGATTATGTCTATATCTTTAATAAAATCAAATATCATGTATATCCCTTAAGGTAGCAAATGTACTTATTGTTTGAAAAGGTGGTAATCTTACATTCCGGAGGTAATGTATTTTTTTTTCTATTATATCCCTCAAGCTCAATGTAATCTCCAAAATACCAACTTTTAACAATTTTAAAAATAAAAAATTTTCAAATATTTTCTTGGAGATAAAAAACATTTGCGATTAATTTATTTTCAAATATTAAATAATTAAGTTGGAGGAAAAATTATATTTATTTAAAATAATCAAGTTTGATTTAATAATTATTTTTTAAGGAAATTAACTAGTTAAAATTTTTATATTAATAAAAAATTAAATATTTTAAACATTAAATTTATTTTTTAAAAATAATAAATTTTTTTTATTCAAAATAGTTCATATTTGCGTTAGTAAGTGTTTTAGACTTTAATTTATTTGACAGCTATTAAGTAAATGTATTTTAGTAAAATGATTGGCAATGTAACATTCTTAGCTAACCAAACACGGTGATGTTAAATTGCAAGCATATTACTGCATTGTCTACCAAATATAAATTGGGCATATTCTCATCAATATAAATTAGGAACAACACTCCCCTGTAATCCTATTATAAACAATAATGGAAGATTCATTGACCAAAATGACCTTTAAAATTCAATTTGTTTTGCATAAACACCCTTTGATATCATACCACAATTTTAAAATATATTAAAAATTTTATAGACATTGATTTTTAAATAATAATAAAATTATAATTTTATATAGATTCCCAAACTACAGTTAGCAATGTTAATGTGTTATTTAAATAGAACTAATAAAACTAGCTGAAGTGTTTTTTAGAGTATATATGCAAATATATTAACTCAATTTCTATTAGAAGTATGTTTCACATTTAGATGTAATAAATAAATTAAGTTTTATTTTTTTAGTGGTATATATGCAAATATTTTTACTCATTAAAAAATGCAATAATATATTTTGGCATAATATATATATATATATATATATATGGAATTTTAAAGGATATGTACAACATTTAGAGTGTGTTTGGTGTGATGGAAAGTTCTCACTTAAAGTAACACTATGTGATCATTTCCAAAATTTGGTATATTATTTATTCATTTGCAAGCAAAGTTATCGTCCCTAGGGAATTATTTTCCTTGACCTGTGGGAAAGTCCTTCCATTAGATTAGGCTATGGAAATCTCTTTTAAAAATGCCCTCATCTTCAATGAAGAACTAGTTGTTAGAAATATTTTCAAAATATCTGAGAATAATGTTAGATTAGGCTATGAAAATCTCTCAGAAAAATAACCTTTTCTTCAATGAAGAGCTAGTTATTAGAAACATTTTCAAAATATATGAGAATAATGTCATGTAAAATTTAGATTTAATTCAAATTTTATTAATTAATTGTTTTAAATTGTTAGTTATTAGTTTAAAAGATGCATCAATTATTAGTTTAAAAAGATGCATCTGTTATCAATTTAAAGAGATGCATCCATTTTTCGTTTAAAGAAATGTATCCGTTATCGGCTTTAAAGATGCGTCAACTATTAATTTGAAGAGATGTGTCTCCAAGTTTATAAATTCCCCTTATCTCTTGGATTTAAATATAAGATTATCTCTTACCTTATCTTTGAGAATTTAATATCTTAAGATTTCTAACAACTTGCTAGTCTCTATGGTGAAAAATTTAAATGATTGAATATGTGGGTGTAACATAAATTTGATTGTGGCTTCGTTATATCCTGAAGGCTATTTCTACTTTCGGCTTTTGCATACCAAATTTGGTGGAGGTGAATTAAGCCTAAAGGAGAGTGGTAATTCATGGCACGCCTTGAAGCCTTTTCCAAATTCTTCTTCCTAAATGCTTTCTAACATTCTTTAGGCTTAATAATGGCTTCAACACTACGACAAATGGCTACTTACTTTTAGGAACTAGATTACACAGTGAGAAACAGTTGACGAAACAAGGAAAAGGCAAAAGTAGGACAATAACAATTATGTTTGTTGGGTTTTTTTTAAAGTATGTCCGATTCTCTCTTTGACACCTATGTTCATGTCTCTATAGCAAAAGAATTGTGGGAAAAATTAGAAGTTAGATACATGAGTGAGGATGCAACTAATAAAAAGATTTTGGTGACTAATTAGAACAACTTCAAAATGATTGATAAAAAATTAGTCATGGAGCAATTTCGAGGAATTGAGAAGTTGTTTAATCATTGTAAATAGTATGAAATGAAAATAGATGATTCCATTATTGTGTTCCCAGTTATTGATAAGCCTCCTCCTTCATGGAAAGATTTCAAAAGTGCTTTGAAACATAAAATGAAAGATATTTCTCTTGAAGATCTTGCCAACAGTTTTAGATTAGAAGAGGAAGATAGAATAGAAAATGAGAAGGATAAAAAACTCCAAGCATCAAATGTTCATGTCTTAGAGGAAGGAAAGTCAAGGAAGCTCAACAAGCTTTTCAAGAACAATAAAAAATCCCTCAAGATTCAAGGGAAACAATTCAAGAATAAAAAAGGTCCATGCTTTCATTGTGGCAATCCTAGGCATAACAAAAAGCAATCACAACTAGGTCTTTAGCTATGTTTTTAATTAATTAATGGGGTAAAAACGACACCAAAAATTAGCGGTGTTTTTATAAACACCGCTAATTTAGCTGCGCTTTTCAAATCAACCGCCGCGACTTTAGCGGTGCTTTTCATAACAAACGGCACAAACTTAGCGGCATTTTGGATATCATTTACCAACGTTTTGCAATAAAAAATAGTAACTATTTAGCGGTGTTTTATGAAATATGCAGCTAATTTGGGATTTTTTTTTAAAAAGGATAAATTAGTGGCACTTTTACAAAATAAGCATAGCTAATTTATTATTATTTTTTTGTCTTATTTTTCTTTTCTTCTTTTCTTTCTTTTTTTTATATTTTTTTCTAATTTTTTTTCTCTTCTCTTCTCTTATTCTTGCTGTTCTTTTCTTTTTCTTTTTTTTTTCCCTCTTTTTTTATTGTTCTTCACATCTCCTAGCTTCATCTTCATCATCTCCTCTAAACATCTTCTTCTTCCTCTTCCTTTTTCTTTATTCTCCTAGTTTCCTCTTCTTTTTTGCCTCCTCTTCTTTTCTTCTCTAGCTTCCTCTTATTTCTTGCCTCTTTCTCCACTTCTCATCTTCCTTCCCTCTTCCTCTTCTTCCTTGGCTCTTTTCTTTCCTTTTATCAATGGAAGTGGGTATTTATAAAAAATCCAAAACCTAGGAATTTAGTAGCTTTTGTTTTTATAAACGCGCTAAATTTAAATTTTTGGCACATGGCCTTGAATTTAAATTTTATAGCAAATGAGGCCAAATTTAAATTTAAATTTAAAAATTCCTTTTGGCAGCTTTTTTATAGCAAACGTCACTAAAGTAATAAATCAATTTAGAAATATTTATAATATAATGTCATTTATTCTAAAAAAATGCCGCTCTAGAAATAAATCAACTAAAAAATATTTATGAATTAGCATCGTTTCTACAATAAACGACACTCAATCATTGATATTTTTTAATTGATTTATTAATTTAGCGTCATTACTAGAAGAAGCAACATTAAAATGAAAATTTTAAATATAAATTTAAATTTGCACAGAATTTTAGTGTTTGTTTTTTAAAAACACCACTAAATTTAAACTTTTGGAACATGGCGCCGAATTTAATTTTTTTTAGCAGATGACATCAAATTTAAATTTAAATTTAAAAATTCATTTTTGTGGCACTTTTATAATAGATGCCGCTAAAGGAATAAATTAATTTAGAAATATTTATAATTTAACGGTATTTATTCTAAAAAATGCCGCTAAAGGAATTTTTATCATTTGTAGCATTGATGCTGGAAGCATCCCCAACAAAAGCCAAGCACTTTAGTAAAAACAAAAAAATGGTAAAAACTCTTAGGACCTTTCTTTTGATTGCATCTAATCATCTTGTGTTCCAAACAAAACATAAGTAGATGATATGATGATAAAGATAAAATCTCTCATTCACTAAGAAGGCAACAAGAAAGTGGCAAGAAAGAAAATTACACCCAATATCCTCTCATATAAGCTTGTACCACAAATAAGTAAAGTAATATAAATATGATTTTATTGCAAGAATGACCAGATTTCTTCTGCCATAGATTTTCAACAATGTTACCTCTTGGAAAGCATTTTCCTCATGTTTCGCACTTCATATATCAGTCTTTAGTGCTCCTTTTCCATTAAATATTCCAATGTCAATTCTTTTATAGTTCTTAAATATTCCAATAGGAAAAAACAAGAAGGATTATCCATTGGCTGACTACTTCAAAACAAAGTCTAAGTGGTTGTACATTGAATCAATAATAGAATTATGGTCTAGATGTGCAGTTAACACCACCTCAAAGTAAGAAACCACAAGCCCCAATATTTAAACAACATCCACTTTGTTTGATGCATTATAGAATATACCTATTAATTCATGTGCACTGGTTTAAAACTCCAAATTCAAATGAAGATCCAAGACCAAAGTTGAATCTTTGTTTTTTGGTTTAAGCCACTAAAGAATGTGATCCCACACTTTCAGATTAAACAAAACTTTTTGTGAGACAAAGATGTCATACGTTCTACAACTGGAAAATATAATATTTAAACTAATTACTTATGCTTTGGTCTATTCATCTTTCGTTGGACATATTAATCAATAGAACTCTCCTTTCACAAAAGGTCTTTCAATGATCTTTCCATAGCTTGTTCTAGAGCACAGTAACAATCTCATTAAATGATAAAAAATTGTTGCTAATATAACAAAAGTTAGGCTTAAACAGGCTCTGAGGTTTTAGTATAAAAAATAAGACATTAGTGCCGTTCTATGAAGAAATTGTCTAAATTTAGTTATACACCAAAGTAATAACTCCACAAAGAAAACCACATACCATCCATTGTGACAAGAATGCATTAACACTAATAAAGTTGCTGTTAAACTATAACTAAAAAGCAACGTAAGTGCCACCTATACCATATTAGATATGCAACCACTACCATATTTAATAAACAAACAATAAAATGTACATAAAAAATGGCATTGCTCATGCTAATATTAAACAAAAATTTTAAAGAATAAAAAGAAAGTGATGAAAAAGGATTTACAATGTCATCAATAGCAAGTTTGAATTTGGAGCTTTAAAAACAAAAAAGTTAACTTGAGCAGTACATTCACAACTTTAAAATAATTTTCTTTTTTTCAAGCAACTATTATTAAACCACCAAAAAACATAATACTCATAAAAGGGCCAGAACAATATCAAAACGAGAACCATCTCACTCAATTTTGAGGGAGAAATTCCAATTTTTATTTTTGGCTCCTCCAAGAGAAAAATGTTAATGCTCCAAGTTATAATCAACCCGTGGCGGTGCTAAATAACGGGTACGACTGGTAGCGATTTGGTGAAGGTTGGTGGTCAGGTGGAATTTCGGAGTGAATTTCTGAAAAAGGGGACTTGGAGAAACAAGGGTTAGGGATTTTAGTTTTAGGGAATAATAATGAAGGAGGTGGCTAAATTATGGGGGAAAACATAAAAAGAAACGATGTCTCGTCACCTTGTGAAACGTGTTCCTCATAAGTGAAACGATGTCATTTTTTATAAAAAAAAAAATTACCAATTTAAAACGCCATATTCATAGAATCTCAGGCATAAGGCGCTTCAACCATCAAGGATCCAATTTTGCATCATCATCACTCCTGTAGCCCAACAGTCACAACCACGGCACTAGCCTCACCATCCCTGGCTTTCCTCTAATCAACCCTGGGCTACCCTCGCCATCCGCCATTAAAATTATTACTAATTGGGGGAACTTATTACTTTGAAACATGTTTATGCTCACATTAAAATCCTCAAAAATTGCCTGCAACAAGAAGCATAGGAACACATGAGTCTTGTTTAGAGAAACCAGAGCCTCTGAACCTGATCACATTTAGGTATAATGAAAAACTGTAGACTGTGGTTTGAATTTCTAAGAATCTATGAAGGCTTCTTGTAATTCCTTTTTTTCATTAGCTTGATTTGGACAAAGAAGAAAAAGAGCACAAACTGACAACCTTTATCTAGTTTACTGAGAACTTAGAAAATTAGAATTTATCCTTTGGTGTTTTTTTTAAATTTTAGGGACTTGAAATAACAAAACATGTGAGTGATGGAGACAAGACTTTTATGTGAGGGATAGGGCGCCGCCACTATGCCGAAAATCATTTTGCTTAATATATTTTATTTTATTTTATTGTAATGTCAGAAAATCAGCTAATTTGTAGAAGTAGTTAATATATTTTTTAACTTTGTGAAAGTTGTTGTGTTAATTTAAGTAAGTATTTGTTTTATTAATGGCCATGTTAGTTTATTTCTTTAGGTTGTTGAGATTCAGATGAGGTTTAATTACCAAATAATTTTCATATGTGTTATTATTGGGCTTCAAGATCCTATTTCCAACACCATGGAATGGATTATATGTTTTCCCTAAAATTTGTTTATAAATATGTAATGGTTTTGTTCTTCTATTCTCTGTTTGTTACCTCTACTGCTGTGTGTGCTTACTATGTATCTTTTTTTTTTTTAACTTTGTCTATATATTTATTATTGATATTGAATATCGACTTAATTTACATTATCTTTTAAATTTGTTCGTGTATTTCGTAATTAATATCGAACATTGACTTTTATTTAAGCCCGGTTTGGCCAAATTCCTGGGCCCGCCATTGGGCAAGAGAAGGAGAGGGGATGTTGTATGTTGAGATAAAGAAAAGATAATAGGCACCTCCTTTTCCTCAAAGGATATGTATTGATTGCAATTGGATGAGATTAACATTTATTTGGCTAAAAGTTGCAAAACAAATCCAACGATAATATTGAGAAGTAAATTAACTCATAGTAATGGAAGTAAATTAATTTGGTGTTTTCTTTATAATTAAAGCATTCTTTCCTTTTTTCCCCCTCTTTTGTGAATAAATGACCAATAAGGATGAAACCAAAGAAAAAAAGTTATCAAAAATTTTAAATTAAATCACACCGAAAAAATTCAGCAGAGAGTAGTATACAGGAAAAGTTCATTGATGGATTTGGTAAATTAATTTGTCAAACTCCAATGGAAAACATGTCGTAACAATGAGAAAATCACGTTTTTTTTAAGTAAGCAAATTGATTATCAACTTAAAAAGTATAAAATCAATGACTCAACAAGGAGAAATAGAAAATAGAAAATATTAATATCCATTAGACTACTTTCTCTATTTTATAAATATCAAACCATTAAGAACTAAGCTATACATGCCGCAATCAGATGCTAAGAAGTTTGCTTTTTAATGATCAAGTACCTCATATCTCAAACAAATCTCCCTCAAACCTAAAGTTTGGAACATCTGTATATTGTTCTGGTGAGAATGATCCTATATGAACATGCTTAATCTTTCGTAATGCTGCCTTTGATTTTAAGCCTGAATGACAAAGTTTGCCTTCCACCCATCTTTGAAAAAAAAGAAACAAAAATCCTTCATTTGCAAAACCAGATTTATCAGACATCGTGTGATGGCAAAATGCTGGTTAAATTATTATTATTTTGTGTTTCTCCAATGTACATGAGTAAAATAAAAAAAATGCAGCCGATTGCCTAAGGTTTGTGACACAGATAGACCAAATCCTAGTTTTTGTTGCTGCGTGATGTGTTATAGCGAAAACATCTGGGATTTATCTCCACAAAATATGGATAAATAAATCAACATAAAATGCAACGCAATTACTAAAAATAAAACTATCCACCCAACAAAAAAAAATCAATGAATTAATGCTTAATCCAAAAGAAAGATTCAAATTATCACTAAACTGATCTTGGTAGAGTTCAACCATTCCACTTCAATAGCTAGAATATATGCTTGAGGCACCACAGCAATTTGAGAGCACTGTATTTAAGAAAAATAATAAGTATACTCATCAACAACTAAAAGGAAAGGTTAATAAGTGAATTGTTCAACGAGTTGTAACCTTTCCAAGAAAGCAAGGTAATTGACAGTCAAAAACATCAACTTGCACAACTTGAGATTCCAACAAAACTTGATAATCACACAAGTTTAGTATTAGCATCAACATAAACTCTTCAAAAGAAACATGACTAGAAAAGGACATCTTTTTCTCTAAAAAATATAAAGACTCAGACTTTATTTTGCTAAATTATATGAAATCAATTTCAAAATCAAATATTTCTCATCGATGTAGTAAACAAACATATGATGGCATGCCCCAAGCCATGGGGGGTGATGATAAGAAAATGCCAAATCCTCACACAGATAACGGTACCATTAAATCCTTGTAAAATCAAGAAAATTCTCAGGAAAATGATAAAAACAAAAAGCAATAAAAGAACAAGACGAGGTTTAGAACTAGGTTTCCTCACTATGCTACTAAATGCCTGATGAAGTTTCTAATTCTATTGCCTTTTTTTTTTAATTATTTTTGTATTTTTAATTTTTAAGATATAAAAATGTGAGTGGTGTAAGCTAAACTACATTTAAGCTAGATATGTTGAACTGCTAGATATAATTAAGCTTTTGTACATCAAAAGATGAGAGAGGTAAGCCAGGACTTTCGAGAAATGGCCACAAGCTCTTGGATATCAAGAATGATTACTCAGTTTTTCAATTAAGGGCCAAGACATCCAACATGAGCAAAGAAAGTCAAAACTGCTTTGTTTCATTATTGTCTTAAAATTCAAATCTTTTGGATGACATGAAAAAAAAAAAAATATATATATATATATATATATATATATATATATATATATATATATATATATATATATATAGAGAGAGAGAGAGAGAGAGAGAGAGATAAGGGCGACAAGCGCCTGTCTCTGTGGTGTGTGTGTTTATTGTGACATTACCCGTGAGTTAATTCCTCTAACTAGGGTTCGAACTTTTACCACTCCACGCGGCACACGAGACACCTTATTTTGGTGCAACTAACCACTTGAACTATTTGCTTTGCCAATAACATGAAATATTCTGCTATATAATATCTTAAAATAAATATTTTATTAATTATTTCTGGGTTAAATTAATTTAATGCGCAATGATAAAAACTCTCAAAAGAGCATTAAAATTCTATAGGTTTCATGATTGAGCCTTATACTAATCCATATTTTTAAACCCTTTTCCCATTGTAACTTTTCTGAAAAAAAATTTATTAAACATAAAAGTGTGCGAACAATGAACCATTAAATAAATAAAACAAAGTTTTCTCAATAGCAAGTGAGTGGAAAAGAGTTGGATATTAAGTTTAAAAAACCATAATTTTCAATATTCGGATTTCCTGTTTAATTATAATTTTATAATTATTTATACTGATAATGAACAAAAAATCCGTCTAAAGTTACGGTATTCACAAAAAACCCATGAGTTTGAGTATTCACAAATGATCCCTCCTTTTTCTGTACACATGCATTTTAAGTTCATTATATTGCAAACTCCGTGATGTTCAAAGGGAAAATACTTAAATGCCCGACACAATTATCCATGCCTTGTCATCATCTCTTCACTTTTGGGTTCCAGTGGTTGAGACTTAAATACTACATTTTAATTTAACGTTGTTCTGCTCTTGTTTCCTAATAAAAGTTAAAACTCATGGGTATGCACTGTAATCGTCGTGAATAATCGCAATGATGGAAGGCACATCTATGCCATGACATATGCAACAAGATCGAGAAAATTGTTGAAGAGTCTTGCAGCCTTGTGATCGTACGAAAGTGAACGAGCGGAATCCCTACCAAGGAGTATCATAGACCAGAACGCTCTGCGGAAGTTTCTATAAAGGAGTGTCAACCATCAGAAACCTTTGCAAAAGTTTCCATTGAGGAGTCACAACCACTGGAACCCTCTGTCGAAGTTCCCGCGTAGGAGTCTCAACCATCGGAACCGTCTGCCAAAGTTTCCATTGACCAGTCTCAACCATAGGAACCCTATATCGAAGGTCCCATTGACCAGTGTCTGCCATTAAAACCCAAGGAAGTTGCCACCGAGGGGTGTGAACTACAACCCACCACTATTAACCTTTGGATTTCCTCACTTGTGGTACTCTCCAACCAAGTCAAAGAAGGCAAAGTTGTTGTTGTTAAGGAGGTTTCCTCCATTGAGGTACTGTGCACTAAAGGTAAAATCCTCATAACTGGTAAGTGTCCCATTGAAACTATTGATTTACAAACTAAAGTAAATGAACCACAGATCCCTAAAATTGAAGTTCTCGATGAAGCCAAAGATGATGTTCAAGAAAAGTATAAGACGTATCAATTGCGTCATTAGTATATGTTCTTGACATACAACCGATAAGTCAACGGGAACCTTTTAAGTTGCAGGCCTTTATTGTAAATCAAGCAAGTGAGAAGGTTAGGACCGATTTTCTACCATGGACCAAATGCCCCGTAGGTTACATGTGATTAAATAACATCGAATAAGAAACAATCAACATGTTTCTCAACTTTACGATCGACATGTAAGTATCCTTGTTAACCGGTTTTATTTTCATTTACAAATTAATGTTTTCACTTAAACATTACTGTTTTATTTTAAACTTTAATGTTTCCACTTAAATATTACTCTTTCTATTTAAAATCACCTGTTTTTGCTTAAAATTTGTGGTTTCCATGTAAGTATGTTACATATCATTTAAGTTTTAGGTTTTCCGCTTATTTTATCCTTATTTTCATGCTCTAACTCCATACGACTACTATATAGAAGAGTGATATGTGATTCACAACACGAACGCATGTCTACACTCTATTGGTGAGGAAAAATATGGTCCCTGATCAGGTGATAGACTTATTTGTCTTGATTATCATTGATAGTTTGAAGAAAGTATCGTACCCTTACAAGAGACGTGCGGCAATCACATGCCCTGGTATTGATGACAAATGCCATTCACCATTTTATTGATGTCGAGCTAAACCTGATGACTATCATACTTATGGACACTTTCACCTACTCGTGCTTGATAAAGGAAAGGAGTATATTAACTATTCATCAGCTTTGAGTCTAACATATGATACATGCACTATTGAAATGGTAAGTAGTGGTTTTCTATAAAATTTCTCATTATTTTTAGCTACCTTCATTTAACCATATATTTTCTATCAATATAGGGAACTCTTTGGCAGATATTTAGTAATTGAAATCGGGCAGAAGACCATTAAATCCTACCCTCTCATCTACGAACACAATTGTGATTCATTGAAGAAATCCTCCAGGGAGAGAACTTCATCGTCCCAAACTGACGTGCCACACATGCGACTACATTTTGCCGCTCGTATATTAATGGATGGCATTGCCGACGCAGCCGAAGTTTGGGGGAACCCTAAGAAGTCCTAGGAATTGTTTTGCCATACATTGACATTTATGTGGATGTATTTCGATATAAACTATGGATATTATCTTCTATGTGAGCATGCATTGACTTGTGTTACTATGTTTTCTTTGATTTTGAATTGCTTTGATGTTGGTGGGAAATATTATCGTTCACTTAGGAGCATTTCTAATTACAATTGGTTATTACTAGTTAAAATTGGTTGATCCCATGTAAAATTAATTGTTTCAACTTAAATTTGGTTGTTTCTGCATAAAATTAGTTGTTTCCACTTAGCAATGTCTAATTACCTCTTCAAGTGCTCAAAAAGGTTCCATAATTGTGTAATAGTAGTTATGCATAACACTTTGTCTCAGTTAGCTATTGGTGTATTACGATATTGTCGATTATGTCCAGCATCATGACAACTATTGCAGCATAATTCTCTTAAGATCAATGGGTATGACCCTATTCGCTTTTGTCTTGGTTGACCCAGAGGCCTTTTAGTGATTATTGTTTGCAACAGCAGTTCGCGGTTGTCATTAGCTAATTTGTCTTCCATTATTGTGATTGTTCATGGTGATTACAAAATATACCCATCAGTTTGAACCTATATTAGGAAACAAGAGCAGAAAAATGTTAAATTAAAATGTACTATTTTAAATGAAAACGTTAAAAATTAAATGGAAAATAATAATATTAAATGATAACCAAAATTTATAAGTGGTATAATGGTATAATAAACGGTATACAATCTTAATAAGTAGGAAAGCATTTAAACCGCTCATCGTCACTTTTCCGCATCAACAATAATGTCAATGCCTGTGCTGTTTAGCAGATGATATATATTGGATGTACGCTAAAAGTCAAATTTTAAATTAATGGAAAAAATAGTTCGGTGTGCATCAAGTGTGACAAACTTCATATTGACAGTGGAAACTTCAATCTCCCATTTCTGGCATATCTCGTCTAGTATTGACTCCCAAGGAGTCAACATTATGAACTGGAGGACTCGGTCCTCCCCCTTATAACTGGCAACTAGGCAAAAGGTATCTATTGACAAAATTCAAGCAAGGGTAGATGGAAGAAGAACCGTATTCAAGGGTAGAAGGAAGAAAAACCCTAACCAAACCAAGAGGTATCCAGGAAGTCAAAGTACCAAAGTGCAAGACAAAACTAAAGCAAGGGTGAAGAGACAAAACTATCTTGCAAAGATGGCAAAAAAAAACCAACACAAACAATGATGGAAGAAGAAGAAATGTGGCTTGGGTTAAAAAATCATAGAAAGTACAAATTCAAGTGACAATATGGTTCAAAGCTAACAATAATACTATTTCTTAAAAAGTTGACAAGACTTGGCGCCAGTTTTCCCCCCAAATAGCAGGGCATATATGGAATTCTTCATAAAGTTCACTGACGGATTTACACCTAGGGACCAAACCGTAAGCAATATAAAAAAGAAGGGATTGTCTGTCAAATTCAAATGTCAGAGGGACTATTCAGAAAGTTTTGAAACTTCAAGGAACTAAAAATTACATAGGCTTTTATTGTTGTTGAATTTATCTTAATTATATATTACTATTAATTAACTATATATTGTCATTAATTAGACAGGAATAAATGATGAAGATTGAGATCAATGTTTTTAAAACCGGACCGTATAGTGAACCGGCCTCATAATTGGGTCATGGGTCAGTCGATCTAACTGAATGACCCATTTTGGTCTTACCAGATGATGTGAAATATACACACAAACACACACACACACACACACACACACATTAAAAAAAAAACTAATGAAACATAATAATTGTATACATATTTATTACGGTCCTCACGTGATGCATTTTGGTTAGCAATCAAAAACACTAACTACCCTCCTCTACTCTGCCACAAAGAAAGCCAATCGCCCCATCTTCCTCTGCGCCACTGATAGCCCTGCCTCCCTCTGTGCCGCAACAAAGAAAGCTGGGGAGGAGATAAGCCACAACTACAACCACATCTACGCTCTCTCCATCACCAACCTTCGTTTCTTCACTGTCTACGGTCCTTGGGGTCAGCCAGACATGGCATACTACTCCTTCACTAGCAATATTCTCCATTGCAAGCCGATCACCATCTATAGCAACAAAGATCGGGTTGATCTTGCCCATGATTTCTCCTTCATCGATGACATCATCAAGGTTTGCATTGCATCCTCCTACACTACCGAGAAGAGCATCGGCACCCACGGCAAGAAACATGGTATGGCCCCGTATTTATTTACTAATGAAAGCAAACAAGGTCTATCCGATTTTGATCTGCCCAGGCGGTTCGCCTGGTTTGGTCGGGTTTGACCAGTTCACGTCTTGGTCAACAAATCGATATATGGAATTTTAAAGGATATGTACAACATTTAGAGTGTGTTTGGTGTGATGGAAAGTTCTCACTTAAAGTAACACTATGTGATCATTTCCAAAATTTGGTATATTATTTATTAATTTATTTGCAAGCAAAGTTATCGTCGCCAGGGAATTATTTTTCTTGACCCGTGAGAAAGTCCTTCCATTAGATTAGGCTATGGAAATCTCTCTGAAAAATTTCCTCATCTTCAATGAAGAACTAGTTGTTAGAAATATTTTCAAAATATATGAGAATAATGTTAGATTAGGCTATGAAAATATCTCTGAAAAATGCCCTCGTATTCAATGAAGATCTAGTTGGTAGAAATATTTTCAAAATATATGAGAATAATGTCATGTAAAATTTGGATTTAATTCAAATTTTATTAATTAATTATTGAAATTTTTAGTTATTAGTTTAAAATATGAATTCATTATTAGTTTAAAAAGATGTTTCTGTTACCAATTTAAAGAGATGCATTAATTTTTCGTTTAAAGAAATGTATTCGTTATCACTTTTAAAGATGCGTCAGCTATTAATTTTAATTTTGAAGAGATGTGTCTCCATGTTTATTAATTTCCCTTATCTCTTGGATTTAAATATAAGATTATCAATTACCTTATCTTTGAGAATTCAATATCTTGAGATTTCTAACAACTTGCTGGTCTCTATGGTAAAAATTTCAAATGATTGAATATGTGGGTGCAACATAGATTTGATTGCGGATTCGTTATATCCTGAAGGCTATTTCTACTTTCGCTTTTGCATACCAAATTTGGTGGAAGTGAATTAAGCCTAAAGGAGAATGGTAATTCATGGCACGCCTTGAAGCCTTTTCCAAATTTTCTTCCTAAATGCTTTCTAACATTCTTTAGGCTTAATAATGGTTTCAATACTATGACGGATGTCTACTGACTTTCAGGAACTAGATTATGGAGTTAGAAATAGTTGTCGAAACAAGGAAAAGACAAAAGTAGGACAACAACAATTATGTTTGTTGGTTTTTTTTTAACAGTATGTCCGATTCTCTCTTTAACACCTATATTCATGTCTCTATAGCAAAATAATTGTGGGAAAAATTAGCAGTTAGATACATGTGTGAGGATGCAACTAATAAAAGATTTTGTTCACTAAGTAGAACAACTTCATAATGATTGATAAAAAATTAGTCATGTAGCAATTCTGAGAAATTGATAAGTTGTTTAATCATTTTAAATAGTATGATATGAAAATAGATGATTCAATTATTGTCTCCACAATTATTGATTAGCCTCATCCTTCATGGAAAGATTTCAAAAGAGCTTTGAGACATAAAAAGAAAGATATTTCTCTTGAAGATCTTGCCAACAGTTTGAGACTAGAAGAGGAAGATAGAACAGAAAATGAGAACGATAAAAAACTTCAAGCATCAAATGTTGGTGTCTTAGAGGAAGGAAAGTCAAGCAAGCTCAACAAGCCTTTCAGGAACAATAAAAAATCCCGCAACATTCAAGGCAAACAATTCAAGAATAAGAAAGGTCCATGCTTTCATTGTGGCAATCCTAAGCATTTCAAAAAGGAATCACAACACCAAAATATGTCTTTAGCTGTGTTTTTTAATTATTTAATGGTGTAAAAATGGCACCAAAAGTTAGATTGAAGATGCATCGGAAATGTACCAAAAAATAGTGGTGTTTTTATAAACACCGCTATTTTAGTGGCACTTTTCAAATCAACCGCCGCAACTTTAGCAGTGCTTTTCATAACAAACGGCACAAATTTAGCGGCATTTTTGATATCATTTACTGACATTTTGCAATAAAAAAACTGTAGCTAATTAGCACCATTTTCTGAAAAACACAGCTAATTTGGGCTATTTTTCTTTTAAAAAAGGTAAATTAGTGGCACTTTTACAAAATAAGCACAGATAGTTTATATTTTTTGTCTTAATTTTCTTTTCTTCTTGTCTTTCTTATTTTTTGATATTTTTTTCTAATTTGTTTTTCCTTTTTTTCTTCTTGCTGTTCTTTTCTTCTTCTTTTCTTCATCTTTTTTATTATTCTTCACATATGCTAGCTTCATCATCATTATCTTCATCTTCTCCTCTAAACTTCTACTTCCTCGTCCACTTTCTTTCTTCTCCTAGTTTCCACTTCTTTTTTGCGTCCTCTTCTTTTCTTCTCTAGCTTCCTCTTATTTCCTGCCTCTTCCTCTATTCTCTTCTTCCTTCCCTTTTCCTCTTCTTCCTTGGCTCCTCTTTTTCTTTTCTCAATGGAAGGGGGTATTTATAAAAAAAATCAAAACCTAGGGAATTTAGTGGCTTTTGTTTTTATAAACGCCATTAAATTTAAATTTTTCATGCCTGGCCATGAATTTAAATTTTATAGCAAATGAGGCAAAATTTAAATTTAAATTTAAAAACTCTTTTTCGCAGCATTTTTATAACGAACATCACTAAAGTAATAAATCAATTTAGAAATATTTATAATACAATGTCATGTATTTTAAAAAATGCCGCTCAAGAAATAAATCAATTAAACAATATTTATAATTAAGTAGAGTTTCTACAATAAACGCTGCTAAATCATTAATATTTTTAATTGATTTATTAATTTAACGACATTTACTAGAAAAAACAACGTTAAAATGTAAATTTTAAATATAAAATAAAATTTGCACAGAATTTTAGTGTTGATTATTTTTAAAAACACCACCGAATTTAAATTTTTAGCAAATGATACCAAATTTAAATTTAAATTTAAAATTTGATTTTTGTGGCACTTTTATAATAAACGCCACTAAAGGAACAAATTAATTTAGTAACTATTTATAATTTAATGGCGTTTATTTTGAAAAATGCCGCTAAAGGAATAAATTAATCACAAAATATTAATACAGTATTTATTTTAAAAGCGCCACTAAAGTATAAATATTTTTTAATTGATTTATCAATTCAGCGGGCGTTTTCTTTATGAACGACACTAAATTGAAAATTTTAGACATAAGTTTACATTTAGAAATAACTTTAGTAGCGTTTATTGTTGGAAACTGACACGACCCCTTGCGTGTATCCCGTAAGTGCACGGGCTTGTCGAAGTAATAAATTTTACCCTGGTGAGTGGGTAGTCGTATCCACAGGGAATAGTTATTTAAAGCACGAGATTTCACTATTTAGCTAAGCGGTGTACGGTGAGTGTGAAGAGAATCAATGAGTGAGTGTGAAAGCAATTATAAAGAGACAAGAAATAAAATAGAGAGATGGAAGGTAAGAGAGTGCAAGTAGGAGTAAATAGAGAAGGACAAGCAATGAGTAAAGTTGGGTACCTGGACAAGCTACCCCTAGGACTTATGCTTCTAGTGCAAGACAATGCTATTATACTTTCCTATTGATGTTATTGAGTCGAGGAAGTCCTTAAACACACGGTCCCAAACCTAAGGTCAGCCGTGACTACCCCGATACTATGCCCCGGCATTAGGTTTCACTACGACCCTTGACTCTTGTTGACCTGTCATCTAAGCCCTAGGGGAGTCTATCTTTCTAAGCCTCACAGCGTGGGATTGCTTTAAGTTCTAGGGATTCCTAGTGATAAACCCTGTTCCTATGTGTAGTTCTAACCCTTTGGTCTAGGTGAAAGAACCCTAGTCTAAATTAAGCCGCAGTACTAAGATTCACTTCAACCCTTCACTCTGTTGCTCGCGCAACTAAGCCCCAGGGGAGTTTATCTCCTAGCATTTCAGTCTATCTCGACCGCTAAGAAATCATGGAACACGGAGATAGGGAGAATCACACCGGAGGAGAAAGGGGATGTTTCGCTACCTCACAACTCACCCTCTCAACCTCTTCAATCCTAAGTAGTCTAACCCTATAAGAGTTGTCACACCTCCAAATGATAACCTAGATTATTCTCAACCCTAGTGTCACGGCTAAAGAAAAACAATTACAAGATGCAATTAAGATTGAAACTCAAATTTATTCATCAATAATGGAAAAGCATAATAACAATGTCAAAGAAACATAATAATCCTAGGGTTTACAAGTCTGAATACCCACAAGGGATTTAGCTCCTCATGGAGCTATACAAATCCATCAAAATATAAAAGTGAAAATAAATTGAAAGCATAGATGAAAACCCTCTTGCGTATGATCTGGCCGTGGTCTTGTGCGGCCGCCGAACTTCGATGACGAGCTTCGATCCTCCACAAAAGTCCTCTCTAAACCCTAGCTGCAACCCTCCAGAAGTTGGGAGAAAAGATTGGCCAAAAGATGTGTAAAAAGTCTCCAAATCGGAATTTTATAATGCTGAGTCGCGGCTTTAAATCGGCTATAATCAGGATTTCACACGGCCGTGTGGAATTTTCACATGTCCGTGTGAAGTTGCTGGAATGCTGATTTTCTGCAGAAAATGAACAGTAACTTGCTACATCGTTTTTTCTACAGTACTTACTATAGTGTTGCTGCAGTAACCTTGCTGAAACGCTCCCGAATTCACCGTTCTTCATCAAGGCCATTGAATTGACCACACAATCAATGGTAGATTGTGCCGATTGCTTCAAATCTCCTTATTGATGAAGTTCTCCTAAGCTACATGAGTTAGACTTATTGTGAATGTGACTGCCCTTGTGCCCCTCCATAGGAGGTTGGCACACACTCACAAGTCTAGACTCATGCCTTGTTCCTTGCTTGGTCCGAAAACTCCCCAACAATGGCAAACATGATCTAACTTTGTTCTTCTTCTTCAAATTAGGTTCACAAACCTAAAATGCACAAAAGCACACAAATGTACACAATTTAGTGATAAAATCTGATAAAAGAGATGCTCATTGTAAGATAATAACGCTTCGTGGTACTATAACACAAGCACTTATCAAACTCCCCCACACTTAAGCTTTTACTTGTTCTCAAGCAAAAATAAACTTGAAAGTACTTGGGAAGAACAATTGAAAGTGCTTGGCCTTAGATTCACCAAAAGTGTGCAAAAGAAGCATTCAACAAGTAAGGGGAAATTAAAACATTGCATAAAGATATCAATGCTCTAGCTAAAAACTCGAATTAAAAAGAAAGAGAACTCGAAAATGTGTAAGTGTGTGTGAACTCACTCAAGACAACCCAAAAAGTACTCCTCAAACTCTTGTTAAAAAGAACTTATTTATATAAAAATAAAGGAAGTAGTAGCTTCACACAACCTCTAAGGTAGCCCTTTCCTAGGCAGGCGTCAAAGGTGGCTTTCACGCTTTCAAAGAGGTAGCTCTTTCTACCGGGGTAGTAGTTTTCACGCATCCCATGAGATAGCTCTTTCTCTCATTAGGGCATAACTTGTATCCGACTTATGAGAGTAGCTACATACTTCATAGTTGGTAGCTCTTTCCACCCCAAATGCACAAATAAAACAAAGCAAATATTCACAAACTCATTTTTTTTCATTTTCTCTTTCTCCATATTTTTTTTCAATTTTTTCGTCTTTTTCATTTTTTCGTTATTTTTCATGTATTTCTCAAAGCAAAACTAAGAACTCACTAAAACAAAGATAAACTTGTCCTTAAAAACGTCAAGCTTGAGTTTCCAAAAGATCCCAAGAGTGAGTTGTGCAATATGAGATAATCGAGCAAAACTTCCCTAAAATTCAAGTGAAACTAGAGCATGATAGGATACAATGTTAAAAATTCTCCTAAACTCTAAGAATACAATCGTTGCGACTAAGGTGAACCGCCATAGGCTACATGAGCATAAGCAATTGAACGCACAAATAAAGGTGTGTGCAATGTGAACCCCCCTCCCCCCCACCCACTTAAGATGTACATTGTCCCCAATGTATGCATGCAAGCACAATAAAAAGTAAAAAAATTAGCACAAGTAATGTAGGGGTAGGTAATTGAAACGTTAGTCCCCTGAACTCCAAGTGTTGCATTTGATGGAGCTAGGTTCATTGAGAGTTGAGTCTCAATGGTTTGTGGAGCACACATGGTCCTATGACCATGCCTATGATTATTCCTCAAATTCCTTACATCCAAGACCATCTGCACACATACACAAGGGGTTCAGTATAGCTCAAGAAGAATCAAAATAAAACTTGAGTATATAAAGATATAGAAATGAAATACAACTAGAGAAAAATAAAAGATATCTCAGAAGGAAGATCCTTTATGAGTGCTACAAGTCCAAAATATAAAGAAAAATACAAATGAAATCAAAATAAAAATGAAAACTAAAAGAAACTGCGACGCCTCAATGTCGGTGTCCTGTAATGGAGCCTCTGGTGCTGATGCTGTAGGCTTTGAAGGTGCTGGTGGATCGGCTGATGGTGCGGGAGATGGTGGTGGAGTCGAGGCTCGAGGCTGGACCACAAATGGTGACGACATAGCCTGCTCGAGTAATCGCTGTATAGTGTCAAGCCGTGCCATCGTCTCTGAGTGCCATGTGGTCTGGGTGGCTCTCAGCTCGGCTACCTCGGTCTGCAGGACACCCATGGCACTCTCGAGGCTCTTGAATCGGTCCTGGCCTCGGGAGGGCGAAAACATGCGCACTAGAGGTGGCTCCTGCGCTATAGGTGGTGCCTGTGTCTGTCTATACGGGAGGTGGCTCTAATGCCAGCTGTGATTCCTCGGCCTGCTCTTCCCTGTCCTGACTGGGGTACGATCAGTACATAGACTCTCGGTCTCCCTCTGCGAACCATACCCATCAGTCTCAGGGTCTCTGTGCCTAGAGGAGCCGGTACAGCAATCTTCTCGGCCCCTGCGCACCCTGTCTCTAAGTCCCAATCCAATGATCAAATGGGTAATATACGGCCCTACGAAGATGACTCCGACCCTGGGGTACTGGCCCTGGTGGCGTACGTACTCGGCGATGATGTGCCCCAGGTGGAGTGACTCGCTCTCCACCATAGAATACAGGTATAAGAGCTCCTGTCGGCTCAGGACCCCAGTACTATCTCCACGGCAATTCACTAAGCGGCTGAGAATGGCATGGAGGTACCTGTACGATGCCCTGGACAAGCATGTGGCCTTGGAGATCCTTGGCTCGTAATGTCCCTGGCCACATAGTCTGCTGTACGTGGGCTGGGTAGTCAGGATACCCGGATAATCTGTAGGTAGCAGCGTGTACTCCTCTGTCTCAATTAATGCCTCATCATATAGTCCCATCCGCACTGAGAACTGGGTCATGCTCAAGCTAAAATGTCGACCGAGGGCCTGGAACTGAACAGTATCAACATCGGTAAAACTGTCGTACACCCTGGTCAAACTCAAACGAGGAAAGCACCTTGAGCGTGAGTGATTAGATCGTTGGCTCTTGGATGGACAACAACCTGCTCCAACTCCCTACCGAGAGAAGCTCCTCCACCTTCTCGGCCAACTCTACTCCCCTCTTAATGTCTCGCAATATACTCAAGTCTGGAAACCGGGTCTGTCCAAACCTGAGTTCTGATAATCTCTTGAAACGATCCTGATGCTGGAGTAAAGAGAGATCGATCTGCTCTGGAAGAGGTGAAGTCTCGCGAGGTCGTTTCCAAGCTGCTTTCTTAGCCTTGGAAGCCATATTTGCAAGATTGAAAAGAAAAATAATAAAAAACAATTGAAAAACATAATCTGCAGAAATCCACACGGGCATGTGGAGTCCGCCCGACGATCCACACGGGCATGTGGAATTCCACATGCCCGTGTGGATCGTCGGGCGGACAGAGCCCCACGGCCGTGGGGGCTAAAATCTCGTATTTACATCCTAATTCGTTCTAGATTCTCTTTAAACACATTCGCACATACTTTAATCATTCAAATCAAGCGAAATATTAAAAAAGAATGAATTAAATCAAGATTTGACAAAGAAAAAGGGTTGAAGATTCTTACTGATGGTGTGGATGAGTAAACTTCGAAATCGGCCGGAAAACCTCAAATAAAACCTCAAGGAAGCTCAGAGACGGTCGGGGAAGTGAAAGAGAGCGTTGGAGAGTAGTTTAGAGTGGAAGAATCAAGAGGCACGAGTGAAAACCAAAAGAATATCGCGGCTTTGAAGTTCTGGGAATTCACACGGCCATGTGCCTCTACAATTAGGGTTCACAGGGGCCGGTAAACGCCCCTGTGTGCACTCTGGTTACACTCTGGACTACCTCACATGGCCGTGTGCCTTCATAGTGGAGCTCGCAGGGGCACCCACATGTCCCTGTATGCTCTTGGGAAAACTCTAAGATCTCTGGAAAACTTCACACAGCCGTGTGGAAATCCACACGGCTGTGTACCCAACCTGGCCAAGAACACAAGACCGGCCACAGGGGCACCCTACACGCCTCTGTGGCTTCTCTAGTTCGTCCCGAGAAACTCTAAGTGTTCCACACGGCTGTGTGAAGTATCCACACGGTCGTGTGCCTTTCACAAGCTCTCCCACAGGACCAGCCACACGCCCCTGTGGTTTCTCGGGAAGGAAGGGGACTCTCTGCAGAATTTCCCACGGCCGTGTGAAACATCCACACGGCCGTGTGCCTTAAGACATGGGCACTCACAGGGGCACCCAGATGGCCCCTGTGATGCTCGGGAATGAAAGTCCAAGTTCTGCAAGATTTCACACGGCCGTGTGGAAATTCCACACGGCCGTGTGCCTCTTCTGAGGGTTTTCATAGGGGTAAGGTCACGCCCCTGTGCCCTCTCTAGTTGAGCCCTAATTGGTAACACACGCCCGTGTGGAAATTCCACACGGCCGTCTGTTTTCTCTGGTTTACTTAGAAAATTCACAGACTCTACAGGAAAATTCAAAAACACAAATACAGTAACTAGAGCTTGTAAATAACATAAAAACACGACCAGATACCATGGAAAACATGCTCAACCGACTCAAACTTCATCAATTATCGTTTAGGAACACGAAAACATCAACAATCTATAATAAAATCACAGCACATGCATTAAAAATTCAGGACACCAAAACTAAGACTCTTATTCATGCTAGAACTAAACTAGGTCCTAGAAAAGCTGTAAAACCTTGGGTTGCCTCTCAAGAAGAGCTTGTTTAACGTCACTTAGCTTGACGTACCTGCCTTACCTTACGGGGGTTCATGAATGAAGGTTGCCCTCTTCCCTACAACCTGAAAGCATGCAGAACATAGTCTTTGTAGAGTAGAAGGAGAGTTAGCGATTTTGTTACCACACAATGGTGAAACAACCTTACTCCGTGCTTGCTTATCCCCATTGACCTTGGGGCCTTTCATGTGGCGCCTTCTCGCTCTATTTATCTTTCTTCTCATCTTCTTCATGAGTCCCGGTTCTGGCTTGATTTCCTTCTCGACTAGACCAAGCGACAGTACTTCTTCTTCGATCTCCACGTCTTGGTCCGGTCACCCTTCATATGGATCGGGTTCAACATTTCCTACACATAATCATCAATTAGTTCATCGGTGGTGTCAAGAAAATATAAAGTATCATCAAAGCCAAGAGAGTGTCCAAGTCGGCGAGGCGGTATGTAAGCTTGTCGTCTCCAACTCGCAATGTGAACTCCCCGCCGTCCATGTCAATAAGAGCCTTGGACGTGCGCAAGAAGGGCCTTCTAAGGATCAATGGCACCTCGACATCCTCATCGACGTCTAACACCACAAAGTCCACAGGAAATATGTATTTGTCCACTTTCACCAACACATCTTTCACAATCCCCCTCGGATGCCTCACCGATCGGTCCGCAAGTTGAAGTGTCATCTGAGTCGGTCTAGGTTCGCCCAAGCCTAGCTTTTGGAAGAAAGTGTAGGTCATGACATTGATACTTGCCCCCGAGTCGGCCAATGCCATCTCTTCACCCAAGTTGCCAATGTTGCACGGTATAATGAAACTTCCGGGATCTTTTCTCTTACTCGGCATGTTCTTTTGCAATACGGCCGAGCAATTGGCATCAAGGATCACAGATGCATTCTCCTCCAATTTTCTCTTGTTGGTCAAGAGGTCCTTCAAGAACTTCGTGTACTTATCCATTTGGGCCAATACCTCCTCAAACGGTATGTTAATGTGCAACTGCTTAAACACACCCAGAAATTTCTTGTATTGTTAGTTTTCTTGGTCATTCTTCAATCGTGAAGGATAGGGGATCCTCGACTTGTAGGGTGGGGGTGCCACCTCTTTTTCCTTTGATGTTTCTTCCCTTATCTCCACAACCTCGGGTGCTTCTTTTGTCTTCTCTAGAGGGAGATTTCTCTCGACCTCCTTTCCACTTCTCAAGGTAATTTCCTTCAATTGCTCCCTCGGATTGGTCTCCGTATTACTAGGCAAACTACCTTGAGGTTTATCCGCCAATGTCTTCTCAATTTGCCCCACTTGATTCTCCAAATTGTGTAGGAAGGCGGTGTGATTGCGAAGTGTAGCTTCTACCGACTGAAATCTAGCATCCGATGATGCAACAAACCTCGTGAGGGCTCTCATGATCAGTCATCTTCTCCTTTAGCCCAGTCACTCGGCTTTCTAAGTTCGGTGCTTGTTGACCTTGAAATCCCGGTGGTGCATTATTCTTCTGTTGTGACTGCCCTTGATTGCTTCATGAGAAATTCGGGTGGTTCTTCTAACCCGGGTTGTAGGTTCCACTGTACGGGTTGCCTTGGCCTTGTCCTCTATAAGCATTGCCCACAAAATCGACCTGTTCCACCGCACTAGTGCCTCCAATAGCAATAAGGCAGTCGCTCGAAGCGTGACCTCCCCCACAACCGTTACAAGTAGTGATGGCCGCAACTCTTGGTAAAGCTAGAGCATTTAGCTTCTTACTCAATGATTCCACCTGTGCTTCCAACGATGTAACTGTGTCTATTTCATGAATTCTGGCCACCTTCTTTCGGCCTCGTATGTTCCATTGATAGCTATTCATAGCCATCTCTTCAATAAGGTGCCGGGCTTCACCGAGAGTCTTGCTTCCTAGAGTTCCTCCTGCCGCTGCATCTAAGAGTTGCTTGGTACTTGGATTCAGTCTATTGTAAAAGATGTGAATGATCATCCACTCGGGGAATCCATGTTGCGGGCATTTTCGAAGGAGCTCCTTAAACCTGTCCCATGTCTCGAATAGAGACTCCAATTGCATTTGCATGAAGGATGAAATCTCATTCCAGAGCCTCGCTGATTTTCCCGGAGGAAAATACCTAGCCAAGAATGCCTCGGCCATCTCCTCCCAAGTAGTGATAGATGCTCTCGGTAATGAATGAAGCCAATGTCTTGCTTTTCCCTTCAATGAAAATGGGGAGGCTCTCAAGCAAATCGAGTCATCCGTCACTCCATTGATCTTCAACATGTCGCACACTTCAAGGAAGTTCTCTATATGGTTGTTGGGATCTTCATTGGTCAACCCATTAAATTGCACGAACTGTTGCAACATCTAAATGAACGATGACTTCAATTCAAAATTCATTGCCGTGATTGGGGGCCTCACAATGCTCGATTGGGTCCCTATAACTGCGGGTCTAGCAAAATCGGACAATGTCCTCTGTTGTTCATTCTATTCCGCCATTGCTTCTGACCCTTCTGTATCAATTTCGGCTTGATTGGACTGTTCTTCCACAGGTTCTTTCCCTTTTCGATGTGTTTTTCTACCAATTTCCAGGTCTCCTTCAATGAGAATCAAAGGGTTCCCACAGGTCATAACCTGGAGCCAAAAACAAGAAAAGAAAACAAGTAAGAACGATGATAGATAAAGAAAGTGCGAAATAGAAAATGAAGTGAATAGCTAAAATAGCAAAAACAAGTATAAAAAATACGCCTATTCCCAGGCAACGGCGCCAAAAACTTGACATGACCCTTGCGTGTATCCCGAAAGTGCATGGGCTTATCGAAATAATAAATTTTACGCTGGTGAGTGGGTAGTCGTATCCATAGGGAATAGTTATTTAAGGCACGAGATTTCACTATTTAGCTAAGCGGTGTACGATGAGTGTGAAGAGAATCAATGAGTGAGTGTGAAAGCAATTATAAAGAGACAAGAAATAAAATAGAGAGATGGAAGGTAAGAGAGTGCAAGTAGGAGTAAATAGAGAAGGACAAGCAATGAGTAAAGTTGGGTACCCGGACAAGCTACCCTTAGGACTTATGCTTCTAGTGCAAGACAATGCTATTATACTTTCCTATTGATGTTAATTGAGTCGAGGAAGTCCTTAAACACACGGTCCCAAACCTAAGGTCAGCCGTGACTAACCCCGATACTATGCCCTGGCATTAGGTTTCACTACGACCCTTGACTCTTGTTGACCTGTCAACTAAGCCCTAGGGGAGTCTATCTTTCTAAGCCTCACACTGCGTGGGATTGCTTTAAGTTCTAAGGATTCCTAGTGATAAACCCTGTTCCTATGTATAGTTCTAACCATTTGGTCTAGGTGAAAGAACCTTAGTCTAAATTAAGCCCCAGCACTAAGATTCACTTTAACCCTTCACTCTGTTGCTCGCGCAACTAAGCCCCAGGGGAGTTTATCTCCTAGCACTTCACTCTATCTTGACCGCTAAGAAATCATGGAACACAGAGGTAGGGAGAATCACACCAGAGGGGAAAGGGGATGTTTCTCTACCTCATGACTCACCCTCTCGACCCTCTTCAATCCTAAGTAGTCTAACCCTATAGGAGTTGTCACACCTCCAAAGGATAACCTAGATTGTTCTCAACCCTAGTGTCACAGATACGGGAAAACAATTACAAGATGCAATTAAGATTGAAACTCAAATTTATTCATCAATAATGGAAAAGCATAATAACAATGTCAAAGAAACATAATAATCCTAGAGTTTACAAGTCTGAATACCCACAAGGGATTTAGCTCATCATGGAGCTACACAAATCCATCAAAATATAAAAGTGAAAACAAATTGAAAGCATAGATGAAAATCCTCTTGCATATGATGTGGCCGTGGTCTTGTGCGGCCACCGGACATCGATGACGATGCCGATGACGCGCTTCGATCCTCCACAAAAGTCCTCTCTAAATCCTAGCTGCAACCTTCCAGAAGTTGGGAGAAAAGATTGGCCAAAAGATGTGTAAAAAGTCTCCAAATCGGGCTTTTATAATGCTGAGTTGCGGCTTTAAATAGGCTGAAATCAGGATTTCACACGGCCGTGTGGAATTTCCACACGCCCGTGTGAAGTTGCTGGAATGCTGATTTTCGGCAGACAGTGAACAGTAACGTGCTACATCATTTTTGCTACAGTAACGTACTACAGTGTTGCTGCAATACCTTGCCGAAACGCTCCCGAATTCACCATTCTTCATCGAGGCCATTGAATTGGGCACACAATTTATGGTAGATTGTGCCGATTGCTTCAAATCTCCTTATTGATGAAGTTGTCCTAAGCTACACGAGTTAGACTTATTGTGAATGTGACTGTCCTTGTGCCCCTCCAAAGGAGGTTGGCATACACTCACAAGTCTAGGCTCGTGCCTTGTTCCTTGCTTGGTCTGAAAACTACCCAACAACGACAAACATGATCTAACTTTGTTTTTCTTCTTCAAATTAGCTCCACAAACCTACAATGCACAAAAGCACACAAATGCAAACAATTTAGTGATAAAATCTGATAAAAGAGATGCTCATTGTAAGATAATAACGCTTCGCGGTACTATAACACAAGCACTTATCAGAAACACCGCAAAAGGCAACAAATTTTTAGAAATAACTTTATCACCATCCTTTAAAACATATGTGCTTAACATGGTTGAAAAGCCACTACCATCACGTCTCTTCATGAGCAAACAACAAAACAAGGCAACCATTCTTATTTCAACAAGACTATAAATACAGAACACGATAACAGTATACATGTGTCTAATGATATCTTTTAGAGTCATAAGTTCAAAAGTTAAGAAAATGGCAACGGAGTGGTGCTCTTTAATGACGCTGCTTTGCATATCAGCTTATAAACAGAGATGATGGAAGAGATGACCTCCGAAGAAACAATAGGTCTAAGATTCCAGACCAGATCTAAACTAAAATTAGACCAAAAGAGGGTAAAAAAGACATTTGGCATATATATTTTCTAAATAACATAGTGCTATGACTCTAGACTCTACTTTCAACCCCAAAACCTCTGATAAAAACCTCATATAATCATAATGGTGGTGGATGAAAGTAGTTGACTTGGGGAAGAAATCTGATAAGAGAGGTAATTGGGTTATTACAAAGGCAAGAGCATGGAGCGGGCCTACATGATTGGCTGCCAGGGTTGAAGCCCCGGCTAACCGGCTGAAAAGTTTTGGAAAAACTCTGTCTGACAAGGTTTAAACCTTGCCAAATTATGAGGGTATCCCAGGTCGATTAAAGTAAAGCCCGCACTAGTGTGGCTAGAGCCGTGGTTAGGGCCGTAGGCCTAAGGAGTTAGGATGGTGCAAAATTGGATCCTTGATAGTTAAAGCACCTCACGCCTAAGATTATGAGAATATGGAGTTTTAAATTTGTAAATGTTTTTTTGAAAAAAAATGACATCTTTTCACTTAAAAGAAACACGTTTCACCAGGTGACGAGGCACCGTTTCTTTTTCTTTTTTTCCCCCAAAATTTAGCCACCTCCTTCATTATTATTCCCCAAAACTAAAATATCTAACCCTTGTTTCCCCAAGTCCCCTTTTTCCCAAATTCACCTCTGAAATTCCATCTGAACACCAACCACCACCAAATCACTACCAGAGTTACCCGTTGTTCCACACCGCCATGGGCGCCGCCATTATGCCGAAAATCATTTTGCTTAATGTTTTTCTTTTATTTTCTTTATAATTAAAGCTTTCTTTATTTTTCCCCTCTTTTGTAAATAAATGACCAATAAGTATGAAACCAAAGAAAAAAATTAATCAAAAATTTGAAATTAAATCCCACCAAGAAAATTCAACAAAGAGTAATATACAAGAAAAGTTCATTGATGGATTTGGTGAATTAATTTGCCAAACTCCAATGGAAAAGGTGTCGTAACAATGAGAAAATCACACTTTTTTTTGGAAGTAAGCAAATTGATTATCAACTTAAAAAGTATAAAATCAATGCCTCAACAAGGAGCAATAGAAAATTGAAAATATTCATATCCATTAGACTACTTTCTCCATTTTTTAAATATCAAACCATTAAGAACTAAGGTATACATACCGCAATCAGATGCTAAGAAGTTTGCTTTTTAATGATCAAGTACCTCATATGTCAAACAAATGCCTCCCAACCCTAAAGTTTGGAACATTTGTACATTGTTATGGTGGGAATGATCCTATATCAACATGCTCAATCTTTCGTGATGCTACCTTGGATTTTAAGCCTGAATGACTGAGTTTGTCTTCCACCCATCTTTGAAGAAAAAGAAACAAAAATCCTTCATTTGCAAAAGCAGATTTAGCAGACATCATGTGATGGCAAAGTGATGGTAAAATTATTATTATTTTGTGTTTCTTCAATGTACATGGGTAAAATAACAAAATGCAGTAGTTTGCCTAAAGTTTGTGAAACAGATAGACCAAATCCTATTTTTGCTGTTGCATGATGTGTTATAGCGAAAATATCTGAGATTTATCTCCATAAAATATAGATAAATAAATCAATAGAAAATGCAATGTAATTACTAAAAAATAAAACTATCCACCCAACAAAAAAAAATCAATAAATTAATGCTTAATCCAAAAGCAAGATTCAAATTATCACTAAACTGATCTTGGTAGAGTTCAACCATTCCACTTCAATAGCCAGAATATATGCCTGAGGCACCATAGAAACTTGAGAGTACTGTATTTAAGAAAAATGATAAGTATACTCATGAACAACTAAAAGGAAAGGTCGACAAGTGAATTGTTCAACGAGTTGTAACCTTTCAAAGAAAGCAAGGTGATTGACAGTTAAAAACATCAACTTGCACAGCTTGAGAGTCCAACAAAACTTGATAATCACACAAGTTTATTATTAGCATCAACATAAACTTTTCAAAAGAAACATAACTAGAAAAGGACATCTTTTTCCCTAAAAAATATAAAGAGTCAGATGCGATTTTTTCAAATTATTTGAAATCAATTTCAAAATCAAATATTTCTCATCGATGTAGTAGACAAAGACACATGATGGCATGCCCAAGCCATGGGGGGCGATGATAAGCAAACACGAGATCCTCACACAGATAACGGTATTAATAAATGCACCTAAAATCAAGAAAATTCTCAGGAAAATGATAAAAACAAAAAGCAATAAAAGAACAAGACGAGGTTTAGAACTAGGTTTTCTCACTATGCTACCAAATGCCTTATGAAGTCTCTAATTCTATTGCCTCTTTTTTGTTAATTATTTTTGTATTTTTATTTTTAAAAAAATAAAATGGATAAAAACGATGTCCATAAGTCCATTGAAGGTTAATAGTACCACATAAGTGTGAGTGGTGTGAGCTAAACTGCATTTTACAGTAGTATAAAATAATATAAAATAAATTATTTTACTAGTTTGTTAATATATTTTTTTAATTATCAAAATTTATTTTTTCAACTTTGTATCCACTAGTTTTGGAAAAAATGAATAAACACTTAAAACTATAATAGGTCAACAATAAAAAATATTAGGGATACAATGCAAATAGGATACAACAAACGAAAAAGAGAAATAAAATAAAATAGTAACAATGTGATGTTTGGATATGTTGAACTGCTAGAGATAATTAAGCTTTTGTACAACAAAAGATGAGAGAGGTAAGCCAGGACTTTCGAGAAATGGCCACCAGCTCTTGGATATCAAGAATGATTACTCGGTTTTTCAATTAAGGGCCAAGACATCCAACATGAGCAAAGAAAGTCAAAACTGTTTTGTCTATTTATTGTCATAAAATTCAAATCTTTTGAATGATGGAAGAAGAAGAAAGGCAGCTTGGGTTAAAAAAGAATAGAAAGTACAAAATTAAGTGACAATATGGTTCAAAGCTGACATTAATACTATTTCTTAAAAAGTAGACAAGACCTGGCGCCAGTTTTCCCCCAAATAGTAGGGCAAGTATGGAATTTTTCATAAAGTTCATTGACGGAGTTACACCTATGGACCAAACCGGTAAGAAAAATAAAAAAGAAGGGACTGTCTATCAAATTCAAATGTTAGCTGGACTATCCGGAAAATTTTGAAACTTCAGGAACTAAAAGTAATTTCCCCTTATTTATACGTCTCAATCATTTAACGAATGTCACATTTGTATTGGTAAATGACACCAAAAAAAAAATTTAAATATATTTATAAAATATTTATTTATAATAAAAGTAGCAGTGGTATTTGTGTTAGATATATTTTTAACGGAAATGTATATTGTGAATAATTAAAACGATGAATGAAATTACTATGGGTCCCGTATCATAGTATTAACTATTATGGAAAATAATCTAATAGATATGAATTTAATAGATTGGTGAGATGCGGTGAACATAATACCTTGGATAGTGTAACGATTGAAGATGCACCAAGTTTTAGAATATTTATTTTGATATAATATAAATGTTTATTATTGATTTTTTTTCCAATGAAAGTTTAATTAAAATTAAATATCAAGTTTTTGTTAATAAAAATGCACTTCGAATTCAAAGGATGAAAAAAAGGCTTGTTAGTTGTCTTGGAAATATTTATGTTTTATTTTCTAAATTGGATTCATCAATGCAAAAAAATGAAGTGGTCAGTTTAAAGTCACACGTCAATGGGCTAGAGAAAAATAATCAGCGATAATCCCAAGTGATTAATCTACAACAAGTTCTGACATCTATTATTTTATTACTAAATAGGTGACTTCCTAATGAATATGTCAATGATGTTAAAAAAAAAAAAAGCAAATTGCTTGATCAATCTAGAGAAAAGTTTTTTTTAATTATAAATTATGATGTTAGCTTTTCAAATTAGATTTTGGGAAAAATGAGCCTAAAAGAGTTTTGATAGTTATAGATAATAATAGGGTGTTGATTTGTTGAATCAAAGCTATCTTGATTATTTGTTAGGACATTTACTCATAAAGTTTCATCTTTTAACTTTCAAAAAAATTATATTGAAGTTGTAATATAAATGATAATTATTAGACCAAAATAAAATAAAATAAATAAATTATTTTACTATTTTGTTAATATATTTTTTAATTATCAAATTTTAGTTTTTCAACTTTGTATCCGCTAGTTTGAGAAAATGAATAAACAATTAAAACTATAATAGATCAACAATAAAAAAATATTAGGGATACAATGCTAATAGGATACAACAAATGAAAAAGAGAAATAAAAGAAAATAGTAACAATGTGATGTTTGGATATGTTGAACTGTTAGAGATAATTAAGCTTTTGTACATCAAAAGATGAGAGAGGTAAGCCAGGACTTTCAAGAAATGGCCACTAGTTCTTGGATATCAAGGATGATTACTCAGTTTTTCAATTAAGGGTCAAGACATCCAACATGAGCAAAGAAAGTCAAAACTGCTTTGTTTGATTATTGTTATAAAATTCAAATCTTTTGAATGACATGAGAAGGGCGATAAGCGCCTGTGGTGCGTGAGTTAATTACAACATTACCAGTGAGTTAATTCCTCTAACAAGGATTCGAACTCTCACCACTCCACACGCCACACGAGACACTTTATTTTGGTGCCACTAACCACTTGAACAACTAGCTTTGGCAATAACATGAAATATTCTCCTATATAATATCTTAAAATAAATATTTTATTAATTATTTTTGGGTTAAATTAATTCCATGCGCAATTATAAAAACTCTCAAAAGAGCATTAAAATTCTATAGGTTATATGATTGAGCCTTATACTAACCCATATTTTTGAACTTTTTCCCCATTGTGCCTTTTTTGAAATAAAATTATTAAACATAAAAGTGTGCGAACAATTAACCATTAAATAAATAAAAAAAAGTTTTCTCAATAGCAATTGAGTGGAAAAGAGTTGGATATTAAGTTTAAAAAACCATAATTTTCAATATTCAGATTTCCTGCTTAATTATAATTTTATAATTATTTATACTATTAATGAACAAAAACTCCGTCTAAAGTTAAGGTATTCACAAAAAGCCCCCATGAGTTTTAGTATTCACAGATGATCCCTCCTTTTCAGTACACATGCATTTTATGTCCATTCTATTGCTAACTCCGTGATGTTTGAAAGGAAAATACTTAAATGCCCAGGCACACTTATCCATGCCTTGTCATCATCTCTTCACATTGGGGTTCAAGTGGTTGAGACTTAAATACTACATTTTAATTTAACATTGTTCTGCTCTTGTTTCCTAATAATAGTTAAAACTTATGGGTATGCTGTGTAATCACAGTGAATAATCGCAACGATGAAAGACACATCTATGCCATGACATACACAACAAGATAGAGGAAATTGTTGAAGAGTCTTGCAACCTTGTGATCATACGAAAGTGAACGACCGGAACCCCTGCCAAGGAGTTTCTTCAAAGGAGTGTAAACAACGAGAAACCTTTGGAAAAGGTCCCATCAAGGAGTCTTAACCAGTGGAACCCTCCGCCGAAGTTCCCGTCGAGGAGTCTCAACCATCGGAACCGTCTGCCAAAGTTTCCGCTAACGAGTCTCAACCATAGGAACCCTATGTCAAAGGTCCCATTGACGAGTGTCTGCCATTAAAACCCAAGGAAGTTGCCACCGAGGGATGTGAACCACAACCCACCACCATTAACCTGGGAATTTCCTCACCTGTGGCACTCTCCAACCTAGTCAAAGAAAGCAAAGATGGTGTTGTTAAGGAGGTTTCCTCCACTGAGGTACCGTGCACTAAAGATAAACTCCTCATAACTGGTAAGTGTCCCATTGAAACTATTGATTTACAAACTGAAGTAAAAGAACTGTAGATCCCTAAAATTGAAGTTCTCGATGAAACCAAAGATGATGTTCAAGAAAAGTAGAAGATGTATCCATTGCGTCATTAGTCCTTGTTCTTGACATACAACCTATAAGTCAACGGGTTTTCTACCATGGAACAAATGTCCCGTATGTTAAATAACATAGAATAAGAAACAATCAACGTGTTTCTCAACTTTACGATCGACATGTAAGTATCCTTGTTAACCGGTTTTATTTTCATTTACAAATTAATGTTTTCACTTAAACATTACTGTTCTCATTTAAAATTTAATGTTTCCATTTAAATATTACTCTTTCTGTTCAAAGGATATTTACAATGAGAGCAAAGAACACGAGGGCATGACCATCACATTTGCATCCGCATCAACAATAATATCAACACTAGCACTATTTGGCAGATGATATATATTGGACATACGCTAAAAGCCAATTTCTGAATTAATGAGAAAAATAGTTCGGTGTGCATCAGGTGTGACAAACCTCATATTGACAGTGGAAACTTCAAGCTCCCATTTCTGGCATATCTCGTCTAGTATTGACTCCCAAGGAGTCAACATTGTGAACTGGAGGACTCTGCCCTCCCCCTTATACCTGGCAACTAGGCAAAAGGTATCTATTGACAAAACCCAAGCAAGGTAGATGGAAGAAGAACCGTATACAAGGGTAGAAGGAAGGAAAACCCTAACTAAACCAAGAGGAATCTAGGAAGTCAAAGTTCCAAAGTGCAAGACAAAATTAAAGCAAGGGTGAAGAGACAAAAGTATCTTGCGAAGATGGAGAAAAAAAAAACCAACAAAAAAGATGATGGAAGAAGAAGTAAGGCAGCTTGGGTTAAAAAAGCATAAAAAGTACAAAATTAAGTGCCAATATGGTTCAAAGCTAACAATAATACTATTTCTTAAAAAGTAGACAAGACCTGGCGCCATTTTCCCCCCCAAATAGCAGGGAAATATGGAATTCTTCATAAATTTCAGTGACGGAATTACATCTAGGTACCAAACAGTAAGCAAAATAAAAAAAGGGACTATCTGTCAAATTCTAATGTCAGAGGGACTATTCAAAAATTTTGAAACTTCCAGGGACTAAAAAGTAATTTTCCCTTATTTATACGTCTGGATCATTTACCTAATGTCACATTTGTATTGGTAAATGATACCAAACAAAAATAATTTAATATATTTATGAAAATATTTATTTATAATGAAAATAGCAGTGGTATTTGGGTTAGATACATTTTTAACGAAAATTTATATTGTGAATAATTAAAATGATGAATGAAATTACTATGGGTCCCATATCATAGTATTAATTATTATGGAAAATAATCTAATGGATAAGAATTTAATAGATTGGTGAGATGTGGTGAACATCACATAGTTTTGACATCTATTATTGAATTACTAAATAGGTGACTTACTAATGAATTTCTCAATGATGTTAAAAAAAAAAAAAAGAAAATTGCTTGATCAATCTAGTGGAAAGTGCTTTTTTTTAATTATAAATTATGATGTTATTACCTTTTCAAATTAAATTTTTGGAAAAATGAGCCTAAAAGAGTTTTGATAGTTATAGAGAATAATATGGTGTTGATTTGTTGAATCAAAGCTATCTTGATTATTTGTTAGGACATTTACTCATAAAGTTTCATCTTTTGACTTTCAAAAAAATTATATTGAAGTTGTAATGTAAATGATAATTATTAGACCATAACAATTTTTTTTTGGTCTTTCTTTAATAGGATGCAGATGGCAAAAGTGAGCCAAATAACTCTCCGAATGTAAACAACTTTTCAAATTCATGTTTTTAACCAGATATGGTTTAAGGTATATAGGCTTTTATTGTTGTTGAATTTATCTTAATTATATATTACTGTTAATTAACTATATATTGTCATTAATTAGACAGGAATAAATGATGAAGATTGATATATATATATATATATATATATATATATATATAAAAAATTAATGAAACATAATAACTATATACAAATTTATGACAGCCCTCACATGATGCATTTCAATTAGCAATCGAAAAACCTAACTCCCTCCCTCTACTCTGCCACGAAGAAAGCCAATCGCCCCATCTTCATCTGCACCATTGACCACCCCGCCTCACTCTGCGCCGCCACAAAGAAAGCCGGGGAGGAGATAAGCCACAACTACAACCATATCTACGTTCTCTCCATCACCGACCTTCGTTTCTTCACCGTCTACAGTCCTTGCAGTTCGCCAGACATGGCATACTTCTCCTTCACTAGCAATATTCTCCATGGCAAGCCAATCACCATCTATAGCGGTAAAGATCAGGTGGATCTAGCCCATGATTTCTCCTTCATCGATGGCATCATCAAGGTTTGTATCCCATCCTCCGACACTGCCGAGAAGAGCACCGGCACCCATGGCAAGAAGCATGGTATGGCCCTGTATTTATTTAATAATGAAAGCAAACAGGGTTCTATCCGATTTTGATCCGCCCGGCCGGTTCGCCTGGTTTGGTCGCGTTTGGCCGGTTCACGTCTTGGTCAACAAATCGATTAAAACCATACTATCGACCGGTTTCCTATTCTACCTATCCGGTCCAATTTGAACAGCCTTGATTGAGATCATTTTCTTCCAAACAAATAGTATTTGATATCTTATTGTTAAGCAACTTTTTATTAGACAACGCACTGCTTCATTTTGTTTTGTGTTTGCTATATGATTGATGACCTATAAAAACTTTTCTCTTGTGCCTTTAGATTTGACCAATAAAATTTATTTTATGTAATTGTGATTTACTATTATAATTTTTACCTATCATCCGTTAAACTGCATCAAGTGAAAAACGTTATTCAAATAAATTTAATTTAAAAATTGTAAAATCAATCTTTTACTTAAGGTAAATAAGAAAAGTCTTTAGAATAGTTATATAACATATCGATGGATGGTGAGTAATTTGCCATTACAAAATAGGTATATAATAATAGAGTACTTATCAATGTAGATATTCTAACAGTATTATACTTGTAAAATTTTCAAATTTGACTTAGAATTGAAGATATAGTGATAGAAGTCTCTATCTATATGGATTTTAACTACAAGCTTTATTCAATCAATATATTGACAAAAGGATATTGCAATGGTTGTAATTTTTGTTAGTATAGATCTATAGCATCAAAAGATAATTTAACAAATATTTTACTAATTTAATGGGGTCTATTGCTAGCCAGTATGTATGAAACTAGCTATAGCGACAAAATTTAAGGTTTTATTACTAGAATTTTTGCGTTAGTATATAAATTTTTTTAAGCTATAATATAAGTTCAAACTAATGTTTTGATCTATGCAGTAACGTTGCATTGTAATTGCAATGCTTATTTATTTATTTATGTTAATATTTTTGTATTTATGTTGATTTGAGGATGGTCAAAGGAGATCTACATATTTGTTTTGTGTTGTTTGCCTACATAACTTTGAAAATTACCTTGATTATGTCTATATCTTTAATAAAATCAAATGTCATGTATATCCCTTCAGGTAGCAAATGTAATTATTGTTTGAAAAGGTGGTAATCTTACATTTCGGGGGTAATGTGTGTTTTTTTTTTTTCTATTATATCCCTCAAGTTCAATATAATCTCCAAAATACCAACTTTTAACAATTTTAAAAATAAAAAAATCAAATATTTTCTTGGAGATAAAAAAACATTTGTGATTAATTTATTTTCAAATATTAAATAATTAAGTTGGAGGAAAAATTATATTTATTTAAAATAATCAAGTTTGATTTAATTATTACTTTTTTAGGAAATTAACTAGTTAAAATTTTTATATTAATAAAAAATTAAATACTTTAAACATTAAATTTATTTTTAAAAAATAACACAAAATTTTTATTAGTCAAAACATTTAGTATTTGCATTAGTAAATGTTTTAAACTTTAATTTATTTGACAGCTATTAAGTAAATATATTTTAGTAAAATGATAATTGACAATTTAAAATTCTTAGCTAACCAAACGTGGTAATGTTATATTGCAAGCATATTACTGCATTGTCAACGAAATATAAATTGAGCATATTCTCATCAAGATAAATCAGGAACAACACTCCTTGTAATCCTATTATAAACGATAATGTCAGATTCCATGACCAAAATGACCTTTAATATTCAATTTGTTTTGCATAAACACCCTTTCATATCATACCACAATTTTAAAATATATTAAAAATTTTATAGAGATTGATTTTGAAATAATAATAAAACTATAATTTATATAGATTCCCAAACTACGGTTAGCAATGTTAATGTGTTATTTAAATAGAACTAATAAAACTAGCTTAAGTGTATTTTAGAGTATATATGCAAATATATTAACTTAATTTCTATTCGAAGTATTTTTCACATTTAGATGTAATAAATAAATTAAGTTTGGTTTCTTTAGTGGTATATATGCAAATATTTTTACTCATTAAAAACACAATAATATATTTTGGCATAGTAGAATATATATGGAATTTTAAAGGATATGTACAAAATTTAGAGTGTGTTTGGCGTGATGGAAAGTTCTCACTTTTAAAGTAACACTATGGGATCATTTCCAAAATTTGGTATATTATCTATTTATTTATTTGCAAGCAAAGTTATCGTCCCCAGGGAATTTTTTTTTCTTGACCTGTGACAAAGTCCTTCCATTAGATTAGGCTATGGAAATCTCTCTCAAAACTGCCCTCATCTTCAATGAAGAACTAGTTGTTAGAAATATTTTCAAAATATATGAGAATAATGTTAGATTAGGCTATGAAAATCTCTTTGACAAATGCCTTCGTATTCAATGAAGAGCTAGTTGTTAGAAATATTTTCAAAATATAGGAGAATAATGTCATGTAAAATTTGGATTTACTTCAAATTTTATGAATTAATTATTGAAATTGTTAGTTATTAGTTTAAAAGATGAATCCATTATTAGTTTAAAAGATGCATCTGTTATCAATTTAAAGAGATGAATTAATTTTTCATTTAAAGAAATGTATCCGTTATCGCTTTTAAAGATGCGTCAGCTATTAATTTGAATTTTGAAGAGATGAGAGTCTCCATGTTTATAAATTCCCCTTATCTCTTAGACTTAAATATAAGATTATCTCTTGCCTTATCTTTGAGAATTCAATATCTTAAGATTTCTAACAACTTGCTGGTCTCTATGGTGAAAAATTCAAATGATTGAATATGTGGGTGCAACATAAATTTGATTGGGGCTTCGTTATATCTTGAAGGCTATTTCTACTTTTTCTTTTGCATACCAAATTTGGTGCAAGTGAATTAAGCCTAAAGGAGAATGGTAATTCAAGGCACGCTTTTAAGCCTTTTCCAAATTCTTCTTCCTAAATGCTTTCTAACATTCTTTAGGCTTGATAATGGCTTCAATACTATGACAGATGGCTACTAACTTTTAGGAACTAGATTACGGAGTTAGAAACAGTTGACGAAACAAGGAAAAGGCAAAAGTAGGACAACAACAATTATTCTTGTTGGGTTTTTTTTTTTAACACTATGTCTGATCCTCTCTTTAACACCTATGTTCATGTCTCTATAGCAAAATAATTGTCAGAAAAATTAGAAGTTAGATACATGAGTGAGGATGCAACTAAAAAAAAGATTTTGGTGACTAAGTAGAACAACTTCAAAATAATTGATAAAAAATTAGTCATGGAGCAATTTTGAGAAATTGAGAAGTTGTTTAATCATTTTAAATAGTATGTTATGAAAATAGATAATTCATTATTGTGTCCTCAATTAATGATAAGCCTCATCCTTCATCGAAAGATTTCAAAAGAGCTTTGAAACATAAAAAGAAAGATATTTCTCTTGAAGATCTTGCCAATAGTTTGATACTAGAAGAGGGAGATAGAATAGAAAATGAAAAGGATAAAAAAATTCAAGCATCAGATGTTCATGTCTTAGAGGAAGGAAAGTCAAGCAAGCTCAACATGCCTTTCAAGAACGATAAAAAATCCCTCAAGATTCAAGGTAAACAATTCAAGAATAAGAAAGGTCCATGCTTTCATTGTGGTAATCCTAGGCGTGGCAAAAAGGAATCACAACACCAAAATATGTCTTTAGCTGTGTCTTTTAATTATTTAATGGTGTAAAAATGGCACCAAAAGTTAGATTGAAGATTCGTCGGCAATGTACCAAAAATCAGCGGTGTTTTTATAAACACCACTATTTTAGTGGCACTTTTCAAATCAACCGTCGTGACTTTAGTGGTGCTTTTCATAACAAACATCACAAACTTAGTGGCATTTTGGATATCATTTACTGATGTTTTGCAAGAAAAACTGTAACTAATTAGCTGTGTTTTCTAAAAAGCACAGCTAATTTGTGCTATTTTTCTTTTAAAAAAGGTAAATTAGTGGCACTTTTACAAAATAAGCACAACTAATTTTTTTTTTGTCTTAGTTTTCATTACTTCTTGTCTTTCTAATTTTTTTATATTTTTTTTCTAATTTGTTTTTTCTTCTCTTTTCTTGTTGTTGTTGTTGTTTTCTTCTTCTTTTTTTTTGTATTTTTTATTATTCTTCACATATCCTAGCTTCATCATCATCATCTTCATCTTCTCCTCTAAACTTCTTCTTCCTCCTCCACTTTCTTTCTTCTCCTAGTTTCCTCTTCTTTTTTGCGTCCTCTTATTTTCTTCTCTAGCTTCCTCTTATTTCTTGCCTCTTCCACCATTCTCTTCTTCCTTCCCTCTTCCTCATCTTCCTTATCACTTTTCTTTTTCTTTTGCCAATGGAAAGGGGGTATTTATAAAAAAATCAAAAACCTAAGGAATTTAGCAGCTAAATTTAAATTTTTGGCACCTAGCCTTGAATTTAAATTTTATAGCAAATGTGGCCAAATTTAAATTTATATAAAAAATTCTTTTTGCAACATTTTTATAGCAAACATCACTAAAGTAGTAAATCAATTTAGAAATATTTATAATATAATGTCATTTATTCTAAAAAATTCCGCTCAAGAAATAAATCAATTAAACAATATTTATGATTTAGTAGAGTTTCTACAATAAATGACACTAAATCATTAATATTGTTTAATTGATTTATTAATTTAGCGGCATTTACTAGAAAAAAATGACGTTAAAATGTAAACTTTAAATATAAAATTAAATTTGTACAGAATTTTTAGCATTGATTATTTTTTAAAAACACCACTAAATTTAAACTTTTGGAACATGGCGCCGAATTTAAATTCTTTTGAAAATGACACCAAATTTAAATTTAAATTTAAAAATTCATTTTTGTGTCACTTTTATAATAAATGCCACTAAAGGAATAAATTAATTTAGAAATATTTATAATTTAATGGCATTTATTCTGAAAAATGCCGCTAAAGGAATAAACTAATAAAAAAATATTAATAATTTCTCTTTGTTTATTTTATAAACGCCCGCTAAAATGAAATTTTTAAATATAAATTTAGATTTGCGGATAAATTTAGCGGTATTTATTTTAAAAACGCTACTAAGGTATAAATATTTTTTAATTGATTTATTAATTCAGCAGCAGTTTTCTTTACGAACAACACTAAATTGAAAATTTTAGACAGAAGTTTACATTTAGAAATAACTTTAGCAGCGTTTATTGTTGGAAACACCACAAAAGGCAGCAAATTTTTAGATGTCTTCCTTTGTCCTTTAGACACATCACCATCGTTTCCAACGTATGTGCTTAACATTGTTGAAAAAGCCACTAGCATCATGTCTCTTCATGAGCAAACAACAAAACAAGGCAACCATTCTTATTTCAACAAGACTATAAAGAGGTAGCTTTGCATATCAGCTTATAAACAGAGAATTCCTACACTCATTCAAGGCGCAAAATAGTAGTGAGGCAGTAGAAAGACCAAGGATAGAACCCTAGACGAAGGGAGTATCTTTGAAGGGTGTGTTCAATTGGAGGGATTTGGAGTACCATGATCTCCATTGTCAATTTACAGCAAGCTAAGAACCCAAAATGATGTAAAAATAAAAGTCTTCCTAGGTCAATTTGTACCATTTGATGCTGGAAGCTTCCCCAACAAACCCAATCACTTTAGTAAAAAAAAAAAAGGGTAAAAACTCTTAGGACCTTTCTTTTGATTGCATCTAATCATCAAGTGTTCCAAACAAAACATAAGTAAATGATATGATGATAAAGATAAAATCTCTCGTTCACTAAGAAGCTAATAAGAAAGTGGCAAGAAAGAAAAATACAACCAATACCCTCTCATATATGCTTGGACCATAAATAGGTAAAATAATATAAATATGATTTTATTGCAAGAATGACCAGATTTCTTTTGCATTTAGATTTTCAACAATGCTGCCTCTTGGAAAGCATTCATATATTCCTCTTATTTAGCACTTCGTATATCAGTCCTTCATGCTCCTTTTCCATTAAATTATGCCATGGAAGCTGTATAATTCCCATGTTAATTCTTTTATAGTTCTTAAATATTCCAATAGGAAAAAATAAGAAGGATTATATTTTGACTAACTACTTCAAAACAGAGTCTAAGTGGTTGTACATTGAATCAATAATAGAATTATGGTCCAGATGTGCAGGTAACACCACCTCAAAGTAAGAAACCACAAGCCACAATATTTAAATAGCATCCATTTTGTTTAACGCATTATAGAATATAACTATTAAATCATGTGCGCTGGATTAAAACTCCAAATAAAAGCGAAGATCCAAGACCAAAGTTGAATCTTTGTTTTTTGGTTAAAGCCACTAAAGAATGTACTCCCACACTTTTAGAACAAACAAACCTTTTTGTGAGACATCGAAGTCATATCTTCTACAACTGGAAAATATAATATTTAACTAATTACTTATGCTTCAGTCTATTCATCTTTTATTGGGCATATTAATCAATAGAACACTCCTTTCACAAAAGGTCTTTCAGTGATCTTTCCATAGCTTGTCCTAGAGCACAGTAACTTACATCCTTACTCTGGTGCTAACCTATTGCTTCAAATGCAACAATCTCATTAAATGATAAAAATTGAGTAGTACATTCACAACTTTAAAATAATTTTTTTTCAAGGAAATATTATTAAACCTCCCAAAAACATAATGCTCATAAAAGGGCCAGAACAATGTCAAAGCGAGGACCATCTCACTCAAGTTTGAGGGAGAACTTCCAATTTTTATTTTTGGCTCCTCCAAGAGAAAAATGTTAATGCTCCAAGTTATAATCAATTTCCCTCATCCTATTTCTCCAACTATCCCTCACATAACACTCTTGTCTCCATCACTCGCATGTTTTGTTATTTCAAGCCCCTAAAAATTTAAAAAACATGAAAACATAAATTCTAATTTTCTAAGTTCTTAGTAAACTAGATAAAGGTTGTCGGTTTGTGCTCCTTTTCTGTTTTGTCCAAATCAAGCTAATGGAAAAAAAAGGAATTGCGAGAAGCCTTCATAGATTCTTAGAAATTCAAACCACAGTCTACACTTTTTCATTATACCTAAATGTGATCAAGTTCAGAAGCCCTGGTTTCTCTAAACACAACTCAGGTTTTTTTATGCTTCTGGTTGCAGGCAAATTTTGAGGATTTTAATGTGAACATAAACATGTTTCAAAGTAATAAGTCCCCCCAATTATTTTGTTTGTTGTGCATATCAGTCCATGAACCTGTCATTAACTTTATATATTTCCATGTAAAAAATGAATCATAAGCATGCAGACTGATTACAACAGAGAATTAGCTATCTATGATAATAGAACCAAGCACAGTTGCAAAACAAAACACTTTCTGACAAAAGGAGGTTACTACACAAGATTCACAAAACATCACCATTAAAGCATAATATATATGTTTATTCTCAGGATGAGAGCCAGGAACCAATAAAATGAATCAAGCGAGACGACAAACCTGAAATTTATCATTTGAAAAATCATAAATGCTAGCAAGCTCAGCAAAATCAATGATATCTTCACCAAACTCTTGGACTTCAAAAAGCAACCTTTGAACTCTTTGCCACTTGTGCTCCTCAAACCTAGAAAAGGCATCCGGGGAGGACTGAACAACCTTCTTTCTTTCTCCTCATCTGAAACTCTAACTAATAGCACCTCATCGTAGTCTTCAACCGCATTCACTTCGTCCTCCTCTTCAGTGTCGGAGAACTGCTTCTCCGTAGGAAAAGTGGAGTGCAGGGGAATGGGAGAGTGAGAGATAATGCAAGGACATCTAAAAATGGAAATGAGATTAGGGCTTAGAGAGGAATGCTTGGTAAGGAGGAAGTTGATGGGAGGAGGGAATCGGAATGGGAAGGAAGGAAAGCTTGAGGTTTGCATGGGGGAAGAGAGATGCAGGTTCATGGAGATCTTTGTGGTGTAGTTCTCTTATCTTGCTTGAATTTGGTTGGACTAGCAACGTGGTCTGCCTAAAGCAGGAAATTTTTAAACATGGGTGCTAGTGTTTGGTAAATGAAAATGGTCTCAAAGTCAACAACTTCCATGCACATGATTGATAAACTTAATCATGGCATTGACCTAGTGGAGATCAGGAGTTAGGGTCATTATTCAATGTTTCAAGCATTGAGTTGGAGTTGAATTAGGGTCAATGATAAAATTTAAAAATTATATGTTATAATAATTACTATTATAAAATATTATTTAAAATATAATTATAATAATATTTTAAAAAATTTAATCTCATACAAGGCATCCATCTCAACAACATATGATCAAACAAACATTCCTAAAAAAGACCATCATATTAAAAAATGAAATCATTAAAATAAAAATGCAAGAAAGATAAGTTTCTTGAAAACCATACAAACACACACATCCTTAAGACAATGGTAAAGTATATAAAGTGTAATAAAAAAAGGAAGAAAAAGAAGTATCAACAAAGTACCAACAATAGATCTGCTATTAGGAAGCAATCCCAAAACTAAATTATTCTTCCTCCTTTCTTCACCCCTTGCAGAGAACCTACACATGAAAACACTCATCAAACTACCAAAACAAGTAACAACAAGTGATGGAAGAGATGGTCTCCGAAGAAACAACATATCTAAGATTCTAGACCAAATCTAAACTAAAATTAGACCAAAAGAGGGTAAAAACGACATTTGGCATATATATTTTCTAAATGACATAGTGCTATGACTCTAGACTCTACTTTCAACCCCAAAACCTCTGATAAAAACCTCATATAATCACAATGGTGGTGGATGAAAGTAGTTGACTTGGGGAAGGAATCTGATAAGAAAGGTAATTGGGTTGTTACAAAGGCAAGAGCATGGAGCGGACCTACATGATCGGCTGCCATGGTTGAAGCCCCGGCTGGCCGGCCAAAAAGTTTTGGAAAAACTCTGTCTGACGAAGTTTAAGCCTTGGCAAATGGTGAGGGTATCCTAGGCTGATTAAAGGAAAGCCCGCAGTAGTGCAGCTGGAGCCGTGGTTAGGACCGTAGGCCTAAGGAGTAAGGATGGTGCAAAATTGGATCCTTGATAGTTGAAGCACCTCACGCTTGAGATTATGAGAATATGGAGTTATAAATTTGTATTGTTTTTTTGAAAAAAAATGACATCTTTTCACTTAAAAAAAACACGTTTCACTAGGTAACGAGGCATCGTTTCTTTTTCTTTTTCCCCCCAATATTTAGCCACCTCCTTCATTATTATTCCCTAAAACTAAAATCCCTAACCCTTGTTTCTCCAAGTCCCCTTTTTCCCAAATTCACCTCCGAAATTCCACCTGACCACCAACCACCACCAAATCACTACCAGAGGTACCCGTTGTTCCGCACCGCCATGGGCGCCGCCATTATGCTGAAAATCATTTTGCTTAATGTTTTTTTTTATTATAATGCCAGAAATAAGTTAATTTGTAGTAGTTAATATATTTGTTAACTTTGTTAAAGTTATGTTAATTTAAGTAAGTATTTGTTTTATTAATGGCCTAGTTAGTTTATTTGTTTAGGTTGTCGAGATTTAGATGAAATTTAGTTACCAAGTAATTTTCATATGTGTTATTAACATGCTTCAAGATTCTCTTTCCAACACCATGGATTGGATTTTATGTCTTTCCTAAAATTTTTTTAATTCTCGTTTTGTTACATCTACTGGTGTGTGCACTTACTATGTATCATTTTTTTTTAACTTTGCCGGTATATTTACTATTGATATTGAATATCGACTTAATTAACATTATCTTTTAAATTTATACGTGTATTTTTTAATTAATATCGAACATTGACTTTTATTTAATCCTAGTTGGACCAAATTCCTGTGTCCACCTTTGGGCAAGAGATGGAGAGGGGATGTTGTATGTAGAGATAAGAAAAGGATAATAGGCACCTCCTTTTCCTTAAAGGGTATGCATTAATTGCAATTGGATGAGATTAACATTTATTTGGCTAAAAGTTGCAAAACAATTCCAATGATAATATTGTGAAGTAAATTAACTCATAGTAATGGAAGTAAATTAACTTGGTGTTTTCTTCATAATTAAAGCTTTCTTTATTTTTTTCCCCTCTTTTGTAAATAAATGACCAATAAGAATGAAAACAAAGAAAAAATTAATCAAAAATTTGAAATTAAATCCCACCAAGAAAATTCAACAAAGAGTAATATACAAGAAAAGTTCATTGATGGATTTGGTAAATTAATTTGCTAAACTCAAATGGCAAAGGTATCGTAACAATGAGAAAATCACTGTTTTTTTTTAAGTAAGCAAATTGATTATCAACTTAAAATGTATAAAAATCAATGCCTCAACAAGGAGCAATAGAAAATTGAAAATATTCATATCCATTAGACTACTTTCTCTATTTTTAAAATATCAAACCATTAAGAATTAAGGTATATATACCACAATCAGATGCTAAGAAGTTTACTTTTTAATGATCAAGTACCTCATATGTCAAACAAATGCCCCTAACCCTAAAGTTTGGAATATCTGTATATTGTTATGGTGGGAATGATCCTATATCAACATGCTGAATCTTTCGTGATGCTACCTTGGATTGTAAGCCTGAATGACTCAGTTTATCTTCCACCCATATTTGAAGAAAAGGAAACAAAAATCCTTCATTTGCAAAACCAGATTTAGCAGACATCATGTGATGGCAAAGTGCTGGTAAAATTATTATTATTTTGTGTTTCTTCAATGTAAATGGGTAAAATAACAAAATGCAGCGGCTTGCCTAAAGTTTGTGACACAGATAGACCAAATCCTAGTTTTTGCTGCTGCTTGATGTGTTATAGTGAAAACATCTGAGATTTATCTCCACAAAATATAGATAAATAAATCAACAAAAAATGCATATCAATTACTAAAAAATAAAACTATCCGCCCAACAAAAAAAAATCAATAAATTAATGCTTAATCCAAAAGAAAGATCCAAATTATCACTAAACAGATCTTGGTAGAGTTCAACCATTCCACTTCAATAGCCAAAATATATGCCTGAGGCACCATAGCAACTTGAGAGTACTGTATTTAAGAAAAATGATAAGTATACTCATCAACAACTAAAAGGAAAGGTCGATAAGTGAATTGTTCAACGAGTTGTAATATTTCAAAGAAAGCAAGGTGATTGACAGTTAAAAACATCAACTTGCACAGCTTAAGAATCCAACAAAACTTGATAATCACACAAGTTTAGTATTAGCATCAACATAAACTATTCAAAAGAAACATGACTAGAAAAGGACATCTTTTTCCCTAAAAAATATAAAGACTCAGATGCGATTTTGGCAAATTATTTGAAATCAATTTCAAAATCAAATATTTATCATCGATGCAGTAGACATAGATACATGATTGCATGCCCTAGCCATGAGGGGTGATGATAAGCAAACACGAGATCCTCACACAGATAATAGTATTAATAAATGCACCTAAAATCAAGAAAATTCTCAAGAAAATGATAAAAACAAAAGCAATAAAAGAACAAGACGAGGTTTAGAACTAGGTTTTCTCACTATGCTACAAATGCCTGATGAAGTCTCTAATTCTATTGCCTTTTTTTTGTTAATTATTTTTGTATTTTTATTTTTTAAAAAATAAAATGGATAAAAACGATGTCCATAAGTCCATTGAAGGTTAATAGTACCACATTAGTGTGAGTGGTGCAAGCTAAACTGCATTTTACAGTAGTATAAAATAAAATAAAATAAATTACTTTACTAGTTTGTTAATATATTTTTTTAATTATCAAATTTTATTTTTTCAACTTTGTATCCACTAGTTTTGAAAAAATGAATAAACACTTAAAACTATAATAGGTCAACAATAAAAAAATATTAGGGATACAATGCAAATAGGATACAACAAATGAAAAAGAGAAATAAAAGAAAATAGTAACAATGTGATGTTTGGATATGTTGAACTGCTAGAGATAATTAAGCTTTTGTACATCAAAAGATGAGATTGGTAAGCCAGGACATTCGAGAAATGGCCACCAGCTCTTGGATATCAAGAATGATTACTCGGTTTTTCAATTAAGGGCCAAGACATCCATCATGAGCAAAGAAAGTCAAAACTGCTTTGTCTATTTATTGTCATAAAATTCAAATCTTTTGAATGATGGAAGAAGAAGAAAGGCATCTAGGGTTAAAAAAGAATAGAAAGTACAAAATTAAGTGACAATATGGTTCAAAGCTGACATTAATACTATTTCTTAAAAAGTAGACAAGACCTGGGGCCAGTTTTCCCCCCAAATTGTAGGGCAAATATGGAATTCTTCATAAAGTTCACTGACGGAGTTACACCTATGGACCAAACCGGTAAGCAAAATAAAAAAGTAGGGACTGCCTATCAAATTAAAATGTCAGAGGGACTGTTCGGAAAATTTTGAAACTTCCAGGAACTAAAAAGTAATTTCCCCTTATTTATAAGTCTGAATCATTTAACGAAAGTCACATTTGTATTGGTAAATGATACCAAACAAAAATAATTTAATATATTTACAAAAATATTTATTTATAATGAAAGTAGCAGTGGTATTTGTGTTAGATATATTTTTAACGAAAAATGTATATTGTGAATAATTAAAACGATGAATGAAATTACTATGGGTCCCATATCATAGTATTAACTATTATGGAAAATAATCTAATAGATAAGAATTTAATAGATTGGTGAGATGGGGTTAACATAATACCTTGGATAGTTTAACGATTGAAGATGCACCAAGTTTTAGAATATTTATTTTAATATAACATAAATGTTTATTATTGATTTTTTTTTCAATGAAAGTTTAACTAAAATTAAATATCAAGTTCTCAATCATTAAAAATTTTTATTAAAGAGAAAAAAAATTAACACTATATGGCCATCATGTGTGTGAATGCATATCTTGAGCAGTAAAAGAAAAAGATGGAAAAACTTCAAACTCTTTAAGAATGTGATAGATACTCTTTGATCTTGTTAAATTATATAGGAAAAAATGAAGATGCACACGAATGACTACTAATTCTTCTATCAACAAGGATAAGGAAATTGATGTGCATTTCGAATTCAAAGGATGAGAAAAAGGCTTGTTAGTTGTCTTGGAAATATTTATGCTTTATTTTCTAAATTGGATTCATCAACGCAAAAAAATGAAGTGGTCAGTTTAAAGTCACACGTCAATGGATTAGAGAAAAATAATTAGCGATAATCTCAAGTGATTAATCTACAACAAGTTCTGACATCTATTATTTTATTACTAAATAGGCGACTTCCTAATGAATATGTCAATGATGTTAAAAAAAAAAAGCAAATTGGTTGATCAATCTAGAGGAAAGTTTTTTTTTAATTATAAATTATGATGGTGTTACCTTTTCAAATTAGATTTTGGGAAAAATGAGCCTAAAAGAGTTTTGATAGTTATAGAGAATAATAGGGTGTTGATTTATTGAATCAAAGCTATCTTGATTATTTGTTAGGACATTTACTCATAAAGTTTCATCTTTTGACTTTCAAAAAAATTATATTGAAGTTGTAATGTAAATGATAATTATTAGACCATAACAATTTTTTTTTGGTCTTTTTTTACTAGAATGCAGATGGCAAAAGTGAGCCAAATAACTCTCCAAATGTAATCCGCTTTTCAAATTCATGTTTTTAACCTGACATGGTCTAAGCTATTTAGGCTTTTATTGTTATTGAATTTATCTTCATTAGATATTACTGTTAATTAACTATATATTGTCATTTATTAGACAGGAATAAATGATGAAGATTGAGATCAATGTTTTGAAAATTGGACCGGATAGTGAACCGGCATCATATTTGGGTCACGGGTAAGTCGATCTGACCGGATGATGTCATTTACACACACACACACACACATTAAAAAACTAATGAAACATAATAACTGTATACATATTTATGACGGCCCTCACGTGATGCATATCGGTTAGCAATCGAAAACCCTAACTCTCTCCCTCTACGTTGCCATGAAGAAAGCCGATCACCCCCCTTCCCCCCTCTAAAATAATTTTCTTTTTTTCAATGAAATATTATTAAACCTCCAAAAAACATAATACTCATAAAAGGGTCAAAACAATGTCAAAGCGAGAACCATCTAACTCAATTTTGAGGGAGAACTTCCAATTTTCATTTTTGGCTTCTGCAAGAGGAAAATGTTAATGCTCCAAGTTATAATCACTTTCCCTCATCCTATTTCTCCAACTATCCCTCACATAACACTCTTGTCTCCATCACTCACATGTTTTGTTATTTCAAGCCCCTAAAAATTTAAAAAGCATGAAAACATAAATTTTAATTTTCTAAGTTCTTAGTAAACTAGATAAAGGTTGTCGGGTTGTGATCCTTTTCTGCTTTGTCCAAATCAAGCTAATGGAAAAAAAAGGACACTCTAGACATTTTCATTATAAATTCAAAGCAAGCCTTCATAGATTCTTAGAAATTCAAAGCACACTCTACACTTTTTCATTATACATAAATATGATCAAGTTCAGAAGCCCTGGTTTCTCTAAACACAACTCAGGTTTTTTATGCTTCTGGTTGCAGGCAAATTTTGAGGATTTTCATGTGAACATAAACATGTTTCAAAGTAATAAGTCCCCACAATTATTTTGTTTGTTGTGCATATTAGTCCATGAACCTGTCATAAACTTTGTATATTTCCATGTAAAAAATGAATCATAAGCATGCAGACTGATTACAACAGAGAATTAATGTTTTTGACTATCAATCACCTTGCTTTCTTGGAAAGGTTACAACTTGTTTAACAATTCACTTATTGACCTTTCCTTTTAGTTGTTGATGAGTATACTTATCATTTTTCTTAAATACATTGTTCTCAAATTGCTGTGGTGCCTCAGGCATATATTCTGGCTGTTGAAGTGGAATGGTTGAACTCTACCAAGATCAGTTTAGTGATAATTTGAATCTTGCTTTTGGATTAAGCATTAATTTATTAATTTTTTTTGTTGGGCAGATAGTTTTATTTTTTAGTAATTGTGTTGTATTTTCTGTTCATTTATTTATCCATATTTTGTGGAGATAAATCCCAAGATGTTTTTGCTATAACACATCAAGTAGCAGCAAAACTAGGATTTGGTCTTTCTGTGTCACAAACTTTAGGCAAGCGGTTGCATTTGCTATTTTACTCATTTGCATTGGAGAAACACAAAATAATAATACCTTTACCAGCACTTTGCCATCACACGATGTCTGCTAAATCTGATTTTGCAAATGAAGGATTTTTGTTTCTTTTTCTTCAAAGATGGATGGAAGGCAAACTCTGTCATTCAGGCTTAAAATCTAAGGCAGCATTACGAAAGATTGAGCATGTTTATATAGGATCATTCCCACCAAAACAATATACAAATATTCCAAACTTTAGGTTTGGGGGAGATTTCTTTGAGATATGAGGCACTTGATCATTAAAAAGCAAACTTCTTAGCATCTGATTGTGTTATGTATAGCTTAGTTCTTAATGGTTTGATATTTAAAAAACAGAGAAAGTAGTCTAATGGATATGAATATTTTCAATTTTCTATTGCTCCTTGTTGAGTCATTGATTTTATACTTTTTAAGTTGTTAATCAATTTGCTTACTTCCAAAAAAAAAACGTGATTTTCTTATTGTTACGACACCTTTGCCATTGGAGTTTGACAAATTAATTTACCAAATTCATCAATGAACTTTTCCTGTATATTACTCTCTGCTGAATTTTCTTGGTGTGATTTAATTTAAAATTTTTGATTAATTTTTTTCTTTGGTTTCATCCTTAATTGTCATTTATTCAAAAAAGAGGGCGAAAAAATAAAGAAAGTGATAAGTGCTCGTGTTATAGTAATGCAAAGCGTTATTATCTTGCAGTGAGCATTAATTTAATCAGATTTTATCACTAAAAAGTGTGCATTTGTTTACTTTTGTGCATTGTAGGGTTGTGAAGATAAAATGAAGGAAAGGAACGAAGTTAGATCATGTTCGTCATTGTTGGGAAGATTCTTGGACTAAGTAAGGAGCACGGCATGAGTAGAGACTTGTGAGTGTGTACCAACCTCCTTTAGAGGGGCACAAAGGCAGTCACATTCACAATAAGTCTAACTCATGCTAACAAGGAGAACTTCACCAATTAGGAGATTTGAAGCAATCGGCATGATCTACCGTTGATTGTGTGTCCAATTCAACGGCCTCAATGAAGAACAACGAATTCCCGAGCGTTTCGGGACAATTACTATAGCAAGTACTGTAGTAAGCTACTGTTCATCTTCGGCCGAAATTCAGAATTCTAGAGAATTCACACGGGCGTGTGGAAATTCCACATGGCCGTGTGAATTAATTTTCCAGCAAGCCAGAAACTTCACACGCCCGTGTGGAAATTCCACACTGCCGTGTGAAGTCCCGATAAGTCCGATTTTTAAAGCCGCACTCAACAATATAAATAGCGATTTTGGAGACTTTTTAAATATCTTTTGACCTATCTTTCTCCCCGACTTCTGGAGAGGGCGGCTAGGGTTTTGGAGAGGACTTCGTGGAGGTTTAGAGCGCGTTATCGGCATCGTCACCGACGTCCGGCGGCAGCACAAGACCACGGCCACACCATACGCAAGGGGGTTTTCATCGATGTCTTTACCTTGTGCTTTCTTTTATATTTTGATGCACATGTATAGCTCCATGAGGAGCTAAACCCCTTGTGGGTATTCGGACTTGTAAACTCTAGGGTTATTATGTTTCTTTAACATTGTTATTATGCTTTTCCATTATTGATGAATAAAAATTGAGTTTTGATCTTAATTTCATCTTGTTAATGTTTTCCTTTAGACGTGACACTAGGGTTGAGAACAATCTAAGTTGTCCTCTGGAGGTGTGACAACTCCTATAGGATTATACTATTCAAGATTGAAGAGGGTTGAGAGGGTGAGTGTTGAGGTAGCGAAGCGTCCCCTTTCCCTTCCGATGTGGTTTCTCCCTACCTCCGTTTCCTTGATTTCTTAGCGGTCGAGATAGAATGAAGTGCTAGGTAGATAAACTCCCCTGGGGCTTAGTTACGCAAGTAACAGAGTGAAGGGTTGAAGTGAATCCTACGCACTAGGGCTTAATCTAGACTAGGGTTCTTCCACCTGGAACAAAGGGTTAGAACTACACATAGGAACAGGTTTTACCACTAGGAGTCCCTAGAACTTAAAGCAATCCCACGTAGTGTGAGGTTTAGGTAGATATACTCCCCTGGGGCTTAGTCGTGCCAGCGACAGAGTGAAGGGTTGACGTGAATCCTAATACCGGGGCATAATGTTGGGGTTAGTCACGGTTGTCCTTAGGTTTGGGACCATGTATCTTAGGATTTCCTCGACTTAATTGACATCAATAGTAAAGTATAATAGCATAGTCTTGCACTAGAAGCATAGATCCAAGAGGTAGCTTGTCCGGATATCCTATTTCATCCATTGCCAGTTTCTCTCTATTCTCTTTTACTTGCACTTTCTTATCTTCCATCTTTCTATTTGATTTCTTGTCTTTTATTGTATTAGCTTCCATATTCACTCATCGATTCTATTCTTATCTTTCCATACTCCACATAGCTTAAATAGTGAAATCTCGTATTTTAACTCCCTATTCCCTGAGGATTCGACTATCCACTCACCGGGGTAAATTTTATTACTTCGACAAACCCGTGCACTTTCGGGGCGTTGTCAGAAAGCTTCAATTATAAATAAAACGCCAAATTAATTTACTTCCATTACTATGAGTGACACACCCCTTTGCGTGTGTGTACCGCAAGTGCACGGGTTGTCGAAGTAATAATTACCCCGGTGAGTAGGGTAGTCGAATCCACAGGGAACGGAAGTACTAGTAATGACTGATTCTTAGTTATCTAGTCGAAACAATAATATGGAGCAATTGAATGTAATATGTAAAGTAAGAAAATCGCAAGAAAGAGAACAAATAAAAGGAAAAGGTAAAGGAGATCTCAATCAATGAAGATGAGATACTCGGGCAATGATCCTCCTAGGTTCTATCATGAAGTGCAAAACTAACTAAATGCTTCTAAACCAAGTTCTATGAGTCGAGGTAATCCAAGAACAATCGATCCCTGCTTCCAGGCCACCGATACTAGTCCCCTACAAGGTCCCAGCGGAGAATTTACTCAATCTCAACACCTCACACCCTATATGACCGCAATGAGTTTTAGGGATACCTAAGAGTGAAACCGATTCCTAAAATTAGATCTAACCCTACTTCTAGGCGAAAGATCCCTAACCCCTTACAAAAGTCCCGGCGGAGAAATCTATCAATCTCACGCCTCACACCCCATATGGTTGCATAAAACTTAGGGAATACGGAGATAGGAAACACTCAATCGGAAGGGAAAGGGGACACTCCTCTATCTCAAGACTCACCCTCTCAACCCTCTTTAATCTTGTATGTTCTAATCCCTAATGGAGATCTCTCTCTCACCAAGGAAACAAATCAAGCATACCAAACAACCATACGAATTAATAAGGCATGCAAACAATGATTAAACAAGATTAAAACTCAAATAAACTTGGAATTAAAAGAAAGCATAAAGAAAGTTAATACATGAATCGAAACCTAAGGTTCACATGGCCAAGTATCTACTAGGGTTTAGCCCTCCATGGGACTTATTACAAAGCAAAAGATAATGAAGTAAAAAGCAATGTAATCCATGAAAATAAACCCCCTCAAATTCGTGATGATGGCCTTGATGAATTGTTCAACGTCTCGAAGGAACCTTCTCCGAAGCTAGGTCGCCAATGGCTCCCCAATGCTATCTCGTCGAAAGATCTATCGAAGTTGGTGAAGAACAACTCCCAATATCGCCAAAGACCTCGTCCTAGAAACCCTAGCCGCTCTTGCCTTCAAACGTGCGAAAAAAAGTTCTAAAAGAATCGGCGAAAAGGGCTATTTATAAGCCTGAATCGCGCCAACCGCGTGTCTTCACGCGACCGCGTGAGATCCCACGCGATCGCGTGAACAGTAAATTTCTGCTATTTCTGCTACAGTGAAATGAACAGTGTTTTTGCTACAGTACTCTTCAGAATTATGCTCCAAACTCTCTCATATTGAGGCCACATGGTCGGGCACACGTCCATGTGGTGAGTTATAAGACTTCTCCTTCTTCGAATCATCATTTGAGAGCTTTAACTATCCTCACACAAGTTGGGACATGAAGGTGTGACTGCCTTTGTGCCCTTCCATCACATAAATCATCTTGAATTCTTCAGGAAGTTGGCACACACCCTCATGTGCGTGATCCCCTCTTGTGCCTTGACACTTGTGTTGTACAAAAACTCCCAACAATAGGTCTTTATAACCCATCTTTGCTTCCTTTTCCTCCTTTAACACTTCCACAACCTAATTGCATAAAAGAACACCAAAATACACTTTATGAGACATAATCAATGGTAAAATGATGCTCAATGTATGTAAAACAAGTCGGTAAAACATGTATATTCAAGCACTTATCAATGAGTTAATTTACTTCTCAATATTATCGTTGGATTTGTTTTGTAACTTTTAGCCAAATAAATGTTAATCTCATCCAATTGCAATCAATACATATCCTTTGAGGAAAAGGAAGTGCCAATTATCCTTTCTTTATCACTACATACAACATCCCATCTCCTTCTCTTGCCCAATGGCGGGCCCAAGAATACACATACAAATTTAAAATAGAGTCAATGTTTGATAATGTACAAACAAAGTTTGATAATGTACAGACAAAGTTAAAAAAAGTTAAAAAAAATGATACATAGTAAAGGTAACAAACAGAGAATAGAAGAACAAAACCATTACATATTTATAAACAAATTTTAGGAAAAACATAAATTCCATTCCATGGTGTTGGACAGAGGATTTTGAAGCCCATAAATAACACATATGAAAATTATTTGGTAACTAAACCTCATCTGAATCTCAACAACCTAAAGAAATAAACTAACCTAGCAATTAATAAAACAAATACATACTTAAATTAACACAACAACTTTCACAAAGTTAACAAATATATTAACTACTTCTACAAATTAGCTGATTTTCTGACATTATAATAAAATAAAAAAATATACATCAAGAAAAATGATTTTCGGCATAATGGCGGTGCTGAACAACGGGTGCGTCTGGTGTCAATTTGGTGGAGATCAGTGGTCAGGTGGAATTTCGGAGTTGAATTTCTAAAAAAGGGGAGTTGGAGAAACAAGGGTTAGGGATTTTAGTTTTAGGGAATAATAATGGAGATGGCTAAATTTTGAGGAAAAAATAAAAAGAAACGATGTCTCAACACCTGGTGAAACGTGTTTCTCTTAAGTGAAAATATGTCATGTTTTTTTTTTTTTCAAAAATACAAATTTATAACTCCATATTCTCATAATCTCAGGCTTGAGGCGGTTCAACCATCAAGGATCCAATTTTGCATCATCATCACTCCTTAGCCCAACGGTCCCAACCACGGCTCCACCCGCACCAGCCCAGGCTTTTCTCTAATCAACCCAGGCTATCCTCGCCATCCGCCAAGGCTTAAACCTCATCCGACAGAGTTTTTCCAAAACTTTTCGGCCGGCCAGCTAGGGCTTCAGCCGTGGCTGCCAATCATGTAGGTCCTCTCCATGCTCTTGCTTTTGTGACAACACAATTGTCTCTTTTATCAGATTTCTTCCCCAAGTCAACTACTTTCATCCACCACCATGGTGATAATATGAGGTTTTTATCAGAGGTTTTGGGGTTGAAATTAGAGTCTAGAGTCATATCACTATGTCATTTAGGAAATATATATGCCAAATGTCTTTTTTACCCTCTTTTGGTCTAATTTTAGTTTAGATCTGGTCTAGAATCTTAGACCTATTGTTTTTTTGGAGGTCATCTCTTCCATCTCTTGTTGTTACTTGTTTTGGTAGTTTGATGACTGTTTTCATGTGTAGGTTCTCTGCAATGGGTGATGAAAGGGGGAAGAATAATTTAGTTTTGGGCTTGCTTCCTATTAGTAGATCTATTGTTGGTACTTTGTTCATACTTCTTTTTCTTCCTATATAAAGAGTAATCAGAAAGGAAGAAAAATAAGTATGAACAAAGTACCAACAATAGATCTACTAATAGGAAGCAAGCCCAAAACTAAATTAATCTTCCCCCTTTCTTCACCCATTGCAGAGAACCTACACATGAAAACATTCATCAAACTACCAAAACAAGTAACAACAAGAGATGGAAGAGATGACTTCCAAAGAAACAACAGATCTAAGATTCTAGACCAGATCTAAACTAAAATTAGACCAAAAGAGGGTAAAAAAGACATTTGGCATATATACTTCCTAAATGACATAGTGCTATGACTCTAGACTCTAATTTCAACCCGAAAACCTCTGGTTAAAACCTCATATTATCACAATGGTGGTGGATAAAACTAGTTGACTTGGGGAAGAAATATGACAAGAGAGACAATTGGGTTGTCACAAAGGCAAAAGCATGGAGCGGACCTACATGATCGGGAGCCAGGGCTGAAGCCGTGGATGGCTGACAGAAAAGTTTTGGAAAAACTCTATCCGATGAGGTTTAAGCCTTGGTGAATGGTGAGGGTAGCCTGGTTTGATTAGAGGAAAGCCCAAGGTGGTGCGACTGGAGCCGTGGTTGGGACCGTTGGGCTAAGGAGTGATGATGCTGCAAAATTGGATCCTGGATGGTTAAAGTGCCTTATGCCAGAGATTCAAAGAATATGGAGTTATAAATTTGTAATTTATTTTTGAAAAAAAACATGACATCTTTTCACTTAAGAGGAACACGTTTCTCATGGTGATGAGACATCGCTTCTTTTTATTTTTTTCCCCATTAATTTGGCCACCTCCTTCATTATTATTCCCTAAAACTACCAGATGTACCCGTTGTTCAGCACCGCCACGGGCGCCGCCATTATGCTGAAAATCATTTTGCTTAATGTATTTTTTTATTTTATTGTAATGTCAGAAAATCAACTAATTTGTAGAAGTAGTTAATATATTTGTTAACTTTGTGAAAGTTGTGTTAATTTAAGTAAGTATTTGTTTTATTAATGGCCACGTTAGTTTATTTCTTTAGGTTGTTGAGATTCTGATGAGGTTTAGTTACCAAATAATTTTCATATGTGTTATTAATGGGCTTCAAGGTCCTCTTTCCAACACCATGGAATGGATTATATGTTTTTCCTAAAATTTGTTTATAAATATGTAATGGTTTTGTTCTTCTATTCTCTATTTGTTACCTCTACTGCTGTGTGTGCTTACTATGTATCATTTTTTTAACCTTGTCTGTATATTTATTATTGATATTGAATATCGACTTAATTTACATTATATTTTAAATTTGTGCATGTATTTTGTAATTAATATCGAACATTAACTTTTATTTAAGCCCTGTTTGACCAAATTCATGGGCCCGCCATTGGGCAAGAGAAGGAGAGAGGATGCTGTATGTAGAGATAAAGTAAGGATAATAGGCACCTCCTTTTCCTCAAAGGGTATGTATTGATTGCAATTGGATGAGATTAACATTTATTTGGCTAAAAGTTGCAAAACAAATCCAACGATAATATTGAGAAGTAAATTAACTCATAGTAATGGAAGTAAATTAATTTGGTGTTTTCTTTATAATTAAAGCTTTCTTTCCTTTTTCTCCCTCTTTTATGAATAAATGACCAATAAGGATGAAACCAAAGAAAAAAATTAATCAAAAATTTTAAATTAAATCACACAGAGAAAATTCAGCAAAAAGTAATATACAGGAAAAGTTCATTGATGGATTTGGTAAATTAATTTGTCAAACTCCAATGGCAAAGATGTCATAACAATGAGAAAATCATGTTTTTTTTTTTTTTTTTTGGGAAGTAAGCAAATTGATTATCAATTTAAAAAGTATAAAATCAATTACTCAACAAGGAGCAATAGAAAATTGAAAATATTCATATCCATTAGACTACTTTCTCTGTTTTATAAATATCAAACCATTAAGAACTAAGGTATACATACCACAATCATATGCTAAGAAGTTTTCTTTTTAATGATCAAGTACCTCATATCTCAAAGAAATCTCCCCCAAACATAAAGTTTTGGAACATCTGTATATTGGTATGGCAGGAATGATCCTATATGAACATGCTAAATCTTTCGTAATGCTGCCTTGTATTTTAAGACTGAATGACAAAGTTTGCCTTCCACCCATCTTTGAAGAAAAAGAAACAAAAATCCATCATTTGCAAAACCAGATTTAGTCGACATCGTGTGATAGCAAAGTACTGGTAAAATTATTATTATTATTATTTTGTGTTTCTCCAATGTACATGAGTAAAATAACAAAACGCATCCGTTTGCCTAAAGTTTGTGACACAGATAGACCAAATCCTTGTTTTTGCTGCTGCTTGATGTGTTATAGCGAAAACATCTGAGATTTATCTCCACAAAATATGGATTAATAAATCAGCAGAAAATGCAATGCAATTACTAAAAAATAAAACTATCAACCCAACAAAATTAGCAATAAATTAATGGTTAATCTAAAAGCAAGATTGAAATTATCACTAAACTGATCTTGGCAAAGTTCAACCATTCCACTTCAATAGCCAGAATATATGCCTAAGGCACCACAGCAATTTGAGAGCACTGTATTTAAGAAAAATGATAAGTATACTCATCAACATATAAAAGGAAAAGGTTAATAAGTGACCTTTCCAAGAAAGCAAGGTGATTGACAGTCAAAAACATCAACTTGCATAGCTTTTGAGTCTAACAAAACTTGATAATCACACAAGTTTAGTATTAGCATCAACATCAAATCTTTAAAATAAACATGACTAGAAAAGGACATCTTTTCCCCTAAAAAATATAAAGACTCAGATGTTATTTTGCAAAATTATTTGAAATCAATTTCAAAATCAAATATTTCTCATCGATGTAGTAAACAAAGACACATGATGGCATGCCCCAAGCCATGAGGGGTGATGATAAGCAAACACCATATCCTCACACAGATAACGGTACCGATAAATCCACCTAAAATCAAGAAAATTCTCAGGAAAATGATAAAATTAAAAAGCAATAAAAGAACAAAACCAGGTTTAGAACTAGGTTTCCTCACTATGCTACCAAATGCCTGATGAAGTCACTAATTCTATTGCCTCATTTTTTTTTTTTGGATTTTTAATTTTTAAGAAATAATAATGTGAGTGGTGTAAGCTAAACTGCATTTAACAGTAGTATAAAATAAAATAAATAAATTATTTTACTATTTTGTTAATATATTTTTTAATTATCAAATTTTATTTTTTCAACTTTGTATCCGCTAGTTTGAGAAAATAAATAAATAATTAAAACTGTAATAGATCAACAATAAAAAAAATATTAGGGATACAATGCGAATAGGATGCAACAAATGAAAAAGAGAAATAAAAGAAAATAGTAACAATGTGATGTTTGGATATGTTGAACTGCTAGAGATAATTAAGCTTTTGTACATCAAAAGATGAGAAAGCTAAGCTAGGACTTTCAAGAAATGGCCACCAGTTCTTGGATATCAAGGATGATTACTCGGTTTTTCAATTAAGGGTCAAGACATCCAACATGAGCAAAGAAAGTAAAAACTGCTTTGTTTGATTATTGTCATAAAATTCAAATCTTTTGGATGACATGAGAAGGGCGACAAGCGCCTGTCTCTGTGGTGCATGAGTTAATTGTGACATTACCCATGAGTTAATTCCTCTAATGAGGATTTGAACTCTCACCACTCCACACGGCACACGAGACACTTTATTTTGGTGCCACAAACCACTTGAACAACTTGCTTGGGCAATAACATAAAATATTCTCCTATATAATATCTTAAAATAAATATTTTATTAATTATTTCTGGGTTAAACTAATTCCATGCGCAGTTATAAAAACTCTCAAAAGAGCATTAAAATTCTATAGGTTTTATGATTGAGCCTTATACTAACCCGTATTTTTAAACGTTTTTCCCATTGTGCCTTTTTTGAAAAAAAATTATTAAACATAAAAGTGTGCGAACAATGAACCATTAAATAAATAAAACAAAGTTTTCTTAATAGCAATTGAGTGGAAAAGAGTTAGATATTAAGTTTAAAAAACCATAATTTTCAATATTCAGATTTCCTGCTTAATTATAATTTTATAATTATTTATATTGTTAATGAACAAAAACTCCATCTAAAGTTAAGGTATTCACACAAAAAAACCCCATGAGTTTGAGTATTCACAGATGATCCCTCCTTTTCCGTACACATGCATTTTAAGTCCATTCTATTGCTAACTCCTTGATGTTCGAAGGGAAAATACTTAAATGCCCCAGCACACTTATCCATGCCTTGTCATTATCTCTTCATGTTGTGGTTCAAGTAGTTGAGACTTAAATACTACATTTTAATTTAATATTGTTCTGCTCTTGTTTCCTAATAAAAGTTAAAACTCATGGGTATGTTGTGTAATCACCGTGAATAATCACAATGATGGAAGGCACATCTATGCCATGACATACACAACAAGCTAGAGGAAATTGTTGAAGAGTCTTGCAGCCTTGTGATCGTACGAAAATGAACGACCAGAACCCCTGCTAAGAAGTATCATAGATGAGAAACCACCAGAAACCTTTGCAAAAGTTCCCATTGAGGAGTCTCAACCACTGGAACCCTCCGCCGAAGTTCCTGCCGAGGAGTCTTAACCATCGGAACCATCTTCCAAAGTTTCCACTAACGAGTCTCAACCATTGGAACCCTATGTCCAAGGTCCCATTGACGAGTGCCTAGCATTAAAACCCAAGGAAGTTGCCACCGAGGAATGTGAACCACAACCCACCACCATTAACCTGGAAATTTCCTCATGTGTGGCACTCTCCAACCCAGTCAAAGAAGGCAAAGATGGCGTTGTTAAGGAGGTTTCCTCCACTGAGGTACCGTGCACTAAAGGAAAACTCCTCATAACTGGTAAGTGTCCCATTGAAACTATTGATTTATAAACTGAAGTAAAAGAACCATAGATCCCTAAAATTGAAGTTTTCAATGAAACCAAAGATGATGCTCAAGAATAATAGAAGATGTATCCGTTGCATCATCAGACTTTGTTCTTGACATACAACCGATAAGTCAACAGGAACCTTTTAAGTTGCAGGTCTTTATCGTAAATCAAGCACATAAGAAGGTTAGGACCGATTTTCTACCATGGAACAAATGTCCCGTAGGTTAAATGCGAGTAAATAACATTGAATAAGAAACAATCAACGTGTTTCTCAACTTTACGATCGATATGTAAGTATCCTTGTTAACTGGTTTTATTTTCATTTACAAATTAATGTTTTGACTTAAACATTATTTCTTTCATTTAAAATTTAATGTTTCCATTTAAATATTACTCTTTCTATTTAAAATCACTGTTTTTGCTTAAAATTTTTGGTTTCCACGTAAGTATGTTACATATCATTTTAGTTTTTGGTATTCAGCTTATTTTATCTTTATTTTCATGCTTTAACTCCATAAGACTACTATCTAGAAGAGTGATATGTTATTTGATAAGTGCTCGTGTATAAGCTATATGAAGTATACTTTTCATACATTAAGCATCGCTTTATTAAGATTTTATCGCTTATATGAGTGCATTTGTGTTCTTTTGTGCATCTAGGGTTGTTGAGACAAATTGAGGAGAAAAGAAGCAAGAATAAGTCATGAACGCGATTGTTGATGAGTTCTTGGACCGGGCAAGGAACAAGGCACAAGTTGTGCTCAAAGACATGTGTGTGTGTGTCAACCTCCAATTGGGCGCGAGTGAATATTTGAATTGGAGAGGCACAAAGGTGACACGACCTTTTGCGTGCGTACCGCAAGTGCACGGCCTTGTCGAAGTAATAAAAGTTACCCCGGTGAGTGGGTAGTCGAATCCACAGGGAATAGGGATTTAAAATACGAGAAGTTGCTATTGAGTCGTGTGATGTACGAAAAGAAACAATGATCGGAGTGATGAGTGAATTTATGGGAACTAGAGTAGATGCAAAGCAAATAAATCGAAAGATGAAAGAGAGAAAAGTGCAAGCAACGAGTAAAAAGAGAGAGACTAGTAATAAGTGAAAATAGGGTATCCGGACAAGTTACCTCTAGGACTTATGTTTCTAGTGCAAGACTATGCTATTATACCTTCCTATTGATGTTAATTGAGTCGAGGAAAATCCTGAAACACACGGTCCCAAATCTAAGGTCAACCGTGGCTAACCCCAACACTATGTCCCGGCAATAGGATTCACGTCAACCCTTCACTCTGTTGATTGCTCAACTAAGCCCTAGGGGAGTATTTCTACCTAAGCCTAACACTACGTGGGATTGCTTTAAGCTCTAGGGACTCCTAGTGATAAAACCTGTTCCTATGTGTGATAGTTCTAACCCTTTGGTCCAGGAGGAAGAACCATTGTCTAAATTAAGCCCCAGTGCATAGGATTCACGTCACCCCAAAACCTTGGGGGAGTTTGTCTACCTAGCACTTCACTCTATTTCGACCTCTAATGACTCAAGGAATCGGAGGTAGGGAGAAATCACAACGGAAGGGAAAGGGGTACGGTGCTACCTCACAACTCTCCCTCTCAACCCTCTTCAATTTTAAGTAGTCTAATCCTATAGGAGTTGTCACACCTCCAAAGGATAACCTAGATTGTTCTCAATCCTTAGTGTCACGGCTAAGAGAAAACAATAGCACAAGAAATCTAAAATTGAAACTCGAATTTATTCATCAATTAATGGAAAAGCATAATAACAATGTCAAAGAAACATAATTATCCTAGAGTTTTACAAGTCCGAATACCCACGAGGGGTTTAGCTCCTCATGGAGCTATACATGTTCATCAATTTATGAAAGAAAGAACAAACTAAAGCCATCAATGAAAACCCCCTCGCATATGGTGTGGCCGTGGTCTTGTGCGGCCGTCGAACGTCGGTGAAGATGCCGATGACGCGCTCCAATCCTCCACAAAGTCCTCTCCGAAACCCTAGCCGCCCTCTCCAGAAGTTGGGGAGAAAGATAGGTCAAAAGATTCTTTAAAAAGTCTCCAAATCGGCTTTAAATAGGCCGAGTGCGGCTTTAAATTTGAAGTTATCGGGAATTCACACGGCCGTGTGGAATTTCCACACGCCCGTGTGAAGTTTATGTCTTTCCTGAAAATTACTTCACACGGCCGTGTGTTAATTCCACACGCCCGTGTGAAGTTTCTGGCTTGCTGGAAAATCAATCCACACGGCCGTGTGTTAATTCCACACGCCCGTGTGACGTCTCTAGTTTGCTGGAAAATTAGTTCACACGGCCGTGTGTTAATTCCACACGCCCGTGTGAATTCTCTGGAACCTTGACTCTTCGGCGGAAGTGCACAGTAACTTGCTACAGTGATTCGCTACAGTAACAAGCTACAGTGTTGCTGCAGTAACTCTCCGAAATGCTCCCGAATATGTTGTTTCTTCATCGAGGCCATTGAATTGGGCACACAATCAATGGTAGATCGTGACTATTGCTTCGAGTCTCCTTCTTGGTGAAGTTTTCCTAAGCTACACGAGTTAGACTTGTTGTGAATGTGACTGCCTTTGTGCCTCTCCAAAGGAGGTTGGCACACACTCACAAGTCTAACCTTGTGCCTTGTTCCTTGCTTGGTCTGAAAACCTCCCAACAATGGCGAACACGACCTAACTTCGTTCTTCTTTTCCAACTTAGCTCCACGAAACCTACAATGCTCAAGAATACACAAATGCACACTATTTAGTGATAAAATCTGATAAAAGTATGTTCATTTGTAAAATAATAACGCTTCGCGTTACTACAACACAAGCACTTATCAAAAGGCAGTCACACTCACATGTTCCGACTTGTGTAACATCATCAAGAGCTTCATCAATATGGTTCAATTGAAGATACGACGTGATCTACAGCAAGATTGTGTGCCCAATTTGGCGGTCTCAATGAAGAAGATTGAATTCGAAAGCATTTCGGCGATAGTACTGTAGTAGTACTGTAACAAATTACTGTACCAAAATGCTGTAGCAAGTTACTATTCATTGTTCGCCTGAAATCTGGAAAACAGAGAATCCACACACCCATGTGGAAATTCCACAAGGGCATATGGATGCCCAATTTCACCCTATAAATACCCTGTTTTGGATCTTTTTTGGGGATCCCCTACTATCTCTTGCCTATCTTTTGGGGAGCTTGCGGCTAGGGTTTGGAAAGGTTCTTGGAGGTCTTTGGAGGCGATTCTACAGTGTTGGCATCAACATCCGTTGGAAGATAGCTATTGGGGGAGCTTTCGTCGGCACTGATTAGGCGAGGTGTGCCCTAGGTTTGACAAGAGATTCTCTGAAGAAGCTAAGGAGGCTCCATAAGACCATCGATACGGACTACAAGGGAGTTTTTCTTTATGGTTTTTATGCATATATTCTCAAACTCTTTATTGATTTTGTATTGCTCCATGAAGAGCTAAACCCCTAGTGGGTATTTGGACTTGTAAACCCTAGGATGACATTATTTCTATAACTTTTATTATGCTTTCTTAATTGATGCTAGATAAGTTCTCGTGTTATAATAATGCGAAGTGTTATTATCTTACAATGAGCATTACTTTCATCAGATTTTATCACTAAATAGTGTGCATTTGTGCATTGTAGGGTTGTGAAGCTCATTTGGAGAAAAAGAGCAAAGTTACTGTAGCAAAATATTGTAGCAAGTTACTATTCACTTCTGCCGAAATTCAACAAAACAGAGACTTCACATGGGCGTGTGGAAATTCCACACGGCCGTGTGAAATCCCGATTTCAGCGATTTAAAGCCGCAACTCAACATTATAAAAGGACGTTTTTGAGACTTTTTCTGGATCTTTTTGCCAATCTTTCTCCCTGGTTTCTGGAGGGTTGCGGCTAGGGTTTCGGAGAGGACTTTGTGGAGGTTTGGAGCGCGTCATCGGCATCGGCATCGACATCGACGTCCGACGGCCGCACAAGACAACTACCACACTCTACATAAGGGGGTTTTCATCTATGCTTTTTATTTGCGTTTATTCTCTTAGATTGATGGATTTGTATACCTCCATGAGGAGCTAAACCCTTTATGGGTATTTGGACTTGTAAACGCTAGGATGATTATATTTTTATGACATTGTTATTATGTTTTTCCATTATTGATAAATAAAATTGAGTTTCAATCTTAATTGCATGTTGTATTATTTTCCCTTAGCCATGACACTAGGGTTGAGAACAATCTAGGTTATCCTTTGGAGATGTGACAACTCCTATAGGATTAGACTACTTAAGATTAGAGAGGGTTGAGAGGGTGAGTCATGAGATAGCGAAACGTCCCCTTTCCCCTCCGGTGTGATTCTCCCTACATCCGTGTTCCAAGAGTTCTTAGCTGTCGAGATAGAGCAAAGTACTAGGAGATGAACTCCCCTGGGGTTTAGTTGTGCAAGAAACAGAGTGAAGGGTTGAAGTGAATCCTAATGCTGGGGCTTAATTTAGACTAGGGTTCTTTCACCTGGACCAAAGGGTTAGAACTATATATAGGAACAAGGTTTATCACTAGAAATCACTAGAACTTAAAGCAATTCCACATAATTTGAGGCTTAGGAAGATGAACTCCCCTAGGGCTTAGTTGACAGGTCAACAAGAGTCAAGGGTCGTAGTGAAAGCTAATGCCAGAGCATAGTGTTGGGGTTAGTCATGGTTGACCTTAGATTTGGGACCGTGTGTTTAAGGATATCCTCGAGTCATTTAAAATCAATAGGAGAGTATAATAGGATTGTCTTGCACTAGAAGCATAAGTCCTAGGGGTAGCTTGTCCGGGTACCCAACTTCACTCATTGATTGTCCATCTCTATTTGCTCTTACTTGCACTCTCTTACCTTCCATACCTCTCTTTTATTTCTTGTTTCATTAAAATCACTTTTGCACTCACTCATTGACTGTATTCTCACTCTTCGTACACCGCATAGCTAAATAGTGAATTCTTGTGTCTTAAAATCCCTATTCCCTGTGGATTCGACTACCTTTTCACCGGGGTACTATTATTACTGCGACAATCCGTGCACTTTCCCCTGTCAATGCTTTTAATTGAGTTCCAATCTTGCATATTAATTGTGACAACTTCTATAGGATTAGACTACCCGAGATTGGAAAGGGTCGAGAAGATGAGTCGTGAGGTAGCGAAATGTCCCCTTTCCCCTTCGATGTGATTTTCCCTACTTCCATGAGTTCTTTGTGGTCAAAGTAGAGTGAAATGCTAGGAGATGAACTCCCCTGGGGCTTAGTTGCGTGAACAACAGAGTGAAGAATTGTAGTGAATCCTAGTGCTGGGGGCTTAACTGAGACTAGGATTCTTTCGCCCGGACCAAAGGGTTAGAACTATACTAAGGAATAAGGTCTATCACTTGGAATCCCTAGAACGTCAAGCAGTTCCACGTTGTGTGAGGCTTTGATAAGTGCTTATGTTATAGTAATACGAAGTATTATTATCTTACATCGAGCATTACTTTTCTCAGATTTAATCACTAATTAGTGTGTATTTGTGCTCTTTTATGCATTGAAGGGTTGTGGAGAAGATTTAGAGAAAATGGAGCAAGAATAGTTTATGTTCGCCATTGTTGAGGAGTTCTCGGACAAAGCAAGGAACAAGGCACAAGTCTAGACTTGTGGGTGTGTGCCAACCTCCATTGGAGGGGCACAAGTCTAGACTTGTGGGTGTGTGCCAACCTCCATTGGAGGGGCACAAGGGCAGTCACACTCACAAAAGTCTATAACTAGTGTGGCATTGGAGAACTTCGCCAATGTAGAGAAATGAATTCGGGAGCATTTCGACAAAATACTGCAGCAGCACTGCAGTTTTTTTGTACTGTAGCAAGCTACTGTTCACTTTCTACCGAAATTAAGAATTGCAGAGAGTTCACACGGGCGTGTGGAAATTCCACATGGGCGTACTGTAGCAGGAATACTGCAGAAAAACACTGTAACAAAAGCACTGTTCATAGTCTACCGAAAATCATTTCCACACGGCCGTGTGGAATTAAGACACGGGCGTGTGGAATTCCTGGTTTTACTTGGATATCACTTGGATATCTTTTGGGGGGCTTTCGGTTAGGGTTTGGAGAGGTTCTTGGATGTCTTTGGAGGCGATTAAACGGCATCGACATCGACATCCTTTGGAAGAAAGCTATTGGGGAAGCTCTCATCGGCATTGATTTGTCGAGGTGTGCCTTAGGCTTGACAAGGGATTCGTTGGAGAAGACACGCGACTACACAAGACCATCGATACGATCTACAAGGGGGTTTTCTTTATGGTTTTCATGCATATGTTCTTAAACTATTTATTGACTTTGTATTGCTCCATGGAGAGCTAAACCCTAGTGGGTATTCGGACTTGTAAACCGTAGGATGATATTGTTTCTATGACTTTTATTATGCTTTCTTAATTTAATGTTCTATTATTGAGTTCCAATCTTGCATGCCGATTGTATGAGATTTTCCCTTAGCCGTGACACTAGGGTTGAGAATCTATTAGGTTATCCTTTGAGGGTGTGACAATCTCTATAGGATTAGACTACACAAGGTTGGAGAGGGTTGAGAGGGAGAGTTGTGAGGTAGCGATGTACCCCTTTCCCCTCCGGTGTGGTTTCTCCCTACCTCCGTTTTCTTGATTTATTAGCGGTCGAGATAGAGTGAAGTGCTAGGTAGATAAACTCTCCTGGGGCTTAGTTACGCGAGTAACAGAGTGAAGGGTTGAAGTGAATCCTACGCACTGGGGCTTAATCAAGACTAGGGTTCTTCCACCTGGACCAAAGGGTTAGAACTACACATAGGAACAGGTTTTACCACTAGGAGTCCCTAGAACTTAATGCAATCCCACGTAGTGTGAGGCTTAGGTAGATATACTCCTCTAGGGCTTAGTTGATAGGTCAACGAGAGTCAAGAGTCGTAGTGAATCCTAATGCCGGGGCATAGTGTTGGGGTTAGTAACGGTTGACCTTAGGTTTGGGACCGTGTCTGTAAGGATATCCTCGACTCAATTAGACATCAATTAGAGGGTATAATACTAGTCTTTCACTAGAAGCATTAGTCTTAGGGGGAGCTTTGTCCGGGTACCCCATCTTTATATCGATTACCTCTCCTACCCTCATTATTTTTCTTGCACTCTTTTATTTTCTTTTACATTTATATATATATATATACTTCTTTCATCATCGACTTCTTTCATAGCTAAATAGCGATAACACTTGTTTCTGAACACTATTCCCTGTGGATACGACTACCCACTCACCAGGGTATTTTTATTACTTCGACAACCCGTGCACTTGCGGGGTACACACGCAAGGGGTGTGTCAAGTTTTTGGCGCCGTTGCCGGGGAGTAGGCGTTTTAGAGACATTTGTACTTTGCTATTTTAGCTATTCATCATTTTTTCTATTTCACCTTTTTCTTATTCTTCCATCGTTCTAATTTGTTTTCTTTTGTTTTGTCTCACTTTTTCTTGCAAGGAGCCTAAATGGAGATTGATTCAATCATTGAGCTATATTCTCAAGTTGAAGCTCTCAGTTCAAAGCTTGATAGAGTTATTGCTTCACAACAACAGAGTAATCCAGGCTATAGCACACATCATCCAGGTGAAAGGAGCTACCAAAATTTTTTATGGAATAACAATGGACAACATTGGGAAGTACCTCAAGAGCGAATTCAAAAGGATGAGAGACTCGAAGAGGATGCACCTCCGTGGAGAAAGGTACTAGATAACTTTATTGAAGCATCCGATGCCTCTTGCCAAAGTATGGAAGCCACACGAAAGTGTCATGAAGCCTCCTACAACAACCTTAAACATCAATTAGGATGGATACTTGACACACTCTCCAAGGAACATGAAGTATTTGAGCAAGTAAAGCAAGACCCTTGTAGAGATGATGTGGTCGTGAATGATAATGAAGAAATGGGGCATACCGAGTATGTTGCTGTAGAAATTGAAGAGGAAAAAGTAGAATGTCATTTGGAGAATTGGGATTTCTTGAATGAAGATGGTGCTTGTGAGCAAGAAAATTCTCGAGGGGATTTGCTAGTGTCATGTTCCTTTCAAGATGAAAATACACAAGAAGAAGCAACCCCTAAGGTAATGGAACAAGCACCGCTCTTTGGGATTGATCAACTCATAAAAAGCAAGAAAGAGACTTTGGGAAGGGAAAAAGATGTGGGGAGGATATTTAAACCATCCCATGACCCACCTATGCTAAGCTTGGACAATTCCCAACCCAAATTGTTTCCTTGGAGGCAAAAAGTAGGATGGTTGGATCCTCCAACAAATACTCCACCTCGGCAAGTCGATTTTTTGTTTAAAGGAAGTAGCTATGCAAGATCTTGTCGGGAGAAACACACTCTTTTCAAGCCGCCTTGAGGTAAGAAAGAGGTACGTCAAGCTTAGTGACGTTAAACAAACGCTTCTTGGGAGGCAACCCAAGTTTTTATTGCTTTTCTAGGCTTTAGTTTAGTTTTAGCATGAATAATTGCCTAGTTTCGGTGTTTTGATTTTATTATGCGTGTGCTGTGATTTCATATGGATTATTGGTGTTATAGTGTGCCTAATTGTGATTGTCGAAGTTTTGGGTCGTTTGAGTGTGTTTTCATGGATCTCTGGTCGAATTTTTATTGTATATGCAAGCTCTGAACGTTGTATTTGAGTTTCTGAAATTTTCTGCAAAGCTTGCAAATTTTTCTAAGTCACCCAAAGAAGACACACGGCTGTGTGGAATTTCCACACGGGCGTGTGTCACAGTTCAGAACTCATCCAGAGAAGACACAGGGGCGTGTGATTGCCCCTGTGAACGACCATATAAAGGCACACGGCCGTGTGGAATTTCCACACGGCCGTGTGGATCTCTGCAGAGCTACAACTCTCCATCCCGAGAGACATAGGGGCGGTGTGAGTGCCCCTGTGAGTGCCCATGTGTATTGCACACGGCCGTGTGAAAATTCCACACGGCCGTGTGGAGGTTCTGCAGAACAAGAACTTCATCTAGCGGCTCACAGGGGACGTGTGAGTGCCCCTGTGGGTGAGCGTCTACATGGCACACGGCCGTGCGGAATTTCCACACGGGCGTGTGGAACACTTAGATGATTTTCTTGGGATCCAGAGAGTCCACAGGGGCGTGTGGGTGCCCCTGTGGCCGGGCGTGTGTTGGCCAGGTTGGGCACACGGCCGTGTGGAATTTCCACACGGCCGGGTCTATGTTCTGGAAAGCAAACAGAGGAAACACAAGGGGGTGTGACTGCCCCTGTGAACCCTTCTAGTGGAGGCACACGGCCGTGTGGAAATTCCACACGGCCGTGTGGATGTACAGAACATGATAGGTTGTTTTTAATTTTAAAATCTTCTTTTGCCTTTTCAATTCTAAATTCCTCCACACTCAAGGGATGTTTCCTCACATTTTCCCAACCCTCTCTTTGTCCATTTAAGGAGTTTTTAAGTTGTTTTCCGACCATATTTGAAGTTTTTGATTTTCACTTCGTCGGTAAGCATATTTTCTCCTTTTCTTCGTCAATCTTTTCTTTTTCAGCACCAGATCCACCAGTATCAGCACCGACAGCAGCACCGGAGATCGAAGAACGGACGACACCGACGCTTGAGGTGTTTTTAGCTTTATTTTTCTTTTGTTTTATTTTACTTTTATTGAGCTTCACTGATCCCCCTTGTGTACGTGCAGATGGTCTTGGATGCAAGGAATTTGAGTACTAGTCATAGGCACGGTCATGGGACCGTGTACCCTCCACAACCCGTTGAGACTCAACCCTTAATAAACATAGCTCCATCAAATGTACCACTAGGAGTTCAGGGGAGTATTGTTTCAATTGCCCACCTCCACACATTATGTTTTGATTGTTATACTTTTTATTATGCTTGCATGTGTACATTGAGGACAATATACATCTTAAGTGTGGGGGGGAGTTCACATTGCACACACATTTACTTGTGCGTTCAATTGCTTATGCTCATGTAGCCTATGGCGGTTCACCTTAGTTACAACGGTTGTATTCTTAGAGTTTAGGAGAATTTTTAACATTGTATCCTATCATGCTCTAGTTTCTACTTGAATTTTAGGGAATTTTTGCTCGATTATCTTATATTGCACAACTTACTCTTGGAATCTTTTGGAAACTCAATCTTGAAGTTTTTAAGGACAAGTTTATTGTTGTTCTTAGTTTTACTTTGGAAAATGCATATATAAGGAAAGAAAAATATGAAAAAAAGATGAAAATGAAAAAAAAAAGAGAAAAATATGAGTTTGTGAATAGTTGCTTTCTTTTATGTATGCATTTGGGGTGGAAAGAGCTACCACCTATGAAGTATGTAGCTATTCTCATAAGTCGGATACAAGTTATGCCCTAATGAGAGAAAGAGCTATCTCATGGGATGCGTGAAAGCTACTACCTCGGTAGAAAGAGCTACCTCCTCGAAAGTGTGAAAGCCACCTTTGGCGGCCGCCTAGGAAAGGGCTACCTTCAAGGATGTGTGAAGCTACTACTTCCTCCTCTCTTTAGTTTTGTTTTTGTATATAAATAAGTCCTTTCTAACAAAAGTTTGAGGAGTAATCGTTGGTTCTCTTGAGTGAAATCGCACACACTAACACATTTTCGAGTTTTTATCCTTTTTGATTCGAGTTTTTAGCTAGAGCAATGATAACCTTATGCATTGTTTTGATTTCCCCTAACTTGTAGAATGCTTCTTTTGCATACTTTTGGTGAACCTAAGGCCGAGCACTTTCATTTGTTCTTCCCAAGTACTTTCACGTTTTATTTTTGCTTGAGGACAAGCAAAAGCTTAAGTGTGGGGGAGTTTGATAAGTGCTTATGTTATAGTAATACGAAGTATTATTATCTTACATTGAGCATTACTTTTCTCAGATTTAATCACTAATTAGTGTGCATTTGTGTTCTTTTATGCATTGAAGGGTTGTGGAGAAGATTTAGAGAAAAAGAAGCAAGAATAGGTTATGTTCGCCATTGTTGAGGAGTTCTCAGACAAAGCAAGGAACAAGGCACGAGTCTAGACTTGTGGGTGTGTGCCAACCTCCATTGGAGGGGCACAAGGGCAGTCACACTCACAAAAGTCTATAACTCGTGTAGCATTGGAGAACTTCGCCAATGAAGAGAAATGAAGTAATCGACATAATCTACCGTTGATTGTGTGTCCAATTCAACGGCCTCGATGAAAAACGATGAATTCGGGAGCATTTCGACAAAAATACTGTAGCAGCACTATAGCTTTGTTACTGTAGCAAACATTGTAGCAAGCTACTGTTCACTTTCTGCCGAAATTCAAAATTGCAGAGAGTTCACACGGGCGTGTGGAAATTCCACATGGGCGTACTGTAGCAGAAATACTGCAGGAAAAATATTGTAGCAAAAGCACTGTTCACAGTCTACCGAAAATCATTTCCACACGGCCGTGTGGAATTAAGACACGGGCGTGTGGAATTCCTGATTTTACACAGAGCCGTGTGGAATTAACACAGGAGCGTGTGGAACTCCGATTTCAGCCCGATTTCAGTCTATAAATAGCCCGTTTTCAGATCTATTTGGGGACCCTCCCCTTTTATCACTTGGATATCTTTTGCGGCGCTTTCGGTTAGGGTTTGGAGAGGTTCTTGGAGGTCTTTGGAGGCGATTAAACGGCATCGACATCGACATCCTTTGGAAGAAAGCTATTGGGGAAGCTCTCATCGGCATTGATTTGTCGAGGTGTGCCTTAGGCTTGACAAGGGATTCGTTGGAGAAGACACGCGACTACACAAGACCATCGATACGATCTACAAGGGGGTTTTATTTATGGTTTTCATGCATATGTTCTTAAACTATTTATTGACTTTGTATTGCTCCATGGAGAGCTAAACCCTAGTGGGTATTCGGACTTGTAAACCCTAGGATGATATTGTTTCTATGACTTTTATTATGCTTTCTTAATTTAATGTTCTATTATTGAGTTCCAATCTTGCATGCCGGTTGTATGAGATTTTCCCTTAGCCGTGACACTAGGGTTGAGAATCTATTAGGTTATCCTTTGAGGGTGTGACAACCTCTATAGGATTAGACTACAAAAGGTTAGAGAGGGTTGAGAGGGAGAGTTGTGAGGTAGCGATGTACCCCTTTCCCCTCCGGTGTGGTTTCTCCCTACCTCCGTTTCCTTGATTCATTAGCGGTCGAGATAGAGTGAAGTGCTAGGTAGATAAACTCCCCTGGGGCTTAGTTACGCGAGTAACAGAGTGAAGGGTTGAAGTGAATCCTACGCACTGGGGCTTAATCAAGTCTAGGGTTCTTCCACCTGGACCAAAGGGTTAGAACTACACATAGGAACAGGTTTTACCACTAGGAGTCCCTAGAACTTAATGCAATCCCACGTAGTGTGAGGCTTAGGTAGATATACTCCTCTAGGGCTTAGTTGATAGGTCAACGAGAGTCAAGAGTCGTAGTGAATCCTAATGCCGGGGCATAGTGTTGGGGTTAGTCACGGTTGACCTTAGGTTTGGGACCGTGTCTGTAAGGATATCCTCGACTCAATTAGACATCAATTAGAGGGTATAATACTAGTCTTTCACTAGAAGCATTAGTCTTAGGGGGAGCTTTGTCCGGGTACCCCATCTTTATATCGATTACCTCTCCTACCCTCATTATTTTTCTTGCACTCTTTTATTTTCTTTTACATTTATATATATATATATATATACTTCTTTCATCATCGACTTCTTTCATAGCTAAATAGCGATAACACTTGTTTCTGAACACTATTCCCTGTGGATACGACTACCCACTCACCAGGGTATTTTTATTACTTCGACAACCCGTGCACTTACGGGGTACACACGCAAACGGTGTGTCAGGCTTAGGATGATGGACTCCCCTTGGGCTTAGTTGAGAGATCAACAAAGTGAAGGGTTGTAGTGAAGCTTAATGCCGGGGCATAGTATTTGAACTAGTCACGGTTGACCTTAGATTTAGGACAGTGTGCTTAAGGATTTCCACGACTAATTAAATATCAATAAGTGAGTATAATACTAGTCTTGCACTAGAAACAATAGTCCTTGAGCGAGCATTGCCCGGGTGCCACATCTTCATATCGATTACCTCTCTTACCTTTATTGCCCTTTTTGCATTCTTTTACTTTCTTTTATATTTATATATATTGATTTCTCTCACCATCGATTTCCTTCATAGCTAAATAGTGATAACACTTGTTTCTAAACACTATTCTCTATGGATATGACTACCCACTCAACAGGGTACTTTATTACTTCAACAACCGGTGCACTTGCGGTATGCACACGCAAGGGATGTGTCATTATTCACAACTCAAATGCATGTCTACACTCTATTGGTGGGGAAACATATGGTCCCTAATGATGTGATAGACTTATTTGTCTTGATTATCATTGATAGTTTGAAGAAAGTATCGTAACCCTACAAGAGATGTGCGGCAATCACATGCCCTGGCATTGATGGCAACTGTCGTTCACCATTTTATTGATGTCGAGCTAAACCTGATGACAATCATACTTAATGGACACTTTCACCTACTCATGCTTGATAAAGGAAAGGAGTATATTAACTATTCATCAGCTTTGAGTCTAATATACCATACAGACACTATTGACATGGTAAGTATTGGTTTTCTGACAGGGGCCCGAAAGTGCACGGGTTGTCACAGTAATAAAGTACCCCGGTGAGAGGGTAGTCGAATCCACAGGGAGTAGGGATTATAAACAAGAGAATTTGCTAGTTAGCTAGTGCGAAAATATGATGGTGAGAAGAATCAATGTGTGTGTGCAAGAGTATTCAAGAGAAATAAGAAAATGAAAGAGAAATATGGAAGACAGGAGAGTGCAAGTAAAGAGTAAAAAGAGGAACAATCATGTGTAAAATAGGATACCCGGACAAGCTCCCCTAGGACTAATGTTCTAGTGCAAGACTATGTATTATACTCTCCTATTGATGTTTAATGAGTTGTGGACATCCTAAAGCACACAGTCCCAAACCTAAGGTCAACCGTGACTAATCCCAATACTATGCCCCGGTATTAGGTTTCACTATGACCTTTCACTCTGTTGATCTATCAACTAAGCCAAGGGGAGTCCATCTTGCTAAGCCTCACACTACATGGAACTACATTATGTCCTAGAGATTCCAAGTGAAAGACCTTGTCCCTAAGTATAGTTCTAACCCTTTGGTCCATGAGAAAGAACCCAAGTATCAGTTAAGCCCCAGCACTAGGATTCACTACAACCCTTCACTCTGTTGCTCGCGCAACTAAGCCCCAAGGGAATTCATCTCCTAGCACTTTACTCTATTTTGACCGCTAAGTATTCTTGGAACATGGAGATAGGGAAAATCACACCGGAGGAGAAAGGGTGTGCTTCGCTACCTCACGACTCATCCTCTCGACCCTCTCAAATCTCGAGTAGTCTAATCCTATAGAAGTTATCACAACTTCAAATGATAGCCTAGACGATTCTTAACCCTAGTGTCAAGGCTAAGGGAAAATCAATACAATAAGCAATCAAGATTGGAACTCAATTAAAAGCATCAATTAAGAAAGCATAATGAAAGTCATGGAAACAATGTCATCCTAGGGTTTACAAGTCCGAATACCCACAAAGGGTTTAGCTCTTCATGGAGCTATACAAATCCATCAATGTATATAAATTGACAAGAATAATAAACATAGATGAAACCCCCTTGCGATAAGTGGCGATGGTCTTGTGCGGCCACTCCGTTTCTCCACCAAGCCCGTTGTTAAGCCAAGGGCACACCTCGCCGGATCGGTGCTAACGAAAGCTCTGCCAATAGCTATCTTCCAACGGACTTCGATGTCGATACCGTAGACGCAGTCCAAACCTCCACCAAATCCTCTTCAAACCCTAGCCGTGACCCTCCAGAAGTTGGGGAAAAAAATCCTTCAAAAATCCCGAAAAAGTCCTATTTATCAGTCGGGGATGTAAAATAGGCTGAAATCGGGCATCCACACGGCCATGTGGAATTTTCACACGCCCGTGCGGATTCTCTAGAATTGGGCACACAATCAACATTAGATCATGTCGTTAAGTGGCCCTCCAATGGAGGTTGGCACACACCCACAAGTCTAGACTCGTGCCTTGTTCCTTGCTTAGTCCAAGAACTCCCCAACAACGGCGAACATGACCTAATTTTGCCCTTTCTTACTCCAAGTTTACTCCACAACCCTACATGCACAAAAGAACACAAATACACAACAATTAATGACAAAATCTGAGAAAAGTAATGCTCAAAGAAAGAAAACAATACTTCGTATTACTTTAACACGAGCACTTATCATTTTCTATATAATTTCTCATTATTTTTAGCTACCTTCATTTAACCATATATTGTCTATCAATAGAGGGAACTCTTTGACAGATGTTTAGTAACTGAAATCGAGCAGACGACCATTAAAGCCTACCCTCTCATCTACAAACACAATTGTGATTCATTAAAGAAATCCTTCAGGGCGAGAAACTCCATCTTCCTTAAACTGACGTGCCGCACATGTGACTACATTTTGCCGCTCGCATATTAATGGATGGCATCACCGAGCCTGTCGAAGTTTGGGGGAACCGAAGAAGTCCTAAGAGCTTTTTTGCCATAAATTGACATTTATATGGATATATTTTGATATAAACTATGGACGTTATCTTTTATGTGAGCATGTATTGACGTGTGTTACTATGTTTTCTTTGATTTTGAATTACTTCGATGTTCGCAAGAAATATTATCATTCACTTAGGTGCATTTCTAATAACAATTGGTTGTTACTAATTAAAATTGGTTGACCCCATGTAGCATTAATAGTTTCAACTTAAACTTGCTTGTTTCCGCGTAAAATTAGTTGTTTCCACTTAGCAATGTCTAATTACCTCTTCAATTGCTTGAAAAGGTTCCACAATTATGTAATAGTAGTTATGCATAGTGCTTTGTCTCAGTTAGCTATTGGTGTATTACGATATTGTCGAATATGTCCAGCATCATGACAATTGTTGCAACATAATTCTCTTACGATCAATGGGTATGACTCTATCCGCTTTTTTTCTTGGTTGACCCAAAGGCCTTTTAGTGATTGGTGTCCGCAACAGCATTTCGCAGTTGTCATTAGCTAATTTGTCTTCCATTAATGCGATTGTTCACAGTGATTAGAAAACATACCGATCAGTTTAAACCTTTATTAGGAAACAGGAGCAGAAAATAATTAAGTTAAAATGTACTATTTTAAATGGAAACGTTAGAAATTAAATGGAAATTAAATGACAACCGAAATTGATAAGTGGTATAATGGTATAATAAACGGTATAAAATCTTAATAAGTAGGAAAGCATTTAAACCGCTCATCGTCACTTTCCACGATGACAATGCTACCAGGGTATGTCACTGACACCTTGCTTGCGTACCACATTAATAAGTCGTAGCTCACCACCTTAAACTCACTGTCACGATAACCAATCACAGACTTCCATTGAAATAATTTCATTCTCTTACGATAAAGGTCGGATGGATAAGATCTCCATGGGTTGTTGATGGGGAGGAAACGTGCCCCTGTTGATAGATATACTCTCCAAAATGAATCATTGTTGTTGTAGTGTACAAAATAAGCAAGATTAGAACAATGATTGATGACCAAAAAACTATAATGTTACATGGTAACTTCATAATTTTAAGTGGAATCAGATAATTTTAAGTGGAAATTGGTATTGTTAAGTGGAAACAGTCCAATTTAAGCAGAAAGTGATAATGTTAAACAAAAACTGGTAATACTAAACGATATTTTAGAAACTAATCGGAAAACGCACATGATAAATGACAACTCTATATCCTATATGAGAAATATCAGTTATAAATGAGAAGGACATAATGCATTCAAGGGGAAGACTGAAATAATATGACTACACATAAAGCAAAGAAAGGATATTTACAATGAGAGCAAAGAACACGAGGGCATGACCACCACATTTGCATCCGCATCAACAATAATGTCAACACCAGCACTGTTTGGCAGATGATATATATTAGACATACGCTAAAAGTCAATTTCTGAATTAATGGGAAAAATAGTTCGGTGTGCATCAGGTGTGACAAACTTCATATTGACAGTGGAAACCTCAAGCTCCCATTTCTGGCATATGTTGTCTAGTATTGACTCCCAAGGAGTCAACAATGTGAACTGGAGGACTCGACCCTCCCCCATATACCTGCCAGCTAGGCAAAAGGTATCTATTGACAAAACCCAAGCACGAGTAGATGGAAGAAGAACAATATGCAAGGATAGAAGGAAGGAAAACCCTAACCAAACCAAGAGGTATCCAGGAAGTCAAAGTTCTGAAGTGCAAGACAAAACTAAAGCAAGGGTGAAGAGAAAAAAGTATCTTGCGAAGATGGAGGAAAAAAAAACCAACACAAAAGATGATAAAAGAAGAAGAAAGGCAGCTTGGGTTAAAAAAGCATAGAAAGTACAAAATTAAGTGGCAATATGGTTCAAAGCTAACAACAATACTATTTCTTAAAAAGTAGACAAAACTTGGCTCCAGTTTTCCCCCCAAATAGCAGGGCAAATATGGAATTCTTCATAAATTTCACTGACTGGGTTACACCTAGGGACCAAACAGTAAGCAAAATAAAAAAGAAGGGATTGTTTGTCAAATTCAAATATCAGAGGGACTGTTGAAAAATTTTGAAACTTCCAGGAACTAAAAAGTAATTTCCCTTTATTTATGCGTCTGAATCATTTACCTAATGTCACATTTGTAATGGTAAATGATACCAAACAAAAATAATTTAATATATTTATGAAAATATTTATTTATAATGAAAATAGCAGTGGTATTCGTGTTAGATACATTTTTAACGAAAATGTATATTGTGAATAATTTAAAATGATGAATGAAATTACTATGGGTCCCATATCATAGTATTAACTATTATGGAAAATAATCTAATCGATAAGAATTTAATAGATTGGTGAGATGGGTTGAACATCATACCTTGGATAGTTTTGACATCTATTATTGAATTACTAAATAGCAGTGGTATGTGTGTTAGATACATTTTTAACGAAAATGTATATTGTGAATAATTAAAATGATGAATGAAATTACTATGGGTCCCATATCATAGTATTAACTATTATGGAAAATAATCTAATAGATAAGAATTTAATAGACTGGTGAGATGCGGTGAACATCATACCTTGGATAGTTTTTACATCTATTATTGAATTACTAAATAGACGACTTCCTAGAGGATAATAGGTTGTTGATTTGTTGAATCAAAGCTATCTTGATTATTTGTTAGGACATTTAATCATAAAGTTTCATCTTTTGACTTTTAAAAAAATTATATTGAAGTTGTAATGTTAATGATAATTATTAGACCATAACAATTTTTTTTTTTGGGTCTTTCTTTAATAGGATGCAGATGGCAAAAGTGAGCCTAATAAATCTCCGAATGTAAACAGCTTTCCAAATTCATGTTTTTAACCAGATATGGTTTAAGGTATATAGGCTTTTATTGTTGTTGAATTTATCTTAATTAGATATTACTATTAATTAACTATATATTGTCATTAATTAGACAAGAATAAATGATGAAGATTGAGATCAATGTTTTTAAAACCAGACCAGATAGTGAACCGGCCTCATAATTGTGTCATCGGTCAATTGATCTAACCGGATGACCCATTTTGGTCTGACCAATATATATATGTATATTAAAAAAAACTAATGAAACATAATAACTATATACAAATTTATGACGGCCCTCACATGATTCATTTCGGTTAGCAATCGAAAACCCCAACTCCCTCCCTCTACTCTGCCACGAAGAAAGCCAATCGTCCCATCTTCATCTGTGCCATTGATCGCCCCTCCTCCCTCTGCACCGCCACAAAGAAAGCCAGGGAGGAGATAAGCCACAACTACAACCACATCTACGTTCTCTCCATCACCGGCCTTCGTTTCTTCACCGTCTACAGTCCTTGCGGTCCGCCAGACATGGCATACTGCTCCTTCACTAGCAATATTCTCCATGGCAAGCCAATCACCATCTATAGCGGCAAAGATCAGGTGGATCTTGCCCATGATTTCTCCTTCATCGATGACATCATCAAGGTTTGTATCCCATCCTCCGACACTCCCTAGAAGAGCACCGGCACCCACTGCAAGAAGCATGGTATGGCCCTGTATTTATTTACTAATGAAAGCAAACAGGGTTCTATCCAATTTTGATCCGCCCAGCCGGTTTGCCTGGTTTGGTCGCGCTTGACCGGTTCACGTCTTGGTCAACAAATCGATTAAAACCAGACTATCGGCCACTTTCAGATTCTGCCTATCCGGTCCAATTTGAATAGCCTGGATTGAGATCATTTTCTTCCAAACAAATAGCATTTGATATCTTATTGTTAAGCAACTTTTTATTAGAAAACGCACTGCTTCATTTTGTTTTGTGTTTGCTATGTGATTGATGACCTATAAAAACTTTTCTCTTGTGCATTTAGATTTGACCAATAAAATTTATTTTATGTAATTGTGATTTACTATTATAATTTTTACATATCATCAGTTAAACTGCATCAAGTGAAAAATGTATTTCAAATAAATATAATTTAAAAATTGTAAAATCAATCTTTTAATTAAGTTAAACAAGAAAAGTCTTTAGAATAGTTATATAACATATCGATGGATGATGAGTAATTTGCCATTACAAAATAGGTATACACTAATAGAGTACTTATCAGTGTAGATATTATAACAGTATTATACTTGTAAAATTTTCAAATTTGACTTAGAATTGAAGATATAGTGACAGAAGTCTCTGTCAGTATGGATTTTAACTACAAGCTCTATTTAATCGATATATTGATAAAATGATATTGCAATGGTTGTAATTTTTGTTAGTATAAATCTATAGCATCAAAAGATAATTTAACAAATATTTTACTAATTTAATAGGGTATATCGCTAGCCAGTATGTATAAAACTAGCTATAGCAACAAAAATTAAGTTTTATTACTAGAATTTTGGCGTTAGTATATAAATTTTTTTAAGGTATAATATAAGTTCAAACTAATGTTTTGATCTATGCAGTAACGTTGCATTGTAATTGCAATGCTTATTTATTTATTTATGTTAATATTTTGTGTTTATGTTGATTTGTGGATGGTCAAAGGGGATCTACATATTTGTTTTGTGTTGTTTGCCTACATAGCCTAGAAAATTACCTTGATTATGTCTATATCTTTAATAAAATCAAATAACATGAATATCCTTTAGGTAGCAAATGTAATTATTGTTTGAAAAGGTGGTAATCTTACATTTCGGGTGTAAGGTGTTTTCTTTTTCAATTATATCCCTCAAGTTCAATATAATCTCCAAAATACTAACTTTTAACAATTTTAAAAATAAAAAAAAATTTCAAATATTTTGTCGGAGATAAAAAACATTTGTGATTAATTTATTTTCAAATATTAAATAATTAAGTTGGAGGAAAAATTATATTTATTTAAAATAATCAAGTTTGATTTAATTATTACATTTTTAGGAAATTAACTAGTTAAAATTTTTATATTAATAAAAAATTAAATACTTTAAACATTAAATTTATTTTTTTAAAATAATACAGAATTTTTATTATTCAAAACATTTAATATTTGCATTAGTAAATGTTTTAAACTTTAATTTATTTGACAGCTATTAAGTAAATGTATTTTAGTAAAATGTTAATTGGCAATGTAAAATTCTTAGCTAACCAAATGTGGTAATGTTATATTGCAAGCATATTAATGCATTGTCAACCAAATATAAATTGAGCATATTCGCATCAAGATAAATAGGGAACAACACTCCCCGTAATCCTATTATAAACGATAATGTAAGATTCCATTACCAAAATGACCTTTAATATTCAATTTGTTTTGCATTAACACCCTTTCATATCATACCACAACTTTAAAATATATTAAAAATTTTATAGAGATTGATTTTTAAATAATAATAAAACTATAATTTATATAGATTCCCAAACTACGGTTAGCAATGTTAATGTGTTATTTAAATAGAACTAATAAAACTAGCTTAAGTGTATTTTAGAGTATTCGAACTAATAAAATTGAGCTTAATTCACAGCGTGCCTTGAAGCCTTCTCCAAATTCTTCTTCCTAAATGGTTACTAACATTCTTTAGGTTTAATAATGGCTTCAATACTATGACAGATGGCTACTGACTTTCAGGAACTAGATTACGGAGTTAGAAACAGTTGACGAAACAAAGAAAAGGCAAAAGAAGGACAACAACAATTATGCTCGTTGGCTTTTTTTTTTTTTTTAACAGTATGCCCGATTCTCTCTTTAACACCTATGTTCATGTCTCTATAGCAAAATAATTGTGGGAAAAATTAGAAGTTAGATACATGAGTGACGATGCAACTAATAAAAAGATTTTGGTGACTAAGTAGAACAACTTCAAAATGATTGATAAAAAATTAGTCATGGAGCAATTTTGAGAAATTGAGAAGTTGTTTAATCATTTTAAATAGTATGTTTGAAAATAGATAATTCATTATTGTGTCCTCAATTAATGATAAGCCTCATCCTTCATGGAAAGATTTCAAAAGAGCTTTGAAACATAAAAAGAAAGATATTTCTCTTGAAGATCTTGCCAATAGTTTGAGACTAGAAAAGGAAGATAGAACAGAAAATGAGAAGGATAAAAAACAATTCAAGCATCAGATTTTTGTTTCTTAGAGGAAGGAAAGTCAAGCAAGCTCAACAAGCCTTTCAAGAACAATAAAAAATCCCTCAAGATTCAAGGCAAACAATTCAAGAATAAGAAAGGTCCATGCTTTCATTGTGGCAATCCTAGGCATGGCAAAAAGAAATCACAACACCAAAATATGTCTTTAGCTATGTCTTTTAATTATTTAATGGTGTTAGAACGGCACCAAAAGTTAGATTGAAGATGCGTCGGCAATGTACCAAAAATTAGCGGTGTTTTTATAAACACCACTATTATAGTGGCACTTTTCAAATCAACCGCCGTGACTTTAGCGGTGCTTTTCATAGCAAAAGTCACAATCTTAGTGGCATTTTGGATATCATTTACTGACGTTTTGCAATAAAAAACTGTAACTAATTAGCTGTGTTCTCTGAAAAAAAACATAGCTAATTTGGGCTATTTATCTTTTAAAAAAGGTAAATTACTGGCACTTTTACAAAATAAGCACAGCTATTTTTTTTTTGTCTTAGTTTTCATTTCTTGTCTTTCTTATTTTCTTTATATTTTTTTCTAATTTGTTTTTTCTTCTCTTTTCTTGTTGTTCTTTTCTTTTTCTTTTTCTTTTTTTTGTCTTTTTTATTATTCTTCACATATCCTAGCTTCATCATCATCATCTTTATCTTCTCCTCTAAACTTTTTCTTCCTCCTCCACTTTCTTTCTTCTCCTACTTTCCTCTTCTTTTTTGCGTCCTCTTCTTTTCTTCTCTAGCTTCCTCTTATTTCTTGCCTCTTCCTCCATTCTCTTCTCCCTTCCCTCTTCCTCTTCTTCCTTATCACTTTTCTTTTTCTTTTGTCAATGGAATTTAGCGGCTAAATTTAAATTTTTGGCACCTAGCCTTGAATTTAAATTTTATAGCAAATGAGGCCAAATTTAAATTTATATGTAAAAATTCTTTTTCGCGACATTTTTATAACATACATCACTAAAGTAGTAAATCAATTTAGAAATATTTATAATATAATGTCATTTATTCTAAAAAATGCCGCTCAAGAAATAAATCAATTAACAATATTTACAATTTAGTAGAGTTTCTACAATAAACGGTGCTAAATCATTAATATTTTTTAATTGATTTATTAATTTAGCGGCATTTACTAGAAAAAGCGACGTTAAAATGTAAATTTTAAATATAAAATTAAATTTGAACAGAATTTTAGCGTTGTTTATTTTTTAAAAACACCACTAAATTTAAACTTTTGGAACACTGCTCTGGATTTAAATATTTTAGCAAATGACACCAGATTTAAATTTAAATTTAAAATTTCATTTTTGTGGCACTTTTATAATAAACGCCACTAAAGGAATAAATTAATTTAGAAATATTTACAATTTAATGGAATTTATTTTATAAAAAAATATTAAACATAAATTAATAGTTTCTCGTTTATTTTAAACAATATTAAACAATTTATTTTATAAAAAAATATTAAACAATTTAACGCAACTAAAGGAATATACTAATAAAAAAATATTAATAGTTACTCGTTTATTTTATAAATGCCAGCTAAAATGAAAATTTTAAACATAAATTTAGATTTGCAGATAAATTTAGCTGTATTTATTTTAAAAACACAACTAAAGTATAAATATTTTTTCATTGATTTATCAATTCGGCGGGTGTTTTCTTTATGAACAACACTAAATTGAAAATTTTAGACATAAGTTTACATTTAGAAATAACTTTAGCAGCGTTTATTATTGGAAACACCGCAAAAGGCAACAAATTTTTAGATGTCTTCTTTTGTCCTTTAGAAACATCACCATCCTTTCCAACGTATGTGCTTAACATTGTTGAAAAGGCCACTGGCATCATGTCTCTTAATGATCAAACAACAAAACAAGGCAACCATTCTTATTTCAACAAGACTATAAGTAGAGAACACGACAACAGTTTACATGTGTCTAATGATATCTTTTTAGAGTCATAAGTTCAGAAGTTAAGAAAATGGCAATGGAGTGGTGCTCTTTAAAGAAGTTGCTTTGCATATCAGCTTATAAACAGAGAATTCCTACACTCATTCAAGGCGCAAAATAGTAGTGAGGCAATAGAAAGAACAAGGATAGAACCCTAGACGAAGGCAGTATCTTTTAAGGGTGTGTTCAGTTGGAGGGATTTGTAGTACCATGATCTCCATTGTTGCCTCTTGGAAAGCATTCATCTATTCCTCTTATTTAGCACTTCATATATCAGTCCTTAGTGCTACTTTTCCATTAAATTGTGCCATGGAAGTTGTATAATTTCCACATCAATTCTTTTATAGTTCTTAAATATTCCAATAGAAAAAAACAATAAGTATTATCCATTGACTGACTACTTCAAAACATAGTCTAAGTGGTTATACATTGAATCAATAATAGAAATATGGTCTAAATGTGCAGGTAACACCACCTCAAAGTAAGAAACCACAAGCCCCCAATATTTAAACACCCATTTTGTTTGACGCATTATAGAATATAACTATTAAATCATGTGCACTGTATTAAAAATTCAAATTCAGGTGAAGATCCAAGACCAAAGTTGAATCTTTGTTTATTGGTTAAAGCCACTAAAGAATGTGCTCCCACACTTTTAGAACAAACAAACCTTTTTGTGAGACATAGAAGTCATATCTTTTACAACTGAAAAATATAATATTTAAACTAATTACTTATGCTTCAGTCTATTCATTTTTTATTGGATATATTAATCAATAGAACTCTCCTTTCACAAAAGGACTTTCAGTGATCTTTCCATAGCTTGTCCTAGAGCACAGTAACTTACATCGTTACCCTGGTGCTAACCTACTGCTTCAAATGCAACAATCTCATTAAATGATAAAAAATTGTTGCTAATATAACAAAAGTTAAGTTTAAACAGGCTTTGAGGTTTTAGTATAAAAAATAAGACATTAGTGCGGTTTTATGAAGAAATTCTCTAAATTTACTTATACACCAAAGTAATAACTCCACAAAGAAAACCACATACTCCATTGTGATAAGAATGCATTATCACCAATAAAGTTGCCATTAAACTATAACTAAAAAGCAACATAAGTGCCACCTATACCATATTAGATATGCAACCACTGCCATATTTAATAAAGAAACAATAAAATGTACATAAAAAATGGCATTGCTCATGCCAATATCAAACAAAAAATTTAAAGAATGAAAAGAAAGTGATGAAAAAGGGTTTACAATGTCATCAATAGCAAGTTTGAATTTGGAGCTTTAAAAACAAAAAAGTTAACTTGAGTAGTACATTCACAACTTTAAAATAATTTTCTTTTTTTCAAGGAAATATTATTAAACCTCCCAAAAACATAATACTCATAAAAGGGCCAGAACAATGTCAAAGTGAGAATCATCTCACTCAATTTTGAGGGAGAACTTCCAATTTTTATTTTTGGCTCCTCAAAGAGAAAAATGTTAATGCTCCAAGTTATAATCAATTTGCCTCATCCTATTTCTCCAACTATCCCTCACATAACACTCTTGTCTCCATCACTCACATGTTTTGTTATTTCAACTCCCTAAAAATTTAAAAAACACCAAAACATAAATTCTAATTATCTAAGTTCCCAGTAAATTAGATAAAGGTTGTCGGTTTGTGCTCTTTTTCTGCTTTGTCCAAATCAAGCTAATGAAAAAAAAAAGGAATTACAAGAAGCCTTCATAGATTCCTAGAAATTCAAACCACGGTCTACACCTTTTCATTATACCTAAATGTGATCAAGTTCAGAGACCTTGGTTTCTCTAAACACAACTCAAGTTTTCCTATGCTTCTGGTTGCAGGAAAATTTTGAGGATTTTAATGTGAACATAAACATGTTTCAAAGAAATAAGTCCCCCCAAATATTCTGTTTACTATGCATATCAGTCCATGAACCTGTCATTAACTTTATATATTTCCATGTAAAAAAGGAATCATAAGCATGCAGACTGATTACAACAAAGAATTAGCCATCTATGATAATAGAACCAAGCATAGTTGCAAAATAAAACACTTTCTAACCAAAGGAGTTTACTACACAAGATTCACAAAACATCACCATTAAAGCATAATATCTATGTTTATTCTTAGGATGAGAGCCAAGAACCATAAAATGAATCAAGCAAGACTACAAACCTGAAATTTATCAATTGAAAAATCATAAATGCTAGCAAGCTCAGCAAAATCAATGATATATTCACCAAACTCTTGGACATCAAAAAGCAACCTTCGAACTCTTTGCCACTTGCGCTCCTCAAACCTAGAAAACGCATCCGAGAAGGGCTGAAAAACCTTCTTTCTTCAGCCTCATCTGAAAATTTAACTGATAGCAACTCATCGTAGTCTTCAGCCACATTCACTTCGTCCTCCTCTTCAGTGTCGGAGAACTGCTTCTCCGTAGGAAAAGTGGAGTGCATTGGAATGGGAGAGTGTGAGATAATGCGAGGACATCTAAAAATGGAAATGAGATTAGGGCTTAGAGAGGAATGCTTGGTAAGGAGGAAGTTGATGGGAGGAGGGAATCGGAATGGAAAGGAATGAGAGCTTGAGGTTTGCATGGAGATCTTAGTGGTGCAATTCTCTTGTCTTGCTTGAATTTGGTTGGACTAGCAACGTGGTCTGCTTAAAACAAGAAATTTTTAAACATGGGTGCCAGTGTTTGGTAGATGAAAATGGTCTCAAAGTCAGCAACTTCCACGCACATGATTGATAAACTTGATCAATGCATTGACCTAGTGGAGATCAGGAGTCAGGGTCATTGTACAATGTTTCAAGCATTGAGTTGGAGTTGAATTAGTGTCAAAGATAAAATTTAAAAATTATATGTTATAATAATTACTATTATAAAATATTATTTAAAATATAATTATAATAATATTTAAAAAAATTTAATCCCAAACAAGGCATCCATCTCAACAACATATAATCAAACAAACATTCCTAAAAAAGATCATCATATTCAAAAATGAAATCATTTAAATAACAATGCAAGCAAGATAAGTTTCTAGAAAACCATACAAACACACACATCATTAAGACAATGTTAAAGTATATAAAGAGTAATCAAAAAAGGAAGAAAAGAAGTATCAACAAAGTACCAACAGTAGATCTACTAATAGGAAGCAAGCCCAAAACTAAATTATTCTTCCCCCTTTCTTCACTCATTGCAAAGAACCTACACATGAAAACACTCATCAAACTACCAAAACAAGTAACAACAGGAGATGGAAGAGATGACCTCCAAAAAACAATAGATCTAAGGTTCTAGACCAGATCTAAACTAAAATTAGACCAAAAAAGGGTAAAAAAGACATTTGGCATATATATTTTCTAAATGACATAGTGCTATGACTCTAGACTCTAATTCCAACCCCAAAACCTCTGATAAAAACCTCATATTATCACAATGGTGGTGGATGAAAGCAATTGACTTGGGGAAAAAAATCTGATAAGAGAGACAATTGGGTTGTTACAAAGGCAAGAGTATGGAGCGGACCTACATGATCAGCTGCGAGGGTTGACGCCCAGCTAGCCGGCCGAAAAGTTTTGGAAAAACTCTGTCCGCCAAGGTTTAAGCCTTGGTGAATGGCAAGGGTAGCCCAGGTTGATTAGAGGAAAGCCCGCAATAGTGCGGCTGGAGTCGTGGTTAGGACCATTGGGCTAAGGAGTAAGGATGCTGCAAAATTGGATCCTTGATAGTTGAAGCACCTCACGCCTGAGATTATGAGAATATGGAGTTATAAATTTGTAATTGTTTTTTTGAAAACAAAAATGACATCTTTTCACTTTAAGAGAAACACGTTTCACCAGGTGACGAGGCATCATTTCTTTTTATTTTTTTCCCCCAAAATTTAGCCATCTCCTTCATTATTATTCCCTAAAACTAAAATCCCTAACCCTTGTTTCTCCAAGTCCCCTTTTTCCCAAATTCACCTCCGAAATTCCACCTGACCACCGACCACCACCAAATCACTACCAGAGGTACCCTGTTGTTCCGTACCACCACGGGCGCTGCCATTATGCTGAAAATCATTTTTCTTAATGTATTTTCTTTTATTGTAATGTCAGAAAATCAGTTAATTTGTAGAAGTAGTTAATATATTTGTTAACTTTGTTAAATTTCTGTTAATTTAAGTAAGTATTTGTTTTATTAATGGCCAAGTTAGTTTATTTGTTTAGGTGGTCGAGATTTTGATGAAGTTTAGTTACCAAGTAATTTTCCTATGTGTTATTAACGGGCTTCAAGATTCTCTTTCCAACACCATGGATTGGATTTTATGTTTTTCCCAAAATTTGTTTATAAATATGTAATGGTTTTGTTCTTTAATTCTCTGTTTGTTACCTCTACTGCTGTGTGCGCTTCCTATATATCATTTTTTTACACTTTGCACGTATATTTATTCTTGATATTGAATATCAACTTAATTAACATTATCTTTTAAATTTGTACGTGTATTTTTTTAATTAATATCGAACATTGACTTTTATTTAATCCTGATTGGACCAAATTCCTGGGTCCGTGTTTGTGTAAGAGAAGGAGAGGGGATGTTGTATGTAGAGATAAGGAAAAGATAATAGGCACCACCTTTTACTTAAAGGGTATGTATTGATTGCAATTGGATGAGATTAACATTTATTTGGCTAAAAGTTGCAAAACAAATCCAACGATAATATTGTGAAGTAGATTAACTCATAGTAATGGAAGTAAATTAATTTTTTTTCTTTATAATTAAAGCTTTCTTTATTTTTCCCCCCTCTTTTGTGAATAAAGGACCAATAACGATGAAACCAAAGTAAAATATTAATAAAAAATCTGAAATTAAATCCCACCAAGAAAATTCAACAAAGAGTTATATACAAGAAAAGTTCATTGATGGATTTAGTAAATTAATTTGCCAAACTCCAATGGCAAAGGTGTCGTAACAATGAGAAAATAACTGTTTTTTTTTAAGTAAGAAAATTGATTATCAACTTAAAAAGTATAAAATCAATGCCTCAACAAGGAGCAATAGAAAATTGAAAATATTCATATCCATTAGACTACTTTATGTGTTTTATAAATATCAAACCATTAAGAACTAAGGTATACATACCATAATCAGATGCTAAGAAGTTTGCTTTTTAATGATCAAGTACCTCATATCTCAAAGAAATGTCCCCCAACCCAAAAGTTTGGAACATCTGTATATTGTTATGGTGGGAATGATCCTACATGAACATGCTCAATCTTTCGTAATGCTACCTTAGATTTTGAGCCTGAATGACTGAGTTTGCCTTCCACCCATTTTTGCAGAAAAAGAAACAAAAATCCTTCATTTGCAAAACCAGATTTAGCAAACATCATGTGATGGCAAAGTGATGGTAAAATTATTATTATTTTGTGTTTCTTCAATGTACATGGGTAAAATAACAAAATGCAGCGACTTGCCTAAGGTTTGTGACATAGATAGACCAAATCCTAGTTCTTGCTGCTACTTGATGTGTTATAGTGAAAACATCTGAGATTTATCTCCACAAAATATAGATAAATAAATCAACAAAAAATGCAAGACAATTACTAAAAATTAAAACTATCTGCCCAATAAAAAAATCAATAAATTAATGCTTAATCCAAAATCAAGATTCAAATTATCACTAAACTGATCATGGTAGAGTTCAACCATTCAACTTCAATAGCCAGAATATATGCCTGAGGCACCACAACAACTTGAGAGTACTGTATTTAAGAAAAATGATAAGTATACTCATCAACAACTAAAAGGAAAGGTCGATAAGTGAATTGTTCAATGAGCTGTAACCTTTCGAAGAAAGCAAGGTGATTGACAGTCAAAAACATCAACTTGCACAGCTTGAAAGTCCAACAAAACTTGATAATCACACAAGTTTAGTATTAGCATCAACATAAACTCTTCAAAAGACACATGACTAGAAAAGGACATCTTTTTCCCTAAAAATATAAAGACTCAGATGCTATTTTGCCAAATTATTTGAAATCAATTTCAAAATCAAATATTTCTCATCGATGTAGTAAACAAAGACACATGATGGCATGCCAAAGCCATGGGGGTGATGATAAGCAAACACGAGATCCTCACACAGATAACGGTACAAATAAATCTACCTAAAATCAAGAAAATTCTCAGGAAAATGACAAAAACAAAAAGCAATAAAAGAACAATACGAGGTTTAGAACTAGGTTTCCTCACTATGCTACCAAATGCCTGATAAAGTCTCTAATTCTATTGCCTCTTTTTTGTTAATTATTTTTGTATTTTTATTTTTTTAAAAATTAAAATGGATAAAAACGATGTCCATAAGTCCATTGAAGGTTAATAGTACCACATCAGTGTGAGTGGTGTAAGCTAAACTACATTTAACAATAGTATAAAATAAAATAAAAAAATTATTTTATTAGTTTGTTAATATATTTTTTTCAACTTTGTATCTGCTAGTTTTGAAAAAATGAATAAACACTTAAAACTATAATAGATCAAAAATAAAAATAAAAATATCAGGGATACAATGCAAATAGGATACAACAAATGAAAAAGAGAAATAAAAGAAAATAGTAACAATGTGATGTTTGGATATGTTGAACTGCTAGAGATAATTAAGCTTTTGTACATCAAAAGATGAGAGAGGTAAGTGAGGACTTTCGAGAAATGGCCACCAGTTCTTGGATATCATGGATGATTACTCGATTTTTCAATTAAGGGTCAAGACATCCAATATGAGAAAAGAAAGTCAAAACTGCTTTGTTTGATTATTGTCATAAAATTCAATATATATATATATATGAGAAGGGCGACAAGCGCCTGTCTCTGTAGTGCGTGAGTTAATTACGACATCACCCGTGAGTTAATTCTTCTAACGAGGATTCGAACTCTACATGCCACACGAGACACTTTATTTTGGTGCCACTAACCACTTGAACCAAGTTGGTTTTGCAAAAACATGAAATATTCTCCCATATAATATCTTAAAATAAATATTTTATTAATTATTTCTGGGTTAAATTAACTCCATGTGCAGTTATAAAAACCCTCAAAAGAGTGTTAAATTTCTGTAGGTTTTATGATTGAGCCTTATACTAATCCCTATTTTTAAACTTTTGTTCCCTTGTGACTTTTAAAAAAAAAAATAAACATAAAAATGTGCGAACAATGAACCATTAAATAAATAAAACAAAGTTCTCTCAATAGCAAGTGAGTGGAAAAGAGTTGCATATTAAATTTAAAAAACCAAAATTTTCAAAAATCGGATTTCGTGTTTAATTATAATTTTATAATTATTTATACTGATAATGAACAAAAAGTCCATCTAAAGTTAAGGTATTCACAAAAAACCCCATGAGTTTGAGTATTCACAGATGATCCCTCATTTTCCGTACACATGCATTTTAAATCCATTCTATTGCTAACTCTGTGATGTCGAGGGAAAAATACTTAAATGCCCCCGCACACTTATCCATGCCTTGTCATCATCTCTTCACGTTGGGGTTCCAGTGGTTGAGACTCAAATACTACATTTTAATTTAACATAGTTCTGCTCTTGTTTCCTAATAAAAGTTCAAACTGATGGGTATGCTGTGTAATCGCCGTGAATAATCGCAATGATGGAAGGCACATCTATGTCATGACATACACAACAAGATAGAGGAAATTGTTGAAGAGTCTTGCAACCTTGTGATCATATGAAAGTGAACGACCAGAACCCCTCCAAGGAGTGTCATAGACCGGAAACGCTCTGCGGAAGTTTTTACAAAGGAGTGTCAACCACCAAAACCTTTGAAAAAGTTCCCGTAGAGGACACTCAACCACTGGAACCCTCCACTAATGTTCCCGTCGAGGAGTCTCAACCATTGGATCCGTCTGCCAAAGTTTCCACTAGTGAGTCTCAACCATAGGAACCCTATGTCAAAGGTCCCATTGACGAGTGTCTGCCATTAAAACCCAAGGAAGTTGCCACCGAGGAATGTGAACCACAACCTACCACCATTAACCTGGGAATTTCCTCCCTTGTGGCACTCTCCAACCTAGTCAAAGAAGGCAAATATGGTGTTGTTAAGGAGGTTTCCTCCACTAAGGCACCTTGTACTAAAGGTAAACTCCTCATAACTGGTAAGTGTCCCACTAAAACTATTGATTTACATACTGAAGTAAATGAACCGCAGATCCCTACAATTGAAGTTCTTGATGAAGCCAATGATGATGAGAAGAAAAATGGAAGACACATTAGTTGCATCATTAGTCCTCATAATTGGTAAGTGCCCCACTAAACCTTTACGATCGACATGTAAGTATCCTTGTTAACCGGTTTTATTTTCATTTACAAATTAATGTTTCATTTAAACATTACTGTTTTCATTTAAACTTTAATGTTTTCGTTTAAATATTACTCTTTCTGCTTAAAATCACTTGTTTTTGCTTACAATTTGTGGTTTCAACGTAAGTATGTTACATATCATTTAAGTTTTAAGTTTTCCACTTATTTTATCCTTATTTTCATGCTCTAACTCCATAGGTCTACTATCTAGAAGAGTGATATGTTATTCACATCTTGAATGCATGTCTACACTCTATTGGAGGGGAAACATATGGTTCCTGATGATGTGATAGAATTATTTGTCTTGATTATCATTCATAGTTTGAAGAAAGTATCGTACCCTTACACCCTTACAAGAGACGTGTGGCAATCACATGCCCACTAGCTTTGTTGATGTCAAAGGCAGAGCACACCGCTAAAGGCGCCTTGCATTGATGACAAATGTCGTTCACCATTTTATTGATGGCAAACTAATCCTGATGACTATCATACCTAATGGACACTTTCACCTACTCGTGCTTGATAAAGGAAATGATTATATTAACTATTCATCAATTTTGAGTCTAACATAAGATCAAACAGTGTTGATATGGTAAGTAGTGGTTTTCTATATAATTTCTCATTATTTTCAGCTACCTTCATTTCACCATATATTGTCTATCAATAGAGGAAACTCTTTGACAGATGTTTAGTAATTGAAATCTGGCAGACGACCGTTAAATCCTACCCTCTCATCTACGAACACAATTGCGATTCATTGAAGAAATCCTCCTGGGCGAGAAACTCCATCTTGCCCAAATTGACGTGCCGCACTTGCGACTACATTTTCCCCAAACTGACTTGCCGCACAAGCAACTACATTTTTCCGCTTGCATATTAATGGATGGCATCGCCGAGGCGGCCGAAGTTTGGGGGAACCAAAGAAGTGCTAGGAGCTATTTTGCCATACATTGACATTTATGTTGATTTATTTCAATATAAACTATGGATGTCATCTTTTATGTGAGCATGTATAGACGTGTGTTACTATGTTTTCTTTGATTTTGAATTGCTTCCATGTTGGTGGGAAATATTCTCGTCCACTTAGGTGCATTTCTAATTACCTCTTTAATTGCTCAAAAAGGTTCCATAATTGTGTAATAGTAGTTATGCATAGCACTTTGTTTCAGTTAGCTATTGGTGTATTACGATATTGTTGATTATGTCTAGCATCATGACAACACCTGTAGCATAATTTTCTTACGATCAATGGATGTGACTCTATCTGCTTTTGCCATGGTCGACCGAGAGGCCTTTTAGTGATTGGTATCCGCAACAACAGTTTGCGATTGTCATTAGCTAATTTGTCTTCCATCATTGCGATTGTTCACAGTGATTACACAACATACCTATCAGTTTGAGCCTTTATTAGGAAACAAGAGCAGAAAAATGTTAAATTAAAATGTACTATTTTAAATGGAAACATTAGAAATTAAATGGAAACTAATAATATTAAATGATAACTGAAACTGATAAGTGGTATAATGGTATAATAAACAGTATACAATCTTACTAATTAGGAAAGAATTTAAACCGCTAATCGTCACTCTCCACGATGACAATGCTACTAGGGTTTGTCACTGAGACATTGCTTGCGTGCCACATTAATAAGTCGTAGCTCACCACCTTAAACGGTTCACTGTCACGAATACCAATCACCAACTTCCATTCAAATAATTTCATTCTGTTACGACAAAGGCCGGATGGATAGGACCCCAGTGGGTTGTTGATGGGGAGGAAACATGCCCTTGTTGATTGATATACTCTCCAAAAATGAACCGTTGTTGTTGTAACGTACAAAATAAGCAAGATTAGAACAATGATTGATGACCAAAATACTATCATGTTACATGGTAACTTCATAATTTTAAGCAAAATCGGATAATTTTAAGTGGAAACTGGTATTGATAAGTGGAAATGGTCCAATTTAAGTGGAAAGTGATAATGTTAAACAAAAACTGGTAATACTAAATGATATTGCCAGAAACTAACCAGAAAGCCCATATGATAAATGACAACTCTATATCGTAAATAAGAAATATCAGTTATAAATGAGAAGGACATAATGCATTCAAGGGGAAGACTGAAATAATATGACTACACGTAAAGCAAACAAAGGATATTTACGACGAGAGTGAAGAACACGAGGGCAGGATCACCACATTTGCATCCGCATCAACAATAAGGTCAATGGTAGCGCTATTTAGCGTATGATATATATTGGGCATACGGTAAAAGTCAATTTCTGAATTAATGGGAAAAATAGTTCTGTGTGCATCAGGTGTGACAAACTTCATATTAACAGCGGAAACTTCAAGCCCCCATTTCTGGCATATCTCTTCTAGTATTGACTTCCAAGGAGTCAACACTGTGAACTGGAGGACTAGACCCTACCCCTTATACCTGCCAACTATGCAAAAGGTATCTATTGACAAAACCCAAGCAAGGGTAGAAGGAAGAACAACCCTAACCAAATCAAGAGGTATCCAAGAAGTCAAAGTACCGGAGTGCAAGATAAAACTAAAGCAAGGGTGAAGAGACAAAACTATCCTCCGAAGATGGAAAAAAAACCAACATAAAAGATGATGGAAGAAAAAAAAAATGTCTCTTGTGTTAAAAAAGCATAGAAAGTACAAAATTAAGTGACAATACGGTTCAAAGCTGACAACAATACTATTTCTTAAAAAGAATACAAGACCTGGCACCAGTTTTCCCCACAAATAGCAGCCCAAATATGGAATTCTTCATAAAGTTCACTGACGGAGTTACAGCTACGGACCAAACCGTAAGTAAAATAAAAAAGAAGGGACTGCCTGTAAAATTCCAATGTCAGAGGGACTGTTCGGAAAGTTTTGAAACTTCTAGGAACTAAAAAGTAACTTCCCCTTATTTATACAACTAAATCATTTACCAAATGTCACATTTGTATTGGTAAATGATACCAAACAAAAATAATTTAATATATTTATGAAAATATTTATTTATAATGAAAATAGCAGTTTAATTTGTGTTAGATATATTTTTAACGAAAATGTATATTGTGAATAATTAAAACGATGAATGAAATTACCATGGGTCACATATCATAGTATAACTATTATGGAAAATAATCTAATAGATAAGAATTTAATAGATTGGTGAGATGGGGTGAATATCATACCTTGGATAGTTTAACGATTGAAGATGCACCAAGTTTTAGAATATTTATTTTGATATAATATAAATGTTTATTATTGATTTCTTTTACAATGAAAGTTTAACTAAAATTAGACATCAAGTTCTCAATCATTGAAATTTTTTTATTAAAGAGCAAAAATACTAACGGTATATGGCCATCATGTGTGTAAATGCATATCTTGAGTAGTAAAAAAAAAAAAGATGGAATTATCTTTAGTCAAAAGGTTATTGAAGTTGTGGTAATTTTTTTTTTTTTTTTTTTTGTAAAGACCTATTATGCTTATAATATTTCTTAATGTATTGAAACTTCAAACTCTTTAAGAATGTGATAGATACTCTTTGATCTTGTTAAATTATATAGGAACAAATGAAGATGCACACGAATGACTGCCAATTCTTCAATCAACAAGGATAAGGAAATTGATGTGCACTTTGGATTCAAATGGTGAAAAAAAAGGCTTTTAGTTGTCTTGGAAATATTTATGCTTTATTTTCGAAATTGGGTTCATCAAGGCAAAAAATGAAGTGGTCAGTTTAATGTCACACGTCAATGGATTAGAGCAAAATAATGAACGGCAATCGCAAGTGGTTAATCTACAACAAGTTTTGACATCTATTAATTCATTACTAAATAGGCAACTTCCTAATGAATATGTCAATGATGTTAAAAAAAACGAAATTGCTAGATCAATCTAAAGGAAAGTGTTTATTTTTTTTTAATTATAAATTATCATGCTGTTAGCTTTTCAAATTAGATTTTGGGAAAAATGAGCCTAAAAGAGTTTTGATAGTTATAGAGAATAATAGGGTGTTGATTTGTTGAATCAAAGCTATCTTGATTATTTGTTAGGACATTTACTCATAAAGTTTCATCTTTTGACTTTCAAAAAAATTATATTGAAGTTGTAATGTACATGATAATTATTATACCATAACATTGTTTTTTTTTTTTTGGGTCTTTCTTTAATAGGATGCAGATGACGAAAAGTGAGTCAAATAACTCTCCGAATGTAAATCGCTTTTCAAATTCATGTTTTTAACCTGACATGGTCTAAGCTATATAGGCTTTTATTGTTGTTGAATTTATCTTAATTAGATATTATTGTTAATTAAGTATATATTGTCATTAATTAGACAGGAATAAATGATGAAGATTGAGATCAATGTTTTTAAAACCGGACCAGATAGTGAACCGGCCTCATAATTGGGTCACGAGTCAGCGATCTGACCAGATTACCCATTTTGCTCTGATCGGATGATGTCATAAATAAATAAATATGTGTGTGTGTGTGTGTGTGTGTGTGTGTGTGTGTAAAATACATTAAAAAAAACTAATGAAACATAATAATTGTATACATATTTATGACGGCCCTCACGTAATGCATATCAGCTAGCAATCGAAAACCCTAACTCCCTCCCTCTACGCTGCCACAAAGAAAGCCAATCACCCCACCTTCCTCTACGCCACTAATCACCCCGCCACCAATAGGAGATAAGCCACAACTACAACCACATCTATAGTCTCTCCATCACCGGCCTTCGTTTCTTCATCGTCTACAGTCCTTGGGGTCGGCCAGACATGGCATACTTCTCCTTCACCTGCAACATTCTCCATGGCAAGCCGATCATCATCTACAGTGGTAAAGATCGAGTGGATCTCGCCCGCGATTTCTCCTTCATCGATGACATCGTCAAGGGTTGTATCACATCCCTTGAGACCCCCGAGAAGAGCACTGGCACCCACGGCAAGAAGCATGGTATGGCTCCGTATTTATTTATGAACAAAAGCAAACATGGATCTATCCGATTTTGATCTAACCAGCCAGTTTGCCTGATTTGGTGGGTTTGACCAGTTCACGTCTTGGTCAATAAATTAATTAAAACCAAACTACTAGCCGGTTGTCGATTCTGCCTGTCCGGTCCGGTTTGTAAAGCCTTGATTGTGATCATTGTCTTCCAAACAACTAGCATTTGATATATAATTATTGATCAACTTTTAATGAGACAACACACTGCTTCATTTCCTTTTATGTTTGCTATGTGATTGATGACCTATAAACACTTTTCACATGTGCCTTTAGATTTGACCAATAAAATTTATTTTATGTTATTGTGATTTACTATAATAATTTTTACCTATCATCCATTAAAGTGCATCAAGTGAAAAAAGTATTTCAAATAAATATAATTTAAAAATTGTAAAATCAATCATTTACTTAAGGTAAACAAGAAAAGTCTTTAGAATAGGTATATAACATATCGATGGATGGTGAGTAATGGGTCATTACAAAATAGCTATATACTAACAAAGCAATTATCAGTGTAAATATTCTAACAACATTATCCTTGTAAAATTTTCAAATTTGACTTGAAATCAAAGATATAGTGACATAACTCTCCAACGGTATGGATTTTAACTACAAGCTCTATTCAATCGATATATTGACAAAAGGATATTGCAATGGTTGTAACTTTTGTCAGTATAGATCTATAGCATCAAAAGATAATTTAACAACTAGTTTACTAACTTAATAGGGTCTATCGCCGGCTAGTATGTATGAAACTAGCTATAGCGACAAAATTTAAGGTTTTATTACTAGAAATTTGGCTTTAGTATATAAATTTTTTTAAGATATAATATAAGTTCAAACTAATGTTTTGATCTATGCAGTAACTTTGGATTGTAATTGCAATGCTTATTTATTTATTTATGTTGATTTGTGGATGGCCAAAGGGGATCTATATATTTGTTTTGGGTTGTTTGCCTGCATACCCTTGAAAATTACCTTGATTATGCTTATATCTTTAATAAAATCAAATATCATGCATATCCCTTAAGGTAGCAAATGTAATTACTATTTGAAAAGGTGGTAATCTTACATTCCGGGTATAATGTGATTTTTTTCTATTATATCACTCGAGTTTAATATAATCTCCAAAATACCAACTTTTAACAATTTTAAAAATAAAAAATTTTTAATATTTCTTGGAGATAAAAAAGCATTTGCAATTAATTTATTTTCAAATATTAAATAATTAAGTTGGAGGAAAAATTATATTTATTTAAAATAATCAAGTTTTATTTAATTATTACTCTTTTAGGAAATTAACTAGTTAAAATTTTTATATTAATAAAATAATTGTTAAAGGATATGTACAACATTTATTGTGCGTTTCGTGTGATGGACCCTTGTTTGGTGTGATTTTATATATGTTTATATGGAATTTTAAAGGATATGTACAACATTTATTGTGCGTTTGGTGTGATGGAAAGTTCTCACTTAAAGTAACACTATGGGATCATTTCCAAAATTTGGTATATTATTTATTTGCAAGCAAAGTTATCACCCTGAGGGAATTATTTTTCTTGACCTGTGGGAAAGTCCTTCAATTAGATTAGGCTATGGAAATCTCTCTGAAAAAATGCCCTCATCTTCAATAAAGAACTAGTTGTTAGAAATATTTTCAAAATATATGAGAATAATGTCATGTAAAATTTGGATTTAATTCAAATTTTATTAATTATTTATTTCAATTGTTAGTTATTAGTTTAAAATATGCATCCATTATTAGTTTAAAAAGATGCTTATGTTATCAATTTAAAGAGATGCATCTATTTTTCATTTAAAGAAATGTATCCGTTATCGCTTTTAAAGATGTGTCAGCTATTAATTTGAAGAGGTGTGTTTCCATGTTTATAAATTCCCCTTATCTCTTGGATTTAAATATAAGATTATCTGTTACCTTATCTTTGAGAATTCAATATCTTAAGATTTCTAACAACTTGCTGGACTCTATGGTGAAAAATTCAAATGATTGACAAATGTGGGTGCAACATAGATTTGATTTGGGATTTATTATATCCTGAAGGCTATTTCTACTTTCGCTTTTGCATACCAAATTTGGTGGAGGTGAATTAAGCCTAAAGGAGAGTTGTAATTCATGGCACACCTTGAAGCCTTTTCCAAATTCTTCTTCCTAAATGCTTTCTAACATTCTTTAGGCTTAATAATGGCTTCCACACTATGACAGATGGCTACTAACTTTCAAGAACTAGATTACGGAGTCAGAAGCAGTTGACGAAACAAGGAAAAGGCAAAAGTAAGACAGCAACAATTATGTTTGTCGGGATTTTTTTGTTTTTTAATAGTATGTCCGATACTCTCTTTGACACCTATGTTCATGTCTCTATAGCAAAAGAATTGTGGGAAAAATTAGAAGTTAGAAACATGAGTGAGGATGCAATTCATAAAAAAGTTTTTGGTGACTAAGTAGAACAACTTCAAACTGATTGATAAAAAATTAGTCATGGTGTAATTCCAAGAAATTTATAAGTTGTTTAATCATTTTAAATAGTATGATATGAAAATAGATGATTCCATTATTGTGTCCTCAATTATTGATAATCCTCCTCCTTCATGGAAAGATTTCAAAAGAGCTTTAAAACATAAAAGGAAAGATATTTCTCATGAAGATCTTGCCAACAGTTTGAGACTAGAAGAGGAAGGTATAACAGAAAATGAGAAGGATAAAAAACTTCAAGCATCAAATGTTCATGTCTTAGAGGAAGGAAAGTCAAGCAAGCTCAATAAGCCTTTCAAGAACAATAAAAAATCCCTCAAGGTTCAAGGCCAACAATTCAAGAATAAAAAAGGTACATGCTTTCATTGTGGCAATCCTAGGCATGGTAAAAAGGAATCACAACACCAAAATGGGTCATTAGCTATGTTTTTTTTTATTATTTAATGGCATTTTAAAATGCGGCATTATCAAAAAATGTCACCAAAAATTCCAGTGAATATGCGTCCGCTATGTACCAAAAATTAGCGGTGTTTTTATAAACACGCTAATTTAGTGGTGCTTTTCAAAACAACTGCCACGACTTTTGCGGCACTTTTCATAACAAACTCCGGAAACTTAGCAGTTGTTTTGGATATCATTTACCGACATTTTGCAATTAAAAACTGTAACTAATTAGCGGCGTTTTCTGAAAAACACCGCTAATTTTGACTTTCTTTTAAAAAAAGGGTAAATTAGTGGCGGTTTTACAAAATAAGTGTAGCTAATTTATTTTTTTGTCTTATTTTTCTTTTTTTCTTCTCTTTCTTATTCTTTTATATTTTTTTTCTAATTTGTTTTCTCTTCTCTTCTTCTTGCTCTTCTTTTCTTCTTATTTTTTACTCTTTATATTATTCTTCACATCTCCTAGCTTCATCATCATCTTTATCTTCTCCTCTAAACTTCTTCTTCTTCCTCCACCACTTTCTTTCTTCTCCTAGTTTCCTCTTCTTTTTTTCCTCCTCCTCCTCTTCTTTTCTTCTCTAGCTTCCTCTTCCTTTTTGCCTCTTACTCCACTTCTCTTCCTCCTTCTCTCTTCCTCTTCTTCCTTGGCTCTTTTCTTTTCCTTTCCTCAATGGAAGGGGGTGTTTATAAAAATATCAAAAACCTAAGGAATTTAGCCGTTTTGTTTTTAAAAACGCAGCTAAATTTAAATCTTTGGCACATGGCGTTGAATTTAAATTTTTTTAGCAAATGAAGCCAAATTTAAATTTAAATTTGAAAACTTTTTTTGCAGTGATTTTATGACAAATACTACTAAAGTAATCAATCAATTTAGAAATATTTAAAATTAACAGTGTTTATTCTAAAAAATGGTGCTCAAGAAAAAAATATATTTATCATTAAGCGGCGTTTTTA